>CM060922.1:698536373-699786373 GCA_030737875.1 Allium sativum | reverse complement strand
CTTCTCGATACCGTGCATATTATTGATAATTACATAGTTTATGATAATTCATGAGTAATAATATAATAAGTAAAGGTGCGATAAAAGTATATGACACACGATATTTTACAGTGGTTAGGTCGAATCATGACCTACGTCCACTTTATAATCTTTTGTTCGTATAACTGGACTGTTCTAGGCAAGTCAAGCCTTATTACATGGTCCTACAAACAAAAGAATAAGAATGACAGTTTTCATGTGAAATAGTGCCAGAAATGCTGGGCATTCCACACTTTGGGGATTTCAATTCCATCCATGGTCGTTAGCTTGAAGGATCCATTATCAAGCCTCCATAAGATGGCATAGGGCCCTTCCCACTTTGGTTCCAAATGCACTAGGGGTGGAAATACATGCTTTAGAACCAAGTCTCCGGGTTCAAAGGTTTGAGCTCGGACTCTTTTTTTGTAATACCGAGCAACTTGCTGCTTGTGCCTCAAAGCACGTAGGTCCGATTCGTCTCTCTTTTCCTCTATCATATCCAGGGATTCGAGAAGCAGCTTGTTATTAGTCATTGGGTCACAATAAGTGACCCTGTGGGACAGTACTTCTAGCTCTACAGGGATGACTGCTTCCAACCCGAAAGAAAGGGAGAAAGGAGTATGCCTGGTAGCTGATTTGAAAGTTGTTCGTGTAGGCCCACAGAGCCAAAGGTAGCTCATCGACACACATGGCCTTGGCCCGCTTCAGTCACTTCTTCAAAATGGACTAGATTACTTTGTTTGCCGCTTCTACCTGCCTATTTGACTGTGGATGTGCCACAACCATGAACCTCTTCTTGATATGGTATCTTTGACAAAAATCTCGGAACTCGGAGTTGTCGAATTGGGTTCCATTATCAGTTATGATAACCTTCGGGATTCCAAACCGACATATGATATTACTCATGACGAAGTTGATCACCTTCTTGGTTGAAATCGTTGTCAGCGCTTCTGCTTCAACCCATTTTGTAAAGTAATCAATGGACACTATAGCAAACTTTTCTCCACCCTTCTCTAGGGGGAGACTTCCGATGATATCAACTCCCCACACAGCGAAAGGCCATGGACTCATCATTGTCCTTAACTGGCTAGGAGGTGCCCTAGAGATCTTTGAGAATTTTTGGCATGCTTCGCAATGTCGAGCATATTTAGCTGCATCCTTATTTATGGTGGGCCAAAAATACCCATATTGTAATATTTTCTTCGCCAGTGTTTGTCCTCCAGTGTGGTCGCCGCATTCTCTTTCATGAACTTCTTTTAATACTCTTTCTATATCATCATGGGCTATACACCGAAGGAGCGGCATCGAGAACCCTTGCCGATATAGAACTTCACCTTGCATGACATATCGCGAAGCTTTCCGAATCATGACACGTCTCTCACTCTTCTTGGTTGGGAGTGTCCCATTGACTAGGAAATTCTTCAAGGGTGTCATCTATGACTCCCTTTTCGTCTCAGTCTCTAGCACAGGATCAATTTCCATCTGATCGATGCTTGGAGTCTAAAGTATTTCTACCGGGGCCATCTCTGTGTCCTCGGGTTTATCAGAACTAGCCATTTTGGCTAGCTTATCGGCCCTCTGATTCTCCAATTGAGGGATGTGTGTAATACTGTAGTGTTCAAAGCCATTCAACATTCCTTTTTCCTTCCTTAGATATGACACTAGCCTTGGCCCTTTAGCCTGGAATTTCTTGTTGACCTGGTTCACAACTATCTTTGAATCGCATATCCAGCTTGGTTATTCCCAACTCCTTGGCAATCCTAAGGCCGACAATCAAGGCTTCATATTCCGAGTCGTTATTCGTGGCGTGGAACTCCAATCTCAGAGCATAATATATTGGTTTCTTCTCGGGGGTTTCCAATACAATTCCTGCACCTGATCTTCTATCGTTCCTGGCTCCGTCGGTATATAGTCTCCATGCTTTAGGGTCAAGGAGTTATTTTAGGATATCAATTTCTTCACTCACTTCATTACCTTCAGGGATGGTAAATTCTTCTATAAAGTCTGCCAGTACGTGCCCCCTTATCGATCTTTGGGGCTGGAAGTTTAAGTCAAACTGACTCAATTCAATATTCCATTTTAATTTCCTTCCCGACGCCTCGGGTTTTTGCAATACTTGTCT
Organism: Allium sativum; assembly: GCA_030737875.1. Lineage (NCBI taxonomy): Eukaryota > Viridiplantae > Streptophyta > Magnoliopsida > Asparagales > Amaryllidaceae > Allium > Allium sativum. The sequence goes on along the minus strand of CM060922.1, from coordinate 699,784,233 downwards.
TAGCGGATGATCCATATATACTGTAATGGGATGAGCCTTAAAATAGCGACGAAGCTTCCTTGACGCGATCAGCAAGCGATATGCAAGCTTTTCTATCTTCGGATAATTTTGCTCTGCGGCCGCTAACTTCTTGCTTACGTAATACACGGGCCTCTGAACTTTATCCTCTTCTCTTACCAAGGCTGAACTTATGGAGTGGGACGATACTGCCAAGTATACGAACAAATCCCCATGATCCACTGGCTTAGACAGTATCGGGGTTTTTTCCAAATGATCCAATAGGTTCTGAAATTCTTCCACACAATCAGGAGTCCGTTTAAAGTTGCGCTTGTCTCGCTTGATCAGATCGAAGAATGGGATGCATTTATCTGTAGCTTTGGAGATGAATCTACTCAACGTAGCTACTTTTCTAGCGAGACTCTGCACATCTTTGATTTTCCTTGGTTCCCGAATATTTTGGATTGCTGTAATCTGATCTGGATTGATCTCAATTCCATGCGAACTAACAATGAAACCTAAAAACTTCCTAGAAGCAACTCCAAACGAACACTTCAAAGGATTGAGCTTCATTCCATATCATCTGAGTATATTGAACATTTCAGCTAGATCAGCAGTGTGATTCATCGACTGTCTAGACTTTACTAGCATATCATCTATGTATACCTCCATCGTCTTCCCGATCTGGTTATAAAACATTATGTTTACCAGCCTTTGGTAAGTCGCTCCAGCGTTCTTTAGGCCGAAAGGCATCACCACGTAATAGTATAATCCCAAATCTGTGATAAAGCTGGTATGTTCCTGATATGGAACATGCATGGGAATTTGGTTATATCCATAATAAGCGTCCATAAAGGAGAGAAGCTCGTGACCTGCCGTTGAATCCACCAATTGGTCAATTCTGGGAAGTGGAAAGTTATCCTTCGGGCAAGCCTTGTTCAAGTCATAGAAATCGATACATGTATGTCATTTTCCGTTTGCCTTTTTTTACTGAAACTGGGTTTGAAATCCAATCCGGGTAAGTCGAATCTCTGACAAACCCATTGCTCCTCAACTTCTTCTTTTAAGGAAGCCGACCTCTCTAGGCCCAGCATTCTCCTTTTTTGCTTGACAGGTGGATGTTTCAGATTAATACTCAGTGAATGGCGCATGATTGACGGAGATATGCAGCGCATATCAGCGTGAGTCCAGGCAAACACATCCAGGTTGGCCTTCAGAAAGTTGGTCAGTTCCTTTGCATGAACAGGGTCCAACTGGGACCCGATCTTTAAGACCTTCGCTTGGTCATTATCATCGATCGGAACGTCCTCAGTTGTTTCGTTAGGAGTCACCATTATGTCCCCGGGTTCCTCGTCCTCTCTGGGATCTATATCCTCAGGTAGTTCCTTTGGCAGCTCCCTTGGAACTATCTTTAATTGTTATGTTGTATTCTCCTTTGCAGCGGAGAAGTATCCTTTGGATCGATATTTAATCCCTTGAGTAACAATTTCAATTCTACTATATAGCAAGCTCTTCCTGTGATTTGATTGCCCCTAACTACTCCCACTCCTGCATTTGTCGGAAATTTTAACAATAGGCACCAGGGCGCAATACAGGCCCTGAATTCTGCTAGGGCCGATAGGCCCAAGAAAGCGTAATAAGGCGACTCAATGTCCAACACTACAAATGTGAGGATTCTCACTCTCCGGCAATCTCCCTCTCCCAGAGTGACTAGCAAATCTACATATCCGATCGGGGATATGGAGGCTCCATTGAAGCCACGTATCCATCCATCACAGGACTTCAAATCTTTCGATTCCAATTGCATCTAATCGAATGCTTTTTTGAGGAGTATATTTACCGAACTTCCATTATCCACCAAAACTTTGTGGACTAATGCGGGGCCAATATTTGTGGTGAGCACCAGAGAGTACTCAGTGGAGGAATGAATAATAACGTTATCTCTGTCGCGAAAGACAACATCATCAGACATAGTTTTTTGCTGTTTCACCGGGGCTACCACTTCAGGATTACTGCACTCCCCTACTTCAAGATGTTTGGCTGCATTTACATATTGATCCATTGCCCTAAATCTATGTCTAGCAGGATGAGGTCCTCCTACTATAGAGTTAATGACAATGTTCTTTCCTTTCTGCTGAGCGGTAGGTCTGGTGGCAGGTTGATTCTGATTCGGGGGTTTTCCAGCTTGCCCCTGTCTCTCGACGTAATCTTATACTCGTCCAACTTTCCCTAACAAAGTAACTTCTCAACAACATCCCTTAAATGTCGGCATTCGTTTGTGGTGTGTCCGTGGGTTTGATGGAAAAGACAGAACTTCCCCGACTCTCGTTCTTTCTCTGTAGAATCCCTAGGTGGGGGCATCTTATACTAGAGGACATTATAAGTATCCATAAAGATATTTTCTAAGGTATCATTTAATGGGGTGAACCTCTCGAATGGCCGGTATCAAGGCCTCTTCTTTGAGTTATTTGCTTGATTCCTCCTCTTGTTACCATCCCCAGATTGACGGCCATTCCCCTGGTTTTTATTCCCTACGTTCACTTCCACCTTTCCAGAGTTATCCCCAGTTTGTTTGATAGCCACATTACTCTGTATGTCTTCCTTGTCAGTGGCCTTCCTCTTTCGGTTGGCATAAATCTCTTCTTGACGCAGGCAAATGTTGGCTTTTTCATAGAATATCTCCCTGGTTAGCGGTGGTTTGTCGGCCAGGTATTTTCCAAATTCAGTATCCTTACCCACTCTGTCAATCAGGGCCATCAAAACAGTTTGTTCGTGGGGATCTATAACTTCCGTGACTGCTAGATTAAAGCGATCTAGATAGGACCTCAAAGTTTCATCTGGACGCTGCTTAATAAGGGATAATTCGATAACATTCTTAGATCTCTGAGTATGCAGTCGGAATTGATTCATGAACTGTTCACTTATTTCCCTGAAACTGGAGATCGATCGTGCTGGCAAACGAGTAAACCACATTAACGTTGTATCCTCCAGAAATATCGGGAATGCCTTACACTTTACAGCGTCGGAGGTGGCAGCTGCATTCATGTACCATGAATATCTCATTAGGTGCTAGACTGGATCCGCCCTTCCTGCATAACGGTTCATAGGTGGTATGTTAAATTTTCTTGGGAATTGAACTTCTAATATGTCATCCGTGAATGGCGTATGGCTGCGGCCTATACCCCAATCTTCATTCCTTTGTCCGTGACTTTCTACCATCATTTGTCTGATCATGGCTACGACATCTGCATGGGTCGGGGTAGATTCAAGATCAGCACTTCTTGCCCTACGGGCCCCTCCAGCATTTCTTTGACGTGTTGCTGTAAAGTCTGGGGCCTGAGCAGAACTCCCTTGCCCCCTATTGTCGTGGTCAATCACGCGACGAGTAGGAGGATTGGGTTGTTTCTGAGCAGGGTCAACGATGTTTCCATTCCTAGGTGGTAGAGCGGGCTCATTTAAGTTACGGTTATTAGTTCCCTGATTAAGCGCCTCTTCTTCTCGAGAAGGAAGTGACCCAAGTCGAAGATGCTCTATGTTCTCAGCCCTTTCTAATAGGGGACATCGCCGGTTTCTTCGAGGCTCTTCAGACGAGGATGAGTATTCTGGGGTAAAAGAGTGAGCTGGCAGAGGTTACACCTGCCTCTGGATATCATCAATCCGTTTGTCTAAAGCAGTAATATTCTAATGTAGCAACGAGCTCTCTCGCCTTTGAGCAGCCAATTCATCAGTTGTTCTGTCCAATGCTTCAAGTATGCGAGAGAGGTCTCCTTTAGTAGCTGGGGTAGAGGGGTTGAAATGGTCGTCAACATCCTCTCTTATACGCATGGAACCCGAGCCAGGTCGAGCAGAAGTACCAGGTCGAGCAGAAGTACCAGCACGAGCGAAATGAGCCATAATTTCCTTCCCAGGTCGAGTAGTGGTCAGATTATCATTTCAGGTCGTGGTCGCCCTATGCTGATGACTCGTGGTACCCTCTTGGCATCGGCTCGTGGTGGTCCCCTGAGGTCGGATCGTGGTAATGCTAGTAGGGTGGATGGCGGCGTTGTCCTGGGATCGGATCGTTACACCCTCACCCACTCGAGTTGTGTTGCCACCACCAGGTCGGATCACCCCCTACTCACCACGATCCGGAGAGTCCACATCGACCTGCTCTTAAATGCTATCTTCGTGAGCTTCGTTCGTAGCTTCACTGGCTTGCGAAGCTCGCGCATCCTTGGATTTCTGTAACAAACCGGAATTTTGGAGCTAGTTTAAAATTTTTATTTTAGAAATTTTAATGGATTTTTAATATTTAAAATGGTTTATTTTAAATAATAACGACTAGAAATTTATTTTAATCAAAGATAAAAATGAAAAATGTGAGCGTGTGTACTTGCCAAGTATAATACACACAAGGATCGTGTAATATGACGAACAATAGTCAAGTATAGAGTAATATATAATCACAGAACTATATAATAATAAATACTGTAAAAAGAAAAAATCACACCAGGGATTTTTATACTGGTTCAGAGCACCGTCCTACGTCCAGTCCCAGATTTCTATCTAGATTTTCACTAATCAACAACCTCACTTCACCCGGAGGAACAGGTGTACAACACCCAAGCAGCCGAACGGGAATTTCACGCCTCTATCAACACGAGGACTTTACAACTTGCCTCTTACAACACAGAGGACTTCAAACAAGACGAGTAGACTTGTAGTTTGACAATGTGTGTTCTTAATAACACGAATTTGTCAATTCTTGTACAACCTTGCTATAATATTATCCTCAAATAGAAATCGTGTATGTGAAGATTTGGAAGATGATATCGTGTTTGAATCAAAAGAATAATATATAAATTCTAGGATTCAAGAACGATATAAGAAGATTATGAGCGCTTGAGTGCTTTGAAAGATCAAGAACGAAATCAACAATAGATAAAACAGATAGAAAGAATTGGTTGTTTGAATCGATGATTTCATGTTGTTTTTATATAAGATAAAGAGTTGCAATCATTGGTGAAGAGAAATATTGAATAGAAATGATTTTTGATGAAAGGAAAAGGAAGCAACTTTTGATGAATAAAGATGTCTGTACAAAGCGTTGATTTCAGTTTAAAAATCAGTCAACAGGTCAAAAATAACTAGTAGACTGAAATTTGAATATATATACGTTATATACATGTATGCATGTTCATTGTGCATTCTGTCCAGAAACGGTCAACCGCCTATTTTGAAACCGGTCGACCGGTTTTTGGCAATATGCACAATGAATGTGCATTCATATATATACATATATATATATATATATTCACAATAATGAGGTATATGATTATTTTAGGATAAATTTTAACATTTATAACACGGCTAAATCACTAAATAATCAACCTCTAACTTACAATTCCATTGATTCTCTTCTTTTTGTCGATCATGAAACTTCTCCTTGTCATTAATCAAAATGCTATGGATTCCTTGATTCAACATTCTCCCCCTTTTTGATTGATGACAACATAGATCTGAAAGTGTTTCTAGCTCCCCATGTCTATGTACTCCCCGTGAAATATATATTAAAAATCTGCAAAAAATATTGTTAGTAAACATTTTTCTCCCCCTTTGTCATCCACAAAAAGGAGTAGTTAAGACACACATACCATAAAACAAACATAAAATACAGTAGGATTGTATCATACAGTACACACCATACATACCCAACTACGTCATGTAGCTAAGAGTTAATACGTACAAACCCAAAATAAAATACAACACTACTTATATACAAGTGCTAATTTAGGTCTTAATATAATAGACATAATACAGTAAAATATGGATAACAAAACTAGTGAGATGGTGATTCGGAGTCGGTCGTATCTCCTTCTTCTTCTTTGTCTCCTTATTCTTCTTCGTCTTCTTCCTCACTATCAGATTTCCCATGACCACATCCATTACTTGTTCCAGAACTTGTGCCCCTGCTGAAGATGACCATGTAAAAGTAGGAGGCATTGGACATTTTCTTGGGTCTTGTATATGCGTAGAGGAGGATGATGATCCACATGATATTGCATCCCAAAGTATACCAAAGAAAGACTTAAGTTTTGTAAAGCGTTTGTCAAGCTTTGTATTTAAATGATCGATCTAATTGTCTATACGCTGAAGTCTTGCTTCTAGAAGGAATTGATTTCGAGCAATTTGTTCAAGTGAATCTTTGGTCGAGGAGGATGTTTGAAGAAGCTTAACCTCTTCCGGTTTAGGTTTAGAGGGCTTTGACGAAGTGCTTCCTTGGTGACCTTGTTCCTGGTATTGTTCGAAGGGTATGATACTTTAACATGGTTCAGGAAGCTTCATTCTCTTTTTCTATGCTTTATTGATACATTTTGGTTTGGAGACTTTAGATTCGGGAGATTTGAGACCACAATCAAGTATAAGTCGCATGATATATTCATTGTAGAATAAATGTTGTCGCTTACGATCATTTACAAGTAAAATTTCATCAAAGATCATACTTATCCAATTGATTTGTATATCTCCATATATAGCGTACAAAGCCTTAAAATTCTCTTTATATATCGCATCGAAGTTACCTACTCTCGGTAATAAAGAATGCGTAATAGCTTGATGTAGAATTCTAGCGGTAGGCCGTAAGTTGATCGATTTTGTACTAAGTTTATGATCTTCCAAAAAAAAATGACTTACCTTTTTTCGAGTATGAATAGTACAAAAATTGCTAGAGAACTTTCTTCCATTGTTATCTGAACCAAGTACTGTTGTCATCCTTTCCTTTGAAATAAATATGTGCTCACCACATACAACCGACCATAGACAATGAGTAGAAATCTCGGGTTTAAACTTTTCTAAGTTATGATTAGCATAGAACAATTTGATCATTATATGATTGATTTCCACATTGTTCTTATCAAAGTCAAGAAGATTTTGAATACGGGCTTTGATTGCTAGTTCTTTAACATCATAGAGAATAAAATCAGAGAATTTGATTAAGAACCTTCATTAATTGTATAATCTTTCATTCCATCGCTTGACTGCTATTGGATCCATTAACCATTGTTTGATATTGGAATCAATGGGTTGTAGTTGTGTAGAAGATGATTTCTTCAATCTCTTTGGTGGTGGAGCCATTGATTTTGTGAAGGAAATGAATTTGGGGATTTTGCGGTTGATAAGGATTTGAGAGTTTGAGGAATAAAAAGGATAAATGAATAGGTGTGTATGGGAACCGTCGGTTTTAAGTTTGAAACTTAAAAAACAAAGAAAGACGAGACCGTTCGACCGCTACGAATTCACCGGTCGACTGTTTTGAGACAGAGACTTAAACGGTTGACTGGTGAATTTCTGTCGGTTGACTGGTTGATAAAAAAATGTTTTCAACACGAAACTTAACCAGTCGACTGGTCATATTGTACCGGTCGACCGGTTTCTCTGTCCCTTGTTTTTCTGAGAATTTTCTGAAGCTCCACTATTCCATATAATATAAATTTGTTTCAAAACTCAAACTAATCAACCAAAATTCATGAAAACAAAAATCCCTCAAGATTGAATCCACTTATTAGAACAACAACAAAAAGATGAATCTCATGATATATAAAATCAATGAGAAGTGGAGGAGTTGTTCTCGGGATCTTCTTTGATATTGGTAACTCTTGGTGTCCATGGCGACCAAGTTTCCTTAGCTCCTTCATTTCGACTATAATTCTTATCCCGTGAATTAGGACTCCTTGATGATGAAGGAATATGAGGCATAGGTTGATAAACTCCATGTTTTTCCGTGCCATAGAAAAATGAGGCCATGCATTCCAAAAGAGTTAAACGATCAGACGTAAGTTTTTGTTCGTAATGGAGTTGTCGCTGGAGATCCATTTGATGTTTTTGGTAGTGGTGAATCTCACTTATCTTTTGTCTAGTTCGTAGGGAGCAAAATAATGCCTTCTTTGCACGTTTAGATTTTGGTGTATTTCCGGGGGTATGAGTACATTTTGGTCTACTTTTTGGTGTTTCAGTAGAATAGTATTCCTCCGGTTCAGAATTGGTGACCGAAATGTGTGACCTCTGTGCACATTCGTCACAGATATGAGCCATGTTTGATATAATTGAACTTGTTTTAAGAATAATATGGTCTCAGAAGTAGGAGATGCAAAAAGGAGAAAGAATGAACTCATTTATATAAGTTTGTCTAAGAATAGATTAATGGTTGACAAGGTTAAAAGCTTATATACCATAAAAAAAATGGATAGCTCATAATTTCTTACTAATAATAGTGATAGCCACTTAATAGCTAAAATATGAAAAATGAAAGCACCGGTTAGAAAATAACTTGACAATTCATATGTACATATGTTTAGAATTTATACATCAAGTTCAGTTCTAGAGATTAATCCAAGTTCTGTACGCAAAGAAATAAAACTTGATTCGAGTAAAGGCTTAATAAAAATGTCCGCTAGTTGATATTCAGTCTGGACATATTCGAGACATATTGTTCCTTTTTCAATATTATCTCTCAAGAAATGATGTCGAATATCAATGTGCTTTGTTCGAGAATGATTTACTGGATTTTTTGATAAGTTGATCGCACTTGTGTTATCACATTATATGATGGAGTTCGATAAATGAATATCAAAATCACGAAGTGTTTGTTGCATATATATAGTACTTGAGTACAAGCAAGAGCTGCTGATATATACTCAGCTTCACATGTCGATAGTGAAACGCAATTTTGTTTCTTACTAAACCAAGAGACAAGTGATTTTCCAATAAAATGGCATGTACCACTTGTACTCTTTATATCCGTACGAGAGCCTCCAAAATCAGCATTACTATAGGATACTAATTTGAATGGACAATCTTTTGGGTTGAAAAGACCAAAGTCTTTGGTATTATTAAGATACCGTATTATACGTTTTACTGCTCGTAAATGTGATTCTTTAGGATTTTCTTGAAATCGTGCATATAGACAAACACTCATCATTATATCAGGACGACTTGCGGTAAGATAAAGAAGAGAACCAATCATGCTTCGATATAACTTATGGTCAACATTTTTACCATGTTCATCTTTTTCAAGATGTGTAGTCGTACTCATAGGAGTAGGTTTACCAGATGTATTTTCCAAACCGAAGTGTTTGATAAGATTTCCACAGTATTTTTCTTGATTAATAAAAATACCATTAGAAAGTTGTTTGATTTGAAGACCAAGAAAATATGATAGTTCTCCCATATGAGACATTTCAAACTCCTTGGTCATAATATTTGCAAACTCTTTGCAGAGTTTCTCGTTTATTGAACCAAAGATGATATTGTCTACATATATTTGGATAACTAATATATCTTTTCGAGAATGTTTGATGAATAAAGTCTGATCGACTTTACCAATTTGAAATCCCGAGTCAGTAAGATAGCTGCGTAAATGTTCATACAAAGCACGAGGTGCTTGTTTTAATCCATATAAAGATTTCTTAAGTTTATATACGTGATCAGGATGTTTTTCATGTATGAACAAGGGAGGTTGTTCGACATATACATTCTCTTTGATAAACCCATTTAGAAAAGCTCTTTTGACATCCATTTGATAAAGTTTGAAATTATGATGACAAGTAAAGGATAATAAGATTCTAATAGCTTCTGTCGTGCAACTGGTGCAAAAGTTTCTTCGTAATCGATACCTTCTTCCTGATTGTACCCTTGTACTACTAATCTTGCTTTATTTCTGGTTATATTTCCTTGTTCATCGGCCTTATTTTTATAGACCCATTTCGTACCAATAACTGACTGATCAGTTGGTCTTGGAACAAGTTCCCAGACATCATTGCGCTCGAACTGATTTAGTTCTTCCTGCATGGAAATGATCCAGTAATCATCAATAGTAGCTTCTTTCGGATTCTTAGGTTCGATATTTGAAAGAAACGCGATATGACCCATTTGATTGAGTTGACTCCTTGTTCTAATTTGTGATGTTACTTCTCCAATCACATTTTGAACCGGATGATCTCTTAGAATTCTCGGAGGAGATCGAAATCTTGGTGGAGAAGGTATCACAACTTGTAATGACCCGGATTTTCGGCGACTTTGGTTATCGACATAAACACGATGTCGATAACCAAACCATCGAAAAATCCTGGTAATTAGTGAAAGAAATTAGAGGGTGAGGAAAGATAAGATAGAAACTTAGAATAGAAGAAGAAGAAGAACACAACATCAGAGTAACACGAATCTCACAACGGAACGAATAACATATAATATATATAACACAACTTGAAATATACATCTGTACTTGAATATACATCAATATTAAAGTACATTATTTACAACACAGCGGAAATAACTATAGCTATATGATCCTGAAGCCTCCTGCTCCATCTCTTCAATGTATCTGTAAATCCCGACTACTTGACTGCCCATACAAATTTAGGCACCCAAGAGTTTAGGGAAAACAACAAAGTAAACTCCGGGTCAGTCATGGGACTGGTGTGAGTAAAACAGTTTAAAACAGTTCAAACATGTAATCGATATCTCATAAGACCACGCCGTATAACGGAACGGGTTTTCCCCTTATGAGAATCCAAATATCTTTATATCAAAAACCTTTTGATATTATAATAATGTCTATCAACCACAATATAATAATCATCTAGCAGAAACGTTTTCATCTCACGTTCTACATATATATTATACAATCAAAACCGCAAGCACGTATTGGGAAATGGGTTTCCAACTATGACAAGGTATGGAACCACCTTTCGCTCGTGTACCTCTAGAGAGGAATACACTGGGTTCAACAAGAACATCTTGCAACCCGGCCACACATGACCGACCGCTCATTTCGCTTGAGCGTATCGAATGTATATCACCAACGGTTGGGATCAGCAACCGTTTCCCGAATGGGACAGCATCAACAATAGATTTTTAGAAGTAAATGAAACTCTAGATCAGGTGATTATACACCCTACCTCGGTGCGACTGACTTAGCCATGCTGCCTGCCCGATTTCTGTCATTTATCGATTTGATGAGGCTTGAGGTTACGCTTCATCATCACATCAGATTTACTTCGAATGTCACATCGTCAAATCCATCAAATCACCGATTGACGTCCTCAACCATACATTATGTATTAGCTAAAGAAGTTTCCTTCTTTGCTTCCACTCTTGGTACGGTTGGAGAAATCAATATACGTGATCGTCTGGAAATACTCTGTCATACATCCGTCCATACAAGTCATCCAGGAACAGGATGAACCGAAGGCACTATTCTGTAAACAGGATAGCCCTTGCATAACTCCGTCTTAAATTTCCTTTGGCATATATGATTCGCAACGCTTATGCCAATACAGAGTGGTTCTTTGGATAATAATCCAACCGGTCTCTCCATATTAACAACGTTAAAATGGTCAAAACTTCGATAGTCTGTGATTTAACTATCGAAGAAAACAGGTGTGCAACCAACGATATTATTTCCAAATGGAAATTTATATCGATCAAACATCATTCAACATTTATCTCTTTATTTCATTAATTTACTTATCTCCTTTTTCCCTATATTCAATATTTCTTATTTTCTAAATTTAGAAAATATACGTTATTAACAAGGGAAAACATTTCCATTTCTTGTTTTCTTTATTAGAAAACATTTCCGGTTTCTTATTTGGAAAACATTTCCAAAGATTCTTTATTGGACTTAGACAGATATTTAAACAAACCATCGCGATGCTAATTCAAACCATTTCCTTTACTGCCCAACCTTAACTATTCCTTAGTTAAAAACGAAGCCAATAAAGTTGGGGTAGAACTACCTCTCAGACCTTAACTGAACAACATTTCTAACTTTGAAATAGGCAAAGTTCACTTTATATTCCTTTACTAACTTCCTTACTTAACCCTCCTTCGAATAGCTATATTCGATTAACTCTTTTCACTTAACTCTATTCAATTAACCCTTATCAATCAACTCTATTGGACTAACACTATTGGATTAACTCTATTTGACTAATGCTATTGATTTACTCATTTCGCTTAACTCCTTTCGAATAAACTATATTCGATAACTCCTTTTTCTTTCTTCGAATAAACTACATTCGATTAACTCCTTTTACTTTCTATTCGAATAACACTATTCGATTAACTCCTTTTACTTTTTATTCGAATAACTATATTCGATTAACTCATTTTCTTTAACTCTAATCGATTAAACTAACATCGATTAACTCCTTTGCTTTATCTCTAATCGATTAAACTAACATCGATTAGCTCCTTTTAACTTTATTCTCTAATCGATTAACTAACATCGATTAACTCCTTTTACTTTCTCTAATCAATTAACTAACATCAATTAACTCCTTTTACTTTAACTCTAATCGATTAAACTAACATCGATGAACTCCTTTGCTTTAACACTAATCGATTAAACTAACATCGATTAGCTCCTTTTACTTTAACTCTAATCGATTAACTAACATCGATTAACTCCTTTTACTTTAACTCTAATCGATTAAACTAACATCGATTAGCTCCTTTTAACTTTAACTCTAATCGATTAAACTAACATCGATTAGCTCCTTTGCTTTAACTCTAATCGATTAAACTAACATCGATTAGCTCCTTTTACTTTCTATAATCGATTAACTAACATCGATTAGCTCCTTTTACTTTCTCTAATCGATTAACTAACATCGATTAACTCCTTTTACTTTATTCGAATAAACTAATCATTTATAAAGATTTACTTTTAGTAACAGTTCTTCACTTTACAAATGATTTCCCTTTTTATAAAACTCTATTCGTTTTAAAACATTTTTCCCTTTTTATTTACTTTCGAAATATTTCCATTTATAAAATTTGTTGATTTTATAAAATCTCTTTATTTCAATATACATTGAAATAAATTCTTTTTACCTCCCAGGGTCTTTATGATATTTACAATATCGAATAACAATGATCTACATCATTCCAACACGCATAATCCATAACAGATTATATAACACATCATATATCACAATATATGAAAACAGTAAAATAAATGTTGAGGAATCCAGTTGGATTCCTCCAACCTGTTTCCCTGCATCACAGATGTTAAACATTATAGATAACATCACCTTTCAGTTCCATATGATATATTCTGTTAAACAGAATCAATATAGAAATTCAACTAACTGACTAGCAGTTCAATCAAACAGTCAACACACAGTCAATCATCCAATATCTAACAGTTCTAAAAATACAACATGATATTATAAACTGTTCAGAGTTAGTGAGATTTACTAACATTGGCGCGTTAACCGTTAAATAACGGTTTGCGTTATTTGATTCAGTCGGACAATTTGTTTCGCCATAAATTGTAACGAGCTCGGATTCACTCCCAGTCAGTCTCATTGTGTTGCTCCCATCCATACGATCCTGTCGGATCTTGTTTCGCTGAATTTCGATATCGTATGGTAAAGTTACGAATTTATGAAGTCTATACATTATCCAAATACAAAATTATTTAATACTTGGGCTTCATTATTTACAATGGCCCATTTACCTTTCAACGTATCAGACCCGAACCCGCTTCATATTTAACCCGCATCCTCCTACCCTTTTCTCCCCCAATCGTGGACTCTGCTCCTCCACTAACACATGGCCGGTGTCCTCTTCTTCCCTCTTGTCTCCTCCTTCCTTACTTCATTAAACTTCAACCGAGAATTTGCATTCAACTCTCTCCACAATCTCTTCACCACCTTGCACCTCAAACGCAATTCGACGCCACCAGTACTGGTCGCGACTCAGGAATCGCGAGCGCCTCCTGTAGCATCATCGGCCAGAAAACTCGCCGAATACCCCAAATTTCCACCTACAGATGTTGTTCCTCCTTCTAACATCAAAACCAAGGTTGAATTCATGAATTCAGGTTTCAATTTCCCCTAAAACTAAAACCTAGCCTCACACTGAAAACAATCCGCGAGAGAAAGTGACATCGCACCCTTCACAAGTGGTACAACATCGAAGAGGAAGACTCCAGCAATACATATATGAATTCATATTGATTTATAGGATTGTATTTCTTTTGTTTTGATTTTTCTTTTGATCGAACTCCTTCTGTGTTTGGTTGGTTTGGTACTTATACGCTGTTTTGTGGTAGGTGAGAATTGTGGTTGAGAACGAAGGCCGTGTGGCCTGTGCTGAACCTCAAAAAACGGGAGGGATATTTTCAATTTGATTTTTGTATTTTATTTTATTCGATTTTCTCCTTGTATATGCCTTCTAAAAATCCCAGCGATTACATACGATATCTAAAAATCACCAAACTGGACATGTAGGTAGAGCTCGACATTACACTCCCAACGAAACTGGTTTCGTCGAATTCCGACTCCGTATGCTCACACAGCGTATTTTTAACAGTCAAAATACTGATTGTTTCTCACTCTAAAAATCCGTAAGACCACACAATGACTCTAAAAATCACGAAATTAGAATTCTAACAACTATTTGACATTGCGGATCCAACAAAACTAGTTTCGTCGAATTCCGACTTCGTTTGCAAAAGTGGCTTATTTTTACAGCTCTAAATGACCCATTTAAATATATAAATATATTTAAATATAATTAAATTAAATATTTAAAAATTCAATATTATCGTCTATATTCACAGTGGAATACCATACAGCTCTAGAATATTCCTATATGAATTTCTACTCGATATTCACTTCTGGGTCAACCCGATATTCGATTTATATTGAAATCCCTTTTAAAAATATAAATAATTCCTTTATAAATTATAAAGGAATTCCACAGCGACTTTACTAAAATTTGATTTGGACATAAATCAAAATCTACACGATGAAATCCCGATTTTTCTCTTCCACTAGAAAGATATACTCCACCAGCTCCACACGTTTCTTGTTTCACAGAAATCCGATTTAAAACGAACTATGTACATTAAGTTGAAGTTCAAATCGCCAAATAGCGAACTGCCGCGCCATTTCGAGCTCGTTTATAATTATATTATAAACTATACGTTCAACTGTCGACGATTGAATATATTCGTTATTCAAATTCAATTCCAAGCTGAATTAAATATCACAGATGATCCGGTTCACACCATATCGTCATTTCGACCATTCAGAATTAAATATATTATTTAATTTTTTATTTTAATTAAATGTTCATCATAATTAAGTTCCACGACCGTTAAATTCTCTAAACCACCATTTCAATAATTAAATAAATTAATTATAATACCTCTGCCAATGCGGGTCATTATAATCTTCCCCACTTAAAATAATTTCGTCCTCGAAATTGCTAAAAGGTAGAGAACGACCCTATCGACTGGTTAGAACATATTTGTTCACTTCTTAACTTCAGTTTCAACTGAACCAATTTAATTTCAATTAAATTATTAATTCATTCTTATCAACGAAAATTTTCAAAAATCCTGAAAATTTTCTAACGCCTTAACTTTTCGAAAAATTCCGCCAGCACCTCCTTTGTACTGGTTAATCGGTCAAACTCCAACTCGCCTCGCTGTGCCATCTTCAACCCAAAATAAAATCTAACAGCCAAACGGCTTGCCAATTCGGCTCATAAATCTTATATCCAATAGAAATATAAACTAGTACCTTTTGTTGGCATATCATTATATCCTTTACACCTGTTATTAAATTTAGCAGATACAAGGGTTATCCCAATCAAATCCCCATCTTCTTTTATCCACGACACAACTATTCGCTTATATCCTAAGTTGAATTTTATTTCAAATTCGAGTTCCATTCTCGATTTCAAACTCTTAACTTCCCAATCCAATTTTCATTTCAGATTCTTATCTCGACAATCCAATTTTATCCAAGAATGAATTTTTCCTGATATCGTTCTATTTCCATTCAGTTTTCACTTAACTGTTTCAATTCAATCTCAGCTTACTTTCGCAAACTTCTATTTAAATTTGTTCTTAATTCAAACAGTCTCTTCCTGGGAATTTTAAACAGTTTACTTTTTCAAAAATCAAATTTTCCTTTTGAAATCCAACTGAGCCCATTATTAATATTCCATTAGTTAAATCACTTCTCTATTTCTTTATCAATATTTGTTAACCAAATATTTTCAATAACCATATTGGCCTTTTATGTTATTTGGAAAACATTTCCGAATATCGCCTTCCTTTATTTTCTAAACTTTAGAAAATATATGCTATTTATAATTGGAAAATATTCCAATTACTTATCTCTTTTCCAATCTCGTTTATTTCTATACTTAGGAAATATTCTTTATTATATTTCCAAGCTTACACTTATTTGGGTTAAAACGGATGTTGTGTAAAACATCGTTACGACCACCCAAATACTATATTCAACTAACTCTTATTCAACCTTGATCTTCGAGCCTGAAATCTTACTATTTATTTGTTAATAATGAAATCAATCAAGTTGGGGTATAACTACCTCTCAGACCTTGACTGAATAACATTTATAACGTCAAAACAGATATGACTACTTACTCGAATAATCAATACCATACAACTACTTATTCACCTTTAAACACGTATACGCTTCCTCTTCCTATTCTTACTAGATTTTATTCTTAGTCTTCCTTTTTGATTTTACTATTCTATTTCTAAGTTCGTTTCCTTATCGACTTCTATATATATATATATATATATATATATATATATATATATATATATATATATATCGATACGTTGATTTCAAACTATCAGATTATCTTAAAAATATTCTAACTTCTTAAATTCCCGGAAAAATTCGCTATAACCTCCTTTGTACTAGGAGCATCGGGATATTTCAAATAGCCTCCCATGGCCCTCACCAATCCAAAAGAAAAACAAAAAGCCAAGCGGTTAGCCGATACGGCGCATAAAATCTCATATATGAATTAAATACATACCTTTTCGTCGAGCATTCTATTTATATACCTTCATACCTTATCCATACATATCTCATGTATATCTATACATTACTAATTCATTCCAACTTAGTCCAATCGTTTTAACTTAGTTCGTTAAGTGATTTTCGAATTACTGGTTTGCCCATTTCACCTTCATATTTGAGTATAACATGTTCAAATATATTTTAACTTACTTATAAACTAATCAAATTCTACCTTTTCAAACTCAGGTTTCATATTTGATTTCGAATATAAATTTACCAGTCCCCTTTACTTATCTAAAGTTCAACTACAATTCAAGATCCATTTACTAATGGCTAATTAACTGGTTCACTTATTTCATCTTTTTATTTGAATATACATGTTCAAATATAAGTTTAACTCGTTAATCAGCTAATTGAATTCCATTTCAATTCTATTTGAATTTCCTATATTCAAATCTCATTTCAATTCTCTTATTCAAATTCTATAGTTAAAATTCCATTTGAATTCTATATTCAAATTCCATTTGAATTCTATATTCAAATTCTATATCACTTCCATTGAATTTCATATATTCAAACTCCCTTTGAATTTGTATATTCAAATCATATTATTACCCTATATGAATTATATATTCACTTTTCCATTATTTAAACCTTCTTTATTCAAATCTCATTTGAATTTCTATATTCAAATACCCTTTGAATTTTCTATATTCAACTTCTACTTGAATTCTCTTTATTCAAACTCTATATTCAAATCTATTTTATAAATCCCATTTTGAAATTCAACACAACTTGTCTTTCCCAAAACAAATTCAAAACAGTATTTCTGGTAGTAATTCGTCACTTACAACTCGAAAATGAATACTGATGATGCAGCTGTCATCATCAGAATCTATTTTTCAGCGATCGAAGTGAGTTCAATACTATAAAACCATTTCTAACATTTCAGCTTTGAAATTCATTTCAAAATATAATTCACACTGCTTGTAAAATAATTTAAAATCTCCCAGGATCTTAAATTTTCCTTATTTTTTTCCCCATCCATTTACAAACACTTATCTAATTTTCCAGAATTTTAATTCCTGGTTAAAATTTCAGATTTAACTCATCTGATTTCACGTTTTTCACTTATATGAATTCTGATTGGTTATTCACATAACCATTTAATTTATAATCTTACGCGATTATAATAACAACCAATATATCCAATATATTATAATTTTGATATATATATCTTCTCTATATCGAGATATACCATGGGTAAACTTATTTTAATTTACCCTCTTTTCAAAACATACTATGCCGACCCATCATATTCAAGTGTTTAGTAACCCCTACCGATACAGTGGATCAAACTGATCGACCAGAGTTCATAAACAACTCAACCAATGAATCCCCACAATATAAAACAATTTTTATATCAATAACAAATACATTCACTCGTATATATACACTCAAACTCAATCTAGGGTATTACTAACCCTATCTCTACCGAGTCTCGCCACAGAGCCAAGGTAATTCACTTAACTTAAGCTCTGATACCAAATGTAATGACCCGGATTTTCGACGACTTTGGTTATCGACATAAGCACGATGTCGATAACCAAACCATCGAAAAATCCTGGTAATTAGTGAAAGAAATTAGAGGGTGAGGAAAGATAAGATAGAAACTTAGAATAGAAGAAGAAGAAGAACACAACATCAGAGTAACACGAATCTCACAACGGAACGAATAACATATAATATATATAACATAACTTGAAATATACATCTGTACTTGAATATACATCAATATCAAAGTACATTACTTACAACACAGCGGAAATAACTATAGCTATATGATCCTGAAGCCTCCTGCTCCAGCTCTTCAATGTATCTGTAAATCCCGACTACTTGACTGCCCATACAAATTTAGGCACCCAAGAGTTTAAGGAAAACAACAAAGTAAACTCCGGTTCAGTCATGGGACTGGTGTGAGTAAAACAGTTTAAAACAGTTCAAACATGTAATCGATATCTCATAAGACCACGCCGTATAACGGAACGGGTTTTTCCCTTATGAGAATCCAAATATCTCTATATCAAAAACCTTTTGATATTATAATAATGTCTATCTACCATAATATAATAATCATCTAGCAGAAACGTTTTCATCTCACGTTCTACATATATATTATACAATCAAAACCGCAAGCACGTATTGGGAAATGGGTTTCCAACTATGACAAGGTATGGAACCACCTTTCGCTCGTGTACCTCTAGAGAGGAATACACTGGGTTCAACAAGAACATCTTGCAACCCGGCCACACATGACCGACCACTCATTTCGCTTGAGCGTATCGAATGTATATCACCAACGGTTGGGATCAGCAACCGTTTCCCGAATGGGACAACATCAACAATAGATTTTTAGAAGTAAATGAAACTCTAGATCAGGTGATTATACACCCTACTTCGGTGCGACCGACTTAGCCATGCCGCCTGCCCGATTTCTGTCATTTACCGATTTGATGAGGCTTGAGGTTACGCTTCATCATCACATCAGATTTACTTCGAATGTCACATCGTCAAATCCATCAAATCACCGATTGACGTCCTCAACCATACATTATGTGTTAGCTAAAGAAGTTTCCTTCTTTGCTTCCACTCTTGGTATGGTTGGAGAAATCAATATACGTGATCGTCTGGAAATACTCTGTCAGACATCCGTCCATACAAGTCATCCTGGAACAGGATGAACCGAAGGCACTATTCTGTAAACAGGATAGCCCTTGCATAACTCCGTCTTCAATTTCCTTTGGCATATATGATTCGCAACGCTTATGACAATACAGAGTGGTTCTTTGGATAATAATCCAACCGGTCTCTCCATATTAACAACGTTAAAATGGTCAAAACTTCGATAGTCTGTGATTTAACTATCGAAGAAAACAGGTGTGCAACCAACGATATTATTTCCAAATGGAAATTTATATCGATCAAACATCATTCAACATTTATCTCTTTATTTCATTAATTTACTTATCTCCTGTTTCCCTATATTCAATATTTCTTATTTTCTAAATTTAGAAAATATACGTTATTAACAAGGGATAACATTTCCATTTCTTGTTTTCTTTATTAGAAAACATTTCTGGTTTCTTATTTGGAAAACATTTCCAAAGCTTCTTTATTGGACTTAGATAGATGTTTAAACAAACCATCGCGATGCCAATTCAAACCATTTCCTTTACTGCCAAACCTTAACTATTCCTTAGTTAAAAACGAAGCCAATCAAGTTGGGGTAGAACTACCTCTCAGACCTTAACTGAACAACATTTCTAACTTTGAAATAGGCAAAGTTCACTTTATATTCCTTTACTAACTTCCTTACTTAACCCTCCTTCGAATAGCTATATTCGATTAACTCTTTTCACTTAACTCTATTCAATTAACCCTTATCAATCAACTCTATTGGATTAACTCTATTGACTAATGCTATTGATTTACTCATTTCGCTTAACTCCTTTCGAATAAACTATATTCGATAACTCCTTTTTCTTTCTTTGAATAAACTATATTCGATTAACTCCTTTTACTTTCTATTCGAATAACACTATTCGATTAACTCCTTTTACTTTTTATTCGAATAACTATATTCGATTAACTCATTTTCTTTAACTCTAATCGATTAAACTAACATCGATTAAATCCTTTGCTTTAACTCTAATCGATTAAACTAACATCGATTAGCTCATTTTAACTTTATTCTCTAATCGATTAACTAACATCGATTAACTCCTTTTACTTTCTCTAATCGATTAACTAACATCGATTAACTCCTTTTACTTTAACTCTAATCGATTAAACTAACATCGATTAACTCCTTTGCTTTAACACTAATCAATTAAACTAACATCGATTAGCTCCTTTTACTTAAACTCTAATGGATTAACTAACATCGATTAACTCCTTTTACTTTAACTCTAATCGATTAAACTAACATCGATTAGCTCCTTTTAACTTTAACTCTAATCGATTAAACTAACATCGATTAGCTCCTTTGCTTTAACTCTAATCGATTAAACTAACATCGATTAGCTCCTTTTACTTTCTCTAATCGATT
Source organism: Allium sativum (assembly GCA_030737875.1). Taxonomy (NCBI): domain Eukaryota; kingdom Viridiplantae; phylum Streptophyta; class Magnoliopsida; order Asparagales; family Amaryllidaceae; genus Allium; species Allium sativum. The sequence goes on along the minus strand of CM060922.1, from coordinate 699,763,290 downwards.
AACTAACATCGATTAACTCCTTTTACTTTATTCGAATAAACTATTCATTTATAAAGATTTACTTTTAGTAACAGTTCTTCACTTTACAAATGATTTCCCTTTTTATAAAACTATATTCGTTTTAAAACATTTTTCCCTTTTTATTTACTTTCGAAATATTTCCTTTTATAAAATCTGTTGATTTTATAAAATCTCTTTATTTCAATATACATTGAAATAAATTCTTTTTACCTCCCAGGGTCTTTATGATATTTACAATATCGAATAACAATGATCAACATCATTCCAACACGCATAATCCATAACAGATTATATAACACATCATATATCACAATATATGAAAACAGTAAAATAAATGTTGAGGAATCCAGTTGGATTCCTCCAACCTGTTTCCCTGCATCACAGATGTTAAACAATATAGATAACATCACCTTTCAGTTCCATATGATATATTCTGTTAAACAGAATCAATATAGAAATTCAACTAACTGACTAGCAGTTCAATCAAACAGTCAACACACAGTCAATCATCCAATATCTAACAGTTCTAAAAATACAACATGATATTATAAACTGTTCAGAGTTAGTGAGATTTACTCACATTGGCGCGTTAACCGTTAAATAACGGTTTGCGTTATTTGATTCAGTCGGATAATTTATTTCGCCATAAATTGTAACGAGCTCGGATTCACTCCCGGTCAGTCTCATTGTGTTGCTCCCGTCCATACGATCAGGTCGGATCTTGTTTCGCTGAATTTCGATATCGTATGGTAAAGTTATGAATTTATGAAGTCTATACATTATCCAAATACAAAATTATTTAATACTTGGGCTTCATTATTTACTAAGGCCCATTTACCTTTCAACGTATCAGACCCGAACCCGCTTCATATTTAACCCGCATCCTCCTACCCTTTTCTCCCCCAATCGTGGACTCTGCTCCTCCACTAACACATGGCCGATGTCCTCTTCTTCCCTCTTGTCTCCTCCTTCCTTACTTCATTAAACTTCAACCGAGAATTTGCATTCAACTACTCTCCACAATCTCTTCACCACCTTGCACCTCAAACGCAATTCGACGCCACCAGTACTGGTCGCGACTCAGGAATCGCGAGCGCCTCCTGTAGCATCATCGGCCAGAAAACTCGCCGAATACCCCAAATTTCCACCTACAGATGCTGTTCCTCCTTCTAACATCAAAACCAAGGTTTAATTCATGAATTCAGGTTTCAATTTCTCCTAAAACTAAAACCCTAGCCTCGCGCTGAAAACAATCCGCGAGAGAAAGTGACATCGCACCCTTCACAAGTGGTACAGCATCGAAGAGGATGACTCCAGCAATACATATATGAATTCATATTGATTTATAGGATTGTATTTCTTTTGTTTTGATTTTTCTTTTGATCGAACTCCTTCTGTGTTTGGTTGGTTTGGTACTTATACGCTGTTTTGTGGTAGGTGAGAATTGTGGTTGAGAACGAAGGGCGTGTGGCCTGTGCTGAACCTCAGAAAACGGGAGGGATATTTTCAATTTGATTTTTGTATTTTATTTTATTCGATTTTCTCCTTGTATCTGCCTTCTAAAAATCCCAGCGATTACATACGATATCTAAAAATCACCAAACTGGACATGTAAGTAGACCTCGACATTACGCTCCCAACGAAACTGGTTTCGTCGAATTCCGACTCCGTATGCTCACACAGCGTATTTTTAACTGTCAAAATACTGACTGTTTCTCACTCTAAAAATCCGTACGATCACACAGTGACTCTAAAAATCACGAAATTAGAAATCTAACAACTATTCGACATTGCGGATCCAACAAAACTAGTTTCGTCGAATTCCGACTTCGTTTGCAAAAGTGGCTTATTTTTACAGCTCTAAATGACCCATTTAAATATATAAATATATTTAAATATAATTAAATTAAATATTTAAAAATTCAATATTATCGTCTATATTCACAGTGGAATACCATACAGCTCTAGAATATTCCTATATGAATTTCTACTCGATATTCACTTCTGGGTCAACCCGATATTCGATTTATATTGAAATCCCTTTTAAAAATATAAATAATTCCTTTATAAATTATAAAGGAATTCCACAGCGACTTTTCTAAAATTTGATTTGGACATAAATCAAAATCTACACGATGAAATCCCGATTTTTCTCTTCCACTAGAAAGATATACTCCACCAGCTCCACACGTTTCTTGTTTCACAGATATCCGATTTAAAACGAATACTGTACATTCAGTTGAAGTTCAAATCGCCAAATAGCGAACTGCCGCGCCATTTCGAGATAGTTTATAATTATATTATAAACTATACGTTCAACTATCGACGATTGAAATATTCGTTATTCAAATTCAATTCCAAGCTGAATTAAATATCACAGATGATCCGATTCACACCATATCGTCATTTCGACCATTCAGAATTAAATATATTATTTAATTTATTATTTTAATTAAATATTCATCATAATTAAATTCCACGACCATTAAATTCTCTAAACCACCATTTCAATAATTAAATAAATTAATTATAATACCTCTGCCAATGCAGGTCATTACACAACTGGCTGAGGAATATTCTCAATAATTTCTGAGTCAGAGTCATTATTTGTGATGATAGGATTTTCAGTGATTATAACTTCGTCGTCATCAGATATGTTATAAGATGGTTTATAGAATTCATCGAACGAGACATGAAGTGATTCTTCAATAGTTTATTTCTTTTATTAAATATACGATAGGCCTTGCTTCGTTCCGAATATCCAACAAATATACCTTCATCGGATTTTGGATCAAATTTTCCAAGATGGTCTTTCATATTTAAAATAAAGCACTTAGAACCAAAAACTTTGAAGTATGAGATATTTGGCTTTCTTTGATTAAATAACTCATAAGATGTATTCTTGGTGAGAGGTCGAATGGACACACGATTCAAAACATAACACGTAGTTGCAACAGCTTCTACCCAAAAATGTTTTGGTAAAGTGGATCCATTTAATAATGTTCTTGCACATTCTTGTAAAGTCCGATTTTTCCGTTCTACAACTCTGTTTTGTTGTGGAGTTCTAGGAAACAAAAAATTATGATATATACCTTTTTTGTATAAAAATGGTTAAATTCATTATTTTCGAACTGTCCGCCATGATCACTTCTTATATTCTTAACTTTAAGCCCTTTTGATTTTTGAATTATCTTGACGAAAGATTTGAAATGATTGAAAGTGTCACTTTTGTTTTTCAAGAAAATCACCCAAGTATAACGAGAGTAATCATCAACAATTACAAATACATATCGATGATGATTTATTGACTGAACCTGTGTTGGTCCGAATAAATCCATATGTAATAGCTCAAGTGGTTGTAATGTTGATATGACTTTCTTGGATTTAAATGATGATTTAGTCAATTTTCCTAATTGACATGCATCACAAATATTATCAACCGTATAGCTCATTTTGGGTAGTCCTCTAACTAGGTCATTTTTGGCTAGCTTGTCGATAGTTCTGAAGTTTATATGACAGAAACGCTTGTGACATAGCCATGGATCATTATCATTTGCTACAAGACACATATCTGAATTGTGATTGATATTCATATTCAGAATATAAATATTTCTGTCTCTATATCCTTCAAAAACTAATTTTCGATCTTTATCTAAAATACTACATTTGTTATCCGAAAAGGAAATGGTAAAACCATTTTCACATAGTTGACTGATACTGAGTAAATTGTGTTTCAAATTTTTAACTAGCATGACATTAGTAATAAGAGGTAAGTTAGATGTACCGCATTTGCTCACATCGCCTTTGCCGATGATATTGCCTTTTGAATTATCTCCAAAAGTGACGGAGCCACCATCTGAATAAGTGATATTTGTCAATAAGCTCTTGTCTCCAGTCATATGCTTCGAACAACCACTATCTAATATCCACTTTCCTCTTTTCTTAAGTGGGACCTACAAAAAATAAAATTAAGTCCATGGTACCCACTTTTTTATGGGGTCCTAAGTAAGGTCTTAGGAGTCCAAACCCATACGGTTCGGTATCCCCTTTATATAGATAATTGGAATTACGATGCATGGTATTCAAAAAATTCTGAATGTATTTGTTCCTAATCAAATTGTTATTTGTTTTAGGAACCCATATTTTGATATTGTTGACATTTTTCTTTTGAAATTTCACAACCGGTTTTGGTTTGGAATGTAATAAACTGAGATTTTTCTTAGCTTCAGTTTCTTGTACTGTTTAATGTTTTCTTTTTCTTTTATTACCAAGATATTTCTTGATATCTTGTTTCTTATACCCCAAACCTTGTTTATTCGAAGCAGATTGTGAATTTTCAATAATTTTTGTCAAGTTTTCTCGTCCTTTGTTGAAGTTAGAAACATTTTGAGTAATGTCGTCTAACTTAGTTTGTAAACTAGCCTTTTCTAGGTCTAGAATCTTGACTTTTGCCTTAAGCTCATGATTTTCAGTAGTAAGAGCATCATTTTTCTCTTTTTGAGTTTCAATTTCTTGACTCAAAAGAGATAATTGAGAATCAATATTAGATGATGATTCTTGAACTTTTTCAAGTTCCTCCTCTAATATTCTCTTCTTGTCTTTTAACATATCTCATTCAAATTCTACTCTATTTAAATCTACTTTGGCTTGTTTGCATTGTCGTTTCATATCTTTAAATTTAAAAATTAATTCAGCATTAATATCAAGAACTTCTTCAAAAGTAGGAATTTGTACCTCATCTTCTGTTGCCATGAAACATACATTAGCTTGTTCATTGTCTGAATCACTTTCGCTATCAGATGAAGATGAGTCTGAATCATCCCATGTTACTGAGAATGCTCGTTTCTTTGACTTCTCTTTCTTGTATTCGATTTTGTCATTTTATGACTTCTTCTTTTGCTCTGGACAATCCTTTTGCATATGTCCCTTTTTGTGACAATTGAAGCATTCTATATTTGATGATGATGGTTTATTTGAACCAAACTTCTTTTTGCTATATTGACTAGCTTTTCGTTGCTTTAAGAATTTCTTGAATCATTTTGCAATGAACGCTAGATCTTCATCTTCGGAATCTAAGTTGTCTTCATCTTTTTCAGCATGAAAAGCTACATTTTTCTTTTCTTCTTTTTGTTCTTTTCTAGCCTACAAGTTAGCTTCATAGGACATTAGATTTCCTATCAATTCATCTGGCTTCATGACGGAAAGGTCATTAGCTTCTTCAATTGTAATACTTTTCCTTCCCATTCATTAGCCAGAGAATGTAGGACTGTCGAAACAACATCAAAATCGGAATATTTTTGCCCTAAACTAATAAGTGCATGACGAATAGTTTGAAACCATGAATACATATCATTGATTGTCTCATTCGGTTTCATTTTGAAATTTTGAAACTGACTTTTCAGCATGGCTATTTTGGCTTGTTTAACCTTGTTAGCACCTTCATGAGTGGTTTTTAGCGTTTGCCAAATTTGATAAGCAGTGGTGCAAATACTAACACGGTTATATTCATTTTGGTCTAATGCACAAAACAACATATTTTTTGCTTTTGTATTTATGGTTGTTGTCGTTTTCTCAGCCGGTGTTCATTCTGAATACTCAGTCGTTGGATTTACTATTTCTTTTTTAGTAGCAATCCAAGCATCATAGTTAGTTGATAGCAAGTAAAAAGCTATACTTGTTTCCCAATAGCTATAGTTAAGACCATTGAAGAAAGGAGGCCTTTGTGTTGATTGACCTTCAGTGTAAGTGGTGTTAGTGCTACTATTAGGGTTATTTTCCATATTACTAGAATATATCAAATAACTGTGTTACGGTTATAAGATAACCGCGCTCTGATACCAATTGAAAATGTGAGCGTGTGTACTTGCCAAGCATAATACACACAAAGATCATGTAATATGACGAACAATAATCAAGTATAGAGTAATAGATAATCACAGAACTATATAATAATAAATAGTGTAAAAAGGAAAAATCACACCAGGGATTTTTATACTGGTTCGGAGCACCGTCAGTCCAGTCGCAGATTTCTATCTGAATTTTCACTAATCAACAACCTCACTTCAACCGGAGGAACAGGTATACAACACCTGAGCAGCCGAACGAGAATTTCACGCCTCTATCAACACAAGGACTTTACAACTTGCCTCTTACAACACGGAGAACTTCAAACAAGATGAGTAGACTTGTAGTTTGACAATGTTTGTTCTTAATAATATGAATTTGTCAATTCTTGTACAACCTTCCTATAATCTTATCCTCAAATAGAAATCGTGTATGTGAAGATTTGGAAGATGATATCGTGTTTGAATCAAAAGAATAATATATAAATTCTAGGATTCAAGAACGATATAAGAAGATTATGAGCGTTTGAGTGCTTTGAAAGATCAAGAATGAAATCAACAATAGATAGAATAGATAGAAAGAATTGGTTGTTTGAATCGGTGATTTCATGTTGTTTTTACAGAAGATAAAGAGTTGCAATCATTGGTGAAGAGAAGTATTGAATAGAAATGATTTTTGATGAAAGGAAAAGGAAGCAACTTTTGATGAATGAAGATGTATGTACGAAGAGTTGCTTTCAATTCGAAAATCGGTCGACAGGTCAAAACTAACCAGTAGACTGAAATTTGAATATATATATATGTTATATACATGTGTGCATGTCCATTGTGCATTCTGTCCAGGAACGGTCGACCGCCTATTTTGAAACCGGTCAACCGGTTTTTGGAAATATGCACAATGAATGTGCATTCATATATATATACATATACAAGTGCAAACCCGTGCTTCGCACACGGTTGGAAAAATAATTTAGAATTTCAAATTCATATTCTAACAACGTATGTGGATAGCTGGAGTTAATCACTATATATAGCATGGAATTATTTGTAAGATAAAATATGCACATTATCTAAAAAGAAACTACATTTATTTACAATTATTATTGAATTTTTTTTACTACTGCAATTCATAAATTGCTATTCTGCAAAGTTGGACTAAGAACATAACTATTCATAACTAACGGCAGAACCGTGATAAGCAAACAAATTTGATCGTACAAACCAAAGAATTCACAATTTGATACTTACGGTTATTTGAATATGAAAATCTTTATTTGTTGGATTGTAACCTTTTCTTCATGATTTTAAAATATACTGTTACATTTTAGTTAAGCTACTTATGCAATGCAACTAATGTCTTCGTCTCGTTGAAAGTACAAACAGAGCAATTTAATTGCAACCTGCAGCCAAGAATGACTTTAGTTTTACTTAGAACCACGTTGAGATTGGATATCAATGATACCTTTATATTGGGTTGAGTAAATAAGAAAGCTATAGTATGGTCAATTTTCTAGAGTTGACATTAACATCCACCGAAGTAACTGATGGGAAAAAACTGATTATATCAAAACAATAAGTTCCCATATTTCCAGAATGTAATGTGATTTATGTACTTGGCATTCGTTTCTGGAATGTCCCTATGTTCCAGCTTTAGAATGGTTTGTTGCCGTGTGAAAATGAATTAATATTTTGTGCGGAAGCCTACTTCATTAAGCACGTACAATGGTATAAACATGCCATACTTCTATAGACATGCATAAGTTTTTTTACATGGAAAAAAATCTGCTTTGGTAATATTGGTACAAAGGGAAGACTGCAGCACCATTGCAATGTACAAACCGCATATTAAATAATGTATTTATTTGCACATAGTAGCTGCATTAGAATATAAATGACATCTCTGTTAGAACGTAGATACTGTCACGAAACATCATGTCCTTATTCATTGTTTGAGTTGCTACAACACATACCAACTTAATAAAGAGGCATGAGACAAAACATGCTTTATTTCATAGGATTGTAATTTTGCGAAGGTAAAGCAACCACTTGCAGTTCATAAATTGCACAGGATTCGTAACAGTATACAGTCGGTAATTAAAAGTAAAAATCACAACCATTAAACCTAAGGTTCATTTTAAAATTTTTCTTTCGTCTCATATGAAGACACTGGAGTATATATACGAATTGTAATTTATTTAGATTAATCTCAGAGTTGTGAGCCCACGTTTGCTTTTCATCAAATGCTTTTGAATTGCTGACTGCGTCTATGCCTAGGACTAAGCCTTTTGCTAGCATGCTGCTTACCACATCCTCTGCTTTCGTAGGGAAGAGCCTTGAGTTCCCTTTTGATCTTGATTCTTCATCCTTGTTCCTAGATGTTCAAGATTAAAATTATTTATCATGCAGACTATCATTTGCTACCTATATATGCTCATAAAGAAAACCAACTTATTTTCAACCATTGATCTGATGAGAGGTTTTACAATAGAATTTTGACCTCCTTTGTTTTTTTATAAAATATGGAAGGTTGAATCAAAAGAAATCTAATTAATTATCGAAAATAATAGAAAATTTACCCCTTGATTTGGAACCTACCTCATTTATATTCATTAAAGCCGTAGCTGTCACCTCTAGGCTAATTTTCAATCTCACCGCTATTTTTCTGTTTAGAGAGCAAAGGGTACTCAGAATGCCTAAAGAGATGTTTGTTACACATCTATAGTCTTTTGATTAAACTAACCGAACAATTCATGAGTGACCCCAATGGCACATGTAAAGAACACAATACGATGACTTTGGATGAGTTTAGATCAACCAGATGAAGGTACATGTTATGTAAAATAATTTTATAATGTGCTTATCTAAATGTTCTCTTAGACTAAAATTGAAGATATGCACTTGCTATAAAAAGGGAATGCATTCAACTAAAAAAGCTTTTGCTCTTTGTGGCATTTGAATGTACCTTATGTTAAAGCAAAAGGAAACATACTGATAAGTGTACTTGAGCTCAGAGATATATTATGCTCAAAAGGCTTCCTTGCCAATATTTGCTAATGAATTGACTCTTATGAATTCATTTGCATCATTTTGTACCAAGTTGAATAGTAGAAAATATCCTTCGATGTTGCTATGACTGCAAAAAAAGGAAATCAGTAACTGATATATCATATATGAACAAATAACAATGCTATAGTATAAACCAAGAGATCAGAGATGTAAATAAATAAATCTAGTTATATGTTTTGGAAATGAGAAGCATGCCAATTAACTGACTGTCAATTCATTTTGTGTAGGCTTTAGCAGCATAAAATTCTAGTTATATATGTTTTGTTTTAATTAAATCAGCTGTTAACTGACTGTTAATGATGTTTTTAAAAATTTCCCTAACTGTCCACACATAACTTGCAACAAAGATTCTATTTCCTATAAATATTTTTAAAATGAGAAGCATGCCAATTACGTAAATGTTCTGTTGATAGTTATGTTCAATATATATACTATTATTGTTTGCAAGAAGAACACAACGTCAGTTTGATATTAAAAAGAGGCATAATTAATTGTTTTTACTATTTAAATAATGGGCAAGGCCGCAAAGTTGGTAAAAATGGCTAATATTTAGTGGGAATTATAATTCTACATCTTAACGAACAATCAAAATAGGAGCTTACAAAAGACTGGGAGACTGCTTTGTTTTTAAAACCTTATTAATGTTCCATAAACATTAAGAATTTTCCTTTGTTAATCACTGCATTCATCAGAAGACAGAGAGAAATAAAACTTGTAGTGTTTGAAAATGAGCCAATAAAGTTTCATTAACATTACTTATACAGGATCTAAAAAATCAAATAGGTTTGGTCATAACTTCCTACAGCTCAACTTCTCTTGTTTCATTGATCCATAAATACATCAAATTGTTGAACAAAGACAGACAAACAGTCCTATAAGATGGTTTCGTATGAGCATAAGCTTGTCCACTTGAGCATAATGTTTATGTGCATGTGTGTGTTTATTAGGCATAAACATATCAACAATTTCATTATCTTATTTAAAAAGAAGACCGCGGATGAGAATAATCTTTCTCCGCTTAACTTGTGTGAATACAATCCTCCAAGATTATGTTATGTGCAGAATCTTAGATAAAATATTAACCTCAATTGAGGATAATTAATTAATATGCATGGTAACACACCCAAAAATTTCTCCATCTCCAAACAAATTGGCAACTACAAAAGGATTAATGGCTAGATTTCCATCTATAAACCATCAAAGTGTATCATATGTAATATCTATTTTTTTGGTTAATACTGTTAACCCACTAACACCCATCTTGATATATAAGAGGTAAATTTTTTATATAATGGTTTGTTCGACATTTGGTTTGTTGATTAAGCCTAAATATTTCTATATCTAATCACCTCAAAATAGAGTAATGATTTGGAAACTATTTAAACACGAAAATAGTAGATATCACTTGATAAATACAAATTCATTTTGGTTTGATGTTATATGTATTTGTTTTAAAAAGGTAAGATTATGATGTTATACAAATTCAACCTTTTCATTCAATGACCGCAATTTTTAATGGAAAAAATTATTTTCCATGTAGAGGGTAACAAAGAAAAGAAATGAACATAATATTAACTTCGGATATACCTAAAATCTTATATATTATAACCTCAAATGTGGTAAAAGAAACTTTATGCATATTCTGTCCAAAACTAACCTAAAACACGCTGATTTTTTAATTACAAATAATTCTATCTAATACCAACAATAAAGTAAAAGATTAACATTACTTAAATAAAGAATATTCACACAAATTGGCTTAAGTAATACTCCAAAATTGACAGTTTACATATATGCAAAACAGAGCAACGAAAATAAGACCCTAAAATAACATGCTAAAGTGGCAGCTGCACATATGGAGAATAATGATTGCAATGCCTTATCAAGTCGAATCCCAACACTACTCAAGAAAAAAGGATAACAGAGATACTTGGCATATTTATAACCTTTATAGCAGTTAAATCTTCAAGCTATTCTTTTGGCCCTAAAACACTACACCACTCTAATATATTTATGTATAGCAATCTTCAAGCATATTGAAATTTGTAACCGAACATGACGAACCAGTATTACATCCAATGAAGCCATTAAGTTTAGTAAATGAAAATTGAATAAAATGAATCACTAATTTGTTTTTAAAACCTCATTAATGTTCCACAACGATTATGAATTTTCCTTTGTTAATTACGGCTTTCATCAAAAGGTTAGGAAAAATAAAACTTGTAGCATTTGAATATGAGCCAATAAAATTTCATCAACATTCCTTATTTATACAGAATCTAAAAAACCAAATAGGTTTGGTCTTCTCTTGTTTCATTGATCCATAAATACGTCAAATTGTTGAAAAAAGATAGACAAAAACAGTCTTATAAAATCGTTTCGTATGTGCATATGCTAATCCACTTGAGTATGATATATATGTGTGTGTGTATGTTTATTAGGCATAAACATATCAGCAATTTCAGTATTTTATTTACAAAGAAGACCATGGATGAGGAAAACCTTCCTCCACTTAACTTGTTTGAATACAATCCTCTTAGGTTATGTTATGCGCAAAATGTCAGCCTCAGTTGAGGGAAATTGATTAATATGCATGGTAACACGCCCATTAATTTTGCCATCTCCAACAAATTGGCAATTACAAAAGGATTAATGGTTGAATTTCAATCTATAAACCATCAGAATGTAGCACATGTAATATCTGAATTATTTTTGCTAATATTGTTAAACCACTAACACCCATTTTGATATATATGAGGTGTTTTTTTATATATTGGTTCATTCGACATCTAGGTTGTTGATTAAGCCTAAATAGTTCAATACCTAGTCACCTCAAAATAGAGTAATGATGTGGAAACTATTTAAACATGAAAATAGTAGATATCACTTGATTAATACAAATTCATTTTGGTTTGATGTTATATGTATTTGTTTTAAAAAAAAGTAAGAGTATGATGTTATACAAATTCAAACTTTTCATTCAATGACTACAATTATTAGTGGAAAAATTATTTTCCATGTAGTGGGTAACAAAGGAATGAAATGAACACAATATCAACTTCAAGTATACTTAAAATTCTTATATATTCTAAACTCAAATGTGGCAAAATAAACTTTATACATACTCTGGCCAAAACTAAACTAAAACACACTGTAATTTTAATTACCAATAATTCCGTCTAATCCCAACAATATAGTAAAAGATCAACATTATTTAAATAAAGAATGTTCACATAAAATGGCTTAGGTAATACTCCAAAACTAACAGTTTACATACCTGCAAAACATAGAATTAAAAATCGGACCCTAAAATAACATGCTAAAATGGAAGCTGTCCATATGGAGAATAATGATTGCAATGCCTTATCAAATTGAATCTTATATAGACATAAAAAAGCATAAAAATATCAGGTTGTAAATAAATTGATGGTTAAATTCCAATACCTAAATTAATAATCTGTGATGTGCACTTACCTATAAAACATAGCTACTCAAATATACATCGACAAATCAGTTCAGATACTTGCCAGACTGCTAATTCACCTTAAACTTATTTGTTTATTGCTATCAGCAATATTAACACTTTGTGAAGTGTACGTATAAGTTTGTAGTCCTGCATTTCACACAACAGCGTTATTGACATATTTGTATTTTGTAAAATGAGGTATTCACTTTATTTGATGACCCTGTATATTATCTATGCTTTTGTCCAAAATAAACAATTTATATTTGGGTGTATAATTAACAATAAGGAGTGGAAAAAAACATAGCAATATTAGTTAATTTACAAAAAATGTTACAGTGCATGACCCCAAAAATCAAAAAACAATGAATACCTATATGTATAAGGTAAAAACTAATAACCTGAAATACTTAATTCATCCAATATTGTTTGAGCCGATAAATGTAACTGGTAAGAGAAAGTAAAGAAGAGTTGGCATTAAACGTGGGATGAAATGATCTGACCCGATTGAAAGCTGGTAGGGAAAGTCGACGGTTAGCAGAAGAAATGGTGGGTAGGGCCGGTACGCATCAATTGAACAGAGGCGTTGCCATTTAGGTCAAGAGAATGGAAGAACGGGGGGGACACGGGCGTGGAGGGATGAAGCTAAATTCAACATAGCGAGGAGGAATGGAAGAAAAGAGATGAGCGTAAAAAAGGAAAACAGAAGGGAAACGCATCGTTTGAGTTGAAGAGGTGAGGAAAAGAGCTCATGTGTTCACGTGGGCAGCAACGACCGATTTAATGGCAGAAAACCGAAAACGATGGAACAGAGAGAAGGGAACAGTTGGATCACATTAAATATACATCGACTTCACGAAGCTTCTAATCATCCTTAAAACATAGCTCCTCAAATAGATGGATAGGCTACCGGATGTAATCGGGCTAAGCAAGTGCAACTCTCGGACAACTTTGAAGGCTGATTCACATTAAATATGCATTCAGTGGTGTTAGCATGTTCACCGATTGTTAAATAAATCTATACTCAAGCATTAACATTTTAAAATTGGAAAAGAATGTATTACATAACTACTCAAACATTAGCACTTTTGGACAAAAAAGAAACCATTATAAAGCTATGCAACAAATAACACATCCACAGCTTTACGTGTCCAATAACATTTTCCAAATAATCATGAAAAGCCTTTTCTCAAATAAGCATAATATCCAATAATACATTCTGAGAAAGTGTTATGCACTCAGATTGTAAAACACTGAAATGAATTTAGCCTGCAGTCCATATACTCTATTTTGATGAGAAGTTTTTCAGCCGACCTATTCTTGATCTCGTATCTCAAATCCCCATCAACTCACTGATTTGTTCGTTGGATTTTCTAGCTAAATTTCATCATGAATTTTATTTTTAAACCTGGTATGAATACCTTTTAATGTTGGGTGTTTTTATCCATCTAACACTTTCTACCTCCTATATATCTCTATCGTTTCTGAAATATGGTGTAAACAGAAACCGAAAAGCAGAGACTTAACGAAGCTTCTAATAATCCTTAAAACATAGCTCCTCAAATATACATCGACAAATCAGTTCAGATACTTGCCAGACTGCTAATTAACCTAAAACTTATTTGTTCATTGATATCTGCAATATTAACGCTTTGTGAAGTGTATGTATAAGTTTGTAGTCCTGCATTTCACACAACATCGTTATTGACATATTTGTATTTTGTAAAATGAGGTATTCACTTTATTTGATGACCCTGTATATTATCTATGCTTTTGTCCAAAATAAACAATTTATACTTGGGTGTATAATTAACAATAAGGAGTGGGAAAAAACATAGCAATATTAGTTAATTTACAAAAAATGATACAGTGCATGACCCCAAAAATAAAAAAACAATGAATACCTATATGTATAAGATAAAAACTAATAACCTGAAATACATAATTCACCCAATATTTTTTGAGCCGATAAATGTAACTAGTAAAAGCAAGTAAAGAAGAGTTGGCATTAAACGTGGGATGAACTGATCTGACCCGCTTGAAAGCCGGTAGGGAAAAGTCGATGGTTAGCAGAAGAAAAGGTGGGTAGGGCGGGTACGCATCAATTGAACAGGGACGTTGCCATCTAGGCCAGGAGAATGGAAGAACGGGGAGGACACGGGCGTGGAGGGCTGAAGCTAAATTCAACATAGCGAGGAGGAATGGAAGAAAAGAGATGAGCGTAAAAAAGGAAAACAAAAGAGAAACGCGTCGTTTGAGTTGAAGAGGTGAGGAAAAGAACTCATGTGTTCAGGTGGGCACCAACGGCCGATTTAATGGCAGAAAACAGAAAATGATGGAACAGAGAGAAGGGAATAGTTGGATCATGCGGTGAATGGATGTCGGGAAGCCAAAGTGGGCATATTTTGAACAATAAGTTGTATAAAAATTAAAAAGTGTATAGTATACTTATCTAAAAAGTAGGAAAACCCATTACTCTCTGATTATACAGAGAATATTGAGTTGAACTTCAAACCATCTTTATTATAAGAAAACCCAAACCGCCTTACCTAAAATAGTCAAGGCAAATAGTAATCATTTTTAAGGATGGAAATACGTCATTAACTTATTTAAATAGTGAAAACCGAACAATTTAGATTACATAGAAAGATAAGGGTTTTTAAGGCATAAAAATAACATAAATGTATCATATAATGGTGTTATGTAGTCTCCAATAAATAAACTTGCACTGAATTCAAAAGGGTAATAGATTATCTTAGATGCACTATTGTAAGCATATGCACATAGTAGCAAATATTCGACAGTCGGTTGAAGCTATTTAAAAGCGTATAAAAGACAACATTGATTGGTAAAAAGTCATTTAGCTACAACTTAATAAGATTGAGCAATAACATTGTTATGTCACATTCCTTCTGGTATTGTGAACAATTAGACCTTTATTGCGTCTAATTCGAAATACAAATTTAAAATTAAACAATAATTTTTCGTAGTAGCTATGAAGTAAATGAGTTGAAGTTCACTACCAAAAATAATCATTATATTTGAGTGTAGATTGTATGCAAAACATATATGTAAATGAGTTGAAGTTCACTACCAAAAATAATCATTATATGGAAAGACATAAAAATGCATTGTGTTCTTGTTTGCGTGCATGATTATATCGCATTCCTTTGGTTGTTTTACTTGAATTAATTGGAGATGGAGTTTGATTCTTCTAATTTTTTGTTAACCCCGTTATATAAACGCGATTTAAAAAAAATACGCTGAAGATATAAAACATAATGGACCGAGCAATTTTACAAATGATGTTCAACGACTTGATAAAGTCGTTTAAATCCACTACAACAAAATGACCATATTACAACTTTAATTTTACAACGGTCAGAAAAGCACAGTTGTAATAAATGTTTTGTACAACTGTCAATTCTCTAAAGTTGTAATAAATATAATTTTAACAACTTTTCATTTTGTTAGTTGTAATAGATTCCTATTACTAACTTCATGTTTATTATATATATATATATATATATAATAGTTAATTATTATTATGAAATAATTTCTATTATTAATTAATAATTAACAATCCAAGAATTAATAATCAATAAATAAATATTAAATATTAAATATTTAATTAATGATTGATAAATAACAAATAAGGGAAAGTCTAAATGGACATAAAATTTTGACACAAAATTAAACACACAAAAACAGAGCCATTAGATCGTTGTCTGAATTTTACCTTGCACATAAAGACAAACAAATTGTATGGACCTGATTTTATGTACATCAATTTGTGTTTAATTTTTGTTGTTATAGCTGCTCCAAATAAATAATCATTGTCAAATAAAAATAATTAACAGAAAGTGGATTTGGGCGCTTTTTTTTAATTCTTTTTTTTTTGCGTATGGTTACAGTATTTCGTTACTTCGCACTCCTGTTTCCTCCAAAATTTCATTTCTCGCTAGCCTCAATTCCATTTATTTTTCAACTCCCGCTTCTGTCATCTATACAGCCTAAATCCCAAATCCCATCACCGTAAAAATCCCAAATTGCATCTATACAACCCTAAATCCCAAATCGCATTCAGACATAATCGCTTCAAACCGCGAAGCATCCTTCGGAGCTGGCCATGACATCTCGGCCAAAGCTTCAGCGTCAACACCGCATCTTCTACCATCGTCAGTTCAATTGGAAAAGGTGTTTGAAGGTCGTAATTTCACACGAGTATCATCAATTGAACGCAATCAAATCTGAATTTAGTAATTTCAGTTTACTTTCTAGTTCTTGCGCTGTGCTCCTTAGCTGGTTATGTAAGTAGTTAGTTGGTTTTTTTACATGGTTTTGTTGTTTGGATTTTCGTTACTAGTGGTTTTGTTGTTTCAGATTTAGCTGCTGGCTTTTTACATGATTTAGCTACAGCTTAATTACTCTGGTTTTGTTGTTTCGCATTTATAGTGCTTTACAGATTAATTTCACACGATTTAGCTGCTGCCTTTTTACACGATTTAGCTGCTGGCATTTATAGGTATGTTTCATTTGTTAGCTGAGCGATCCTGCACTACAACCTCAAAGGTACACAACATTGTATTTTCTTCTTTCATTAATGCAGCCGCGATCCTTCGACCTCTAATTGAGGTAGTCCAAATAATTTTAAAATCCATTTAATTTTTACTATTTTCATTAACTGAATGATATTTTCCATTATATGAGTTGGGGTTTTGTTGTTGATTTAAAAGAAATAATGAAAATGAGTGAAATTGGGGAGTTCCAGATTTTGTAGATATGTATGTTAGTTACCTTAGAAGTGCATACAACCATCTGCAAATGCAAAAAGAAATTTTTTTCGTTAAAAATAAATATATGGATCATGTCGGTGAATGTTATAATTCTCTAAGAAAATGGGTGATTGAAGTGGAAGATTTGGACAGTGATTCACTCTGATGAAAGAGGGAGCATAAGTTATGAAATGGAAATATAGTTTGAATGCTAATGAACTAAAATAAAGATGAAATAGTTTTACAATGATGAGTATAGAGATGTAAAACAGACAAACCTTAAAAAAAATGAAATATGATCTTATAAAGGAAAAATGGTAACAAACACAAATGGAAAAAAAGGTAAGTAAACTGAACTGAGAATGGTGACTGTTAAACTATGATTTTTGTTGGAGAGTTAAATTACTTTATCTAACATAGCCCGAATTTGGCTAAATGAACAAGGTCTGTGTTACAGATAGGGATCCGTCACTCCCCAGTTGCTACATTCCTTGTGCTAGCCTTAAGACTTCTACTTCACCCTACATGGACCATTTTCATTAATGTAATGTCTACGCCACTGCGATGTTTGTGTATCTAAAAGAATTACATGAAGCAAGTACTATTGAGTCAGTGCGTGTTCCTTAGGATATTTAAGAACAATGTTCTGTTTTCTTTAATATTGGAAAATAAAAGAAGAAAAAGGGGTTCATGCACCAAATGACTAAATATTCCCATGGTTTTTTTGTACCAAGCAGCCTCCATGGGTTTATTACTATTAGCAGCCAATTTTTGTTGTTTATTCTCATTGCTAGAATATTCAAACCAATAATTCAACAATTTTTTCTTTAATATGCATTTATTAATTCTTTAATGACCAACGCATCATAGGACACTAACTTTGAGGAAGAACTGAGAGAGGCTTTCGAGGTATTTGACAAAGATCAGAATGGTTACATTTCCGCTGTAGAAGTAGTTTGCTTCTTTTTTATTTTTTTAGCTTTTTACAAATCTATAGAGCATGAGCTTCTAGTGCAATATTTTACTAGTTGATTTGCTCTAACTTATTAATTACAATAGCAAATAACTTTGCAGCTTTGATGTATAATGACTAATCTTGGTTTGAAATGAAGTAAGAATTGCTTATTCCAGCTAAACTGTAACGACCCACATTCTACGCATCATAGGATCGTAGGATATTTATTTCTTTCATATATGAAGTCGTATGGTCATGTAACTTTGGGAGACGACTATTGATGTCATTTCCCATGTTCATGATTTTTCCCGATTTTTAAATGACCATTTTACCCCTAGTTGGTACTGTTTTGACCATAACTTTTGACTGGAAAGGAATTTTGACTTGAAACCACTTCCATTGGCTCCGGATGATGGTTTACAATTCCGTAGAGTGGTCACATTAGCCAAACGGACTCACCGTTTGGGAGATATGGCTGAAACAAGTTTCAGATATCGAAAAACAGCTTAATTGGGCTTAACCGGGTGATTAACAGCTAGGCCCAATTGGGGATTTCGGGATTAGGGTTGTGAGGAGGCTGAAATCAGTTAGAGAACGATCTTATCCTCATTTTCTTGCCGCCACTTTCATTCTTGAACCCTAACAATGGCCGCCAACATCTAGAAACATCCCCAAATCACTTTCTAATCAAGTTTTGGCTTATTCTACATCAAGTTAAGGAGAGAAAACACGAAAGCAAGGTTAGAACTGCTGTTAGACATCGGTATTCACCCAAATCAGCGAGGTTTCAGTTTTAAGAATTTTATTTGTGGCCAAGTGAGTGATTTGCATAGTTTTTGCACTAATTACGGTTAATTAAGGGTAATTAGTGAAGATTAGTGAATTTGTACACTAATAAATTCTGGAAAAATATCTACAAATTCGAAAATAATATTTTATACCTCTGTTAGAAATTTAGTTTAATTTGGTTAAGTTTTGTTAACCCTAGGATTAGTTTTGCTTAAACATCCTTAAGGGGAAAATATGTGGTTTTGGGTATATTTGATCCATTTTGACATGTAAATTCATTGTTTTGGTGTTTGTGGTTAGTTTGCTATGTTGCTATGACTGTTTGGGATGATTTGTGGTTAATTAGAATGGTTAGATTGGTCGAAAACGCCGTCGAATGGCGTAAAACACTTGCTGGAAAGGTTTCAGGAAATAGTGCAAGTTTTCGGATCGGATCGGAGGAATGGGCTCGGATCGGATAAGTAGACTGGGCAAGGGATTCGATCAAATCGGGACTTAGCACTTGAGAGAACTGGCAAAAAGGAAGGCCATGCTAATTGAACTGGGATCGGATCGGCTAAAGGAGGGGGATCAGATCGGCTAAAGGAGGGGGATCGAATCAGAGTAAACGAAGGACGAGGGGAGCTGATCGGAGCTGGAGCACGAACTGGATGGGAGATGGCAACCCGACCCGACCCGAAGAGGGACACCCGACCCGAACCGATGCAACGTTGTGAACCCGAACCGAACCGTTACCAGAGGAAGACCACGAACCAATTCAAAGTAGAGGACCCGACCCGAACCGATGGCTAGAAGGGGAACCCGACCCGATCCAGTATTGACCAATAACCCGAGATGCAAAGGTAGTCCAATATAGGAAGTTAGAGCTCAGGATTCAGTTGGGAACCGATGAGTTCACTTCATGGTTGGGCTTTGCTACGGGACGTGTGCCAAGGAGCTATCGATGTCTATGACTTTGGATCACTATGTATGGGAGGTACGTGAACGGATTCAGGGCCACAGTGGCCTAGGTACGACTAAAGGGCTATAGACCAATGAAGTGGGGTCATTTGTAAAGATTTGGTCATGACTCCATGTGGTAAGCTTGGTAGTAGGAGTAGTTGTACAAGTTGAACTCTGTCACTACTTCAATGGGTCTAGTGATCGACAGTGGTGGACATCGTATGCTTTACGCACTGAGTGAGAGATGTGAGGATGGTTGTTATGCTTGATTTGCTTGCCATCATTGTGACATGCACACCCCACCCCCGTATTCTTTACACTATCTGTTGCGGCACCTTAGAGTATTGTACGGTATGTAGTGCTAACTCTTTGGTTGCAGGTTCAGGTATGGTTTAGTATACCTATTATTGTTCTATTTAGATGCTTATCGCTCATACTAGGCTTTATGTCTGACCCAGAGTTTTATGTCTCCTCTTATTACTCTGGGTGCTCACACGTGCAGACTAGAAACAAGTTAGCTGGTGATGCGCAGGTAGGTGATCCAGAGACGAGCAGGAGGCTTCCACGTATGATATATATAGTATTCTCCCTGTGTTGTTGAAGATCACTGCTTGGGCATTAGTAGTGCATCTTCTACTTTAGCTTTCTTTTGTTTTAGAGATAGTAAATTTGGAAAGTTGTAATAAGCTGTATTTGGATTTCCGCTGCTCTGATGATGATGTTGGTTTTAGTTATCAGTTTATGCACTGTCTCACCTGTTTTATGTCAAGTATGTTATTATTATATTTTGTTCCATGCGCTGTGAGACATTCTACAGGTTCCTTGTTAGTTAATTCCCTTCTTCCCTTTCTTTGACGACTGTTCCGTGCTAGTCGGGCATGTGTACAGCGCACTTTAGGAGGAAATGCAGGCTGGTACAAGTTGAACTCCGTCACTACTTCAATGGGTCTAGTGATCGACAGTGGTGGACATCGTATGCTTTACGCACTGAGTGAGAGATGTGAGGATGGTTGTTATGCTTGATTTGTTTGCCATCATTGTGACATGCACACCCCACCCCCGTATTCTTTACACTATCTGTTGTGGCAACTTACAGTATTGTACGGTATGTAGTGCTAAATCTTTGTTTGCAGGTCCAGGTTCAGGTATGGTTTAGTATACCTGTTATTGTTCTGTTTAGATGCTTATCGCTCATACCAGGCTTTATGTCTGACCTAGAGTTTTATGTCTCCTCTTATTACTCTGGGTGCTCACACAAGCAGACTAGAGACAGGTTAGCTGGTGATGCGCAGGTAGGTGATCTGGAGACGAGCAGGAGGCTTCCACGTATGATATATATAGTATTCTCCCTGTGTTGTTGAAGATCATTGCTTGGGCATTAGTAGTGCATCTTCTACTTTAGCTTTCTTTTGTTTTAGAGACAGTAAATTTGGAAAGTTGTAATAAGTTGTATTTGGATTTCCGCTGCTCTGATGATGATGTTGGTTTTAGTTATCAGTTTATGCACTGTCTCGTCTGTTTTATGTCAAGTATGTTATTATTATATTTTGTTCCATGCACTGTGAGACATTCTACAGGTTCCTTGTTAGTTAATTCCCTTCTTCCCTTTCTTTGACAACCGTTCCGTGCTAGTCGGGCATGTGTACAGCGCACTTTAGGAGGAAATGCAGGCTGGTGCGGGATGGGCCGTCACACATGGTATCAGAGCCAGGTTGCGTAGTTAACCTAGGGAAAGACACTAGGGAGAGATAGTACGTATATGAGAGAGCGTATTTGTGATTACTTTGGTTTTCAAAAGCTATATATGTATATGTACTATTAGTAGTATAAGAATGAAGTCGTACTGCACTAGCACCACTATGGGGTCGTTAATCGTTTCCTTTACAGATTGACGATGAGCCGATATGCAAGAGGTGCTGGTAGGGGAGCCAATAATGGGAATGCTACTTACATGAGGGCAATGTTTACTGACCTCATGAGAGACATGCTTAGGGAGGTGCAAGGGGCAGCTCCCAATGGTGGTAATGGTGGTGGTCCAATAGTGCAGGCGCCTAGGGCCGATTTCGCCAAGCTGAATAAGGATTTTACTAGTCTTGGTGGGAAGCCGTTCCACGGAACGGAGTCGGCCATGGATGTTCAGGATTGGTTGGATAGTTGCGAACGTATCTTCGAGGATTTGGGTATCGAGGATGCAATGTAGAGAAAGCTAGCGTCCCGTCAGCTGCAAGGGCGGGCGATGAATTGGTGGAATGCTATAAAGGCAGCTACTCCTGAAGATCAGATTACCTGGGAGCATTTTAAGGTTCGCTTTAGCGAGAAGTTCATTCCAGCTGCTCAGAAGTCAGCGCCGTTTAAGAAATTCTTGGAGCTCAAGCAGAATGGCAGAGCTGTCTCGGAGTATATTGCTGAATTCGACACTTTGTCGAAGTATGGGTTATCTCTTATTGATACTACCGAGAAGAAGAATGAGAAATTCATAACTGGTTTGGATCAATACTTAGGAGAAAGGCTTATTAACCACATCGATGAGATGTTTGAATCGATTGTGGGGAAAGCATTGAGGTCGGAAAGCCTCTACCCTAAGCCGAAGACTGAGGTTGCATCTGCAGAAGAGCCAAAACCACAAGCAAGTGGTGGAGGCAAGGGTGGTTCCCAGAATAAGAGAAAGCAGAATCAGACTAAGGATGGCCAGAAGAAAAAGAATAAGCAAGATGTTGAGTGCTTTAGCTGTGGTAAGAAGGGCCATTATGCTAGTAACTGTCGGGCCAAGCCAGCGGATAGGAAGTGCTTCAACTGTGGCCAAATGGGACATCACAAGGGCAAGTGTCCGCAACCACCTAAAGAAAAGCAAATGGTGAAAGCATATGCCCATAATGCTATTCCTTCTTCGTTGAATGCCCCAACTGCGGCGGAGAAGGGAAAGAATGTCGTCATTCAAGGTATGCTTTCTGTTTATGATGTTCCTGTTAGAGTTTTGTTTGATACCGGAGCTTCCAGTTCTTTCATATCTAGTGACCTGGTAGATAGGTTGGGATTGGAGCCCGAGATTGTCGATAGACCTTTAGTAGTGACGAACCCGATTGGTGGTTTGACTAGCCTTAGCATGATTTGTCGTAATGTGGTCTTATCGAGTCATGGATGCATGTTTGTTTGTGGTTGCTTTGTTTTGGTACTGGGTTTGGCATTATTTTGAGAGTAGATTGGCTCCAAAGATACGGGGTGGTGGTAGACTGTGAGGGCTTTTTGGTGACAGCTAGAGCGGATGATGGGCGGAGGATAGTGTTTGGTGGTATACCCAGTGAGGGGGTATTGGCTAGTTTTCTAAACTCCCTCGACATTCCGCATAGTGAGTTGTCAGGTTTGCCCGTGGTTAGCCAGTATCCGGACGTTTTCAAAGAAGTGACCGGGCTTCCACCACATCGAGAGATTGAGTTCCGTATTGATTTGGTGAAAGATGCCAGACCTATAGTGATGCCACTTCGTCGTATGGCACCAAGGGAGCAGCGAGAGCTCGGGGTGCAAGCCAGCGATCTTTTGAAGAAGGGATTGATCAGAAGGAGTGTTTCTGAATGGGGAGCACCAGTTGTGTTTGCTACCAAGGTGGATGGTTCCCTTCGGTTGTGTGTAGACTACCGCGAGTTGAATAAAGTGACGAGGAAGAACAAGTATCCTCTACCGCGGATAGATGATTTGTTCGATCAGTTGAGTGGCGCGAGAGTATTTTCTCAGTTGGATCTCGCGACAGGTTTTCATCAGCTTAGAGTGGAAGCTGAGAGTATAACTAAAATGGCATTTCGGACGCCGTCTGGATTTTATGAGTGGTTGGTCATGCCATTCGGGTTGACCAATGCCCCAGCATATTTTGTGGATCTTATGAATAGGATATTCAGAGATCAGTTGAATAAGTTTGTCCTTGTGTTCGTTGATGATATTTTGGTCTATTCGAGGACAGAGGAAGAACACAAGGAACATTTAAGAATAGTGATGGAGGTGTTGAGAAAACACCAATTGAAAGAAAAGTTTTCTAAGTGTCACTTCTGGAAGAGGGAAGTGAGGTTCTTGGGCCATGTTGTATCAGAGAATGGTATTGCCATGGACCCGGCGAAGGTGGCTACGGTACAGGATTGGCCTACGCCCAAGAATGCAACAGATGTAAGAAGTTTCTTGGGATTAGCTGGATATTATCGTAAGTTTATCCAAGGTTTCTCCAAGATAGCAGCACCATTGACCCAGTTGACCAAGAAGAATCAAGCTTTTGTTTGGGATGAAAGGTGCGAGAATGCATTCAAGAGTATAAAGGATAAGTTGACATGCTCACCAGTGTTAGTCATTCCTAAGGGGAATGAAGAGATGACGGTATACACGGATGCCTGTGGTACCGGACTGGGTGCTGTATTGATGCAAGGTGGTAGGGTTGTAGCTTATGCAAGTCGGCAATTGAAACCGCACGAGAGAAGATACCCTACCCATGATTTGGAATTGGCAGCGATCGTGTTCGCGTTGAAGATGTGGAGACACTATCTCTTGGGAGAAAGATTTGAGTTATTTACATATCATAAGTCGTTGAAGTATCTCTTCTCCCAGAAGGATCTAAATCTCCGGCAACAAAGGTGGTTAGAATTCTTGGCTTCCTATGATTTTGACATCACATATACACCAGGAAAGGGCAATGCGGTAGCCGATGCATTGAGTAGAAGACATGCCAGTTTGGGGGCTATGTTTCTTGAATGGAAGCAACTGGAGTACATCGTTGGGTATGATTTCAGACCAAAGTGCGAATTGGATCCAGAAATGTTAGTAAGTTTGACGATCAGACCCACTTTGATTGAGCGGATCGGCTCTAGTCAGAGGTACGATCCTAACCTATTGGAAATCATCTCCAAGTTAGAGATGGGTATCGATGAGGAGATGAATAAGTATGGGCTTGATCGAGGAGGATGGCTTAGAAAGAATGGAAGACTAGTTGTACCCAATGTCAATGGATTGAGAGATGAAGTGCTTAGAGAATGTCATCACTCAAAATTGACTATACACCCCGGTGGTAACAAGATGTATCGAGATATGAAGCAGACCTATTACTGGGAAGGAATGAAAAGAGACATTGGGAAGTTTATATCCAAAGGCATGAATTGCCAGCTAGTTAAAGCTGAGCAAAAGAAGCCTAGTGGTTTGATGCAACCATTAGAAATTCCAGAATGGAAATGGGAACAAGTGTGAATGGATTTCATTGATGGGTTACCAAGGACTAGATCGGGTCATGATAGCATTTGGGTGATTTTGGACCGATTGACTAAGAGTGCGAGGTTTATACCCGTCAAGTCAAACAGGACGGCAGCTAAGTTAGCGGAACTGTATATAAAGTGGGTAGTGAGGTTTCATGGAATACCCAAGGGCATTGTGAGTGACCGAGATCCGTTGTTCACTAGTGGATTTTGGAAGAGCTTACAAGAGGCGTTAGGATCAGAATTACATCTCAGTACCGCATATCATCCTCAGACCGATGGTCAGACGGAGAGGGTGAATCGTATTTTGGAAGATCTCTTGAGAGCATGTATATTGGATTTTGGTGGATCATGGGATGACCATTTGCATCTAGTAGAGTTTGCATATAATAATTGCTACCAATCCAGTATAGGTATGGCTCCGTTTGAAGCTTTATACGAAAGACCGTGCAACTCACCATCATGTTGGATAGAGACTGGCGAGAAGTTTGTGCTTGGACCCGATGTGATAAGAGAAACTTCAGCTAAGCTTAAGATTATCCAACAACGAATGAAGGCTGCCCAAGATAGGCAGAAGAGTTATGCTGATAAGAGGAGAAGAGATTTAAAGTTCTCCATTGGCGACTTGGTGTTTGTCAAGATTTCTCCGTTAAAGAGCGTGATACGATTTGGCAGGAGAGGCAAGTTGGCACCAAGATTTGTTAGCCCATTCCCTGTTCTTGAACTAGTCGGGAATTCGGCGTATAGAGTTGGCTTACCAGAGATGATGGCAGGAGTTCACAACGTATTTCATGTTTCCCAATTGAGGAAGTTCGTTCACGACCCAGATATGACTATTCCACCTGATCAGTTAGAGGACTTCGAAGTAGAACCCGTGGCGGTTGGGAACCGCCAGCCGACCCGTATTGTCGAGCACGATACGAAGCAACTTCGAAGGAAGGCGGTGAGGCTAGTCAAGGTTCAGTGGGGCGAGGACGAGAATGATTGCACTTGGGAGACAGAGGAGAACATTAGGAAGACATATCCAGTACTCTTTGCCTGGTAAGATTTTAACTTCGATTTAGTTTTCTGCATGCTAGAGTAGGCTTGTTTGCTTGTTTTGCATGTTTGATTGTTGTATGTGGCTGTTAGGCATGCAGGATTCTTTGTATGTTTTAGGTTAAGGAATTTCGGGGACGAAATTTCTTAAGGGGGGGAGAGTGTAACGACCCGCATTCTACGCATCATAGGATCGTAGGATATTTATTTCTTTCATATATGAAGTCGTATGGTCATGTAACTTTGGGAGACGACTATTGGGTTCATTTCCCATATTCATGATTTTTCCCGATTTTTAAATGACCATTTTACCCCTAGTTGGTACTGTTTTGGCAACAACTTTTGACTGGAAAGGAATTTTGACCTGAAACCACTTCCAATGGCTTCGGATGATAGTTTACAATTCCGTAGAGTGGTCATATTAGCCAAATGGACTCACCGTTTGGGAGATGTGGTTGAAACAAGTTTCAGATATCGAAAAACAGCTTAATTGGGCTTAACCGGGTGATTAACAGCTAGGCCCAATGGGGGATTTTGGGATTAGGGTTGTGAGGAGGCTGAAATCAGTAAGAGAACGATCTTATCCTCATTTTCCAGCCGCCACTTTCATTCTTGAACCCTAACAATGGCCGCCATCATCTAGAAACATCCCCAAATCACTTTCTAATCAAGTTTTGGCTTATTCTACATCAAATTAAGGAGAGAAAACACGAAAGCAAGGTTAGAGCTGCTGTTAGACATCAGTATTCACCCAAATCAGCGAGGTTTCAGTTTTGAGAATTTTATTTGTGGCCAAGGTGAGTGATTTGCATAGTTTTTGCACTAATTACGGTTAATTAAGGGTAATTGGTGAAGAATAGTGAATTTGTACACTAATAAATTCTGGAAAAATATCTATAAATTCGAAAATAATATTTTATACCTCTGTTAGAAATTTAGTTTAATTTGGTTAAGTTTTGTTAAACCTAGGATTAGTTTTGCTTAAACATGCTTAAGGGGAAAATATGGGGTTTTGGGTATATTTGATCCATTTTGACATGTAAATTCATTGTTTTGGTGTTTGTGGTTAGTTTGCTATGTTGCTATGACTGTTTGGGATGATTTGTGGTCAATTAGAATGGTTAGATCGGTCGAAAACGCCGTCGAATGGCGTAAAACACTTGCTGGAAAGGTTTCAGGAAACAGTGCAGGTTTTCAGATCGAATCGGAGGAATGAGCTCGGATCGGATAAGTGGACTGGGCAAGGGATTCGATCAGATCGGGACTAGCACTTGAGAGACCTGGCAAAAAGGAAGGCCATGCTAATTGAATTGGGATCGGATCGGCTAAAGGAGGGGGGTCGGATCGGAGTAAACGAAGGATGATGGGAGCTGATCGGAGCTGGAGCACGAACTGGATGGGAGATGGCAACCCGACGCGACCCGAAGAGGGACACCCGACCCGAACCGATGCAACGTTGTGAACCCGAACCGAACCGTTACCAGAGGAAGACCACGAACCAATTCAAAGTAGAGGACCCGACCCGAACCGATGGCTAGAAGGGGAACCCAACCCAATCCAGTATTGACCAATAACCCGAGATGCAAAGGTAGTCCAATATGGGAAGTTAGAGCTCAGGATTCAGTTAGGAACCGATGAGTTCACTTCATGGTTGGGCTTTGCTGCGGGACGTGTGCCAAGGAGCTATCGATGTCTATGATTTTGGATCACTATGTATGGGAGGTACGTGAACGGATTCAGGGCCACAATGGCCTAGGTACGACTAAAGGGCTATAGACCAATGAAGTGGGGTCATTTGTAAAGATTTGGTCATGACTCCATGTGGTAAGCTTGATAGTAGCAGTAGTTGTACAAGTTGAACTCCGTCACTACTTCAATGGGTCTAGTGATCGACAGTGGTGGACATCGCATGCTTTACGCACTGAGTGAGAGATGTGAGGATGGTTGTTATGCTTGATTTGCTTGCCATCATTGTGACATGCACACCCCACCCCCGTATTCTTTACACTATCTGTTGCGGCACCTTAGAGTATTGTACGGTATGTAGTGCTAACTCTTTGGTTGCAGGTTCAGGTATGGTTTAGTATACCTATTATTGTTCTATTTAGATGCTTATCGCTCATACTAGGCTTTATGTCTGACCCAGAGTTTTATGTCTCCTCTTATTACTCTGGGTGCTCACACGTGCAGACTAGAAACAAGTTAGCTGGTGATGCGCAGGTAGGTGATCCAGAGACGAGCAGGAGGCTTCCACGTATGATATATATAGTATTCTCCCTGTGTTGTTGAAGATCACTGCTTGGGCATTAGTAGTGCATCTTCTACTTTAGCTTTCTTTTGTTTTAGAGATAGTAAATTTGGAAAGTTGTAATAAGCTGTATTTGGATTTCCGCTGCTCTGATGATGATGTTGGTTTTAGTTATCAGTTTATGCACTGTCTCACCTGTTTTATGTCAAGTATGTTATTATTATATTTTGTTCCATGCGCTGTGAGACATTCTACAGGTTCCTTGTTAGTTAATTCCCTTCTTCCCTTTCTTTGACGACTGTTCCGTGCTAGTCGGGCATGTGTACAGCGCACTTTAGGAGGAAATGCAGGCTGGTGCGGGGCGGGCCATCACATAAACCATGAGAAACAAAGGAGAAATGTTTGGATTTGTTGCTGCCGCTTTTTTTCGTGATGTTAATTTTATTCAAATTCCAACAACTCTGATGGCTCAGGTGTGTTCTATTTGGACGGATGGCTTTAAAAGGTTACTTATTCCCTTTTAAACGCACGGAAAAAAGAGAAGATTAATGCAAATGAGCTTTGAAGATTTCATAGGCAAATATGTTTTGTAATTGGATTAAAGGCTTTCAGAGGAAAATAAGGACATTTGTAATTTTATACTTTTTATGTGGTATATGATTTATAATTTGTATTCTAGATATAAAGTTGTGATTTTTTATCAATGAATGGATTATGATGGCTTTAAACTTACATCTATTTCTTATGCTATTTATCTATTTATTGTTGCAAATATAATATATATATAAGTTTGTATGCATATAATTTGTGGATATATTACAACTGTAAAATAAAAGTTGCAATAAAATATATCACAACTGTTATAAATAGTTGTAAAAATTAAAATAACAACGGTGTATATTTGTTGTAATAAAGTTTATTACAATTGTGGAAAAAAGTTGTAAAATATACATATTACAACGGTGTTGCAACGGTGTAAAAAGGTTGTAAAAGATTTTAGTCTATTACAACTTCTTAATACACGACGGTTAGCCCACCGTTGTAAAATGTATATTACAACGGTTTTCCACCGTTGTAATATGGTCATTTTGTTGTAGTGATCTTCACCAAGTGTGTCATTTACAAGACTTGAATCAAGTCAAGTCGTTATATCCATGCCTTTGTGCTATTTAAACCAAGATGTTCATACCAAACCGTTGAATACATTCACGCCATAAGCCATAAAGGCATCCCAAGTCGATAATACGACATGAGT
The DNA here is from genome assembly GCA_030737875.1 of Allium sativum. Taxonomy (NCBI): domain Eukaryota; kingdom Viridiplantae; phylum Streptophyta; class Magnoliopsida; order Asparagales; family Amaryllidaceae; genus Allium; species Allium sativum. Next base: position 699,733,673 of record CM060922.1, on the reverse strand, counting down.
TCAAGCTGTACTTGTTAATATGTCATGTCACCATGTCGTCATGCAGTCCATGTCGTGAGACCTTTATGATTATGGCAGATCATGAACATCGCATGGATTAATATCACCAAGAGCTCGCAGGTCATATAAATGGCATGGCAAATCATGTCATGATATACATTTGGACCGTCCAATATTAATTCAAGATGTTGGTGCGACTTAATTCAAGTCATTGGGCACGACTTGGTTCAAGGCGTTGGGGTGAGATGATCATGTTACGTGCATCACATATTCAAGTATATGGCATAATGAAGATAAAAATCAGTGGTATGTTTAAGCCATGAAGTAAATGTTGCCACATCAGCAAGATTAAGATAGGATCAATTTTCCCCCATGCAAAAGATACACGTGGCTAAAATAAGGTGCCCAGAAGTAAGCTGTTACCATATGTATTCATTCATCCCGCAAACAGATCATGTCGTTTGCACATTCGCTATTTTGTTTCATACGACATGCTTTACACGACATGCTCTCATGTCGGTCAGCTATGGTGCACAGCATGCTTCACGCGACATGTAGTCATATTGGTCAACTATGTTCATATATGTACAGTGAGGATCAGAAAGCATGCAGACACGTCAAATAAACAACGTTGAAGCCATAACTAGGTCTATGCTTCCAAGAATGTGAACCCGCTAAAATCATGTCGTATGAAGTGTTGAATCAAGCTGCATGCAAAAAGCGGGGACTAAAAGACAGCTAGCATTACCTCAAGTCATTCACTCATTCCATGCCGCAAGCTACAACGTACATTTGGGAGCCAAGTCACACATAAAACATGTCATGGACCATCTATCAACAGCTGTAAAGAGAAAGACGCCAGCTGTACTCCCTAAATTACAGGAATGCCACTCCGCACCAATCTCATCTATAAATACCCCACACATAACACTTGAAAAGGGACTGAAAATTCTACCCCAAAGGGCCGCCAAATCATTTCTCCAACACTCTAAGCTTCATTTCAAGCTCCATTAATGGCTTCTCAAGATCAATCCATCTCTCTCCAACAACAAATGGATCAAATCTTCTCCAAACTCCATTAGAAATCTCTCAAGCTCAAATCAAGCTACTCTAATCTCTACTAATTCTATTTCAAGCCTAGATCTAACAAAAATTCACCATGGAACTAATGAAGATCATCTAATTGTTAAAGTGGTTGAAGATTCACACATCTACCATCACAAAACAAGAGATCTAACCGATTCCTTCATGAATTCAAGTGAAATCAAGAGCTAGAAAGAGGGAATAAAAGGAGATCCTCACAAAAAGAGAGAAAAGAGAAAATTATCATAAAATGAGTGAAATGTGTAAAGCGATGTACTTTGTAAACTCAAGTATGATAATATGAAGTGATTCCATAGTGGACGTAAGTCTAAATTGACCGAACCACTCTAAAATTCCTTGTTATTTATTTATGGCTCTTTATTTTGTGATTGTGGCCCCATTTTCCTAATTCTAACTTTTTGGTGAATTAGTGTTCTAAACACCTTTGGTGTTGAAGTCATTTTTTTTATTTCAACATTTGGCCCCCACCATCGGGCCACGTTTGCAATTTTCTCAAATTTAAGAGCTTTGCATTAAAGTCCTAAGCCCACTTCTACTATAAATTCTCTAAATCTAAGATCCGGACCAAGTGACGATTTCTTTTTGAAATTCAAAGTCTTGTCCCAAATAATGGCCAAATCTAAGAAAACTACAAGTAAAACCATTGGATAAAATGACAATGTTGCTAACGACGAAGCTACACCGCTTACCAACCGCTTTAAAGTTGGAGAGAACTCAGTAGGTGGAGCCGGAGTAACCAGAGCTAAACTAGATGCCGTGTTGGCCAATCTAAACCAACGAATGAAAAACTTCAAATAAAGCTTTGATGGATGCTAATGATGCTTTGATGGAAAAAATCAACGCTCTTCTAAACGCTCAGGCGAATCCTGCTCCTTCTCAGAAGGTTCTTGTCAAGCTTGAAGAGAACACGAATTCGGTAGCTTCTGATCATGTTCGTAACGATAATATGGAAGGCCACGATGGATGGAAAAGCGATAAGAATGAAGCTGAAGTTCAGGATTCAAAGCCAAAAGTTAAAAACCATTCCGATCGAAATACCCAACGAGTTGCAAGTCCTGCCAAGAGAGACCTCCCCACAGTGGAGGTAAAGGACCTAGATCCTCAAATCGCGATCGCTCGCCAAGACGAGCATCCGGAAAAGAGATTGAAGTCCACTCTGTGGAACGACACAACTCGAAAGAATATATTGAGGATATGGTAAAGAAAATCATGAAAGATAGCATGACTCGCAATAATAGTGAAAGAGAATGGGACTTCTTGTAACGCCTTAGAATTTCGGACCAGTAAAAAAATTGCCGAAAATCCTTTCCAAAACAAACAATGACAATTACCATTTTATTTGGTAAATATACAACATCACTAAATGTTCTGGATAAAATTTTAATAAATACCACTTATCTGATTAACCTTTTGTGCTTAAATATGAACAAAACACAATTACTGTAAATCAACATTCGTGCAACTCTAATGAGATGGACATCGATATTCATTCCTGCACACTTGATAAACACGTTAGCATGACCTAAATGATAACACATAAAAGATGCACTAACACAAGACGCAATAAAAAGTAATAAAAAATATTTTTATTAATATAGCAGCTGCATCACTACCATTTGTGACTGCCTACGTACCTTTATCTAATTGGGTAAGCAATTAGATAAAGGATCAAGCCAACGTAGTTCTTCTTCACAAAACATTTAAAATCATTATTTGTTTTCAAAATACTCATTATATCATGTAGAGATTCTCAAAAGCAATCTTAAATTACTTATCTTTAATATTAAATAAAATTCTAAATTATTTCTAAACTCAAATAATTTCAAATTAAACTTTGAATTAACCATCCCGTCCATCAGATCAGTTAGGGATAGCTAGGGAGAGAAGGAAACTATATTTTCCAAACCCAAGCCTAGACACTATCCTCTCTATCATCCTAAGACGTTCCAATCTTTTATTTCAAATGACATCTATATATCTCTTGTAGAACTTTCTTTCAAAAGACAAGCATCTTTTATTTTGAATACTAATCATCTTCATTATGCAATAACTCCTACATAATCAATTCTCAAACCACCTTTATATTTCTCTAATATATGTTTGGAAAGATCTTCAAAGATTGAACTGAAATAGTTAAGTTCAACACCATTCATTATCTCGTTAAAACAAAAACACACCCAATTTATACCTCGTTTAAAGCACTAATCATACCTCATTTAAACACATAATATTCATGCCTCGATTAAACAGTATTCATATCTCGTTTACACACTATTCATACTAATCATACCTCCTTTAAACACTAATCATACCTTGGTTAAACACTAATCATTCCTTGTTTAAACACTAATCATACCTCGGTTAACCTCATTTAAACATTAATCATAAATGTCCTCAATCATCAGTCGTAAATGTTGATTTCTTGTCAAAGAAAAGATCGCAACCAACATAGTATGTTAAAGTCATAGGCATCTTTAAATTAAAACACAAGCTTATGAAATAATAATGGATTAGATGATAAGTATACTTACAGTATTCCTTGCTATCTTCATGCAAAATTCTTATAGAACATTATATAGTACTTATCATCACTCCCAAGTAATCAATTATTTTTGGTAAAACATCGAAATTCGTCAATCTTTCTTATTCTCAATTTTCGACTCACTTTTACTTTGATTTAGCATCCTCAATTTTATCAGTTGGCTTATGATACTATAAGGAAACTCAAGTCCAAATTTGAGAGGATTTGGAATAGTTTTCCATGATTTATACTCATAACATTTATAACAGCGTTTCAATCATGCTATGAAAAGTTCTACTCGTTTAAAAATACTTCATAGTCAATTCAAAGAAAAGACAATGCTTCCAGAAGTGCTATGACAAGTTCTGGGTGGTTTATGATGATTTTAGACTCAAATCATCTACTACAACACTTCTGGGCGCTATAAAAGGTTATGGCTTGGTTCAATGTTTTCATAAATAGAAAAGATAGCGTTTTGGAGTGCTATAAAAAGTTCCCAAAATCAGATTTTTGCCTGTTTTTGGGCAAAATATTGGGTGTTGTCTCTCTATGATAAAAATAGATTTTGACTCCAAATTTTCTACATTCAGAAGCTCTTTTAGTGTACTTATTTATCATCAAAAGAAACCCTCAAAATCATTTATCAATTTAATGTATAAATTCAAACATCATGAGGCATTTTTAACATGTCCATTTCGGGCTAATTTTTATCCGACCTTGCGTCCAGTTTATAGGTATGAAAACAGCCGAATTAGAAAAAAATGGCCGAGGACGAAGTTGTAGCCCTCTGAATTAGCTTTTGAAGTTGATAGAGAAGTCGAAATTTCATTAAGAATTGCAAAAGTTATTTCCAAAATAGCGAACGTCATTTTCAGTGTTTCTAGTCCAATCATTCATTCATGAATTTCTCAACTTTTCTTCGAAGTATGAAATGAATACATGAACTTAAATAGTTTTTCTTACCTAATACTTGTGCCTTGATCTCGTATTTATTCTCTAGGCTTCTTCCAAACTCTTACTCTTTATTTACTCTTGTTTTTCATTTGTGAATCCATGAAAAAGAATGAACCTTTCCACCCTTTATATAGTAGTTTTCAAGGCTAGTTTGGTAATTTGGTTATGGAAACTTGTCCACCTTATCTTCATGCATGCTTTAGGATGTAGACACATGTCTACTTATGTATCTTTAGATGTTTCTATACATGGACACCTAATGGGTTTATGTGTCATTACCTTATTTACTTATAAGACGTGTTCCGTTGATTTGATGATATGTGTCCCTATCATTTAAAGCCACTTATCATATTCTAGAACGTGTACACATATACCATTTGTATGTTACTTCTATGATATGTACATATTCATATATGTGTTCTTCTAACGTTACTACATGCACATGATATTCCAACAACTTTTAATAAGCAAAAACCTCGTTTATCGATAAAACTGTTTTCGGTCACATTATCGATTTTTCTTTGAACTACTTATCAAAAACTCAATAACATGTTTTCTTCTCTTTAATTATTATTTATAAAGGGATTTTATCAAGGTTATAAAACCAATAAATCTAAGTTTTAAATATTTAAATAACCTCAATATTTACATATTTACTGCTCGAAGTTTCAGGTTGTTACACTTCTCCCCCCGCAAAAATCCGTTCACTAAACAGATTCGCAAAGCAGAGTTCCCTAAGAAGTTTACTCATCCTACCTTACCTCGATACAATGGGACTTCCAATCTGAATCACTTCCTATATAGATATGAATGGCATATGAATGCAGCCAAAGTGAAAGACAAGGTCAAGTGCTTGTGCTTCCCTCTTTATCTAGAAGGTATGGCATCATTATGGCTCATAAGGTTGCCGACCAATTACGTTGATTGATTTGATGATTTGACTCTGAAATTCAAAGAGCAGTTTAGGCTGCATGCTATGAAGGCTAAGGATGTTATCTCTTTGACATCAATTAAGAAATATCCGGGAGAATCCATTAAAGCTTTCCTCAAGAGGTTCAACACAGCTTTATCCGAGGTGGGGAATCCCGAGCCCCACATGATTTCAATGTCTCTAATTTGCGCCATAGATGAGAAGAGCGAATTTGGTAGGTGGATTAAAATGAAAGAACCAAATAGCTTGAAAAATTCTATAAAAAAGCAGAGGAGTATATGAGGGTGGACAATAATCTTGTGCCTCTTCAGTTTATTCACGATAACCCACTTCTTAAAGCTCCCAAAAATGCTGCTACTCAATACAATCAGAAGAATCCTGGAGGTCAAAAGAGAGGAAATGACGGTAAAGATAATCGAGATGGCAAGAAAACTCGCTTCTTTACACCTGCTGAATTCACCCCTCATAATAATACTCTGGAGAATATTTACTTCGCCACTAAAGATGCAGAACATTATCCAGAACCACCATCACTGAATATCTCTAAGAGAGCTGCGAATTCTGGAAAACTCTGTCGCTTTCACAATCAACCCGGGCATGATACTAATGAATGCTGACACTTGAAGAACTTAATCGAGGAGTTTACTAGGAAGAACAAACTGCAGCAACATGTGAAAAATTCACACGCAAATCCTTCTGCAACTCCCCAGGAGCAAGAGACATCGAATGGTTAATCCTGTAAAAGCAACGAAACTCCAGCACAGGTTAATGCAAGGCCCATCATAAACTAGTGATCAACATCGCCACAACTTTATTTTATGCTTTATTTCATGCTTTACTTCATGTTGTATACAAAATTTCGTTAAATAGTCTGTAATATTTTACAAACGTTGTACTGAACAGTTAGCTCTATGATTAAGAGCATATTTACCTGAATAAATTCCTTGCTTGCAAGAATCTTTGTCAAATCAAAATTTGCTAAAAGATGATTTCATATTACAGGCCATTTTTCAAGTGCTCGTTCCTTTAAAATCTGATGAAACATAGCGACCCTAATAACACTAGTTCAGGCGTCAAATACTGCAAATACCAACATGCATAAGTGCAGAAATAGAAAAGCATCGCCTTGAAAAGTGAATGGAAAGAGTTGCAAAGATTCAAATAGCAAACAAGCACCACGATAAACAAACAAGAGGGTTGTAACCTTTGTCGGAAGGGCATTTTTTCAAGTAAGAAGTCCAAGGGGCGAGTTCCTGAATTGAGATAGCCTGCCCAATCGAGCGTCTGACAAAGGAACTGGTGCCGACCCCATGAAACGATGTAACAAGAAAAACCCTCCACAATAAAGCAAACACTTTTCGAGTGAAGTGAAAAAGACCTTCCTAAGCGGGGGCACTAAATTCAAAAGACCTCCTCGAGCGGGGGCACTAAATCCAAAGACCTTCCCTAGTGGGGGCACCAAATCAGAAGACCTTCCCGAGCGGGAGCACTAAATCCAAAGACCTTCCCTAGTGGGGGCACAAAATCAAAAGACCTCCCCGAGCTGGCGCACTGAATCTAAAGACCTCCCATAGTGGGGGCACCAAATCAAAAGACCTCACCGAGCGGGGGCACTAAATCCAAAGACCTCCCCTAGTGGGGGCACCAAATCAAAAGACCTCCCCGAGCGGGGGTACTAAATCCAAAGACCTCCCCTAGTGGCGCTATAAATCAAATGACCTCCCCAAGCGGGGGCACTAAATCCAAAGACCTCCCCTAGTGGGGGCACCAAATCAAAAGATCTCCCCAAGCTGGGGCACTAAATCCAAAGACCTCCCTTAGCGGGGGCACTAAATCCAAAGACCTCCTGAGCGGGGGCATTAAATATAAAGTCCTTCCCGAGTGGGGACACTAAATTCAAAGACCTTCTCGAGCGAGGGCATAAAGATATAAAATATTCTCCAAGAAGAAGCACCAAGTCAGCCATTAAAGTCGAAATTCCTATTGCATTGACAAAATTCAAAAGCTTCATTTATGTTGGCGAGCTCAAATAACATCGACTATCAAAGTTAAAGCTTCTAGCATGTCAATCACAATCAAGAAAATTCGACAAGCTGATCCCACCAGACTCATGCGACTCGTGATGACCCACAGTACTGAGGCAAGATAACCGTATAAGAGTTGAATAATGCCCGAAAAAATGCCATGGGTCTACCACAACATTGCAACAAGCCAAAAACCAATTTAATTTTATCAACGAAGCCAATACACCTGGCTTGAACTTGCCTTCAAAATTGGGGCATTTGAAAATTTTGGCAAAATCAATACACTCGATATGTCGATAAAACTCACTGCACTAATAAAGATCAACCTGGGAAATCCAATTAGAATCCTTAATGTAAAGGTTTCCTCGTCTACAAAGCTCCAACCATAAATAGCTCACAAAAAAATCCTGATGATATTTTTCTTCAAATCTGAAGATAAACGATGCTTAAAAGGCGATGGTGCGAATATGGCATAGTTCGAATCTAATAGAGCAGTAACGCTTCTCAAGGAATTGAAGATAATATCCATCAACAGTTTCAATATGAGATATAAAAAGGAGATTAAGCAATAATAAGCACTAGGACAAGCTGTCATGAAACCGAGATTCAAAATTTAATATATCTCAGGATGATCCATGGTGTTAAAGAAAATTCAAATTCGAATTTCTAAATCTAACCGAACTACTGCAGCAGGCCTAAAAATAGACAATCAGCAAATTCTTATTTCCTTGGCAGTCTTGCGGCAAATTCGGGAATGCCAAATAAGTGCATGGTTGATTAAAGACATATAGAGTTAGCACAGAATGACACCTTTCTAGAAAATTATCAAGTGGACTAGCCAAAGGCTGATTTGTTTATAATTCAAAGGTCGCAGTTGCTCTAGCCTTCGAAAACTCAAATCGAAAGTTCCAACTTGAATAGGTACACATTTCGTAAAATATGAACCGATGTGCAAGATTATATAAGTCATTAGTAGAGCGAGGCTTGAAATCAGTATAAGTCATAAAAAATACAAGCTTCAAGGGGCAAATGTTAACCCGTTATATGAACATGGTTCAGAAAAAATACGTTGATGATACAATACACAATGGACCGGGCAATTTCACAAATGATGTTTTGGCGACATGATGCAGAGTTTTTCAATTACTTGATAAAATCGTTTAAATCTTCTCCAAAGAGCGTATCATTTATATGACTTGAATCAAGTCAAGTTGTTATGTCAATGTCGTCTGTGCTATTTAAACCAAGAAGTTGATACCAAACCATTGAATACGTTCACGCCGTAAGCCATAAAGGCATCCCATGTCGATAATACGACATTAGTTCAAGCCGTAACCGTTAATATGGCATGTAACCATGTCATCATGCAGTCCACGTCGTGAGGCCTTTATGATAATGGTAGATTGTGTACATCGCATGATTAATATCACCAAGAGCTCCCAGGTCATATAAACGACATGGAAAATCATGCCGTGATATACGATCGGACCATCCAGTATTTAATTCAAGATGCTATCGTGACTTATTTCAAGTCATTGGGTACGACATGGTTCAAGGCGTTGGGGGTGAGTTGATCATGTTACGTGCATCACAAATTCAAGTATATGGCACAATGAGATAAAATTTAGTGGCATGTTTAAGCCATGAAGTAAATGCTAGCACGTCAGCAAGATTAACATGGGAACAAGAATGTGAACCCGCTAAAATCATGTCGTATGAAGTGTTGAATTAAGCCGCATGCAAAAAGCGGGGACTAAAAGATAGTTGGCATTACCTCAAGTCGTTCACTCATTCCATGTCGCAAGCCGCAATGCACATTTGGGAGCCATGTCACACATAAAAGCATGTCGCGGACCAGCTGTCAACAGATGTAAAGAGCAACGCGCCAGTTGTACATCCTAAATTACAGGAATGCCACTCCATAACAATCTCATCTATAGATACCGCCAAACATAACACTTGAAAATGGACCAAAAATTCTACCCCCAAGGGCCGCCAAATCATTTCTCCAACACTCTAAGCTTCATTTCAAGCTCCATTAATGGCTTCTCAAGATTAATCCATCTCTCTCCAATAATAAATGGATCAAATCTTCTCCAAACTCCATTAGAAATCTCTAAATCTCAAATCAAGCGCTCTAATCTCTACTAATTCTATCTCAAGCATAGATCTAACACAAATTCACCATGGAACTAATGAAGATGATCTAATAGTTAAAGTGGTTGAAGATTCACACATCTATCGCCATAAAACAAGAGATCTAACCGATTCCTTTATGAATTCAAGTGAAGTCAAGAGCTAGAAAGTGAGAATAAAAAGGAGATCCTCACAAAAAGAGAGAAAAGATAGAATTATCATAAAATGAGTGAAATGTATAAAGCGATGTACTTTGTAAACTCAAGTATGATAATGAGAAGTGATTCCATAGTGGACGTAGGTCTAAATTGCCGAACCACTCTAAAAATTCCTATTTGTTTTGTGATTGTGGCCCCATTTTCCTAACTCTAACCTTCTGGTGAAGTTGCGTTCTAAACAACTTTTGTGTTGAAGTCATTTTTTGATTTCAACACTTTTTATGTAGTTAAATTGGATTCATACTCTCTTGAGAATAAGTAAAACAAACGGAAATTTGCACTCACATCACTGTATTTAGAGAATTTTAGTTTGATCAGTGCCTCCTATTACAAGTTATAATCCACATCCCTATTTTTAAATAACTAAAAAACCGTTAACCTACAAAACCATATTAACTTCGTTTTTCCTCGATTAATTTTAAAAAAATTTCCAAATAGATACTAATGACCAAAATCGATCAATATACCAAATTTGAAAATTAGGGTTTTATACTTTTCGGATCGAAGGACAAAAATCAAACCCCTCCCCTGCATTTTAATTATGCAACAGTCCAAAAGCAAGAAGTGATTAAAGTGGTTAAAAAATATGCTAATTTTTGAAAATGATCTTCATGTCATAATATAGAAACAGGAGATATATACTGTGAAAACATGTAGCGATTCAAACTGAGAATACCTAAAATGAAGAACAATACGGTAATTTGAATTTCGGGTTTGCTAAAATCATATAGCGTATTCATATAGAGTGAAAAAGAACTTATGGAAAATATTTGGTATACAATATTTTGCTACTTAATTGAATTGTGTTTTAGATTTGTTTACATTGATTTTAAAAAAGATGCAGCAATATGTCTTTTAACCCTAAAAATTGACACTAATATGTTCATAATATTCATGTGCCAAGAATTCATGTGTTAAAAAATGGACTATTGTGAAAAAATAAAAAGTAAAAATAGAATATCACGTTCTGATGAATAATATATAGTATAAAACATATGTTTACAAAAGTAAAGTTTTGTATACATTTAACAATCAGAGTAATTGCCAGCCTTGACAGTTGTGATAAAGTGTCCTCATAAATGCTGATAAATAGATACAAGTAATGCTGCAGAAATAAAACATAAAGGGATATGTCATTGATGCTTGGGGTTCATTTCATAAAGCTCTGAATCATCCGAACAAAATATGCAAAGCATGTTAGGGCCAACCCAAGGGATATAATAATATAATGTTATGATCCGTCCGGTAACCCAATGTGGTAAACATGCATTATATGCATTTTAATGTTGCAAACCCTTCAAAAATAAAGGTAACTCATATGACAACGTCATATTAACATTGATGGGTTTTTACTTCGTGAAAAACAAATTATTTCTTCTGAAATCTTGCGGTATTTTAATAATTTTCAGAATCTTAAATTAACAATGAATCGTAGTAGAAATTGCTACATTAATTAAAATCTATCATAATAAATATACTTTTATGTTTGTAAAGGCACATACTAGAGAATGGATTCCATACACTAATAAGGCTATGGTTCTTGGTTTATCACATTACAACTCTAGATAAAAGGTACCAGTAGGAAATAAATTAAACTACTACCATCATAGGACCAACCTACTCCTTAGTTGGATAGAATAGATTATTTCATCAACCAATTTGCTATGCAATCATTTCACGATAGTTCTCATGCACATATCGAATCATAAATTTTGATGTAGATGGTGATGAACACACCCTAATGGGTGTGGCAAACATATTCCTAAAACTATCACTTATTTTAGTCGTTTTTAGTTGTTTTAGAGCAAGACAATGTTTTCCAACGATTTAGCAGTTACCACTAGGGTTGCTAATATTCCCTTCAATTAACAATGAAATGCCACTTTTCATTCATACAAGTTAATCACGGCATGAACGAATCGAAGGAACTGCTTTTACAACATCCTTTTTGGAATCACCATCAGAGTTAGGAGTGTGCAACCTTCAAAATCAAAGAATCATGTTTTCGATTCCGTCATGTTAAAGATGCCATCAATACAAATGCTTAAGATCATTCGATGTGGTTATCGGATAACTCCTTCTTGTTCAATCTTGGTCTCTTCAAAACAACATTTGACAGTTTTTCCATACTCAACTAAAACACCCCACTCCCCTTAACATCACCTATACGAGGATGCGTTAAAGTTTATGAAGAGCTTAGGTTTAAAGTAGCAACACAAAGACTAAAATTCACAAGGCAGAAATATAAAACAAAACGGAAATTTTTAAAACATCATTTAAAAAAGTAAGTCAAATCACGGTGCTTATTACATTTCGCAAATACCAGCAGTCATCAGCATACAACCAAATATATTTTCTTATGGAAAAACCAAAATACCAGAGTACATAAGTAAGGATATCCCTCTCATATGTCAATACAATAAGCAGAAAATGAGAAATGGACCAATACATAAGTCTGAATACAAGCTAAATAGAAAATTCAAGAATCACTGTTGAAACCCTACACCCTGCAAACTTGAGGGGAAAAAAGAAAGAGAGAAGGAGAAAACAAATTAGGTCAGACATGTTGGGATCCCTCCTTAATTGGAGAGTTTCTAGAAAATTCTAGACCTTTCTAGAGAAATCTAGAATTTTCTAGAATGTACCAGAGAACTCTAGAGAAGTGTAGAACCCTCTAGAAGCTTATGGAAGAATGTGGAACCCTCTGGAATATTCTAGAGATGTGTGGAACCTTCCAGAACCTTACGGAAGAGTATGACCGGAGAACTCTAGAGAAGTGTAGAAACCTCTAGAAGCATGTAGAAGAATGTGGAACCCTTTGGAATATTCTGGAGACGTGTGGAACCTTCCGGAACTTTATGGAAGAGTACGACCGGAGAACTCTAGAGAAGTGTAGAACCCTCTAGAAGCTTGTAGAAGAGTGTGGAACCCTCTGGAATATTCTGGAGACGTGTGGAACCTTCTGAAATCTTACAGAAGAGTATGGAAGAACAAAGAAGGGAATGGAAGAGTGTAGAGATTCCTAGAGAGTGTGGAGCATTCTAGAGAATCAATCTCTACCGTTGGATGCAAGTAATCTCTACCATTCATTATGGAGGTTGAGTAGTATAAATAGGAGAAGAAGCCTTCATTACTATCCATCCGAGGATCCAAGAGTCCAAGGAAAGAAATCCACTTTTTAGAGTGAGAAAAATACTTGAGAGTTAGTGAGCCTCTTTGAGAGAAAAGAGAGATAGCTTAAGAAGTATCCATCCTTAAGCTTGAGTCAAGTGTGAGTTACTTTTGTAATGAAATTCTTGTAATCCTACTATTCTTTTGTATAGTGGAAGAATCTCCATATTGGAGAATTATAAACCCTTGTGCTTCTGTTTCTACTTTTAATTTTAATTGCCTATCTTAACTTCACGAAGCGGGGAAAGACCGAGATTTCCCCAACAGTGGTATCAGAGCGAGGTTCATCTACAGCTATAATCAAGCTCGTGTAAGTTCAAGATGGAGGATAATGGCGCTCACCGTTAAGGGGGAGCCTCAAAGCTATAAAGAAGCAATGAGTGATTGTCATAAAGAAGAATAGAGAATAGCCATGCAAGAAGAAATGCAATCCTTGCATGAGAATAATACGTATGAGCTAGTGAAGCTACCAAAAGGGAGAAGAGCTTTGAAGAATAAGTGGGTGTATAGAATCAAGACCGATGAGAACTGTTCAAAGCCTCGCTACAAAGCTCGGTTAGTCGCCAAAGGATTGGACAAGAAAGAAGGTACTGATTTTGAAGAGATATTCTCTCCCATGGTAAAGATGTCATCGATCCGAGAAGTCCTTGAGGAAAAGCAAATACATCTTGACAAGGTTTACACAGATGAGAACTGGTCTAACATGATGACCAAGGTAGTACCAACAAAGAAGTTTGAAGAATGCTGTCAAGATGCTGGCCTACTACTACCCCCCAATTAAGTCGGGAGGGGGAGATTTGTTGGGATCCCTCCTTAATTGGAGAGTTTCTAGAAAATTCTAGACCTTTCTAGAGAAATCTAGAATTTTCTAGAATGTACCAGAGAACTCTAGAGAAGTGTAGAACCCTCTAGAAGCTTATGGAAGAATGTGGAACCCTCTGGAATATTCTAGAGATGTGTGGAACCTTCCAGAACCTTACGGAAGAGTATGACCGGAGAACTCTAGAGAAGTGTAGAAACCTCTAGAAGCATGTAGAAGAATGTGGAACCCTTTGGAATATTCTGGAGACGTGTGGAACCTTCCGGAACTTTATGGAAGAGTACGACCGGAGAACTCTAGAGAAGTGTAGAACCCTCTAGAAGCTTGTAGAAGAGTGTGGAACCCTCTGGAATATTCTGGAGACGTGTGGAACCTTCTGAAATCTTACAGAAGAGTATGGAAGAACAAAGAAGGGAATGGAAGAGTGTAGAGATTCCTAGAGAGTGTGGAGCATTCTAGAGAATCAATCTCTACCGTTGGATGCAAGTAATCTCTACCATTCATTATGGAGGTTGAGTAGTATAAATAGGAGAAGAAGCCTTCATTACTATCCATCCGAGGATCCAAGAGTCCAAGGAAAGAAATCCACTTTTTAGAGTGAGAAAAATACTTGAGAGTTAGTAAGCCTCTTTGAGAGAAAAGAGAGATAGCTTAAGAAGTATCCATCCTTAAGCTTGAGTCAAGTGTGAGTTACTTTTGTAATGAAATTCTTGTAATCCTACTATTCTTTTGTATAGTGGAAGAATCTCCATATTGGAGAATTATAAACCCTTGTGCTTCTGTTTCTACTTTTAATTTTAATTGCCTATCTTAACTTCACGAAGCGGGGAAAGACCGAGATTTCCCCAACAAGACATACATCTAATGAGTTCTAATAATTTCTAGCATGATCATAAAGTAAGGAAGTATTAGACAGATGAACAATTTTAAGAACATAAGATATAAAGGTATAAAAGCAGTAAACAAAGTTAAGCACGATCTAAAAATTGGCTTCTCATTCATATCCAAGATTGTTGCACCAACTTACCAAGATAACCACAATGTGATAACTTATGCTAGCTATGAAATTCGGGGTTATCAATCCTGAACCCATTAACTAAAAGAACATAGTCATTAATCACAGGCATTACAAAGACTTATCTTCCCCAATCGGCATGGTGCACACTCATCGTTCCACCGGAACGTGCCCGTGTAACCCCCTCGTTTGGACCTCTTACTTTCCAACGTAGTAAAGTGTTCCCTCTCCTCTACCAAGTATGAGACTTCCATAGATGATAGAAAGGGATACTACCTGATATAGGTCCCCAACCAAATATGCAATTAACACAAGTCACCCCCTGGACTTGGTCCCTCTATTTATTCTATTAGACCACTTAGTTTCCCCAATCAGCCTATGTGCTACCGGAACGAACTCTACTATCTTAGCTTATTAATTTCATTTTCAACTTAACCTATCACATTTTAAGTTTATTATAAGCCCCAATATAATGAGATGTTATAATCCTATGTTGTATTAAACATTTCTAGTCCACGTTTATCTTCTTGTACAGTCCAATCCCACGTTACTTAGTATCAACTAAGTTAATCCTATTTCCGATTATATGTCTGCATGTTTTACAATTACATGTTGAGTTTTATCCCTACATTTACAGTCCAATCCCGATCATGATACTTTAATCGTTTCCAACACGCCCAAAAATCCCTTTTTATTCAATTCTAACATTATTTCGGTTTAACGTAAAAATAAAAATAAAGGCATAGGCTTTCTTTAGGCCTAGGCTTAATGGTAAAATAAAAGAGAAATGGTCTAGGCTACTCGCAAGGTCTACACTCAAAAATAAATAAAACAAATAAAATAGGGCACAAGTGTAACTGTTAATAAAACTACAATAAAGAAGGGGATTGAAAAAGGAGAATTACTTATAAACAGTAAACAATTGAAAAGGAATATACAGTAAATAAATTACAGCAACTTTATAGAAAAACTAAATATATAAATACTATAAATAACTGTAAACATTAAACATACAAAATTAAAACAATTTAATTGTCTAACTTTTCATACACAATTTTACTAATCTAAAAATTACATAGAAATTCACAGATTTGATTAAAAGAGCTTCCCCCATAGCCTTTCTCTAATCTAGCAGAGCCTTTGCCTCTATAAGTATTCATAAAAATAATTATTTAAAAGTATAGGACTTCTTTATCCTTGTAAAAGTTTATTATTTAGCCCTTCCTAATTTTGAGGATAGCCTGGGAAGAAAAAGAAGAGTGAAGAAATGAGAGAGGCTCTGCTAGTCTATTTATAGGGTTTACTGGATGCTCTCAGCCATCCAATTTGAGGACCAGACTTGGACCAACCATGTCATTGGGCCTATCAGAAAGCGCCACGTCAGCCTTCGGTTTTAAAATGAACCAATAAAACAATGCCATATTAGCCAAAATAATGTTCGAACGAAATAAAATGATCACTACAAATGTGCACACCAAGACAAGTGCATACTACGTCATAGTCGACCCTCCCACGTCTTGGGTCAACACAGGGTCGACCCAAGCAGGTCCTAGGTCGACAAAAGGTTGACCCAGACGGGTTCGGATTGTCCCGCTGGCCGAATATATTATATATTAATATGTATATATTTCTGATTTTTATGGTTAACTTGTTAATTCATAACTAATTCATTTTAACTCCGATTTCAGTGAACCAAGTGTCCACTTAATCAGAAAATTATAATGGACCCAATGTAGCTAGTCCCATTGTTTAATACTGAAGTTTATTCTAATTAACATTTAATTTATTACCCTTTTTTATTTATGTATGATTTATTAAAATTTGGGTTGTTATATTCTCCCCTCCTTAAAGGATTTCGTTCCTGAAATCTTTAAGGCTAAAAGAATGATATATAAATGTTATCAACCATCATCCACTGGCATTCATTGTACTTACATTTTCTAATGCTTTCCATGAACATATGTGTTAGACCAAAATTTGGGCCTAACACCCAATTGCAGTTCACAGATCACAGAAAAGCAGAAAAAAGTAAATAAAGAGGAGACACACGAAGTTTTTATAGTGGTTCGGCTCAAACCAAGCCTACGTCCACTTTATCTCTTCTTAAATCCTAAGAAGTTACAAGTACATTTCTCTCGGTTTATACACGAAATCCTCGTGTTTACAATGAAAAGAGGTAAGAAATCATAAGATTATACACGAATTCCTCGTGTTATAATGTGGAATTTGGCTCCTTTTCTACTGAGAATGCTTTGCAGAGAGCAAAGGTGGAAGCCGTGAGGTGCTGGAGCCAAAAAGATCCTTCAAAATGCCTTCAAATGGTCTATTTATAGCTGTAGGAGAGCTTCTGGGAAGACCGGTTCGTGATGGGGTACGTGGCACCCGATCCAGAAAAGTAGGAATAGGAGTAGCCTTAAGAATAGGTCAAAATAGTGCGTGTATTTGCAGGTCTGGAGATCGGTTCGTGGTCATGGGTTGGATCGTGATATGGCTATCACGATCTGGGTCTGGTTGCGAGCTGGAGTGAAGTGCTAGCGATCGGGTCGTGGTCTCCATGTGCGCCGCGAGTGGGTCGTGGTCTGAAGGTGCGCCATGAGCCGATGGGGCGATCCGAGGGTGCATCATGAGCCAGGAGGAGATGGTGATCCACGAGCCAAGGTGGGTCCCACGATCCGAGGCAATGATGCTTCGTCACTTTATTCAGTAAATTGCCAAATTACACCCGAGTCACGGAAACGGGCATTAGTTTCAAACCGTAAGTCCGATTGAGCCAAACCAAAGCTCAAACTAAAGCTAACTCAGAGGGCTACAAGAGTTTCAGAGCTTAACTCTATAATTGCTATTTTCGGGCCCAAAAGAGGTCGTCTGATAGGAGTTTCGGGCCTATTTATGTTGATGATGTGATTTTGACCAAATCGTTGCCTGTCTTCTGATGTTGTTTCCACTGCTTGAGCACGTTATTCAGATATTCCATGTGTGATAGCTTTTACCAAAAAGTGTGTAAACATGTTCTCCCCCCAGAACATATCTTGCTGGTTGAAGGAAGATGTGTTCTGGATAGTCCAGGAAATCTATAAGCCATAGAAATTCAATAATGCCATGACCTTGCCAAGTCTGCCAGCTACAGATATAATCCATACCTGTAAAGAGATAAAGGAAAAACAAACACGCCAAATCCTGGCGATATTGTTCAAGTTTTCTGAGCATAAACCATGCTTCGGCGTCTAATAAGCATAAACCATACTCAAGGGACATTTGAGTCATCCTGCCAAATCCTGGCAAGGGCCAACATTTCCAGGCATAATCCATACCCAGAAGTCCAAATCGAGTATAATCCATACCCGATTTCTTTTGTCATACATTGACAAGACCGTTTGCCATTCCTAAGTATAATCCATACTTAAGATTCCAAAGTGAGTATAAACCATACTCAGACCTGAAATAGAGCTACGCTTGCCACAGCCTGGCAAGATAGTCCGTCCCTAGGCATAATCCATACCTAGAGTTCCATAATAAGTATAAGCCATACTTTAACCGAAGTTGAGGATCCTGCCATATCCTAACAAGATACTTAAATTCACCAAACATAATCCATGCTTGGAAAATCCTTCCTTATCCAATTCAAAATGCAAAACCAAATCAAATCCTAATTGGTTTGACACCGATTCCAGAGCACGCTTTGGGGCTACATCCTAACCCTGTACGTGTGTACTCTGATTCAACCAATCGGAAAACCTAATGAAAGAAAAAACAAATCTTAAAGCCTAAGAAATGCAAAAAATGGAAGTTGATCTCATCCAGATCAGTTGATGATGATCCCACGAGAGCTAGATCCAGGGTCATTCCCTCTCCGGGGAGCTGGAGGTGGCAGCGCAGGTGCAGGCGCTGTCGGTAGTTTCACATACTCGGGCAGCTCTCCACGTCTACCTCAATCAAATCACGAAGATGTCTGCACTCATTCGTGTCATGTCCGTCCATATCGTGGAATATGCAGTGCTTTCCAGAATCGCGTTCTTTTTGCGATGGCTCCCTCCTGGGAGGCTTTGGGTAGGAGGTAGCACCGTTCGTGTCCAGATAGATGTCTGAGAGTAGGGCATTGAGTTCAGTGTACTTTTCATATCTGGGCCCTCTCCTGGGTTGAGTGTTGCGGTCATTCCTGACGGAGGCTTTTCCTTTGCCATTTCCAGAATCGGACGGTTCTCCATCTTTAACCATGTTGACGTCGAGAACTTTCTTCTCGGAGGTTGCACCTTCTTCCTGTAGAAATCTATCTGCTTCAAGGTAGAATACGCCGAGATTCCGTTGTGGGTCTCGGTACAAAGATTTTTTGAATTACGTATTATCGAAGACACCGGATACCGCTGCCATTAGTATCATCGATGGTTCAGGGCGATCAACTGATGCCGCTATAACGTTGTATCTTTCCAGAAAGGAACGCAGAGTTTCTCTAGGCCTCTGCTTGATTGTGGTGAGTGACATGACATTCTTGGGTCATGCGATGTGGACCCGAAACTTTTCAAGGAAGCGAGCGACCAACATATTCCAGCTGTTGATCGATTCCGTTTCTAACTGCTGAATCCACATGGCTGCTATATCAGTCAGAAAGAGGGGAAACACTTAGCCATGACGTTTTCCGACGCCGATTGAACTTCCATATGCCGTTTGTAGCGCATCAGGTGCACGGTAGGATCCGTCCTGCCGTTGTATGGCTCCAGTTGTGGGAGTTTGAAATCCGGGGGATCGCGAGAATTCCTGATTTCCTGAGTGAATGGGTTGTGATTGACGTCATCCACGTCATTCTGATAGGTGCAGCCTCTCGAGAGGCGTTGAATCAGTTCTGCTAGCCGATTTCCTTCGAAAAGCTGTTGCAAGTTGCCAAGATCAGAGCTAGTGCCCCCAGCGTTGAGCGTAGGAGAGAACAGAGGCTGTTGGTGAGCTGTTGCCGGGGGATCGCGGTTCACAGATCGCGGATCGAGGGTGGCGACCCGATCCGGTTCGATGGGGTCAGTTCGTGAGGCAGGTTGGTGAAGGCTGGATCATGGTTCGTGGGGAGCGAACTGAGGAGGGGCGATCTGACCCGGTGCTGGTGGCATGTCACGAGCCGATCCTTGCTGCAGTTGAGTGAGAGTTTGCGCTCCGGTATCCATCTGATCTGGAGCTGAAGTCGGTCGCTGTGCATTTTCAATAACGAGGGGGTTGCCGCCGAGTCCATGTGATGCCCGAGCCGCTTCTGTGGCTTCATTTCCAATGACTTGAGCGTTGCTTGGCCTTCCATCCATCCGAGAGAAGAATTGGTTGATCATTTCCCGTTGTTTCCTTAGGAGATCATCTTGCTTTGCCATTTGATCCCTCAACTCAGCGATAACACTGTCCATCTCGTCTCTGGTCAAGTATGCAGAAGGATCTCCATGAGAGGAAGCTTCCTGGCTTGCCTCGTTCCTTGTGTCTTCAGCGTCAGCATCATCGGCATGAGCAGAAGTTCCAGTCTTCTTCCTTTTGTTCGCCATTGAGACTCCTTTCAAGCTAGAAATTGAGGTTGTCGTGTGCCCCCACCTGGCACCCCAAAATGTTAGACGAAAATCTAGGCCTAACACCCAATTGCAGTTCACAGACCACAGAAAAGCAGAAAAAAGTAAATAAAGAGGAGACACACGAAGTTTTTATAGTGGTTCGGCTCAAACCAAGCCTACGTCCACTTTATCTCTTCTTAAATCCTAAGAAGTTACAAGTACAATTCTCTCAGTTTATACACGAAATCCTCGTGTTTACAATGAAAAGAGGTAAGAAATCATAAGATTATACACGAAATCCTCGTGTTATAATGTGGAATTTGGCTCCTTTTCTGCTGAGAATTCTTTGCAAAGAGCAATGGTGGAAGCCGTGAGGTGCTGGAGCCAAAAAGATCCTTCAAAATGCCTTCAAATGGTGTATTTATAGCTGTAGGAGAGCTTCTGGGAAGACCGGTTCGTGATGGGGTCTGTGGCACCCGATCCGGAAAAGTAGGAACATGATTAGCCTTAAGAATAGGTCAAAACAGTGCGTGTATCTACAGGTCTGGAGATCGGTTCGTGGTCATGGGTCGGATCGTGATATGGCTATCACGATCTGGGTCTGGTTGCGAGCTGGAGTGAAGTGCTAGCGATCGGGTCGTGGTCTCCATGTGCGCCGCGAGTGGGTCGTGGTCTGAAGGTGCGCCACGAGCCGATGGGGCGATTCGAGGGCGCATCACGAGCCAAGAGGAGATGGTGCTCCACGAGCCAAGGTGGGTCCCAAGATCCGGTCCCACGATTCTAGCCAATGATGCTTCATCTCTTTATTCAGAAATTTGCCAAATTACACCCGAGTCACGGAAACGGACATAACTTTCAAACCGTAAGTCCGATTGAGCCAAACCAAAGCTCAAACTGAAGCTAACTCAGAGGGCTACAAGAGTTACAGAGCTTAGCTCTGTAATTGCTGTTTTTGGGCCCAAAAGAGGTCGTCTGATAGGAGTTTCGGGCCTGTTTATGTTGATGATGTGATTATGACCAAATCGCTGCCTGTCTTCTTATGTTGTTTCCACTGCTTGAGCACGTTATTCAGATATTCCATGTGTGACAGCTTTTTCCAAAAAGTGTTTAAACAATATGCAAAAGGTGTAGTGTATATGTCCCTTAACTAATGCAAAAATTAGGCGGTCTGTTGATTCAGTTGACCTCCTTAATGCAATATCATGTTCGTGACATGCATCCAATATGTTTACAAAGGAATCCTAATAATACATTTAATTATATATGCATGCAACAACCATTCACCAAAATGCAGCATCCAGGTAATGATTCAACCATTTTTCATCCATATTTTAAAA
The DNA here is from genome assembly GCA_030737875.1 of Allium sativum. Classification (NCBI taxonomy): domain Eukaryota; kingdom Viridiplantae; phylum Streptophyta; class Magnoliopsida; order Asparagales; family Amaryllidaceae; genus Allium; species Allium sativum. The sequence continues at coordinate 699,711,932 of CM060922.1, read as the reverse complement.
TATTAAAAATGCGCACACATCCATATACTATTATGTAAGTGTCCTAGTTTGTTGATCTCTAACAAGTGCCTAGTTTGTGTATATGTATCCACTGCATCCACTAGCAAACACTTGCATCCACTTGAATCCATTCACTCATAACACATCCTATTAGCATGTTTTAAACCATTCCCTAACATCCGTGGTTTTCTTAACTAAAAACTTATGATTCAAATGATAGGAAAATATATTTAAATTTAAAGCTTATGAAAGGATAAGAACATACTATCAAAGAGAAACAGAAAATAAGCACAAATATTATCCTCTAGCTCCCAAGTCGCATCATCGCCGTCCTCTCCCCACTGCATCTTAACAAGCTTGATCTCTTTATTCCTTAACTTCCTCACCTCAAATCCTAATATTCATGTAGGAATACTCCTGAATGATGCCTACATCTTTACCACGATCTCCTCTAGAGTACTCAGCTCTACTACTATCGCAGAATCATGTAAGAGCCTTTGCAAGTGTGAGAAACGGAACACATCATGGAATTCAGCCAATCTCTCTGGTAGTCTAATCCTGTAGGCCATCTAACCTATCCTCTCTACTATAGGGAATGCCCCTACAAACCTCGGTGCTAACATCCCTACTAAGCTGAACCGAACAACACTCCTCAAAGGTGACACCTTAATGAAAACCAAGTCTCCTACCTCAAACTCTAGTTTTTTCCTCCGTTGATTTGCATGCGATTTCTGCCTATCCTGGGCTGCCTTCATCCACCTCCGAATCAGGTCTATCTTCTCTGAGGTCTTCCTAACCATCTTAGACCTATGTAGAACTCTAGTCGTGGACTCCATCCAACAAGTAAGTGATCTGCAGGTTCGTTCATACAATGCCTTGAAGTGAGCCATATTTGTACTCGTTTGGTAGTTGTTATTATACGCGAACTCTACCAATGGAAGATTCTCCTCCCATGTCCCTCCGAAGTCTAGGATACACAACCTCAATAAATCCTCAATAACTCTATTAACCCTCTCTATCTATCCATCTGTCTGAGGGTGGTAGGCAGTGCTAAATCGTAGCTGTGTCCCTAATGCCTCCTGTAGGCTCCTCCAAAACTCGCTCGTAAAAATGGGGTTTCTATCACTAATAATGCTAGAGGAACTCCACGAAGTCGGATGATCTCTCTAAGATACACAGATGCCTACCAACTTGTCGTCCGCTTACTCTTAACTGGGACAAAGTGAGCACACTTAGTCAACCTATTGACTATAACTCAAATAATGGTGATGCCCTTCCTCGATCTAGGCAACCTATCTATGAAGTCCATCGAGACACTATCCCACTTCCACTGTGGCACATTTAGAGGATCAAGTAATCTACTAGGCTTCCTCTGCTTAGCCTTCACCCTTTGACAAGTCATACATCCAGCTACATACTTTGCCACACCCTTCTTCATCATAATCTACTGAAAACACTCCTCATGTTGTTATACATCTTATCGCCTCCCGGATGGATGGACATCCGAGAATGATGGCCTCCTTCAAAACCTATCTCAAAAAATCATCAACTCGAGGAACACATAATCTCCCATCATAATGTACCCACAATCTCTCATCCAAAGAATACCAAGCAAAGTAACTAAAGGTCTCTCCTCTACTGAGTCGGTCCATGAAATATGTTAACCGCTGATCCTCACGCTGATTGGATCCAGTGTGCTCTAAGAGAGTAGGTCGCACTTATAGAGATGTCAATAATCCTGGTGTATAATCCGTAGATGGTCTAAAATCGAATAATGAGATAAACTCTAGGTTTTTTTACTCTATGAAAAATGAACTCAAACTCATCCTCCGCTTAATTAGTTCAACTGCCACTGCATATTTCTTGCCCCGGGTATATGCTATCTCAAAGTTATAAGATGCAAGAAACTCCATACAGACCTGCTATCGCAAATTAAGATCTTTTTGCTAGAAAAAGTACTTGAAAGACTTATGATATGTATATATCTCAAACCTCCCACCTGATAAAAAAATATCTCCAAGGATTAATCGAAAATACTATCGCCACTAGCTCCGAATCATGGGGCGTAATTCTTCTCGTGTACCCTCAACTTCCTACTTCTGTAGTAGACAACCCTACCTTCCTAGATAAGTACCACACCTAAACCCATGCTGCAACCAACATCCATATATATGGTGAACATCTTCGTACCATCAGGAACATCCAATACTGGAGCTTATGTGAGAGCCATCTTTAATCTCAAGAAAGCATCCTCGCAATCAACATCCTAAGAAAATACTAGGTTTTTCTTTTGTAAGGCGGGTAAGCGAAGCTGAAATCCGCACAAAATCATTAATAAACTTCCGATGGAAACCTGCCAAACCTAGAAAGATCCTCACCGCTGTCGCATTCTTAGGGGATTTCCAATTCTAAACTACGACAACCTTAGCGGGATTCACCGCTATACGATCACTAGAGATAACATACCTCGAGAACCTCACCTCCTTCCGCCAAAAGTGGCATTTAGAAACTTCTCTTTCAACTGAATATGCACGGAGAGTACGGAGGACCACTCCCAAGTGCAAGGAATGCTCCTCCTCGCTCCTTGAGAATACCAAAATATCATCCACAAACACTACCACTAACTTGCTTAGGAACTCTGTAAACACTCGGCTCATGAAATCTAAAAATTATGCCGGTGCATTGATTCCCAAAAGGCATAACCAGCCTCTCAAAGAATCCATCTGGAGTCCGAAAGGAAGCCTTATCTATGCTATCATCTGCCACCCTAAGCTGATGCAAACCTATAACCAAATCTAATTGCGAGAAAACCGAAGCGTCCACCAATTGGTCAAACAAGTAATCCATCTGAGGGAGTGGGTGTTTATTCTTCTTCGTGAAGTTGTTCAATTATCTGTAATCCATACGTAGACGAAGAGAGCCGTCTGCCTTAGTCGCGAAAATGACTGGTGCTCCCCACTCAGAAATACTCTGTCTAATAAAACCTTTCTCGAAAAAATCACCCACTTGCTTACAAGCTCCTTCCTCTCCCTCGGAGCAATGTGGTGCACTGGCAATGCAACATGCTTAGAATTCTCCATCAAGTATATATGACTATCAATCTTACGCCTCAGAGGCAACCCTCTCACCTCTTCAAACATGCCCGGAAAGTCTCTAACTACGGGCACCAAACTGAGATCGTCTATAGAAGCATCTAGGGAATCCAAGAAATTGAGCACGACTGACCCCCGAGGGAAGCAAGAAATCTCGAAAGTCCTACCATGGCAAGTTAAATGCCTCACTACTCTACTCTCGCTGTCAAGGATAGCACCGTACATGGTCAGCCAATCCATCCACAGAATAGGCCCGTACCGCATGAAACCTAGTACATACATATCACACTCAAACTCAATGCCAAGAATAGAAATCCTTAAACCCCTACACATTATGGATAGGTGAGCCATTCCTTTTCTTAGGTTTGAGACAATTACTGGATTAGAAACTATAGAAGTATCAAGGTGCAGACTATCAATAGCAAATCAAACAAGGTCCCAATGGGAAAGCCGAAAAGAGAAATCAAATCTTCTACAATGACCTTCCTACCTCTGTCATGACAGCTACCACCGGTCTAAGTCGCCTCAATCGCATGGACCTATGCTTCGGATGAACCTGCTCCTTATCCCTACTTCTGCAGGCACCGTCTTCTATAATATCCCATTTGTCCGCACTTAAAGCAAGCACCTTCTTAGTTATCTTATTGCAATCTCTGATGAAGTTCCCTATCATACCACATCCATGACACTTCATTTCCTTCTTGATTTGTGTTTTATTTGATTTCTCTCTCTTTTTCTTGGGCCACCACTTTTCTTTCCAAAACCTGTCTTGGCCACCTCAACCTTAGCCTCTGAGTACTCTCCTTTCCATCATCATGCATAAGAGCCATCTCCACTAAAGCCTCAAAAGGCGCACTCATCAGAATGGGTGTCAATGCTATTCCTTGGAGGGGCTGGTTCAACCCTCTCACAAACCTTAAATCCTTCTTATGTGTAGTATTAACCAGATCCAAGCCAAATTTCGCCAACTCCTTAAAGCTATTCACATATTCCTTAACTGACATATCACCCTTTCTTAGACTCAAGAATATTTCCACTGCATCCCTTCTTCAGCTTGCAGTTAGAACTTCTTTCTGAACTTTTCCTCGAACTCATTCCATGTCCTCACGACCTTTTCTGCCTCGGCCATTTCCCACCAATATGAAGCCTCTCCTTTCAGTTGCCAGGCGGCCACTAAATCCACCTCATGTTGTCAAGCTCTAATAATCCAAATACACGATCTGTATCTCTAAGCCAATTACGATCATCAACAAAACTCTCTGATCTAAGAAATGGCTTGCCGCCCATAGCAGAAAAATCGTTACAAGCTTGGAGAAATTAGCTGGTACTATTACAGCTATTATTGGATGTGGTGCATTTCCTTTCCCTTTGGAAGGCATCGTTGCTTCAACATATCTACGGAACCATGTTGGAATTGGAACTCCCTCTGGATAGTTGGGTTCCCCAGACACGTTGAAAAGAAAGGGTCAAGAATTCAAAAAAAAACTTGCCATTAATGTTAAGGCTATGTCATCATAAAGTGCTGCTAAATGGAAGGATCTTATTAACGTCCGTGAATGAAAAATCATAGATCGAACAACCGAAATCAAGGGAATATTGTAATTGACTTGATGGGATATTTTCCAAAAAAATACTTGAAAATACTTGACTTTTGAGAACACTTTTTAAAAGCTTTTCCCTGATCTTGTAACCTTTGGCTATGATACCAAATGAAATACCCCCGCACCCCTTAACGTCACACATAAGAGGATGCGTTAAGGTTTACGAAGTGCTTAGTGTAAAGCGGCAACACATATACTAAAGTTCATATGATAGGAATATAAAACACAATGAATTTTAAAAAAAAATCATTTAACAAAGGAAGTCAAATCATAGTGCTTATCACATTTCAAAAGTACCATCAGTCATCAACATAAAATCAAACATACTATCTCATAGAAAACAAAATATCGGAGTATATAAGTAAGACTGCCCTTTCATATGTCTATAAATTAGTAACCAGAAAATGAGAAATGAATCAATACATGAGTATGAAATTAGTCTGAATCCAAACTGAATAGAAAAGTCAAGATTCCTGCTGAGACCCTCCACCCTATGAATTAGGAAGGAGAAAGGAAGAGAGAAGGAAAAAAACTAGGCCAGACATACGGCTGGTGAGTTCTAGTAATTTCTAGCATGACATAAAGTAAAGAAGCATTAGACAGATGAACAGTTTTAAGGACATGAGACATGAAGGTATAAAAGCAGAAAACAAAGTTAAGAACGGTCTAAAGATTGGCTTCTCATTCATATCCAAGATTTCTTACCAACTTACCAAGATGTCTTAATCAGGCTTTGCCTAATTTCTACCCTTCGATTGGCTCCTATAACCTCAATGTGATTACCTATGCTAGCTAGGGAATTCGGGGTTATCAATCCCAAACCCATCAACTAAAAGGACATATCTGTTAATCACAGGCGTTACAGCGGCTTATCTTCCCCAATTGGCACGATGCATGCTCATCATCCGGCAGAAACACGCCCGTACCCACCTCGTTTGGACCTCTTATCAAGTAAAGCATGCCCTCGCCTCTACCGAGTATGAGACATAAATAGATGAAAAAAAGAGACACTGCTTGATACGAGTCCTTAACCAAATACATAATTGACACAAGTCACCCCTATACTTGGTCCCATTTATTCTATTAGGCCACTTAGTTTCCCCAATCAGCGTCATGCTACCGGAACAGACCTGAACTAGGATTTTACCATTTTATTAGGCCCTTATTTTCCCCTATCAACACCATGCTGCCGGAATGGACCTACGAGCCATTAATTTTCCCCAATCAACCTCCATGCAGCCACACCAGACTCCCACTACAATTTTATTATTTTATGAGGCCTATTATTTTCCATAATCAGCCTCATGCTATCGGAACGGGCCAATGAGCCATTTATTTTTCCCAATTAGCCCTCGTGCTACCGGAACAGACTCTTTTATCTTATCTTATTAATTTCATTTTCAATTTAACTTAACACATTTTAAGTTTATTAATAAGCCCCAATATAACCCGATGTTATAAACCTAGGTTGTATTAAACATTTCTAATCCATGTTTATCTTCTTATATAGGCCAATCCCATGTTACTTAGCATCCAACTAAGTTATCTTATTCCAGTTTATTTGTTTGCATGTTCTCTAATTACATGTTAAGTTTTACCACCAAATTTATAATCCAGTTCCGATTAGAATACTTAATTAGTATCAACATGTCAAAAAATCCCTTTTATTCAATTCTAACATTATTTTGATTTAACGCAAAAAAAAGATAAAGGCCTAGGCTCTCTTTAGGCCTAGGCTTCGTGCTTAAATAAAAGCGAAATGGTCTAGGTTACTCGTAAGGCCTAGACTCAAAAATAAATAAAACAACTAAAATAGGGCATAAGCGTAACTATAAATAAAACTACAACAAAGAAGGAGAATTACTTATAAATAATAAATAACTTGAAAGGAATAGACAGTAAATAAAATACACTAACTTCACAGAAGAACTAAACATATAAATATTGTAAATAACTGTAAATATTAAACTTACAAACTTAAAACTATTTAATAGTCTAACTTTTCCTACAAAATTTTACAAATCTAAAATTACAGAAAAAACTCACGGATCTGATGAAAAGAGCTTCCCCCATGGCCTTTCTCTAATAGTACCTCTGCCTCCAGAAGTATTTATGAAAATAAATATTTAAAAGTATAGAACTTCTTTATCCCCGCAAAAAGTTTAATTATCTGGCTTTTCCTAGTTTTGAGGATAGGCTCGTGGAAGAAGAAGAAAGAATGGATGTGAAGAAATGAGATAAGCCTTACTAGTCCATTTATAGGGTTTACTAGATGGCTTCAACCGTCCAATTTTAGGATTATATATGGACCAGCCATGTCATTGGGCCTATCAGAAAGCGCCACGTTAGCCTTTGATTTAAAATAAACCAATAAAACAATGCCATATTAGCCATAATAATGTTTGAATGAAATAGATTAATTGCTGCAAATGTGTGTGTGCCAAGACAAGCACATATTGCGCCATAGGTCGATTTAACCACGTCTTAGGTCGACCCAAGCAGATCCCGGGTCAACACATGGTCGACCCAGATAGGTGTAGGTTGTTCCACTGGCCCAGTATGTTATATATTAATATGTATGTATTTCTGATTTATTGATTAACTTCTTTAATTCATAACTAATTCATTTTAACTTAGATTTCAGCAAACAAGTGTCCATTTTAATTAGCAAATTATAACGGACCTAAAGGTGCTAGTCCCGTTGTCTAATTCTGAAGTTTATTCTGATTAATATTTAATTTTATGAACCTTTTTCTATTTAGTTATCATTTATTAAAATTTGGGTTGTTACATCAACCCTTGTTTTATTAAGATAAATAGATAATACATATAGGGAATGCTCTCTACCTTCCCATTTAAGCAGGCTAATTGCATTATCATATGTCCTAGAAGAACATAATGAGTTTGTACATGCAATATAGAGTCATCAAGAATAATCAAACTATAAAAATCCCAAGTTTCCTTAAGATATCCCAGAAGTTTAAAATTGTTCAATTTATCAATAGTGGGAAAACCCACTTTTTAGTGAATGGGATTAATTTGCATATGGAAAATCGAGACTTGGAAGCTTTTCAACACTTCTCGATATAGTATTGTCTCTCGATTAACAATGAAGTCAGAAAAATTAGTGTATATTACTTACTAAGCCATGACTTGACAAAATTTTTAATTCTTAAGACAGAGACTAGTTTCCATAATTGGGGCTTAGCATCAAGTGTAAGAAGAAGGACCTACCATATACTTGATTTCACATATCTATTCTATTAAATTTTACTCTCTTGTACTGAACGCATTTTTAATATTTCTAATTTTCTAATCATCGCTACAACGAGGCCGGGTAGGTCAAACATGCCTAGACAGTTTGATCCTGGATCTCACAAGTAAATATTGTCTACTTGTCAACTTTCATGCAAAATACAGGGGGACTTACTTTTAGTAAACACCTCGACATTTTAGCAATATTCATCATATTTGTTTGGCTATTGAACAAAACTAACAAAGAACTACCTTGCAACAAAGTCTTTTGAAACAAATGGAAAGCCAATTTTATTAACTTATATCTTGTAATTGATTTTTAAACTAGTACTATTTATTGTTTAGAAATGAGGCCGCTCAAGTTGGTAATTATTCCTCTCACACATAGATTTCATAACTTTTCTAAATTCAAAATGGAGACAATTTTTCATACCTCAAATTCTGGAAAATCCAAAAGATATAGTATATTTTTTCTTGAACATCAATTTTCCACAATCACTTATTGAAAGCAAGTTCGATTAAAAAGAACAACCTAGTTTTTGATATAAAGCAAATGACCTATTTAATAATAGCTAAGTATTACAAAACGAAAATCCTTAGTTTCCCAAAACTAATTGCTCTAACAAATGTATTATAGTCCATAATTACTTTCCACTTCTTAAAAACATCTATTGTTGTAATAATATTTTAATCCATGAATTATTTCTCGTTTAAAATTACTTTTAAAGCTCTTCACACAAAGTTGAACTTGGACTCAAAACTTCTCAACGAAGAGAGTAGTTTGTTAAAAAACCGACCATTAGAATAAATTATTTAAACTAAAGACTTTTAATTTAGTTAATAATAAATTTATACGTTTATTTATATAATAATCAAACCCTTTATTCAAATAATAATTAATCTTTTATTCTAATAATGATTAAAAAATATTGAATGTTCTATTAAAACAAAAACTAGCGTTCACTAAAATAATAATTAACCTTTTGTAATAATGATATTTAAAAAATAATTAAACATCTTATTTGAATAATAATCAAACAATAATTAAATCTATTGTAACACCCCACCTCCGCCAGGGTGGCTCTTGCAAGCACTCTGACTTTGGAGGGGCGTTTGAATCAGGTAAACATGCATAATGATATATCAAGGCAGAACAAGAACATATGTATATATGTAAACAGAGTAAATAACATAGATAAAACAGCGGAAGATTTCAAACCATTTCAAAACAAGTCTGGTACAACATAATGTCAATTTTCCAAATACACAAGTCTAGATAAAACAACATTACTGAAAAACTGAAATACATAAGTACTATCCCCAAAATAAGTGATAACCATAGCTAGCTTCATGTCGAAACCGTACATGAGCTGAAATCCAAGCAAGCAATCCGAAATCCAAGCTAAGCTCCAACGTTACCACCCTGAGAACCTGGGGGGGGGGGAACGGAAGAAAAGAGGCGAAAGAAAACAGGTCAGTCAAAAAGACTGAGTAAGCCCTACTACAATCAATGTAAACTGATAAAGTTAACTGGCATGAGAAGCAGGTATGATCATAAGGATACTAGCATGATGATTAACTAACAAGGTAGATAAATGTGTCATCGCATAATCAGGTTTAAGGTTTTGCACCACAGGTGTACTAACAAACTAACATGACTGGAATAAACAAGTATTGATCCCTTGGCCCAAGCTTTGGCCCAAAAACATGAAATGACCCTAATACAAGGTCCAACCAAACGGTCTAGTCGATCGACTCCCTAAGCCTAACTCGTCACGTGTTGGTGTCAATACGGCCCAAACATAATTGTAGTCAGACTGTGCAGGGTCTCCCGTCGGGTGTATCAAGCCCTAGGGTGGCAACCCCTGGACACCATAAACATGAGTGCACAGTCTCGATCTACTGGTACCCGTGCATGCTTTCCCCGGCTTCGGACTATGTGCACGACCAAAAGTCCGCCCGGAACTACACCGGCGTACCACTCTGCCGTCGCTTTTGGTCGCTTACCTCCAGTTCAGTAATCGTGCCCCCTCCCTAGCCTAGTCCCTAGGGTCATGATGATACAAACTTGGGATTACTGCTGGAGTGGACCCCCATTGCTAGGATTTTCTAGTGGGTTAAGTACGGTTTAACCCTCTCGCTAATCATGGATTAACTTGGTTAAGTGTAACGATGAGTTCACGACTTAACCCCGATTAATCTATCAAGCTCAAATTGGTTAAGTATTAAGTGGACCATGACTTAACCCTAATCACGAGGCATTAATTAATTTAATGCGCCTTAACCTCTCACATTAGACCTTGTTGTGGTTACTAGTTAAGCCGGGCGGGTCCGGGTAGCTTTACACCACAACTTGGTCTAACCTCGGGTTCAAGGTACAACATGACCAACTTCTCACATTGGGTCCTATTGTTTGTAGCAACTAGTTACGCCGGTCGGTTCCGGGTAGGTTTACGCTACAAACTCAACCCAACCTCGAGTTGGCCACACTTATCTTTTCTAAGTGTTATGTCCATCATGTTTCCAAAACATGTTACAAATTTTCAAGCAATTGGGTAGACCTAACTTAATAGGTAAATTCCCAATGGGTAGACCTAACTTAATAGGTAAATTCCCAAGCTTATGTTTTATGTCTTTTAAGTTTACCCAACCCCAAACGCAATCCCATCGCTTACATATCGCAATAGCGCATAAAGGATAGAAAGAGGGAACTTGGCATAATCATGACATAAAGGTATTGAAGCCACAAGTTTAACATGGTGGCATATGAAATGTTCATATGTTCATACACTTGCATATTACATTTTTAGGCCTCAAAAGCATGCATAAAACCAAACTTAGCATATTGGTGATACATGGTGATAAATGACATGTAGAAATGGCCATAAGTTCGCATTTAGCCTCACATGCAAGTTATCATAAGAGATATGATAACTTACATGTTGCCAAAATGCAACCTTTAGCATAAAGCTTGAAGCTTTATGTTCATATACTCAAGATAAGCTTGCATAACATGATAACATGAACCAAATGATCATCCCAAACTTGCATAACATAACTTGCTTATCATATGGCAAACTTGCATATCAAACTTGCATAACATAACTTGCATATCATATGACAAACTTGCATATCAAACTTGCATAACATAACTTGATAAACTTGCATTTCATAGCATAGTAAACTTGCATATAAGCTTGCATATCATACATGATAAACTTGTATATCATAGCATAGTAAACTTGCATATAAACTTGCATATCATACATTTAACTTTAGAGTTTAAGTATGAAAGTAGAATAGGGCTTACAATGCTTATGAAGACACACAAAAATATGACAAAGCCCTTAAGCAACCAATTAGACCCAAAATGCAAGCTCCAAATCAATAAAAATCCTTGCTTTATGATGCAAATATAGAAACTTGACTTGAATGCAAGCTAATAACACTTATACAAGCTTGAAAACACTTGTATGCATGTAAAATCTCTCATAGAAATAGTTTAGGAATTTTGTGAAGAGAGTGGAGGCCATGAGAGGATTGATTTTGCCATAGTTTAGTTGTAGGGTTGATTAATGCTGATTTAGGGTTAGGTTAGGGTCTTATTTATAGATTAGGCAAGTGTTTTAGGCCATAGGATTAAACCCTAGTTGCAATCTCAGCCCTTAAAATCGAATCTGGCCCCCAAGCTCAACACAATCTCAAAATGGTGCACCAGGCTAAACAGCCCGGCTGGACCAAGTCGACAGCCAAGTCGACAGGGCTGTCGACTTGGGTCCAACCAAGTCGACTCTCAAGTCGACAGGGCTGTCGACTTGGGTACTCTGGCGGGAATTTTCCCGCCTGGCCCAAACTGGCCCAAATTTCCAAATTCAAACTTGAATTTGAAATCTGTTTTTACTTAGAAATTTTCTGAAAACTTCGTTGGGCCTTAATCGGGTCATACGGACTCCGATTTTCGAAAACTCGGACTCTATTTCGCGTATTTTTCCGAGACGAACGCAATGGCATAACCCGTTTCCCTTGATTCAGATTTTAGAATTAAATTCTGCCTCGATTTATGTTACAACAGGTTATTTAAAATACGGGTTGTTACATTCTCCCCTCCTTAAAGGATTTCGTCCCCGAAATCTTCAAGTTAGGAAGAACGTATCCTACCATCCAACATCCATCTACTCAAGACATCATCCACGAGCAATCATTGTCCTTTCAAGATTCTAAATGTTGTATGAACATATGCAAAGGTGTGTGTATATGTCCTTATCTAATGCAAATATCCTCAATGCAAATTATGTTAGTGAAATGAATCCATATGTATGCAATTCCTAACATAATGTATAACATCTATATGTGTGCACATAACATACATCCATATGAAACATCCATGTGATAACACAAAAATTTTCATCCATGAATAAGCATAAACACTCATGCATATGCAATATGAGGAGTGTGTGAGCCGATCTAGTGCCTAACGTGTATAATGCATCCACGAGTAACCACTTGCAAACACTTGCAACCATCAAGCATAACATGTTTCAAACACATGTTTCATCCAAAGGGTTTCTACCTAAGGTTCTCATGACAAGATTAACACGATAAACTAGATAAACATGGATAGCAAAGAGAAAGATATGCTAACAAAGAAAAGAGATTGAGAGTGTACCCTAAAAAAGGAATGGATAAAGCCCACGCATCTTCTCCTCGGTTTCCCAAGTTGTGTCTTCTTCGGCTTCACCCCATTGAACCTTCACCAACTTGACCTCTCGATTCCTTAGCTTCTTGGTCTCTGTCCCCAAGATACGAGTCGGAGCTCTCCTCAAGGTAGCCTCTTTCTCCACTTCTACATCTTTCAGAACACTTGGCTCAACAACCTCTGCTGATTCATGTAAACACTTCCGGAGATGCGAGACATGAAAAACATCGTGTACTCCGGCAAGCTTCTCGGGCAACTTCACTCTATAAGCCATCTGCCCGATCCTCTCTATAATAGGGAATGGTCCAACAAACCTCGGTGCCAACTTCCCAACGGCTCCAAATCGGACCACATTCCGCAAAGGAGAAACCTTCACGAAAACCATATCCCCAACATCAAACTTCAAATAAGTTCTTCGCTTATCAGCATAGGATTTCTGTCGGTCTTGGGCCGCTTTCATCCGTCTCCGAATCAACTCGATCTTCTCGGATGTATCTCTGATCATATCAGGCCCAAGTATAAGCTCATCTGTAGTCTCCCACCAACATGTAGGCGACTTGCACGGCCTCCCATATAAAGCTTCAAATGGTGCCATCCCTATGCTTGCCTGATAACTGTTATTATATGCAAACTCAACAAGAGGAAGATGGTCTTCCCAAGTACCACCAAAATCCAGAATACAAAGCCTTAACAGATCCTCGAGTACCCTATTCACCCTTTCGGTTTGACCATCCGTCTGTGGGTGATAGGCCGTACTTAGATTCAACCTCGTGCCCATAGCTTCTTGCAAGCTATTCCAGAATTGACTTGTAAAGATTGGGTCACGGTCACTGACAATACTAGAAGGGACTCCATGAAGTCTCACAATCTCACGAAGATATACAGACGCTAGCCAAGATGCGGTCCTCTTGCTCTTCACCGGAATGAAATGAGCACTCTTCGTAAGTCTGTCCACAATAACCCAAATGCTCATATTCCCTTTCCTTGACCTTGGTAGCCCGTCGATAAAATCCATGGAAATACTCTCCCACTTCCAAAGTGGAACGTCTAGAGGATGCAATAGCCCACCGGGCTTCTTCGACTCGGCCTTAACTTGCTGGCAAATGATACATCTAGAGACAAACTCTGCCACATCCTTCTTCATCCCAGGCCAAAAGAAAATGTGCTTCATATCTTTATACATCTTATCTCCGCCCGGATGTATAGTCAACTTAGAGCGATGCGATTCCTCAAGAACTTTTCTGACTAAATCTTCTACCATTGGAACACATAACCTTCCGTCTCTCCTCAGCCAACCCTTGTCATCAATAGAATATCGAGCGAGATGACTAGACGTCTCTCCTCGAATCAGCTTATCCATAATCTCAACTATCTGAGGGTCTTCTCTCTGCGAAGCCCCAACTTGATCAAGAAGGGTAGGTCTGAGTTCCAGAGATGCTAAAGAACCGGTCATCGACTCAACCGCCAAAGAGAAATCAAAGGTTGCCACATACTCTAAATTCTTCATCTCAACGAATAAAGGACTTAGGGTCAACCTTCTTCTACTCAATGCGTCTGCTACCACATTCCCCTTGCCAGGGGTATAAGCTATCTCAAAATCATAGGATGCCAAGAACTCCATCCATCTTTGTTGCCTCAGATTCAGATCCTTCTGAGAAAAGAGATACTTCAATGACTTGTGATCGGTATACAGCTCAAATCTTTCGCCTAGAAGATAATGGCGCCAAGCCTTGAGTGCATATACTATTGCTGCCAACTCTAAGTCATGAGTGGGATAATTCTTCTCATGCACTTTGAGTTGTCTACCGCCAAAGCATATCACTCTTCCTTCTTGCATAAGAACAGCTCCTAACCCCGTGCCACATGCATCGGTGTATACTGTAAATAACTTCCCTCCATCGGGCAAAGCGAGAACAGGTGCTGATGTAAGAGCTCTCTTGAGCTTCTGAAAAGCAAGCTCGCATTCTATGCTCCAAGCAAAAACTAAATTCTTCTTCGTCAATTTAGTGAGAGGAGCGGATATCTTCGCGAAGTCCTTGATGAACTTCCGGTAAAAACCCGCAAGGCCTAGAAAACTTCTCACTTCGGTTGCATTCCTTGGAGTCTTCCAATCCTGAACTGCAACTACCTTAGCGGGATCTACTGCTAAGCCTTGCTTAGATACTATATGCCCAAGGAATCTAACTTCCCTTCTCCAAAAGTGACACTTGGAGAACTTGGCCTTCAACTGATGCGCTCTAAGCGTATCCATCACCTCCACGAGATGCCTTGCGTGCTCTTCCTCATCCTTAGAGAAGATCAGAATATCATCTACGAAGACCACGACAAACTTGTTCAAGAACTCCCTGAACACCCTACTCATCAAGTCCATGAAATATGCGGGTGCATTAGTCAAGCCGAACGGCATGACAAGCCATTCGAAGAATCCATCTGGAGTTCTGAACGCAGTCTTGTCTATACTATCTTCAGCTACCCTGAGCTGATGGAATCCAGTAGCAAGATCAAGCTGAGAGAAAACAGAAGCACCGACAAGCTGGTCAAAGAGATCATCAACCCTCGGTAACAGGTGTCTGTTCTTCTTAGTCAGCTTATTCAACTCTCGATAATCAACACAAAGTCGGAGAGATCCGTCTGCCTTGGTAGCGAATACCACAGGCGCAACCCATTCAGATATACTTCGTCTAATGAAGTTCTTTTCAAGCAACTCCTTCACTTGCTTACTTAGCTCCCGCCTTTCACGCGGAGCCATGTGCCGAACGGGCAAAGAAACCGGCTTTGCATTATCCACCAGATAAATGCGGAAATCAATCTCTCGCTTAGGGGGCAACCCCCTAACTTCATCAAAAACATCTGGATACTCTCGAACCACTCTCACAGACTGAAGAGTTTCCATTGACGAGTCGAGTGATTCAAGATAGCACAACATGACGGGACCTCTCGGATCACAAGAAATCTCTAGGGTGTTTCTGAGGCGAGTCACGAGCCTCACAACCCTATGCTCACAATCAAGGATGGCTCCATATCTGGACAGCCAATCCATGCCCAATATCAACCCGTATCCCCTAAAACCAAGAACATAAGCACTGCACAAGAACTCTACACTCAGTATAGAGATCCTCAAATCCCCACATATCATAGACAAATGGGCGGAACCCCCAATAGGATTTGAGACACAGACGGGATCATCTACCAAGCTAGTACTAAGGTGCAAACTATCAACAAGATCAGATGAGATAAAGCTATGCGATGCACCAGAATCAAACAAGGTACGAACTGGAAAATCAGAAATATATACAAGGCTCTCAACAGAAATACTACCTCGATCGGGAACTGGAGCGGTATTGAGAGCATGAACTTGCCCTCCTGAAGGTCCAGCACGCTGAGTCTGACCCTGGCCTTGCCCTTGCTTCCTCGGGCAATCCTTACTGAAATGTTCAGTCTCACCGCAGAAAAAGCATTCACCATTCTTCCTTTTTCTCTTCTTACAATCCTTAATAAGATGCCCAGCTGAACCGCAATAATGGCACTTCCCCTTGTTGTTCTTGCCCTTGTTGTTGTTCCCCTTGTTGCCTTGACTCTTGTTCTTGTTCTTGTTCTGATTGCCTTGACTGCTCTGACCACTCGGATTTCCCTGATTTCCTTTCCACTGGGAATCAGTCTTCTTGGCTTGAGTATCATTCATCTTGACCTCTTTCTTGACATCTCCCTGAAGTAACGCCATATCAACCAAGCTCTCAAACGTGGCCCCATGGAGAATATGTGACATAGCTAATCCCTGCAACGGCTCATTCAATCCTCTAGCAAAACGAAGAGCCTTCTTCTGAGGAGTATTAACCATATCCAAGCCAAAACGAGCTAACTGATTGAACTTGTTCACATATTCTTTGACAGACATATCTCCTTGTTTCAAAGTTATGAACCTCTCCATTTGCAGATTCTCCTCAGCAGAAGATAGAAACTTAAGCATGAACCTTGCCCTGAAATCGGCCCAAGTCTCAACAGGCCTAGTACCATTGGTGACTTCCCACCAATAAGCGGCTTCATCCTTCATAAGCCAAACCGCCAACAAGATCTTCCTCTGATCGTCTAACCCAAAGATGGCAAATAAATCCTCGGTCTCTTTCAACCAATTTCTGGCCTCTACAAAAGTCTCAGTGCCTTGAAAGTTCTTGCCACCCATTGCTTTGAAATCTTTGCAAGTCTTTGCGAAGTCAGCTTGAGGATGCTGAGGGGGAGGAGGAAGAGGAACCTCAGCGACAGGAGGAGGAGGAACATTAACTACCGGAGGAGGAGGAGGAGGAACATTAACTACTGGAGGAGGAGGAGGGACATCTGCGGGGCCGGCTTCGGTCGCCCTAGCCTCCAAAAGTCTCCTATACCAAACAGGTACGTGCACTCCCTCCGGAATAGCAAAGTTATCGGCCATACTGAAAACGAAGAAAAAGACAGATTCAGAATGGAGAAAAACGAAGGAATTTTGCTAATGGCTTTTTGGGGAATAGCCTTTAAAATAAACTAGACTTTTCTTTGGAAAATACTTTATACTTGATTTTGAAAATAGTTTTCCAAAAGTTTTAAAAACCTTTTTTGTTCCTTCTCGTAAACCATATGCTCTGATACTAAATGTAACACCCCACCTCCGCCAGGGTGGCTCTTGCAAGCACTCTGACTTTGGAGGGGCGTTTGAATCAGGTAAACATGCATAATGATATATCAAGGCAGAACAAGAACATATGTATATATGTAAACAGAGTAAATAACATAGATAAAACAGCGGAAGATTTCAAACCATTTCAAAACAAGTCTGGTACAACATAATGTCAATTTTCCAAATACACAAGTCTAGATAAAACAACATTACTGAAAAACTGAAATACATAAGTACTATCCCCAAAATAAGTGATAACCATAGCTAGCTTCATGTCGAAACCGTACATGAGCTGAAATCCCACAAGCAAGCAATCCGAAATCCAAGCTAAGCTCCAACGTTCCCACTTGAGAACCTGGGGGGGGGGGGAACGGAAGAAAAGAGGCGAAAGAAAACAGGTCAGTCAAAAAGACTGAGTAAGCCCTACTACAATCAATGTAAACTGATAAAGTTAACTGGCATGAGAAGCAGGTATGATCATAAGGATACTAGCATGATGATTAACTAACAAGGTAGATAAAGGTGTCATCGCATAATCAGGTTTAAGGTTTTGCACCACAGGTGTACTAGCAAACTAACATGACTGGAATAAACAAGTATTGATCCCTTGGCCCAAGCTTTGGCCCAAAAACATGAAATGACCCTAATACAAGGTCCAACCAAACGGTCTAGTCGATCGGCTCCCTAAGCCTAACTCGTCACGTGTTGGTGTCAATACGGCCCAAACATAATTGTAGTCAGACTGTGCAGGGTCTCCCGTCGGGTGTATCAAGCCCTAGGGTGGCAACCCCTGGACACCATAAACATGAGTGCACAGTCTCGATCTACTGGTACCCGTGCATGCTTTCCCCGGCTTCGGACTATGTGCACGACCAAAAGTCCGCCCGAAACTACACCGGCGTACCACTCTGCCGTCGCTTTTGGTCGCTTACCTCCAGTTCAGTAATCGTGCCCCCTCCCTAGCCTAGTCCCTAGGGTCATGATGATACAAACTTGGGATTACTGCTGGAGTGGACCCCCATTGCTAGGATTTTCTAGTGGGTTAAGTACGGTTTAACCCTCTCGCTAATCATGGATTAACTTGGTTAAGTGTAATGATGAGTTCACGACTTAACCCCGATTAATCTACCAAGCCCAAATTGGTTAAGTATTAAGTGGACCATGACTTAACCCTAATCACGAGGCATTAATTAATTTAATGCGCCTTAACCTCTCACATTAGACCTTGTTGTGGTTACTAGTTAAGCCGGGCGGGTCCGGGTAGCTTTACACCACAACTTGGTCTAACCTCGGGTTCAAGGTACAACATGACCAACTTCTCACATTGGGTCCTATTGTTTGTAGCAAATAGTTACGCCGGTCGGTTCCGGGTAGGTTTACGCTACAAACTCAACCCAACCTCGAGTTGGCCACACTTATCTTTTCTAAGTGTCATGTCCATCATGTTTCCAAAACATGTTACAAATTTTCAAGCAATTGGGTAGACCTAACTTAATAGGTAAATTCCCAATGGGTAGACCTAACTTAATAGGTAAATTCCCAAGCTTATGTTTTATGTCTTTTAAGTTTACCCAACCCCAAACGCAATCCCATCGCTTACATATCGCAATAGCGCATAAAGGATAGAAAGAGGGAACTTGGCATAATCATGACATAAAGGTATTGAAGCCACAAGTTTAACATGGTGGCATATGAAATGTTCATATGTTCATACACTTGCATATTACATTTTTAGGCCTCAAAAGCATGCATAAAACCAAACTTAGCATATTGGTGATACATGGTGATAAATGACATGTAGAAATGGCCATAAGTTCGCATTTAGCCTCACATGCAAGTTATCATAAGAGATATGATAACTTACATGTTGCCAAAATGCAACCTTTAGCATAAAGCTTGAAGCTTTATGTTCATATACTCAAGATAAGCTTGCATAACATGATAACATGAACCAAATGATCATCCCAAACTTGCATAACATAACTTGCTTATCATATGGCAAACTTGCATATCAAACTTGCATAACATAACTTGCATATCATATGACAAACTTGCATATCAAACTTGCATAACATAACTTGATAAACTTGCATTTCATAGCGTAGTAAACTTGCATATAAGCTTGCATATCATACATGATAAACTTGTATATCATAGCATAGTAAACTTGCATATAAACTTGCATATCATACATTTAACTTTAGAGTTTAAGTATGAAAGTAGAATAGGGCTTACAATGCTTATGAAGACACACAAAAATATGACAAAGCCCTTAAGCAACCAATTAGACCCAAAATGCAAGCTCCAAATCAATAAAAATCCTTGCTTTATGATGCAAATATAGAAACTTGACTTGAATGCAAGCTAATAACACTTATACAAGCTTGAAAACACTTGTATGCATGTAAAATCTCTCATAGAAATAGTTTAGGAATTTTGTGAAGAGAGTGGAGGCCATGAGAGGATTGATTTTGCCATAGTTTAGTTGTAGGGTGGATTAATGATGATTTAGGGTTAGGTTAGGGTCTTATTTATAGATTAGGCAAGTGTTTTAGGCCATAGGATTAAACCCTAGTTGCAATCTCAGCCCTTAAAATCGAATCTGGCCCCCAAGCTCAACACAATCTCAAAATGGTGCACCAGGCTAAACAGCCCGGCTGGACCAAGTCGACAGCCAAGTCGACAGGGCTGTCGACTTGGGTCCAACCAAGTCGACTCCCAAGTCGACAGGGCTGTCGACTTGGGTACTCTGGCAGGAATTTTCCCGCCTGGCCCAAACTGGCCCAAATTTCCAAATTCAAACTTGAATTTGAAATCTGTTTTTACTTAGAAATTTTCTGAAAACTTCGTTGGGCCTTAATCGGGTCATACGGACTCCGATTTTCGAAAACTCGGACTCTATTTCGCGTATTTTTCCGAGACGAACGCAATGGCATAGCCCGTTTCCCTTGATTCAGATTTTAGAATTAAATTCTGCCTCGATTTATGTTACAACAGGTTATTTAAAATACGGGTTGTTACATCTATTGTTTAAAAAAATTAAACAATATACTATTATTATTTTTAAATTTCATTTTTGTATTTATTATATTAGAAACTCTTTTGGTTTACACAAAAAAATTTCAATCTATAAAATACAACCATATCAACTATTACTATATGGACCAAAACATTAACCTGCTTTTTGTATCAAAATAATTTTCAAATCCTTCCTTCTATCTTTAAACCGTTTAGTTAAATTTATATAAAGGTTTAAAACCAAAGGAAAAGTTTCGGGAATAAAATTGTAAGCATCTATGACCTAAGAAAATAAAATTTTCAAATGGGTATTCAATATCTCAATGTCAAAACGTAAAACAGTTTGAGTATTATGTTTCCATTCAACGAACCACTATACATATACATAAGCATGTTGATGTATAAAATGCTTATAACGTTCACACAAGAAGTAAAGATCATCACTTGCAAATAATACTCAAACATTCATACATTTCAAGTCAATAACCATCATCATATATATCATATCCAATGCATACACATAAGAAATCAGCTAACTAATATTAATAGTTGATAATGAACTTTAAAACCTTGGTTTTATAAGTGATATTTACTCACCAAAATCAACTATTTACAAGAAAACGATTATATTCCTCTTTAATGGCGACTTATTTTCCTCTTTGTTTAGCAATTTTATTCGATTCTGTATAATCCCTCACCCTCGGTTTTCTCTCTCTGGTTGTCTTTGTTTAATTCTTGAGTATTCACTACTGCTGCATTCACTTCACTATTGTCTTAGCTATATTCTTACAGATTTTGAATGTCTCCATAGGAATTTGTACGCATGTAGTATGTGAGTTAATGGCTTTGATTATAATTAATGACAAACATACATGAGGTTAACCACTACTTGTAGTGGAAACATGCCCGGAACCAATTGGCATATCCAGCATCCGGTTAATGTGAGAGTCTACATGTCATTGGACATTATAATTAGTACACTTAGATGCGAGATTAAGTCTAATTTGTAGTAAAAGCCTTCCCTGGACCGCCCGACAAATTCAGCATCTACAAGTGAACAGCTTAATATGAGATGTCTAGTGTGTGTGTGTGTATATATATATATATATATATATATATATATATATATATATTTGTGTGAAGTATGCCTATCTTGGGGAAAGTGGTTTGCATTCCTCTTATTGGGTATTAGGTGGTTAGGACTAGGTATGTTCCTAAGATTCTCTTCTTGGTTCTCGACCCAAGTCATGGGACCTGCCATTCAAGGATTTAAGTGGTCTTTGGGTCCGCCTTTCTCTTATATAAGATATTAAATGATCTTATTAGATGATAGCATGTGAGTACGGTAGTTCTCCAAGTAATGTCCGCCTCTTATCTAGGGGCTTAGTGAGGGATCACCTAAGGATGGTTTATATGAAAGTCCTAAAGGAACCACCGCCTAAGTGAAATATTAAGTGACTAGGGCTTGACCCATAGGGACAACTAGAAAGCAACAAGATGGTCCGCTAGGAGGGTCTTAAATGGTGTTGCGCTCCTACCTAAAGATGGTATTAAGTGGTCGTTACTATTTCTTGATCTACAAAGAGGGTATACATATTTTGTGACGTTGACGTTAGGACGAGGTCTTAAGTGGCTAGGGATCCGCCATGGGTAATAAGTGATTGTAAGGATGTGTGCTCTTAATAATTTAGGTAATGGCCTTAAGTACTAGATAAAGACCGCCTTGTAGGGTATTAAGTGACTATAAGGATGTCCGCCCTTAGATTTTTTTGTGGGGTATTAAGTGACTGTAATGATGCATGCCCTTAGATTTGCATACATGCCTTAAGTGATCCTATGAGGATGCATGCCTTGTATGTTTAAGTTATGTATGTTTGTTGCATAGACATAACATGAAGAGTGTACACTGCCAAATATACGAAAGCCATTCCTAAACTTATATGTTTTTCATTTACCACAGTTACGTTCTGAAATATAAACAAGTTAGTAGGTGAGGACCCTACATCAGCAATGATTAGTGATTTCTTGGAGGAGGAGCCTTTTGATGGAGATTTAGTTATTCTTGGCAGTAGTTCTATTATTGTTGTTGTCATGTATTTTAGGATAACTTTGATGTACCCGTTATCTTCTGAAACTTGTTGTATTTGACATTTATGATTTTATCTATGATACATGTATTTATGAGATTTTATCCCTTCCGTTATGTGAGATTATAATTTCGTTTAAAATTCTCTATGATATCTGTTTTTAATATTTTCTTATAGGAACCAATGATCCGCCTAAAATGACTCTAAATTCCAATGAGCCTTTTCTAGATCGGAATTTAGGCCCATTCTCGGTGGGTTGGTACAGGTAATGGTACAAATATTAATATCACATACATTGGTCAAGCACGTATCACAAATAAATATATATTATACTTAAAAAATCTATTATGAGTACCAAAAATTTGAAAGAACCTGATTAGTGTGTCACAATTTGCAGAATACAAGAATGTATTTTTTGAATTTTACCCTAATCTTTTCTTGTTAAAGACATTCAGACAAAATATATTTTAATGCGGGGTGATTCCCACAATGGGCTATATAGACACAATGTTTTGAAGACCTCTGATCATACAAGAAATTGTTGCAATGTCACTGAAAGTAGTAATTCTGATAGTAGTATTTCCAAATTAAATAAAAAATTATATGGTATGTGGCAATGTAAGTAGGGACATCCAAGTTTGAATACTGTAAAGAAAGTATTGAACAATGGTGGTATTAAAGTAAGTAGTATACCTGATTTCTATGTGTGTACTTTCTGTCTAGTGGGGAAGAGTCATAAATTACAATTCCCACAATCTCAAACTAAGTGCAACAAGCCTTTGTAACTGATTGCATCAAATTTGTGGGGTCCTGCACCCATAAACTAAGATTATGGTATAAATACTATATATCATTTATGGATGCATATTACATAAATATATATATATATATACACACACACATATGGATTTACTTTTTAAAATTAAAATTTGATTCATGTAATGTAGTCATACATTTTATAAGATAGGTTAAAAGACAAACCAGTCATCAAGTGAAGGTACTTCAAACAAATTGAGGTATTGAATATAAACCTCTTAAACATTTTTTTATAAGAAAAAGGGATAATTCGTAGAATAACTTGTCCCTATACATCAGAGCATAATGGGTTGGTAGAGAGAAAACATAGGCATGTAGTTGAAACTGGTTGTACTCTACTTGCATATACATCACTTCCAATGACATGTTGTCCTGAGGCTTTTTAAATTGTAACTTATCTAATTAATAGTGCCAACAAAGATAATACAAGAAAAAACACCATAGGAAGATCTATATGGAGTAAAACCAGATTACAAGTGGTTAAAAAACTTTGGGTTTTCCCTATTTAAATCCTATAACCCCCACAAGTTAAATTTTAGATCATCGCCTTCCAGATTTATGGGACATGCTTCAAATTAGAAATGCTACAACTGTCTAGACAACATTGGAAGGATATTCGTCTTAAGGCATGTGGTGTTCAATGAGAAAGAATTTCCATTTCAAAAATCAAATGTCAAAACAACACAAAAATTATACAGTTCAAATTATTTGATACCTGTGATACCGATCCCTGAAAGTACATCAAATTTTAATGTCATACAGGATAGGGTTAAAGTAATCATGGCACTCAACACACAGTATCTGATGTCAGACAAAGTCAAAGAGATCATGACACTCAACATACAATGTCTGACATCAGACCAGGTCAAGGAACTAGCAATCAGCCTCAACACTTTGCCCAATCACCAATAAACTCAGCCAGTCAATAACAATCAAGCAATGAAGCCAATAGTGAAATATCAGACTCAAGTCGAACACTACAGTAGCAGCTACTATAGACAACCAGTGGACATCATATGATGACAAGGTCTAACGGTGGCATTTTCAAGCCAAAACCGTTTTCCATAGACTACAATTACAAGGAACTACAATCATATGAAGAACAACAAATAATGAAAACTGGAAGAAGGCAATGAAAAATGAATATAGTGCCCTAATGATAAATAAGACTTGGAATCTCTCATCTTTACCACTAAGCAAGTACATTATAAGGTGTAAATGGACTTTTAAATTAACGAAGAATCCCGATGGAAGTATACAAAGACATAAAGAAAGATTGTTAGCTAAGGGGTACACTTAGCAACACTGGCTTTATTTTAAAGAAACTTTTTCTCCAGTATTAAAGCCAACATCCGTCAGAATGATATTGATTGTATCTCTACATAAAATGTGGAAGATACAACAACTTGGTGTAAACAATACATTTCTAAATTGGAAGTTGAAGAAGAAGCTTATATGCAACAACCATCAGGTTTCTGAACAAAATGGGAAGGAAAGATTGGTATCCAAGTTATATAGAAATTTATGGTCTAAAGTAAGTCCTTAGGGTATGGTTTTACAAACTATAGGAAATAGAGATCAAAATGAATTACCAGCCAATAAAGTCATATATTTCACTTTTCATAAAACTAGGCAATAGAGAAACAACATACATATTGACATATGTTAACGACATCATCATAACATGTGAAAGTGAGACAAAAATTAACAAGGTCATTAAGTGCCTAGACAAAGAATTCTTAATCAATGATCTAGGGGAGCTAAAGTATTTTTTTGGATATTGAAGTGAATAGATTATCATATTCAACCCCACACTTGAGTCAGAGGAAATATATCAGGGAGCAGTTAATCAAGACAAAAATACATAATTCCAAACCACTACCTACTCCAACTATTAGTAACTAGCATTTATCAATACATCAATATGAACCAGTTCATCATGAAAAGAATACAAAAGTATCGTTGGAGGACTATAGTATACAACATAGCAAGGCTAGAACTTTGCTTTTAGTGTAAACAAAGTGTGTCGGTTTATGCATTAACCACAAGATCAACATTGGAAGGCGGTAAAACGAATATTAAGGTATCTGAATGGTACATAAGACTATGGGCTACACTTAAAAGCTGGAAGATATTTGGCTATAACTAGCTTTTCTGATGCAGATTAGGGATCTGATCCCGATGATAGAAAATCAACTGCATGATAATGTTTTTAGTTAGGAGAAAACCTTGTGTCGTGATGCTCTAAGAAGCAGCCTACGATATTCGGATTAAGCACGGAATTTGAATATTAAAGCTTAGCAAGTGTGACATCCGAAGTGATGTGGATGGAATCACTACTAGATGAACTACATATATCAACAAATCAAAGACCCACAATTTGGTGTGACAACTTAAGCACTGTTAATCTAACTTCCAACTTCACCTTACACATGCAAACGAAGCACACTGAATTAGATATGTACTTTTTTCGTAAACAAGTTAACAAAAGGAAATTATTTATAAACCATATACCTTCCACATACCAATGTGGAGATATTCTCACCAAACCCTTGTCTACTAAGAGTTTCTGCAAGTTTCACGAGTATCTGAAGGTAAAACCAACGGATGACTATGCAAATAACTCATATTCGAAACCCAAGTAAGATGAAGGCAACTATTGTTCATACAAATCAACTCTTCAAATTGTCATAACCTAGTCTAGAAGGCCGAGAAGACAATTTAATTAAAGAATTTTTCAAGACAATTAAAGTGAGACAGGAAATGGGAGATGAATAGCGAAATCCTAGTTCGGTTTAAAGGGGAGTAATAAGACGTATGAAATAATATAGACTGAACAAATGTTTTATTCATCCTATTATTGTATTGGGACTTGAGCCTAAAACACTTGTACACTTTTTTTTCGTTTCTGGTTCCTACGCGCTACAAGCCAGTCTGCATATATAAATATGCTAGACTTGTTAGCATTTGTATTAACATTTGTATTAACATTTCATTTGACAGAAATAAAGTTTCATCTTCCTCATCCATTTCTCATTTTCTTAACTCATACCGTCTAATTTATTTAATTATAATTCTTGTCGAAAGATTACAGTATTATATTTTTTAAAGGAACTCCACATTTGATTAAGGGGAGGATAGTTTTAAGTGGACTCCAACATAGTTTTTTTTATTAAGGTAGGTCTGGTTTATTACTATTTTTTTTACAAAAAGAGACCTAACTATCCTTGGCTCATCACTTATGTTAAAACCTAACTTACTAAATTCAGTGCTAGTAACAAACGTGTGAATTACTAAACTTATCAATTACACAAATTCGATATAGTGTATTAGATCAAAATTTTCGTTTCTACATTTATTTCAAATTAACCATGCCAATTCCAATACGAAATTACAATCTGATGCTTTTTGATAACTCATGAAACTTTCTCGTGTCTCCATTACATTAACTATATCCATTTTTTATTTTTATGTGCAACATTAAATTGTAAGCATTAATTATGGTTTAGGTTTTATGATATATATTAATGAGTACTACAAAGGGTTGATATCGGAATTTTAGTTTATATGTTTAAGGGAAGGCAAATTTATTATGTCCTCCCGATAACAATTATACAATAAATAAAAATTGTTTATCCCCTTAATCAAATGTGGAGTCTCTTTAATAATCTCCTTGCAGTATCACCCAATAAAAAACAATAAACAACAATAACAATAAGAATCAAAAAATTACATGTCATTGTGAAGTGAATAAATATAAAAGATGGTTCCCTTCTTTAGTTTTGTAGGCTATAGACGAGCATACGAACAAACATCGAATTGTATCATATGTTTTCTTTTTTTGATTTTGTTGCAAATAGAGGACAGTTTTGCATTTTAAACCCATACTTGCTAGGAAATTGAATAAAACAGCAGATAATTTGTTATTTTATTAAGTTTTCAAAATAAAAATGCAAATACTTTATAATTTCATTCTTTCATTATTTTTGAAAAGCTAGTCTAGTGCAAAAGGAGGAGAGAGGTAAGTAGCTTACAATTCCACTATTGGTAGTCATCTTACAAAGGCATCCATTCATTGATTTAAAAGAAATCAACAGGTTGCAAAACATTTAGCTTCATGTATTCAGCATTTAATCCAGCAAGATAAATCATTTTCGTGGTTAAACTGACACAACTATAATGCAAAACGATAACTTTGACGACATGTAGTTTTGGAGGAACTTTGCTACACTACCCGAAAGAATTTCAGGTATAATAGCCGAAATAGAGAGAAATAGGTAGGGATCCAGATCCAGATTTCGAGGCATAATTTAGGACGTCCCAATATTCTTTCTCTTATGATTTAGCCGAAATTCTTTCGAGTAAAACAACAACTTCGGGCTTCGAGATAAGACAAAGATCCAGGAGCATAGCCTTTCACCGTTGTACTTAAGGATGTCAATTTCCTACACGACACGAAACCCGACCCGAAACCCGCATGGAAATTAGCAGGTTAACCCAACCCGTTTAGTTAGCAGGTCATTTTCGGGTCAACCCGAATTTGACTCGTTTATAAACGGGTGCGTTTAGGGTTGACCTGCCAAACCCGATTATATCTTCCATATTATTAGTCTTTTATGTATGTTGTTAGTGTTTGTCTTTTATGTATGCAGTAATCAGTATGCTCATATATTCTTGTGTAAGCTGTTACATTTTACTAATTAATTATTGTACGTTATTAGTTATATTTTACTTAAACAACTATATCTCCTCCATATTGTTAGTCTTTTATCTATGCAATATGCTCGTATATTCTTATATTTGGAGAATGGTTTTTGGATAAGGTGATTTCATGCTTTATATACGTGTTGCATGTGGTGATTTAGTAACTTGTTTCCTATTAGTGATTTTGTAACTTGCCGCATGTTGGTGATTATATAATAGTGCTACCTGTTGGTGATTTGGTTCTTTTGTTGTTTATATTAGTGGGCAATATTTGCCAATGGGTCAAATAGGTAAACCCGACCCGTTTAGTTAAACGGATTATACGAGTCGGGTCGGGTCAACCCATTTATAAATGGGTCAGCTTAGGGTTGGGGAAAAATGACCCGTTTAATAAACAGGTTGGTCTGACCCGTTTATAAATCAAACCTAATCCGACCCGACCCGAATCTGACCCGACACGACCTATTGACAACCCTAGTTGTACCAATAATCAACATAATTAAAACACAAGGGATCAACAACATTCTCATTTAAGAAGGCTGTTTGATTTGTGCCTTGAATTAAGATCCGCAATTCAAGGCGCAAATCAAAATACAAGGGATCAATAACATTCTAATTATTCGTCGAATATTATACATGATCAAGTAACATGTTCAATTATGTTTGATGTATCCACTTGAAGGTGAATGGGTCTAATTAGTATTTTCCACTTGTTTGCATGCATTCACCAAATATTATATCCGGACATTCCACCATTCACTATATCTTAAAATATTATTTATTATCTTACTGCTAATAACTTCTAGAATAATTAGATAAATGATTTTTTTAATATAACACATTAGTTCATCATAGTATTTTTCATTTAAGCCATAGATACTGTCTTTTTGTAAGGTACGTGATCATATGGTGATAAAATAGTTGTACACAAATATTTGTATTATCTAGTATTGTTTGTTCACAACAGTATTTATACAAGGACGGTCAATTATTCAACCGGCTGCATGAACATCGGAGTATTGTGTTATGCTATGAAAACATAATCGTACCTAAAGTCTCTCTGGTTGTTTTAATTTGAATGAATTGTTAATGGAGTCCTTGGATTTATAGCAGTCCTAAAAATTAAGTAAAACAATCTAGGCAAGAGAAACACGGTTTTTGGGTCGGTTGGACCATTGGATGTAAACGCATTAAAAAGTGGGATGAATTTTATGTTTCTACAAATATTTCTCATTGTTCATCGCACTCTTCGCCAGTAACAGTAAGGAACAAACAAATGGTGGCCATGTTAAGGGATCACATGCATTTGACAGAAAGAGTTTATTCCATGTACTAAATAGTGGACAAAAGCTGTTAATAATCGAATACATTTGAGAAATATGTTTGGGTATAAAACAACTGCAATAGTTTAGACCTGAACTCCCCATGTTTTAAAAGTAGAAATACATGAAGATGGCAAATTAATAGTTATATAGAACTTGATTGACACCACTGTTAGTTATACAATTCGATTTTGATGTCAAATTTTACAGGTTTGAAATTGATGTTGGGTGATTTGAAACATATATTGATATGTCATATGTTGTATTTTCCTTAAGATTTTTATTACTAACATTTACTTACTTATATTCATAAAACAAGATCTTTTTATGTAAATTAAATCTTTGAAATTACGGAGTACGCATTAAGCATAAAATAATGAAGACATTTTTGTCCATTGTGTTTATTTGCAAATTAATACATTAGTATTGTATTGTTACACCAAAGTATTCAGACTTAAATATCTGTAATGAACCGCTTGGAACGAGCCTAAATCCTGAATCAGAAAAACCCGTTGGAAGTTAGAGCCGTTGGTTTCTATAAGGAATAAAAAACAGAGCCAAATAAAACAAAGCCTAATCTCACAACGGAATGGATAAAATATAATAATGAAATAGATGTACCATATCATAATGTCACATACATCAGATCCAAAATGTCAGAGATATTAAATCAAGGTATGTCATTAATATAATAACTAAGACATAATCAGATGAAAGTACACTAAGATACTAGTCACCATTGCTATAATCATCATCCTCATCGTCACTAAGCATGCTCCACTGAACCATCCTACCTAACATGTGTGGTTAAAAGAAGGACAGTTAGAACAATAGTTCTAATTATAACACCCCGTATTTTTTAAGAGAATAAAATAAGAATAACTTAATTAAATATTCAGAATTAAGTAAAACGGACTGCGCCATTGTGTCCGTCTCAAAATTTTGGACAACATAGACACCTGGTTTGCGTAAAACAGACGTCGTATGAAGAAGTTATGAGCATTAGAAGTTTGTATACATATAAGGAGCTTATATGTGTATATATATATATTAAATAAATATAGCCAGAAAATTCGAAAATCGGTTCAAAAATCAAAATCGTGGGTGGGAAAGTTCGAAGGGAAAATGGACCGTTGGGGGTTGACCTAGGAGTTGAGACCCTAGGCCGACCCCCCCCCCCCCCGGGATCCAGAAAGTTCTTCTGACGTGTTCGTTTCTGATATCTTAAATTTTGATTCAAGGGTCCTGGTTCCTCTACTACTCTTATAAATAAGACCCTAGACCTATCCCTAAATCTCATAATTTGGTATCTACGCTGGAGATCTTCCATGGCTCTCTCTCTTTTCTCAAATCTATTCTGAAATTAAAATGTTAGCCAAGGAGAGTTACGGATTCAGATCTGGAAGAGGGAATCAACGTTAATAAAAATATTATTGAATCATGAAAGCAAGGTAAACTTCTAAGAACCAATCTATTTAAATTATTTCTCTTTCCCTTCTCTTTTCATGAAATAATAAATACATGGTCGTTAGGTTGTGAATCAAATTAAAGGAAAAAGGGAAGCCATGGATGATAGAACGGATCGGATCCAAAATTTGGGGAAAGCATGAAAGGTGAGTGGGTTTAAACTATAGCCTTTAGATAATGTTATGACTATCGTTTAGCAGTCCCCTTTTTATAAATTGTGAAATTGCCGATTTAATTATAAATTGCTGTTATAACAAGTTGAGACGTTAATATGAATAGATCAGGAAATTCATATGCTGAATCTATTAAATTGGGGGAATGTAGCATGATATAACGTCAAATTGTTAATATGAATAATTCATATATTGAATCAGTTGAAATGTTTACATGTTATAATATTAATTTGAACATGTGGGAAAAGTTTATATACTGGATTTATTGGAGTGCTAAAAAGTTTACTTGTAAATTTGTCCCAGTTATACATAGGGAATAATTGGAGTAAGTATATGATTATATGGATTCATGTTAACATAGAATCGAATAAATATAGGTTTAGGGCATCGACCAAATTATGTTTAAAGATCTTAAATTGGATCATAAGTATACAAAAATGATTTGTGCGCAAATAGGATCGTATGTAAAATATGAATATGCATAATTCAAATAATATGAATTTAGACATATAACCCATCATGAATATAATTGGGTAAATGGGCATTAACTCCTATAAAGGCATAGGTTTAAATAATTATTAATAATGAATGCCTAGGATTACAATTAGAAATTGTAATTGCTCTTATGACACGAGGTTAGGTTGCATTAGTGATGGAAGTCTGCCCGGACCCAACTGGCATATCCAGCAACCACTAATGTTGAATCTAATGTGAGAGGTCTAAGTGCGCAAATACGAGATGGGCTATGACACAAGGTTAAGCCCTACTTGTGGAAGAAGTCTGCCCGGACCCGACCGACATATCCAACATCCACAAGTTGTAGGCCTAATGTGAGAGGTCTAGCCCATTATAAACCATAAACGGACATGGTAATGAATTGGACTACTTAACCTAATCTAATCCATAGGGATTGTATGAATATAAACTAAAGTTAGGGTTAAGTAAAATTTGTTGGACAGTGGGTGGGCTAAGAAAATCTTAGGGGGGCGGGGGTGGGTAATATTTACATATAGGCCCACAAACTTAGCCAGATATGGTTATGTAATTAAAGACACCTAGTGGTATACATAACCGGTAGATATAATAAAGTTATGTAATTATAGACACCTTTTAGGTTAAGCATAACTTGTAGGAATGATAATCACCTATTATAAATAAATAACATTAATGAAATTGTTGTATAATAGGAAGACTTGTCCTAGGGACAAGTGAATATTATAACTTAGGTTATAATAAACTAGTAAGGGAATGGGATAACTGGTGAAATGAGTTAAGGGACACTTAATTGTAAATTGAGTAAGTAGTAAATGGGGAAAACCCGAAACCAGTTGAGAAAAGGGAAAATATATGAAATATAAGAAGTTGTACTTAATTATAAATTAAGTAATCTGTAAGCTTGGAAGTCTGGAACCCGTTGATAAGAATGTTTAAGATTGTCCTAGGGACAAGAGGAAATTATAACATAGGTTATAATAAACGGCTAGAGAAACTTATTAATGGGCCTTAGTTAATAGAACTAAGTTAATAAGTAAATAGCGATAAGTTGTATTGGCAATGTAAAATGGAATTATGATTAAATGAAAAAGAATGAGGAAAACTTATGAAATGAAATAAGTTATGTTTAATCATAAATGGTAAGTGACATGTTAATTAGAAAACATGTGAATTGGACATTCTTAATTACGTATTAAGTAAAACATGGTATTGTAATGAGGAAATCGACAAGAAGATAAAAAGGGGTTGTGGATTACAGACCGTAGACCACAATCTAGAGAATAACATGTTGTGGGCTTATTAATAAACTTAAATGGATTAAGTTGTATGAGTAAATTTAATAAGCAAGAGAAACTTGGTAATTTGAATAAGAATTCAATATGAATTGGAATAACCAAGTTAACTGGAAACCTGATGAGGTGAGACAAGCGCGTAAAAGAATGTTTAGACGTAGGGTCTAACAACATATTAAATTGAGGCGTTTAGACCAGTCCGTACGGTTGAGGATGAATAACCCAACGGGGTAGATCATTGAGGTGTTATAAGGAACGAGGGGAGCGCACAATCATCTGATTGTTCTGACGGTTCCAAAGGACTGGAAAGGGAAGCACGCGGCTTCCTGAGGTACGTAAGGTGCTCCTAGTAGTCCTCTATGTGGTGACAGATGTCTTAGGCGGTACTGACAGAGGTTGGGTCTGCGTGTAACTACTAGGTGGGTGGGCCTTGACTGCAGATGTAGCTATGCAGTCAGAATGCTATGACGAGGTGACACCAGGGTGGTTCGGCGGTTTCCTCACGAGGAGGCAGAGGGTCACGACCAATAAGGATAGTAGATCGTCGGACACCTGTCATCGGCATCCAGTGGGATGCGGAAAGACTCGAGCTAAACCCAAGATACTATTTCACCCTTCACTATCGGGGTAAGGGGTTGAGGGGAGACGCCACATTGATGTTTAGATTGTTTGCGTAGGGGCAGTCGCTTAGCTCTGGTAGTCTTTACTAGTTGAGGGATGAGCCGAGGTGGGGCCATAGCCACGACGATAGGTATATATGTATATAAAGGCTCTTTAAAGACGGGCCTGCACAGATATGGAAATGCTCCCGACCGAGTTCCATTTTTCTTGTATCACCCTGCCACGGAACTCGGTGCACACTAGAGGACGTGCGCATTGAGGCATCGAGCTACAATTGAAGTTACGTATGGTGGACAGTCTAGATACATGCATGTCGGCTCTAGGTGGTTTATCGTAGACTTGAGGGCATTACTCCGGTATGGAGTCTTATTCGAACAAAGGTGGTAGTTAGTACGTTTACATAGCATAGTAATGATAGATATATGCGAAACGTAATATTATTATCCGTACGTCACTATGACGTAGGATGAGGGACTGCGTATATACCGATGGTGTTACGTCGGAGACCGTGCAAGTGGGGTACCATGGGGTGTACTTTGATATTGGAGGTAGCTACATATATACTATAATAAGTTAATTCATTAGAAAGTAAATGGGTATGACGTGTGTGTAATCCTTGAGTGCTGATAACCCAAGTAACCTAATAAATAAGATAATATGATTGAATGGTATATGTAGGATTATCCAAAGTGTATAGTTTAAATCTAGTCACCAGAACTTGTGTTCTGACCCCCTACTCATAACATACTCGTAGGTTAGATTTGTGGCAGGGACATGATAGCCTTGGATACTGGTTAGGCAGTATTATTAATACGGTAAGGCTATATTTTGATTATATTATATTTTATCCATTCTGCTCTAAGATATTTTCTGAGCTCTAACATATTTTATGTCTCTGTCTTTTCTGCAGGATACCAGAGCAACTCAATCCGAGTTTCGATAGGTTGGAGTTTTTGAAAAAAAATCGTTCTGTCGGAATTGGGGTTGTCGCATCTGGTATCAGAGCTTAGGTTTAGGATTCCTATATAAATAGTGAGTGAACGTATTTGTATCTTTATAAATATAAATATATTATATATATAGCTAGATCCATAGAAGAACCCACTAAATAGAAAGAGTATAATATGGTAAGAAATGGGATGTTTGTTTTGTATACTAAAGGAATGAATAAGGAAATCTGAGACCCTTAGGTAATTTGGAGTGGAGAGTGTACAATGTACTTTATATGGAAGGAAAGTGAATCCCATGTAATTAGTGTTTTGGGTTAGTGGACTTGTAAACCTTATAAATTGGAAAAGGCTGAGAAGAGAAAATTGGATTAGGAATATATATAGTTGAGAGAATTGACCTTGGGGGGTGTCTATGAAAGCCTAGAAAATTGGAAACCAGCTTTGAGTCTAACCTCATTGTTAACTTTTAAGAATTTGAAATTATAAAAGTTTTGGGAAAATGGTTTATGGTGTTCTCAAGTTTTAATCTTAAAAGTTACAGTTTTAAATATGTAAAGTATACATATTGAGTTTTAAAGAAACATTCTCTCAGAAAAAGGTGCATATTATAGAACATGTATAGCTTGCTAGTTTTCTTGTTATATTTCATACAAGAGTTTTTAATAAAGAAAGATTTGAAATCTCTATTCTTATGACAATACTTTTGGATAAATTATTTTTGACAAGATAATTTTATTGGGTAGACAAAATAAGTGTAGAAATTAAGAATAGAGTGGATGTTTGCGCCTTGTAGTAAGAGACTGAACCGACCTTATAGGTAAGATTAAGTCATAAACCCGATTGAGAAATAGTTTTCCGTATCTAATCCAATTTTGTGATTTGAAAAAAAAATGATGATCAGTTACATTTTTTTAAGATGACATATTTTTATGGTTTGGCAAAAGAAAGTTTTCATGAGGAACACACAAAGTTTTGAAATTTTAATTTTTGAAGAAATTTTAAATGAAAAAGAAAGGCCAAACCGGGTTTTAAAAGGTATGGAGTAGGTAAGGATTAGTGCCTAGGAAAGACGGAAAATGTTTTGAGGCTATAAAGTGAATAGCGAGAATTATCTTGGAATAATAGTGAGTTCCTGTAAATGCATGAGCATTAAATAGCCCAGGGTGTAGCTTGGAATAATTATTGGTACACAGCTAGGACTAGTAGTGACTACTGGATAGAAAAGGGCAAGTAAGTGTTTAGATCTCGTTGCTAATTTTCATGTTAGGGGTAAAACCCGTTATCACATTTCTGTTGGGGTCGTTCCGTTATTTTGTTGGGCAGTTAAGGTAACACCTAAACCTGTCGTGGATCCTAATAGTTTGGACTTTTTTGACTGAGGGGGACATAGTCCCAAGATTCTTGGCCCTTAGTAGTAGCTGTGTAGGAAGTCTGTTTTCCTGTTTTAGTTGGAAGACTATAAGCTTATTTAAATTTAAACTAAGATCAAATAATTAAATAAGCTAAGAAAAGAGAAAAGGAAACAGAAAATTCAGTAAAGCAACAAAAATGGAAAATTATGAGAAAAGATGGATAAGAATAAAAATTTCCAAGATAAGATGAAAAAGAAAATCAATAACAAAGAAAATTTTCTTATGTGGGCTGTGCTTGGATAGGAAAATAGTAGAGTCATTATAAACAGTTACATAAAATCCAAGTACGGTTAGAAAGAGGTTGAAAAAGAAAAGCGGGAGATGCGGAGTTTTCCGTTTTCCACCTTTTTGTAACATAAGAAATCGAATTTAGAAAATTAATTTTTTTTGAAATTCGAAAAATAAAGTTAGTTGGTAGGATTATGGATGCAACAATTGGATGAACTATGCTCTTACTCAGTAAGAGTGTGGGAAAATTTAGATGAAAAAGCTTTTTAATTTTCAAAAATATTGCATTCATGTAGAATTGCTAGTATATTTAGGATGTGAGCATCATATTTTAAAAAAGGGTTTTGAAAAACTTGCATACACATAGGAGGTACCACTTAGGCATGCATGCATTATTATGTTGTACTTCACTTTGCACAAGTGCAAAATATTTGCAAAAATTGGATGCACGCATGATGGATGTATATTATGCGAGGGGTTAATTTATTTTACTCTTAACAAATTTCGGAGCTGAAATTTCCTAAGGGTGGGAGAATGTAACACCCCGTATTTTTTATGAGAATAAAATAAGAATAACTTAATTAAATATTCAGAATTAAGTAAAACGAACTGTGCCATTGCGTCCGTCTCGAAATTCTAGTCAAGATAGACACCTGGTTTGCGTAAAACGGACACCGTATGAAGAAGTTATGAGCAGTAGAAGTTTGTATACATATAAGGAGCTTATATGTATATATATATATATATAATAAATAAATAAATCCAGAAAATTCGAAAATCAGTTCAAAATTCAAAATTGCGGGAAAGTTTGGAGGGAAAATAGACCGATGGGGGTCAACATAGGGGTCGACCCACCAACAAGGGGGTCGACCTAGGGGTCGACCCACCCCGGATCCAGAAAGTTCTTCTGACGTGTTCGGTTCTGATATCTTAAATTTTGATCTGAGGGTCCTGGTTCCTTTGCTACTCCTATAAATAAGACCCTAGACCTAACCATAAATCTCATAATTCGTTATCTACGCCGGAGCTCTTCCATGGCTCTCTCTCTCTCTTCTCAAATTTATTCTGAAATTAAAATGTTAGCCTAGGAGAATTATGGATTCAGATCTGGAAGAGGGAATCAACGTTAATAAAAATATTATTGAATCATGAAAGCAAGGTAAACTTCTAAGAATCAATCTATTTAAATTATTTCTCTTTCCCTTCTCTTTTCATGAAATAATAAATCCATGGTCGTTAGGTTGTGAATCAAATTAAAGGAAAAAGGGAAACCATGAATGATAGAACGAATCGGATCCAAAATTTGGGGAAAGCATGAAAGGTGAGTGGTTTTAAACTATAGCCTTTAGATAATGATATGACTATCGTTTAACATTCCCCTTTTTATAAATTGTGAAATTGCCGGTTTAATTATAAATTGCTGTTATAACAAGTTGAGATGTTAATATGAATAGGTCAGGAAATTCATATGTTGAATCTATTAAATTGGGGGAATGATTAGCATGATATAACGTCAAATTGTTAATATGAATAATTCATATATTGAATAAGTTGAAATGTTGGAAGGTTTACAAGTTATAATATTAATTTGAACATGTGGGAAAAATTCATATATTGGATTTGTTGGAGTGCTAAAAAGTTTACATGTAAATTTGTCCCAATTATATACAGGGAATAATTGAAGTATATGATTATATGGATTCATGTTAACATAGAATCGAATAAATATGGGTTTGGAGCATTGACCAAATTATGTTTAAAGACTTTAAATTGGATCGTAAGTTTAGAAAAATGATTTGGGCGCAAATGGGATCATATGTAAAATATGAATTGACATCATTCGAATAATTTGAATTTAGACATATAACCCGTCATGAATATAATTGGGTAAATGGGCATTAACGCCTATAAAGGCATAGGTTTAAAGAATTGATTAATAATGTAAGCGTACGATTACAATTGGAAATTGTAATTGCACTTATGACACAAGGTTAGGTTGCATTAGTGGTGGAAGTCTGGCCGGACCCTACTGGAATATCCAGCAGCCACTAATGTTGAACCTAATGTGAGAGATCTAAGTACGCAAATACGAGACGGTCTATGACACGAGGTCAAGCCCAACTTGTGGAAGATGTCTGCCCGGACTCGACCGGCATATCTAGCATCCACAAGTTGTAGGCTTAATGTGAGAGGTATAGCCCATTATAAACCATAAATGGACATGGTAATGAATTGGACTACTTAACCTAATATAATCCATATGGATTGTATGAATATGAAGTAAAGTTAGGGTTAAGTAAAATTGGTTGGACAATGGTTGGGCTAAGCAAATCTGAGGTGGGTGGGTAATATTTACATATAGGCCCGTAAACTTAGCCCGATAAGGTTATGTAATTAAAGACACTTAGTGGTATACATAACCAGTAGAAATAATAAAGTTATGTAATTAGAGACACCTTTTAAGTTAAGCATAACTTGTAGGAATGATAATCACCTATTATAAATAAATAACATTAATGAAAATGTTGTATAATAGGAAGACTTGCCCTAGGGACAAGTGAATATTATAATTTAGGTTATAATAAACTAGTAAGGGAATGGGATAACTGGTGAAATGAGTTTAGGGGCACTTAATTGTAAATTATGTAAGTAGTAAATGGGGAAAACCGGAAACCAGTTGAGAAAAAGGGAAAACGTAAGAAATATAAGAAGTTGTACTTAATTATAAATTAAGTTATCTGTAAGCTTGGAAGTCTGAAACCCGTTGATAAGAATAGTTACGCTTGTCCTAGGGATAAGATGAAATTATAACGTAGGTTATAATAAACGGGTAGAGAAACTTATTAATGGGCCTTAGTTAATAGAACTAAGTTATTAAGTAAACAACGATAAGTTGTATTGGCAATGTAAAATGGAATTATGAATAAATGAGAAAGAATGAGGAAAACTTATGAAATGAAATAAGTTATATTTAATCATAAATGGTGTAACGGCCTGGGAAATTTTCGACTTCGGTAATCGACATACAACACCATGTCGACTATTCGAGAATCGAAAATACCGGAACGTCAATAGAAGAAGTTAGAGTGTAAGAATAGAAAAGAGAAAAAAATTAGAATAGAAGAAGAAGAACACAACTACTACAACATCAGAGTAACACAAATCTCACAGCGGAACGAATAAAATATATTATATAACATAACTTTGGAACAAAGCAGTATTGGTATACATTACTATTATCAGAGTACAACACTTACAACACAATGGAAATAACAATAGCTATATAATCCTGAAGCCTCCTGCTTGAGTTCTCCAAGTACCTGTAAAATCCCGACTACTTGACTGCCCGTACAAAATTGGGTACCCAAGAGTTTAAGGAAAACAAAATAAACTCTGGGTCAGTTATGTGACTGGTGTGGGTAAACTCCAAACACTTGGTTTAACTTTTCCAAATTCTTTTCAAAAGCAGTGATAATCGTAAGACCAATCCACACATAAATACGAATGGTTTTTACCTTAGATAACCCAAAATATTTCTTAATGTCAATATTTTTTGATATTATAATAATGTCTAAATCAAGTAAATAGCAATCTAGCAGAACGCTTTCATCTCACGCTCTACAAATACAATAAACAATCAAAAACCATGGGCTCTTATTGGGTAATAGATTCCAACTACGACAAGATATGGAACCACCTTTCGGTCAGTGTACTCTAGAAGCGATACACCGGAGTTCAATAAGAACATCTTGTGACTCGGCCACACATGATCGACCATTCATTTCGCTTGAATGTTCCGAATATATTGTCACCTTACGGTTGGTATACCAACATAGCCGTTCCCAGGAGATACATAATTGAAAGAAGTAACAAATATGAATATTCTCTAGATGGTGATAATATAACCTACTTGGGTGCAACCCACTTAGCCATGTTGCCTGCCCGATTTCTTTCATTTCCCATTTGATGAGGCTTGAGGTCATAACGTATCTTTTAACAGACCACTCCTTCATTTACTTTGAATGTCACATCATCATACCCGTCAAATCACAAATTGATTTCCCCAAAAATACCATGGGTATAAGCTAAGAAGAACGAATTCCTCTACCACCAACGTAAATACGTTTGAAACGATAAACTTACGTAATCTGCCAGATATACTCTGCCAGACATTCGTCCATTCAAGTTGTCCTGGGAATGGACAACCCGAAGGCACTATTCTGTAAATCCATCTTAGGCAATTTCTACCTATGATTTACTGAACAACCCCTGCATAACTCCGTCTTTAATTATCTTAATCATATTTGATTCGCAGCGCTAATGCCATACGGAGTGGTTTTCAGATAATATATCTGATCCCGGTCTCTCCGTATTGACAACGGAAATGGTCCAAAACTTTGATAGTCGGTTATTTAACTATCAAAGAAAACATGTATACAACCAACGGTCGCATTTCCAAAGGAAATCTTATCAATCAATCATCAATCAACATTTATCCCTTTAAATTAATTTATCATTAATTTATTTCAATTCCCTATTCCCGTTTTTCCATATTTTTCTTAAAACCCGTTTAGCCACTCACTTTTCTCGGGAAAACATTCCCATCTATTATAACTATTCATTTTTTATATCCTAGAAAATATTTCTTTTTAACCAACGGAAAACATCCTCATATATATATATATACACACATAGCTTCTATATTTAGAAACTATACGTTATTAGCATTGGAAAACATTTCCATATTTACTCCCATTTCTTATTTTCTGTGTTAGAAAACATTTTTGATTCTTATTTGGAAAACATTTCCAAAACTCCTTTATTGGACTTTAACAGATGTTTAAATAAAACACCGCTATGCCAACTCAATCCATTACACTCATTAACTAAATTCACTTAACCAACCTTCCCTATCAAACCTTAACCATTCCTTAGTTAAAAATGGAGTCAATCAAGTTGGGGTATAACTACCTCTCAGACCTTAACTGAACAACATTATTAACCTTGAAATAGACAAAGTTCATCACTTAAATCTTTAACAAACTATGCTTATGTAACTCTCAGATTCAATTTACAAATCCACTTTTTTTACAGAATCATTTGATTATAACAATAGTGTTACAATTCCATGCTTCTAAAATATAATAACTTTAATATAACTTTTATTTCTTAATTTGAATAAATAAATAAACAACTAATTTATAAATAAATAAATAAATCTTGATTAAAAATGGAAAGTGAATAGTACTTTCCCGAATTCGATAGAATCGAATTTCAATGTATAATTCTCTCTCGAATAATCTCTATTCGATAACTCTTCTTCGAATAAACTCTATTCAATTAACTCTCTTTTCTTCGAATAAACTATATTCGATAATCTCTCTATCAAATAAACTATATTCGAAAATCTTTCTTCGAATAACTATATTCAATAATCTCTCTTTCGAATAAATTACATTCAATAATCTTTCTTCGAATAACTATATTCGATAACTCTTTTCTTCGAATAAACTATATTCGATAATCTTTCTTCGAATAACTATATTCGATAACTCTTTTCTTCGAATAAACTATATTCGATAATCTCTCTTCGAATAACTATATTCGATTAACTCAATTCGAATAACTAATATTCGACTGACTCTAATTCGATTAACTCTACTCGATTAACTCTATTAGATTAACTCTTATTCGATTAATTCTTATTCGATTAACAAATATTCGATTAACTCTATTCAAATAACTAATATTCGATTAACTCTAATTCGATTAACTCTATTCGAATAACTAATATTCGATTTAACTCTATTCGAATAACTAACATTCAATTATCTCTATTTGAATAACTAACATTCGATTAACTCTAATTCGATTAACTCTATTCGAATAACTAACATTTGATTTAACTCTATTTCCTATCTCATTCAAATTCCCATTTTAATTCCTATTTCAAAACCCAATTTTTATTATAAATGTTTTAATTTATAAAATGTTTATTTTAATCCATTATTCACGTCGAATGTGAAAAAATGTCTTTTATATAATCCATTAAGTTTGATTTCGTATTTTAAAATAATATCCCATTTCCAAATTCTATTTATACTTCTATTTATAAAATTATTCATACGAAATTCCCTTTCTATTTCTAACACTTAAATCTCATTTATAATTCCCTTTATAAATGTTGAGTTCACATTCTATTTAAAATATCGGTGTCAAAACAAGTTTCTACTTCTCTGTATAAGTTTATATATTCCATTTATGACATGATAAATATTTTATTTAATTTATAAAACATTATTTATATATTAATCTTCTCAATTTATCTGTTAAAACAGATTCTATTTAAAATATACTTTAAATTAATCTTTTCCATTTATCTGTTAAAACTGATTTCCATTTAATATTTATTTTCCACATATTTCTTTTTATAAAATTCTATTCATTTCCGAAATATTTCCTTTTATAAAATTCTATTCATTTTATAAATATTTCCTTTTATAATTCTATTTATTTTCTACATAAATATTCCTTATATAATTCTAATCATTTTCCAAATAAATATTTCTATTTCAATTCACTTTGAAATTTCCCCTTTTTACATTCCAGTGTTTCTTATGGTTTTAAAATACCAAATAACGATGATCAATATCGTCCAAACACACTAATCAACAACAGATTATATATCACATCATATATTTAAAAAACAGTGTTATAAATATTGAAGAATCCAGTTAGATCACTCCAACCTATTTCCCTGCATCCACAGATTTTAAACAATATAATTAACATCAACTTCATTTCAATATGAAATATTCTGATAAACAGAATCAATATTTGATTAACGATATATATATATCGTTATCTACATTTTCAACTAATTAATTAGCAGTTTATCCAAACAGCCAACACACAACAATCAACCAACATTTATCAATTCCAAAAATACGTTATAGAAATATAAACTGAATAGAGCTAGTGAGATTTACTCACAATGGACGATCATCGTTAAATAACGATAACTGTCGGTTGATTCATACAGACAATTTATTTTGCTATAAATTGCAACGAGCTCCAATTCACTCCCAGTCAGTTCCATTGCGTAGCCGCTGTCCATACGATCCCAACAGATCTTATTTTGCTGAATTTTGATCACGTATGACAAATATATTAATAATACAAGTTATACTATTTTTAAATAAAAATTAATTCAATTTCCTTTTATAAAATTTGGGTTTAACCTTTAACTCTCAGCCCAACTTCATTTTCAAAAACCCGGCCCCGCTCGTGATCCTTCTTCTTTGTTCTCCTAATAAACCTGCATCATCCTCCTATACAAA
Organism: Allium sativum; assembly: GCA_030737875.1. NCBI lineage: Eukaryota > Viridiplantae > Streptophyta > Magnoliopsida > Asparagales > Amaryllidaceae > Allium > Allium sativum. The sequence goes on along the minus strand of CM060922.1, from coordinate 699,668,715 downwards.
TCGGCATTCACGCACGTTTTAACTCCATTTCTTCGCGAATCAACAAACGGTCTCCCCCACATTTCCTCCCTTCAAATTCTCCTCAACTCCAAACCATCATAACTCAACTCGACTCATCCTTTCTCCACGCTATTTCCTACCCGGATTGCGCATAATCGCACAGTTCACGACAGTTTTCTTCACCGCCATTATTGCCACTTCCTCCGCTTTTGCTTCATGAAAAACCAAATAAAAATCACCATTGGCTCTTCCTTCGAATGATCTTCTTACCCATGCCCTTTTTGTACATCTCAATCTCACTATAAAAACAAAGTTTGAACCCGCCAGTACATTTGAGCGACATCTTGTATCGGTTATCCCTCAAACTTTGCACACATAAGCCATTTAATCTAATCAATCCGATTATAGACTTATTTTTGTGAATCAAAGAATCAAATTAGATAATTTTCCAGCCATAGACTGTAGAAATTTTTGCAAGGAAGAAACAGCGAACTAAACAGATAGTCAAATCATTCGAATGCTCTATTAGATGGAAGAGCAAGTTGCGACGAATCCAAATATGTTTGTCAAGGGATTTATAGAATTTTTTCCTTGAGTTTTTTTGGATTTCTTTTGATTTCTGAACTTAAAATTTTCTACTATAAGTAGAAGTTTGGTGGTTGCGCATTTTCATTTGTCCAAAGAGTGGAAGGAATTAGGTTTAAGGGTTTGGGTATCTTATATAGTATACAAATATTATTATTTTATTATATTTATATTCCATTTTAATGAATCATTATCTTCATTCAGCGTCTAAAAATACCTGTCATCACATAACATATCCAAATTCGACGAAAATGGACATACAACTACAATTCGACATTACGGACCCAATGAAACTTGTTTTTCGTCGAATTCCAAGTTCGTTTGCTCATAAAACGTATTTTTAAAGTCAAATTATTGTCTATTTTTCACATTGAAATTCCGTACGACCATATATTAACTCAAAAATTACAAAAATTTAATATTCCGGATCCTACAAAATTAGTTTCATCGAAAACGGAGGTCGTTTGCAAAATTGGATATTTCTAAAGCTCTTAATAAACCCATTTAAATATTAATAAATTAATATTATCGTATATATTCACATGGAATATCATACAGCTCCAAAATAATCATATCTGGATTTAATACCTGATATTTCAAAACCCCAGATTATATCGATATTCAATTTAAATTAAAATCCATTTTATAATGTAAATAAATCGTTATAAATTATAAAGGAATTCCATGCGACTTTTCGAAAATTTGATTTGGATACAACTCCTAATCTACATGATGAAATCTCGATTTTTCTCTTCCATTAGAAAAATATACTTCACCAACTCCGAACATTTCTTGTTTCACAGAAATCCGACTTAAATGGATTCTGTATATTCGTTTAAAGTTCAAATCGCCAAATTACGAACTTCCGCGCCATTTCGAACTTGATTATAATTATAATATAATTTATACGTTCTAACGCTATTTGTTAAATAGATTCGTCATTATAATTCAATTCTAAACTGAATTATATCTTATAAATAATCCAATTCACACAACATTGTGAATTCTACTATTTCCAAATATTTCAGAAATTAAATATATTACTTAATATTTATGTTAATTAAATATTAAATATTATTTAATTAAAAAACCATTTAAATCTCTAAATCACTATTTAAATAATTAAATAAATTAATTATTATACAGTAAAAATATGGGTCGTCACATTCTTCCCCCTTAAAATAATTTCGTCCTCGAAATTGCTAAGGTAGAAAACAAACCCTATTAACTGGGTAAAAATTATTTCTTTACTTCTTAACTCCAGTTTTCACTGAACCAATTTATTTCAATTAAATTATTAATTTATTCTGACTAATGAAAATTTTCCAAAACTCTGAAAATTTTCTAACTCCTTAAATTTTCGGAAAAATTTCGCCAGCACCTCCTTTGTACGGCTCAATAGCTCAAACTCCAACTTGCAACTCTAGGCCCTTCCCATTCAAAAGAAAATCAAATAGCCAAGCGGCTTGCCAAATAGGCTCATAAATCACCAAACTCATATAAAAATAAACTTGTACCTTTTTGTCCAACATATCATTATATTCCTTCCATCTGCTACCCATTCTGCATATATAAATGCCATCCCAATCAAACTCCAATCGATTACTCCTCAAACTCAATCATTTGGTTCTATCCAAGCCAAATTTCATTTCAAACTCAAGTACTATTCTTGATTCCAAATCATTAAATCATCAACCCAATTTCATCCCAAAATCTTGTCTCACAAATCCAACTGTTTAACCTGGTTAATTTCCATACCCAGACTTCCAGTAACTAATAAATTTTCAAATTAGTTAACTACAATTTCAAATCTGGTTTTTATTTCAAAAATCAATCCATTTCACCTCACATAGGTCCAGTTATATTCAAGATTTCAATTTTCCTTGATATTGTTCTGTTTCAGTTAAATTTCCACTTAACTGATTTTAATTCAATTTAAATTTGCTTTCACAAATCCCTTTTTAAATTATTTTTAATTCGAACAATCTCTTCCTGGGAGTTTTAAACAACTTACCCTTTTTTAAAAATCAAATTTTCCCTTTCGGAATCAAAACAACTTGTTTTCTCATAACATTTCCAAAACCAAAATTTTTAGTAGTAATTCGTTACTTAGAAACTCGAAAATGAACACCGATGATGTCAGGATTATCATCGAAATTATTTCCCAGCGACCGAAGTGAGTTCAATACTATATCACTTTCAAAACCATTTCTAAACATTTCCATTTTTAAATACATTTCAAAATATTATTCACATGCTTGTAAACAATTTAAAATCTCCTAGGATTTTAAAATTCTCATATATTAATTGCAAATCCATTTACAAACACCATTCCAAATCTCCAGGGTTTTAATTTCAATTCTGATTTAAATTCAGTTTTAATTCATTTCGTAACACTTATATGAGTTTTGATTGGTTATTTACGTAACCGTTTCAATTATAATCTTATCTGATTATAATCACAACCAACACATCCAATATACTATAATATTTCAAATATCTATACTTTGTTTATATCAAAATATATTTTGGGTAAAATTATTTCATTTACCCTCTTTTCAAAACATACCGTGTCGGTTCATCGTATACAAGTGTTTAGAAACCCCTACGGATACCGTGGATCAAACTGATCGACCAGAACTCATAAACAGCTCTACCAATAAATCTCCGCAATATAAAACATTTTTTTATAAAATCTACAAATACGTTCACTCGTATACATACACTCAACTCAATCTAGGGTATTGCAAACCCCATCTCTACCAAGTCACGTTACAGAGCCAAGGTAATCACTTAACTTTCAGCTCTGATACCACTATAACGGCCTGGGAAATTTTCGACTTCGGTAATCGACATACAACACCATGTCGGCTATCTGAGAATCGAAAATACCGGAACGTCAAGAGAAAGAAGTTAGAGGGTGAGAATAGATAAGATAGAAAATTTGAATAGAAGAAGAAGAACGCAATTATAATAACATTAGAGTAACACAAATCTCACAGCGGAACGAATAAAATATATTATATAACATAACTTTGGAATAAAACGGTATCGGTATATAGTACTATTATCAGAGTACAACACTTACAACACAGCGGAAATAACAATAGCTATATAATCCTGAAGCCTCCTGCTCCATCTCTCCAAGTATTTATAAAATCCGACTAATTGACTGCCCGTATAAAATTGGGCACCCAAGAGTTTAGGGAAAACAAAAATAAATAAACTCTGGGTCAGTCATGTGACTAGTGTGAGTAAACTCCAATCACTTGGTTTAAGTTTTCCAAATCCTTTCCAAAAGCAATGAAAATCGTAAGATCGATCCACACATAAATACAGATGGTTTTTACCTCACGATAACCCAAAATATTTCTTAAGATCAATATTTTCTGATATTATAATAATGTCTAAATCAAGTAGATAGCAATCTAGTAGAATGCTTTCATCTCACGCTCTACACATATAATATACAATCAAAAACCGTGCGCTCTTATTGGGTAATGGATTCCAACAATGACAAGGTATAGAACCACCTTCCGATCAGTGTAATCTAGAAGCGATACACTAGATCTCAACTAGAACATCTTATAACTCGGCCATGCATGACCGAACATTCATTTCGCTTGAATGTTCTGAATATATTGTCACCTTATGGTTGGTAAACCAACATAACCATTCCCGGGAGATACAGAATTAAAAGAAGTAACAAATATGAATATTCTCTAGACGCTGACAATATACCCTACTTGGTGCGACCCACTTAGCCATGCTGACTGCCCGATTTCTTTCATTTCCCAGTTGATGAGGCTTGAGGTCATAACGTATCTTTTAACAGATCACTCCTTCATTTACTTTGAATGCCACATCGTCATACCCATCAAATCACAAATTGATTTCCCTAAAAATACCACGGTATAAGCTAAGAGAAACAAATTCCTCCGCCACCAACGTAAATATGTTTGAAACGATCAACTTATGTAATCTACCAGATATACTCTGTTAGACACTCGTCCATTCAAGTTGTCTGGGACTGGACAACCCGAAGGCACTATTCTGTAAATCCATTTTAGGCAATTTCCACCTAGGATTTACTGAACAACCCTTGCAAAACTCCATCTTCAATTATATTCATCATATCTGATTCGCAACGCTAATGCCATACGGAGTGGTTTTCAGATAATATATCTGATCTCGGTCTCTCCGTATTGACAACAGAAATGGTCAAAAACTTTGATAGTCGGTTATTTAACTATCAAAGGAAATCATGTGTACAACCAACAGTCATATTTCCGAATGGAAATCTTATCGATCAATCATCAATCAACATGTGTCCCTTTAAATTAATTTATCATTAATTTATTTCATTTCCCTATTCCTGTTTTTCCATATTTTTCTTAAAACCCGTTTAGCCACTCACTTTTCTCAGGAAAACATTCCCATCTATTATAACTGTTTAATTTCTATATCCTAGAAAATATTTCTTTTAAACCAACGGAAAACATCCTCATATATATATATATATATATACACACACACACACATAGCTTCTATATTTAGAAACTATACGTTATTAGCATTGGAAAACATTTCCATATTTACTCCCATTTCTTATATTATGTATTAGAAAACATTTTTGGTTCTTATTTGTAAAACATTTCCAAAACTCCTTTATTGGATTTAAACAGGTGTTTAAATAAAACATCTCTATGCCAACTCAAACCATTACACTCATTAACTAAATTCACTTAACCAACCTTCCCTATCAAACCTTAACCATTCTTTAGTTAAAAATGGAGTCAATCAAGTTGGGGTATAACTACCTCTCAGACCATAACTGAACAACATTATTAACCTTGAAATAGACAAAGTTCACCACTTAAATCTTTAACAAACTATGCTTACTTAACTCTCAGATTCAATTTACAAATCCACTTCTTTTACAGAATCATTTGATTATAACAATAGTGTTATAATTCCATGCTTCCGAAATATAATAACTTTAATATAACTTTTATTTCTTAATTTGAATAAATAAATAAATAACTAAATTATAAATAAATAAATCTTGATTAAAAACGGAAAGTGAATAGTACTTTCCCGAATTCGATAAAATTGAATTTCAACGTATAATTCTCTCTCGAATAATCTCTATTCGATAACTCTCTTTCAAGTAAACTCTATTCGATTAACTCTCTTTTCTTCGAATAAACTATATTTGATAATCTCTCTTTCGAATAAACTATATTCGAAAATCTTTCTTCGAATAACTATATTCGATAATCTCTCTTTCGAATAAATTACATTCGATAATCTTTCTTCGAAAAACTATATTCGATAACTCTTTTCTTCGAATAAACTATATTCAATAATCTTTCTTCGAATAACTATATTCAATAACTCTTTTCTTCGAATAAACTATATTCGATAATCTCTCTTCAAATAACTGTATTCGATTAACTCTATTCTAATAACTAATATTCGACTAACACTAATTCGATTAACTCTATTTGATTAACTCTTATTCGATTAATTAATATTCGATTAACTCTATTCGAATAACTAATATTCGATTGACTCTATTCGATTAACTAATATTCGATTAACTCTAATTCGATTAACTCTATTCGATTAACTCTATTCGAATATCTAATATTCGATTTAACTCTATTCGAATAAATAACATTCAATTAACTCTATTCGAATAACTAATATTCTATTAACTCTAATTCGAACTCTATTTGAATAGCTAACATTCGATTTAACTCTATTTCCTATCTCATTCAAATTACCATTTGAATTCCTATTTCAAAACCCAATTTTTCTTATAAATGTTTTAATTTATAAAATATTTATTTTAATCCATTATTCACATTGAATGTGAAAAATATTTCTTTTATATAATCCATTATGTTTGATTTCGTATTTTAAAATAATATCCCATTTCCAAATTCTATTTATGCTTCTATTTATAGAATTATTCATACAAAATTTCCTTTTTATTTCTAACACTTAAATTTCATTTATATTTCCCTTTATAAATGTTGAGTTCACATTCTATTAATAATATCGATGTCAAAACCATTTCTACTTCTCTATATAAGTTCAGACTTGTGTATTCCATTTATGACATGATAAATATTTTATTTAATTTATAAAACATTATTTATAAATTAATCTTCTCAATTTATCTATTAAAACAGATTCTATTTAAAATCTACTTTAAACTAATCTTTTCCATTTATCTAATAAAACTGATTTTCATTTAATATTTATTTTCCACATATTCCTTTTTATAAAATTCTATTCATTTCCCAAATATTTCCTTTTATAAAATTTTATTCATTTTATAAATATTTCCTTTTATAATTCTATTTATTTTCTACATAAATATTACTTTTATAATTCTATTTATTTTCCAAATAAATATTTCTATTTCAATTCACTTTGAAATATCCCTTTTTACATTTCAGTATTTCTTATGGTTTTAAAATACCAAATAACCATGATCAATATCATCCAAACACATATAATCAATAATAGATTAATATCACATTATATATCACCATATATGAAAAAAAAAGTGTTATAATTATTGAGCAATCCAGTTGGATCCCTCCAACATGTTTCCTTGCATCCACAAATGTTAAATAATATAATTAACCTCAACTTCATTTCAATATGAAATATTCTGATAAACAGAATCAATATTTGATTAATGATATATAAATATATATATCGTTATCTATATTTTCAACTAATTAATTAGCAGTTCATCCAAACAGTCAACACACAACAATCAACCAACATTTATCAATTCCAAAAATATGTTATAGAAATATAAACTGAATAGAGCTAGTGAGATTTACTCACATTGGATGATCATCATTAAATAACGATAATTGTCGGTCGATTCAGACAGACAATTTATTTTGCTATAAATTGTAATGGGCTCCAATTCACTCCCAGTCAGCTCCATTGTGTAGCCGCCGTGTATATGATCCCAACGGATCTTATTTTGTTGAATTTCGATCACGTATGACAAATATATTAATAATACAAGTTATACTATTTTTACAAAAAAATAATTCAATTTCCTTTTATAAAATTTGGGTTTAACCTTTAACTGTCAGCCCAACTTCATTTTCAAAAACCCGGCCCGCTCGTGATCCTTTTTCTTTGTTCTCCTGATAAACCTATATCATCCTCCTACACAAATCGACATTCATGCACCTTTTGACTCCATTTCTTCGCGAATCAATAAATGGTCTCCACCACAATTCCTCCCTTCAAATTCTCCTCAACTCCAAACGATCATAACTCAGCTCAACTCATCCTTTCTCCATGCTATTTCCTACCCGGCTCGCGCATAATCACACAGGTCACGACAGTTTTCTTCGCCGCCATTACTGCCACTTCCTTTGCTTTAGCTTCATGAAAAACCAAATAAAAATCACCATTGGCTCTCCCTTCGAATGCTCCTCTTTCCCATGCCCTTTTTGTACATCTTGATCTCACTTTGAAAACAAAGTTCGAACCCACCAGTACATTTGAGCGACATCTTTTATCACGGTTAACCCTCAAATTTTGCATACACAAGCCATTTAATCTACTCAATCCGATTATAAATTCAGTTTTGCGATTCAAAGCATCAAATTAAATGATTTGCCAGCCCTAGACTATAGAAATTTTCGCAAGGAAGAAACAGAGAACTAGACAGATGGTTGAACCACTCAAACGCTATATCAGATGGAAGGGCAAGTTGCGATGAATCAAACTATGTTTATCAAAGGATTTATAGATTTTTTTTTTCTTGAGTTGATTTCGATTTCTTTTGATTTTTGAACTTAAAATTTTCTACTGTAAGTAGAAGTTTGGTGGCTGCGCATTTTCATTTGACCAAAGAGTGAAAGGAATTAGGTTTAAGGGTTAGGGTATCTGTAGTGAACCGAACTTCTCCATCTCCGAAGAGAAGAGAAAGAACGAATTACTTTGAGGACAAGACACATCGGGATGCAAACAGAAGAAAATTTCATTGCTTATTACAACAATTCCATCAGAATACAAGAATATTACAGAACAAGAATAAATATTACACATTTGATAAATATCAAAGATTACAATAAATTACATAGCAGCGGAAAAACAATACAAAACACAACTGAAAGTAATACACTGATACAGAGCTTTCTGAGCATTGTTCCAGCTGTAAATCAGGATCCTATGAATATAAATCTGCAAAACCAAAACTACTAGCTGCCCGTGTCGAAAATAAGGGCACCCAGAGTTTAGGTTAAAACAATAAACTCCAGGTCAGTCATGTGACTGGTGTGAGAACTAAAACAGTTATTTAAAACTGTACTTTAAAAGAGAGTAATTCAAGGGACCACGCCGTATAACACGGAACGGGTTTCCTTCCAAGAATATCAGTGCATAGAATAAACAACGCAATGCTTTTTCGAAAAATGAAGCTATTATAAGACCCAGGTCCCATCACACAATGCAACGCAAGCCGGAGGATAGGGTTTTCCCTTATAATAGCCAAACATGCTTGGTACATTTAAAACAAATAATTTTGATACTATTATAGTATAAAGTGTCAAAACAACTTCAATCATAAATATCAATCACAGACGGCATAGTATCCCATGCTATTATGTCGCCATACTAGGCTCTACAAATAAAACCGCAAGTCACGTATTGGAAATTGGATTTCCGTCATGAGTCGAGGCAAGGGGCAAGCTCCTCTCCACTTCGAGACACTCTAGCAAATGTCTCAGGACTACTCTCTGGGTAGCCTCTGGATTTTCAGGGCCGGTCTTCCCTTACGTTTGAGGATTAATTATTCCTGAACACACGTTTCCCGGTCCTAACAGACCTAAAATCGAGGCGCCTCGCATTCCAACAACCACATTGGTAAAAATAATATAAATGTCAGCCTGTTTAAGCATTGACACTACCTATAGCTAGAAAGAAACGTCGTGTTCTCCCTGCAGTCACTATCCCGTTTTTGACTCATACCGAGGTGTGAGGCTCGCGAATTCACGCTATAAGCAAAGCTGCGCCACACAGACCGTGCTTTGATCATCAACCACGTCAAGACTTTGCTTTTTAACAGAAGCCTTGATCATTTGCCACTTAGGCATGCCACACAGGCAATTCACTCCATGCGACTGATGTCCATCGATATACAATCTCTGAGCTCGTACGTCTCAGAGAAGGGCGTTAAGCAAGAGAATAAATTCTCCGCCGCCAAACAGATGTATATTTAATAGAGATCAATCAGCACAGAATAAAATCCAATGTCAGACACACGGTCCATTTACAAGTTCGTTCTGGGTCTGAACGAAACCGGAGGCACTTTCCTCGCATATCCATCGATCTCCAAGTACGTCTGGACGATCACCAACTGATTCCCTCATCTTGGGTGTACAGCCCAATCAAGATCATCTGTAATCACCCAAATGATGTGATGACTTCTGGTCTTCAACCACCGTCTTCATCTTCGACATATCGTCGAATCGGTTATTCAGAATGGGTATAAACCCGGCCTTTATGAATAACCCGCGTATATAATAAACAAGTGTCATACAAACACAACATACGCCTCATTCCAATTCATCAGTCACTAACCGTAAATTAGCAAGCGAACAATTCCCCAAATATTAACCCCGAAGGCTGAAACCAATATCAAATCAATACCCAGGAAACCATCCTTCTTAGCTAACCTATAGTTAGTTTCTAAATTTCACATTCTTAGGGAAAGGTTCCCATTAATTTTATCAAAGATAAATTCTTCTAAATTTATTCTTTAATCTTCCTTTGGATATCATTTCAAACCATGTTAAGGTTTTCCAAACTAGTCGGGATTAGCGAACTACACCGAAGTAATTATTTATTTTATTTCCCAATCCCAACCTATTCATCCCATGAAGCAAAACTGGTAATACTTCATATCTAACGCCACGGTGTTATTGGTAAAATTAATTACCATTTCACGTTCAAATCTAATTAAAGATTTAACTATCGCTTTGGAGAAAAACTGGTGATACTCCATTCTTGATCACTTTCCAAATTTGATAATTTAAATTATCAATTCACATTTTAATCTAATTGCAGATTCATTAAAACTCCACTTAGTTTTAATCTTCTCAAAAATCAATATCCTGCCTTTAACTGGGATAAAAAACGAATGTCACCTAAAATACGATTCACGATAAACCCAAAATCACTTTCAAATTCAATTCCAATTAAATATTATTTAATTGGTACACTTCATTAAATCTAAATAGAAAGATTTAATCTCTTCTCAACTGGGTTCAAGAACAGTGTTAATGAAGATACCATTCACGACAAACCCAAATCACATTTGATATTAAATACAAGGCTCTGAATAGAAAATATATCGACTTATATTCTATATCAAATTCTACGACCAACAAATATCTTATTGGAAATAACGATATAAATATATCTTTCAAATTTCCACAATCATATCTGTATAATCACGAAATCCAACATTGAAATATTCCAAAGATAATTTCGATTCAAATCCATTCCAATTCGTATATTGAAAATTCTGATTATTCTCAAAACCACTTCAAATCCACTTTATTTATTTATTTAAAAATAATTGGATTTTAATTCTAGTTCAAAACTAGTTCATTTCGATAAAATCTATTTTTATTTTTTCAAATGTGGAATTTTTCATCCTAGTTCTTTACAATTCATATATTATGTTTTTACACAAATTATTAATATTTTTAATAATTTTTTCAAGGCCCGTACAGTCGGTTTTCAATAACTACCACCGAACTGCACTTACAGCGACCTTTTCCAAATTTGATTTGGACATAATTCCAAATCCAACCGTTAGATTTCAAATTTCTAATATTCACTGGAAATCTCTTTTCGATACGAACCAAACGGTTCCGGTTTCAGGAGAATCCGACGGTCGGATCTCCCGTAATGTCCATTCGAAGTCAATGGTCGAAATTCACGAACTGCCGCGGCGCGGCGTTTTCTATTCAGGCCATTATATATATATATATATAATATATATATATATATATATATATATATATCGTCGATTTCATTTTAAAACGTATTTTATAAATCGTTTTAAATTCGTTTTCGAAATGATTTCAACTTCATATTCAATTTCGAATCGAAATTAAATATTCCACATCATCGATATACAATTGATAATATTTTCAAAACGTTATATTTTGACATCACTTCCTTTTCTATAATCATTATAAAAACGAATATAATCGATATAAATATCGTTTGCGTCAAAATAGCGCATCTCTAATCAACACGGCTTTATATTTTTCAATAACTTCGTTATTCTATTCAACAAATGAATATTTATTCTATTCAACACATGAATCTACATTTCTTTCAACACATGACTATTCTCAACACATGAGTACTGTCAACACATGATTATTTTTGTTATTTAATATAAATTATAAAATTTTGATTTCTATCATTTAATTCTTAATCTGACTCCAACCGTAAATTAGTAAGAGAACGATTCCCTAAGCATTAACCCCGAAGGCCGAAACCAACATCAGATCAATACCCAGGAAACCACTCATCTTATCTATTTTCCAGTTAGTTTCTACTTTTATATATGATAAAGATGTAAATTTTATTGTTAAAATATTTCGTTCAACACACGAATCTATATTTCTTTCAACACATGACTATTCTCAACACATGAGTACTGTCAACACATGACTATTTTTATTTTATAATATTCTTTATTTTCCCAATTGGAATGAGGCCCAATCAATTACCATATAATGTTAATTATATGGATTCCATACAACACATGTATATAATAGCAATGATAAATAATCAACCATCATCCAAAGTGCACCACATAACTGCATAAGCAATAAATATAAATAATTAACGCTTACACAGCGTGTCGATCAATCGATCGACATACAACTAAATAATAGGGATTAGTGTACGCCAAATATCATCCCAACACCCGTGTGGGGTTTCAATCCACAAACACTGAATATTATTTGTGCAGTTGGGCGATGTGTAATATTTATCGTCCCAATCAATATCAGTCAAATCAGTGTACCTAAACAAATCGTCTGATTTGTAAATGAATATTTATTTACATTCACGTTAAAAATTATATTTTTAACGACCAAAATATTCTATTCGACCTATGAATATTCTATTCAGTTCATTTATTCAATAAAATGATATTTTTATTTTTCTAATATATTTTAGAAAATTTCAGCGGCATAACGGCACGATACTAGAAACGGGACAAGGCCTAGCCTTATCCCCGGTCTAATAATGGCCTACGCCACACACATACCAATCTAATTAATTCCATTTCACCCAAAAAACCAAATTCAAACCAATAATCTAATCAACTACATAACCAAACAAACAAGTCGTCCATGGTCTATGGACGACGGGTGTCGGGTGCTACTAAATACCGTCTGCATCCTAGTATATATTTTAACTAGAAAAGAAAATTTAAAGTGAGATGTTCTCACCCATAAGCAAAACCAATTCGTCGTAATCTTCTATTGTAGAAAATCTTTGTCGCCACGCTCGCTTTTGTCGTTCTCCGCAATCGAATTCGCCTCTTTGGCTCTAGAACTTGCATACGGCCTCCAAACTTCACCAAACCTGGTCACTAGCCTAAACGCGCCATTCCGGACAACTTTGATGTAGGAGACTTTCTTCAAAAACTGCACCAATTCGCCGGAAATCGCCAGAAAACAGCAGCAGGTCCGTCGACTTCGGACGCGTTTTCCGGACAGCTCCGCAATACAAAATGTGACTTCCATATAGCCAAATCGAAGAGGAGAGAGTGCTCTTCAACTTTGGTTGAGAGGAGTTTTGGATAAAAATGCACGGTTTGGGAGTTATTGACGAAATAGTGACAGGGTGTTATTTGCAAAACGAAATTTTGGGTGAAAATGAGTTTTTGGGTGTAGCAGGGCCCACGGCCGGAGCTGGGCTGGGGGGTGGGCGGCGCCGGGCCTGATTGGGCGTGGGGGTGGTACTGGTGGATGGCGGCGGCGGTGTAGGGGCCCACGGTGGTGGTGGTTGGTGATTGGGGCCTAGGGTTGCTAATTGAAAGAGGGAAAGAGGAGGAAGAAGAAGAGGAGGAGGAGAGGAAGAGGAGGAGGAGGAGGTGGCGCCAGAGGGAGGTGGTGGCAGTGGATGAGGGGCGGCAGCGATTTGGGGGAAGGAGGTGCCCATTTTTTATTTTTTTGAAGGAGGAAGGGGATGAAGAATTATGAAGTGAAAAAGGAAGCTAAGTGTTTATATGTCAGTTCCTCCCGAATCGTCCGACTGCAAACGATCTCCGTTTGCCACGGATTTTGGATATGACATGGTAGACTGAAGACGAGTCCAATGAAACAAGTTTCGTCGAATTCCGAGTTTGTTTGACCATCCGTTAAAGTGCTCAGATAAGCTCTAAAAATGCGATTTTAGCGCACTATTTCTTCTTGCAAGCTCACATGCCAACTCCAAACATCATGCCCTTTTGTATTTAACCATTATTAGACGATACGAATCCATAAAAAAAACGAGATCGAATTCTGAGGTCGTATCAATAACGTTCCTTTGTAAAATGACTGTCTATTTACCCTGAACTGTTTCAGCTCGCACGGCCACATACTAACTTCGTTCGACGCGCCCTTTGGAACTCAATAATGATTTGTCATTATGAATCCATAAAAATTTATTTCGTCAAATTCTGAGCTCTTATGCAAAATTTCACTTTTTAAGGGCTATGTATTGCTAACCGAAAACCCCAGCCAATTGCCACTATTCCGGATCTTGGAATATATCGAAGCTTATACATTTTGGAGTTGTAAACAGCATTTTGAACTCAATGGAAGTGGTTTCAAGTCCAAATTCATCCGTATGCAAAATTGCTATTTTTATGGGCTATATTTCCATAGCGACTATTCTCAATTTTCAGTTGGGCATAACTTTTGATTCCTGCTATGAAATTTTGATTTTTCGGATTCGTTGGAAAGATATTTTCAAATAGATTCTAATATTTTTGGTTTTGCTAAAATCCGGTTTATTTTGAATCCTGTACAGTCATTTGAACTTTGAAATCGAAATTTCAAACTACCGCGCCATTTTCAATTCCTTTTATTATTATAAATAAATATTTATATTCTAATGACGATTGAATAAATATAGACTTCTAATTCTATTCGAAATAAATTTCTCGTCGATATTATTTAAAATAATTCATTTTAAATATTCAAAATTCATCAAAATTGCCAAAATAAAAATTTTAAATTGGCTCAGAATTCCGGGTTATTACAATCTCCCCCACTTAAAACTTTTCGTCCCCGAAATGGAATGAAGTTGAAAACTGTTTAACTAATCAACTCAACTTCCATTATTTTAATTACGGCTTAAGTTCTTCAACTTTTCAGTTTCTATGAACTTTTCAAATTTTTCAAAAATTTGGCTAACACCCTAAATTTTCGAAAAATTTCGCCATAACCTCCCCTGCACCGGGGACTTCGGGATATTTCAAATAGCCTCCCATGGCCCTCATCAATCCAAAAAAGAAAAAGAAACAGCCAAACGGCTAGCCAATCGGCTCATAAAATCATCCAAACCCAATAAATTTGTAAACATGTATGTATTTGTCGGGCAAACAATTTTATTCTTCTGCTCTAGCCTCCTTGCTATGACCTGTTCAATGTAAGTACACGCATATGCATGCATTTTCAAACAATTTTCAATACGGTTCAATATTCGGTTCAATTAGGCATAATGGTTCAAAATTTATCAAACCAATAAACAAACAACCCAACCATCAATCAATTAATGAATTAATATTTCAAATTCATAATTTTTATACATATACAGAAAATCATGTTTTTGATGCCAAATCACAGCAATAAACCTATCTAGTTTTGGTTCTCACACCAGTCTAATGGAAATATATAGATATCCCACTTTCGGAACACGAATATAAATATCGACGATGCACGTGCTATCATCAGTACCATCTCCGCGCGACTAGAGTGTGATTCTATATCTATCCA
The DNA here is from genome assembly GCA_030737875.1 of Allium sativum. Taxonomy (NCBI): domain Eukaryota; kingdom Viridiplantae; phylum Streptophyta; class Magnoliopsida; order Asparagales; family Amaryllidaceae; genus Allium; species Allium sativum. The sequence continues at coordinate 699,653,062 of CM060922.1, read as the reverse complement.
GTATATTAAAACTTCGAATATACGTTCATGACGCGTATATGAAAAATCTCTATATACTGAATCGTCCAAATCTAATACAAATAAAATATTCAAATACATATAAAACGATTTAAATTTTCAAAACAATATTGTTTTCAATTGAAAAATATACTCTTTACACTCGTTCTAGGATACTACTGATCCTAACTCTAACGAGTAATTCTCATTGGATATTGCTAATCCAATTTCTGATGAGTTCTTTTGTATGGTTCTAATGTGTCTTGTTCTTGAGCTCTGTAAACCAAAGCTCTGATACCAAATGTAGTGACTCGAACTTCCCCATCTCCGAAGAGAAGAGAAAGAACGAATAACTTTGAGGACAAGACACATCGGGACGCAAACAGAAGAACATTTCATTTCTTATTACAACAATTCTATCAGAACACAAGAATATTACAGAACAAGAATAAATATTACACATTTGATAAATATCAGAGATTACAATAAATTACATAGCAGCGGAAAAACAATACAAAACACAACTGAAAGTAATACACGGATACAGAGCTTTCCGAGCATTGTTCCAGCTGTAAATCAGGATCCTGTGGATATAAATCTGCAAAACCAAAACTACTAGCTGCCCGTGTCGAAAATAGGGGCATCCAGAGTTCAGGTTAAAACAATAAACTCCAGGTCAGTCATGTGACTGGTGTGAGAACTAAAACAGTTATTTAAAACTTTACTTTAAAAGATAGTAATTCAAGGGACCACGCCGTATAACACGGAACGAGTTTCCTCCCAAGAATACCAGTGCATAGAATAAACATCGCAATGCTTTTTCGAAAAATGAAGCTATTATAAGACCCAGGTCCCATCACACAATGCAATGCAAGCCGGAGGATAGGGTTTTCCCTTATAATAGCCAAACATGCTTGGTACGTTTAAAACAAATCATTTTGATACTATTATAGTATAAAATGTCAAAACAACTTCAATCATAAATATCAATCATAGACGGCATAGTATCCCATGCTACTATGTCGCCATACTAGGCTCTACAAATAAAACCGCAAGTCACGTATTGGAAATTGGATTTCCGTCATGAGTCGAGGCAAGGGGCAAGCTCCTCTCCGCTTCGAGACACTCTAGCAAATGTCTTAGGACTACTCTCTCTGGGAAGCCTCTGGATCTTCAGGGTCGGACTTCCCTTACGTTTGAGGATTAATTATTCCTGAACACACGTTTCTCGGTCCTAACAGACCTAAAATCGAGGCGCCTCGCATTCCAACAACCACATAGGTAAAAATAATATAAATGTCAGCCAGTTTAAGTACTGACACTACGTCTAGCTAGAATGAAACGTCGTGTTCTTCCTGCAGTCACTATCCCGTTTTTGACTCATACCGAGGTGTGAGGCTCGCGAATTCACGCTATACACAAAGCTACGCCACACAGGCCATGCTTTGATCATCAACCACAAGACTTTGCTTTTTAACAGAAGCCTTGATCATCTGCCACTTAGGCATGCCACACAGGCAATTCACCCCATGCGACTGATGTCCATCGACATACAACCTCTGAGCTCGTATGTCTCAGAGAAGGGCGTTAAGCAAGAGAATAAATTCTCTACCGCCAAACAAATGTATATTTAATAGAGATCAATCAGCAAAGAATAAAATCCAATGTCAGACACGTAGTCAATTTACAAGTTCGTTCTGGGTCTAAACGAAACCGGAGACACTTTCCTTGCATATTCATCGATCTCCAAGTACGTCTGGACGATCACCTAACTGATTCCCTCATCTTGGGTGTACAGCCCAATCAAGATCATCTGTAATCACCCAAACGATGTGACGACTTCCGGTCTTCAACCACCGTCTTCATCTTCGACATATCATCGAATCGGTTATTCAGAATGGGTATAAACCCGGCCTTTCTGAATAACCCGCGTATATAATAAACAAGTGTCATACAAACACAACATACGCCTCATTCCAATTCATCGGTCACTAACCGTAAATTAGCAAGAGAACAATTCCCCAAATATTAACCCCGAAGGCCGAAACCAATATCAGACCAATACCCAGGAAACCATCCTTCTTAGCTAACCTACAGTTAGTTTCTAAATTTCACATTCTTAGGGAAAGGTTCCCATTAATTTTATCAAAGATAAATTCTTCTAAATTTATTCTTTAATCTTCCTTTGGATATCATTTCAAACCATGTTAAGGTTTTCCAAACTAGTCGGGATTAGCGAACTACACCGAAGTAATTATTTATTTTATTTCCCAATCCCAACCTATTCATCCAATGAAGCAAAACTGGTAATACTTCATATCTAACACCACAGTGTTATTGGTAAAATTAATTACCATTTCACGTTCAAATCTAATTAAAGATTTAACTATCGCTTTGGAGCAAAACTGGTGATCCTCCATTCTCGATCACTTTCCAAATTTGATAATTTAAATTATCAATTCACATTTTAATCTAATTACAGATTCATTAAAACTCCACTTAGTTTTAATATTTTCAAAAATCAATATCCTGCCTTTAACTGGGTTAAAGAACCAATGTCACCTAGAACACGATTCACGATAAACCCAAAATCACTTTCAAATTCAATTCCAATTAAATATTATTTAATTGGTACACTTCATTAAATCTAAATAGAATGATTTAATCTTTTCTCAACTGGGTTCAAGAACAGTATTAATGAAGACACCATTCACGACAAACCCAAATCACATTTGATATTAAATACAAGGCTCTGAATAGAAAATATATCGGCTTATATTCAATATCAAATTCTATGATCAACAAATATCATATTGGAAATAACGATATAAATATATCTTTCAAATTTCCACTACCATATTTGTATAATCACGAAATCCAACATTGAAATATTCCAAAGATGATTTCAATTCAAATCCATTTCAATTCGTATATTGAAAATTCTGATTATTTTCAAAACCACTTCAATTCCACTTTAATTATTTATTTAAAAATAATTGGATTTTAATTCTAGTTCAAAACTAGTTCATTTCGATAAAATCTATTTTTATCCTTTCAAATGTGTAATTTTTCATCCTAGTTCTTTTCAATTCATATATTATTATTTTACACAAATTATTAATATTTTTAATAATTTTATCAAGGCTTGTACAGTCGGTTTTCAATAACTGCCACCGAACTGCACTTACAACTACCTTTTCCAAATTTGATTTGGACATAATTCCAAATCTAACCATTAGATTTCAAATTTATAATATTCATTGGAAAGCCCTTTTCGATACGAACCCAACGGTTTCGGTTTCAGGAGAATCCGACAGTCAGATCTCCCATAATGTCCATTCGAAGTCAATGGTCGATATTCACGAACTGCCGCGGCGCGGCACGTTCTATTCAGGCCATTATATATATATAATATGTATATATTATATATATTTTGTCGATTTCCTTTTAAAACGTATTTTATAAATCGTTTAAAATTCGTTTTCGAAACGATTTCAACTTCATATTCAACTTCGAATCGAAATTGAATATTCCACATCATCGATATACAAATGATAATATTTTCAAAACGTAATATTTTGAAATCACTTCCTTTTCTGTAATCATTATAAAAACGAATATAATCGATATAAACATCGTTCGCGTCAAAATAGCGCATTTCTAATCAACACGGCTTTATAATTTTCAATAACTTCGTTATTCTATTCAACAAATGAATATTTATTCTATTCAACACATGAAACTATATTTCTTTCAACACATGACTATTCTCAACACATGAGTACTGTCAACACATGACTATTTTTGTTATTTAATATATTTTATAAAATTTTGATTTCTATCATTTAATTCTTAATCAGACTCCAACCGTAAATTAGTAAGAGAACGATTCCCTAAGCATTAACCCCGAAGGCCGAAACCAACATCAGATCAATACCCAGGAAACCACTCATCTTATCTATTTTCCAGTTAGTTTCTACTTTTATATATGATAAAGATGTAAATTTTATTGTTAAAATATTTCGTTCAACACATGAATCTATATTTCATTCAACACATGACTATTCTCAATACATGAGTACTGTCAACACATGACTATTTTTATTTTATAATATTCTTTATTTTTCCAATTGGAATGAGGCCCAATCAATTACCATATAATGTTAATTAAATGGATTCCATACAACACATGTATATAATAGCAATGATAAATAATCAACCATCATCAAAAGTGCACCACCTAACTGCATAAACATTAAATATAAATAATTAACGCTTACACAACCTGTCGACCAATCGATCGACATACAACTGAATAATTGGGATTAGTGTACGCCAAATATCATCCCAACACCCGTGTGGGGTTTCAATCCACAAACACTAAATATTATTTGTGCAGTTGGGCGATGTGTAATATTTATCGTCCCAATCAATATCAGTCAAATCAGTGTACCTAAACAAATCGTCCGATTTGTAAATGAATGTTTATTTACATTCACGTTAAAAATTATATTTTTAATGACCAAAATATTCTATTCGACCTATGAATATTCTATTCAGTTCATTTATTCAATAAAATGATATTTTTATTTTTCTAATATATTTTAGAAAATTTCGGCGGCATAACGACACGATACTAGAAACGGGACAAGGCCTAGCCTTATCCCCGGTCTAATAATGGACTACGCCATACACATACCAATCTAATTAATTCCATTTCACCCAAATAACCAAATTCAAACCAATAATCCAATCAACTACATAACCAAACAAACAAGTCGTCCATGGTCTGTGGACGACGGGTGTCGGGTGCTACTAAACACCATCTGCATCCTAGTATATATTTTAACTAGAAAAGAAAATTTAAAGTGAGAAGTTCTCACCCATAAGCTAAACCAATTCGTCGTGATCTTCTATTGTAGAAAATCTTAGTCACCGCGCTCGCTTTTATCGTCCTCCGCACTCGAATTCGCCTCTTTGGCTCTAGAACTTGCATACGGCTTCCAAACTTCACCAAACCTAATCAATAGCCTAAACGCACCATTCCGGACAACTTTGATGTAGGGGACTTTCTTCAAAAACTGCACCAATTCACCGGAAATTGCCAAAAACTACAGCCGGTCCGTCAATTTCGGACGCGTTTTCCGGACAGCTCCGCAATCCAAAATGTGACTTCCATATAGCCAAATCAAAGAGGAGAGAGTGCTCTTCGACTTTGGTCGAGAGGAGTTTTGGATAAAAATGCACGATTTGGGAGTTATTGGCGAAATAGTGACAGGGTGTTATTTGCAAAATGGGATTTTTGGTGAAAAAGAGTTTTTGGGTGTAGCGGGGCCCACGGCTGGAGCTGGGCTGGGAGGTGGGCGGCTTTGGGCCTGATTTGGCGTAGGGATGTGCTGGTGGGTGGCGGCGGCGGTGGAGGGGTCCACGGTGGTGGTGGTTGGTGATTGGGGCCTAGGGTTGCTAATTGAAAGAGGGAAAGAGGAGGAAGAAGAAGAGGAGGAGGAGAGGAAGAGGAGGAGGAGGAGGTGGCGCCGGAGGGATGTGGTGGCAGTGGAGGAGGGCCGACAGCGATTTGGGGGAAGGAGGAGCCCATTTTTTATTTTTTTGAAGGAGGAAGGAGATGAAGAATTATGAAGAGAAAAAGGAAGCTAAGTGTTTATATGCCAATTCCTCCCGAATCGTCCGACTGCAAATGATCTCCGTTTGCCTCGGATTTTGGATATGACATAGTAGGAGTGAAGACGAGTCCAACGAAACAAGTCTCATCGAATTCCGAGTTCGTTTGACCGTCCGTTAAAATCTCAAAAATGCTCAGATAAGCTCTAAAAATGCGATTTTGGCGCACTATTTCTATTTGCACGCTCACATGCCAACTCCAAACATCATACCCTTTTGGATTTAACCATTATTAGACGATACGAATCCAGAAAAAAAAACGAGATCGAATTCTGAGGTCGTATCAATAACGTCCTTTGTAAAATGACTGTCTGTTTTACCCTGAACTGTTTCAGCTCACACGGCCACATACTAACTCCGTTCAACGCACCCTTTGGAACTCAATAATGATTTGTCATTATGAATCCATAAAAATTTATCTCGTCGAATTCTGAGCTCATATGCAAAATTTCACTTTTTAAGGGCTATGTATTGCTAACCGAAAACCCTAGCCAATTGCCACTATTCCGAATCTTGAAATATATCAAAGCTTATACTTTTTGGAGTTGTAAACGGCATTTTGAACTCAATAGAAGTGGTTTCGAGTCCAAATTCATCCGTATGCAAAATTGCTTTTTTTAAGGGCTATATTTCCATAGCGACTATTCTCAATTTTCAGCTGGGCATAACTTTTGATTCCCGCTATGAAATTTTGATTTTTCGGATTCGTTGGAAAGATATTTTCAAATAGATTCTAATATTTTTGGTTTCGCTAAAATCCGGTTTATTTTGAATCCTGTACAGTCATTTGAACTTTGAATTCGAAATTTCAAACTACCGCGCCATTTTCAATTCCTTTTATTATTATAAATAAATATTTATATTCTAACGACGATTGAACAAATATATACTTCTAATTCTGTTCAAAATAAATTTCTCGTCGATATTATTTGAAATAATTCATTTTAAATATTCAAAATTCATCAAAATTGCCAAAATAAAAATTTTAAATTGGCTCAGAATTTCGGGTTATTACAGTATCTTATATAGTATACGAATATTATTGTTTTATTACATTTTATATTCCATTTTAATGAATTGTTATCTTTATTCAGCGTCTAAAAATTCCTGTCATCACATAACATATCCAAATTCGACGAAAATGGACATATAGCTACAGTTCGATATTACGGACCCAACGAAACTAGTTTCGTCGAATTCTAAATTCGTTTACTCAGACAGCGTATTTTTAAAGCCAAATTATTGTCTGTTTTTCACATAAAAATTTCATACGACCACATATTGACTCCAAAAATTATATAAATTGAAATCTAACAAAAATTTAATATTCCGGATCCAAAAAACTATTTTCATCGAAAACGGAGGTCGTTTGCAAAACTAGATATTTTCAAAGCTCTAAATAAACCCATTTAAATATTAATATAGTTAAAAATAATTAAATTAAATATTAACAAATTAATATTATCATATATATTCGCATGGAATATCATACAGCTCCAAAAAAATCATATCTGGATTTAATACCCGATATTTCAAAACCCCAGATTATATCGATAGTCAATTTATATTAAAAACCATTTTATAATATAAATAAATCGTTATAAATTATAAAGGAATTCTATAGCGACTTTTCGAAAATTTTATTTGGATACAACTCACAATCTACACGACGAAATCTCGATTTTTCTCTTCCATTAGAAAAATATACTTCACCAGCTCCGAACATTTCTTGTTTCACAGAAATCCGACTTAAAACAGATTCTGTATATTCGTTTAAAGTTCGAATCGCCAAATTACGAACTGCCGATCCATTTCGAACTCGATTATAATTATAATATAATTTATACGTACTAACGCTGTTTATTAAATAGATTCAATATTATAATTCAATTCTAAACTGAATTATATCTTATAAATAATACAATTCACACAATATTGTGAATTCTACTATTTTCGACTATTTCGGAAATTAAATATATTATTTAATTATTCATATTAATTAACTTTTCAAAATTATTTAATTAAAAAACCATTTAAATTTCTAAATCACTATTTAAGTAATTAAATTAATTATTATACCATAAAAATACGGGTCGTTACAAATGGTAAGTGACATGTTAATTAGAAAACATGTGAATTGGACATACTTAATCACATATTAAGTAAAACATGTTATTGTAATGATGAAATCAACAAGAAGATAAAAAGGGGTTGTGGATTATAGGCCTTGGGATACAATCTAGAGAATAACAAGTTATGGGCTTATTAATAAACTTATATCGATTAAATTGTATGACTAAAATTAATAAGCAAGAGAAACTTAGTAATTTGAATAAGAATTCAATATGAATTGGAATAACCAAGTTAATTGGAAGCCTGATGAGGTGAGACAAGCGGGTAAAAGAATGTTTAGACGTAGGGTCTAACAACATATTAAATTGAGGCGCTCAGACCAGTCCGTACGGTTGAGGGTGACTAACCCAACAGGGTAGATCATCGAGGCATTTTAAGGCACGAGGGAAGCGCACATTCATCTGATTGTTCTGACTGCTCCAAAGGACTGGAAGGGGAAGCATGCGGCTTCCTAAGGTACGTAAGGTGCTCCTAGTAGTCCATTGTGCGGTGACAGATGTCTTAGGCTGTACTCGTAGAGGTGGGATCTGCGCGTAACTGCTAGGCGGGTGGGCCTTGACTGTAGATGTAGCTATGCAGTCAGAATGCTATGACGAGGTAACACCAGGGTGATTCGGCGGTTGCCTCATTAGGAGGCAGAGGGTCACGACCAACAAGGATAGTAGAACATCGGAGACTCGTCATCGGCAGCCAGTGGGATGCGGAAAGACTCGAGCTAAACCCAAGATACCATTTCACCCTTCACTATCGGGGTAAGGGGTTGAGGGGAGACGCCACATGGATGTTTAGGTTGTTTGCGTAGGGGCAATCGCTTAGCTCTGATAGTCTTTTCTACTTAAGGGAGGGGCCGAGGTGAGGCCATAGCCACCACGAAAACAGACCCTAGGTATATCTGTATATATAGGCTCTTTAAAAACGGTCATGTACAGATATGGAAAAGCTCCCGACCGAGTTCCATGTTTCTTGTATTGCCCTGCCATAGAACTTAGTGCACATTAGAGGACGTGCGATTAAGGCATCAAGCTACAATTGAAGTTACGTATGGTGGACAGTCTAGATATATGCATGTCGGCTCTGGATGGTGTATCGTAGACTTGAGGGCATTACTCCGGTATGGAGTCTGATTCGAAAAAAGGTGGTAGTTAGTACGTTTACGTAGCATAGTAATGATATATATATGCGGAACGTAATATTGTTATCCATACGTCACTACGACATAGGATGAGGGACTGCGTATATTCCGATGGTGTTACGTCGGAGACCGTGCGAGGTGGGTACCATGGGGTGTACTTCGATATTGGGGGTAGCTACATATATACTATAATAGGTTAATCCACTGGGAAGTAAATGGGTATGACATGTGTGTAAGCCTTGAGTGCTGATAAGCCAAGTAACCTAATAAATAAGATAATATGATCGAACGGTATATGTAGGATTATCCAAATTGTATAGTTTAAATCCAGTCACCAGAACTTGTGTTCTAACCACCTCCTTATAACATACTCGCAAGTTAGATTTGTGGCAGGGGCATGATAGCCTTGGATACTGGTTAGGCAGTATTATTAATACGGTAAGGCTATATTTTGATTATATTATATTTTATCCATTCCGCTGTGAGATATTTTCTGAGCTCTGACATATTTTATGTCTCTGTCTTTTCTGCAGGATACCAGAGCAACTCAATCCGAGTTTCGATAGATTGAAGTTTTTGAAAAAAAACCGGTTTGTCGGAATTGGGGTTGTCACACTAATGAATAAAATCTTTAAGCTTAAAAGAAAACTTTTTTCCTATACTTGGAAATATAAAATTATCAGGATTATATCTAGATGACGATAAACACACATATGAATATTTTATCTACTAATACACATGTATTAAATGTAAAGTGTTGAACCCTTTAAGCACTTAAGGCCAAATAAAATATGGTTGGATTCTTGCAATCACTTAATACCTCTTGGCGGACCCTAGTCACTTAAGGCCTTATCCCCTTGTAGACCTCACAATTATGTAAATGTTCTTTAGATAATGTGAGAGATAGTAAACATCCACTTAATACCAGGTTTTAGAAAGACCATTGTTTGCCAATTATGACATATCCGATGGACCCTATGTTACAATCTAGCTGACATTAAAGATAAACTCCTAGTCACTTAATATTTCCCAAAGACAGTTGGTTTCCCTTACATGTTAGATTAAATTATTGTTAGCCCATCCCTAGGTATGCCCTTACTCTTTCCCCGAGATAGAAGATGGCACTTCCGGAGAACTACCTAACTCCTCTGTGACCATTTAATACCTTATAATTGTAGTGTTTTCCCAATTGAATCGGCAACGGAAAACAAAATTAATCAAACCAAAATCTTAGGATCCAAGCAAAATGATTAAATCAAGTATTGAGTACCTATTTCGATTTTGCAAAACTCATGAAATTGAAGGACAAACAAGTCACTAACGCTCCCTGAATTGACAGCGTCTCTACGGTATCACAAATGTTTCCTCGAAATCGTCTTACGACTTCGAATTGGAAGTCGAACTAGTAGCCAAGGACCTGATTTTTTTTCAAGAGTAATAAAATCTTGTATTAAAATCACATTTAAAATTATTATTATTATTTCCTTGTTGAAATATAAAAAATATAAGTTGATCCATTATATCAAAGAAAAATGTATAAAGATGAGTCCTTCTTCAGCCTTATTCATGAAGGAAAAAGATGCAAACAAATAATGAATAATACACCATCAAAATTCACATATACGAACAAGAAGTATTCCATAATCAAACTGACCGTTAGGGAGGTTTTCCTACTGTAATGCACACAAAATCAAACTCTCGAAAGCAATTATATTTGGCTAAAAAAACTAAGTTTCGTGTCTTCCTTCTCTGCTTCATTTCTTCTTCTACTACACAAAACAATGCGCTAATTCCTCCGCTATCCAAATCAACGTGCAAATTCCTCCATTTCTCTCACAGTTTCAATTTGGTCAGGCAATTTACGTATTTGCCAGACCTCCAATAAAAGCTGATTTTTCTCACGAATTCATTCCCAAATTCGCTTTTTTGAGTCCAAAAGCCGATTTTGATCTGAATTGATCAAATCGACTGTTAGGGAGGTTTCCCTATGTAGGGCTCATAACACTACGCCATAGATTGCATATTGCAACACCATAGAAGTGATTTAGGAGGTGCCAAAAAATGCTGTAATAGGAAAAAAATAATCCGTGGCAACGCTTTCTCGGTGTTACGATTTGTCACATTGCCGTAGAGTCAAAGGCAACACCTTTGCGACCCAATGGCGACATTTTCATGGTGATGTTGCAGATACTAATTTTATTTAAAAGTGGGCCCCACATTATCTATAACAACACTTTTACCATCCAATGGAACCACTTTTACAGGATTAAATATTTATTTAATAGAATACTAATGCAAAGAGTTTGAATTCAAACAATGTTTCATTAAATAAAATAATATATTTCTACAACCAAAATAGTACAAATTTCTGACCCCAACTATTTACAACTCAATGATTTACTACAACACTGATTATTCATATATACAGATATTCCTCACTATGTCACTCAGTTCACTCATTACATATGCAGTTTCAATATGTACAGACACTAACACTGACAAATATATGCCTCGCCAAAGGCGAGCCGAGTGCCGAGTTGAAGGCAAGCCGTCAACGGGTCCGGGCGCTTTGCCGATGGGGGTCTGGGTCCCCACAGTCCCGGTGGCGATTCATCCGATTTCTGAAGACCAAGCCTTCTTTGGAAAACTGCACACCGAGTCCATCATCGCCTAAAGCCTAAAAAACAACAACAAACATTAAACTTCAAAACTGCATATCTAAACATGCATTCAGTTTCAAAACTGCATATGTAAACATGCATATGTAAACTGCATATACAGACATGCATTCTGACCCAACCATGCTGTGCAGATTTATACATTCTTGTAATTATCACGAGTAAGAGATCAGTATTTTATCTGTATTGATATCTGAACCAACCATCATCTCTGAAAACATGCATTCTGCTTGATATTAGTAATACAACAATGGTTTACATTAGGTAATGGTGATGCTTTACACTAATATCTAAACTGATATGGATACGGATTAAAAGTTGCACATGTTAAGGAAGAAGGCAAGTAGGTTTCACTTGTTAAAATGGAAAAGAAAATAAATGAAAAACATGGACAATTGTTTGAGGTTGGAGAACATTACCAGGTTGTAATCATTCTCAATATGACTTCAAACAATTTTCAACCTCATCTCTACAAGACATCAAACACTTGCAGTGCAAAAAACCAATGATGCCTCAATCATTATCGACAAAAGCAACCTGGGAAACCTGAGTGATTGTTTAGATCATGCAGCTCATATAAGTTCGATGGTCAAATTGTTCACAACCACAATTCACTAGGGACTTATGTTCTGTGTTATTAAATTGATATACAACCCAATAGCAACTCAAAATACCATTTCAGTGAATCAACGTATAAAAGTACCACAAAATACCATGAATTCCAAGTCCTACTCTTTTTCTTAGTTGGATTTCAAATACGCAATCATATCTTCAACTGATAAAAAATTCATCCCGAACTCAAGGAGCTACAGATTAACAAATTCAAAATATAAATTAACTAATCTCAAATCGAGATTTTGGGAACTTTCGAAACTTACCTTTAAAAAACTAAAGGTGATTCATCTCAAATTAAAGAATTAAAGAAGCTGAAGTCGTGATTTTTTCATCCTAAGATGAATTCGCGATTTTTTCATCTCGAATAACAAAAACAGTCGCAATTTATTGAAGAGGGAAAACCCCTAATTTTCCATCGCCATTGAAAAGGAAGCGGCTGTATTTTTTCTCAAGTGAAAAATAGTGTGAGTTATGTTCAACGGGAAAATGAAAATTTGGGGCAAAGGAGGTGAGGTGATGAAGGAAAAATAGAATGACGTGGATCAGTCTCGTGGACCGTTGGATCATTTTGATGCGGATTGATAATTTTATTCATGCGACTAAGGCAACACTCGGTTGATATCTATGCCAACACTTTGAAGCATGCGTTGCAAAAAACAAAAATCAGCATAGCTGTGGAAACATTTTAGCTGGCACACCTTGAATTTTCGTTGCAATGGCGTAGTGAAAAATCAAACTCTATAAATCCAATTATATTTAGCTGAAAAATCTAAGTTTCGTGTCTTCCTTCTCTCTGCTCCATTTCTTCCTTTGCTACACAAAACAATGAACTAATTCCTCCGTTATCCATATCAATGTGCAAATTCCTTCACCTTTCTCACCGTATCCAATTGGTCGTGAAACTTATGTAATCATGAGACCTCCAATAAAAGCTGATTTTCTCATGAATTCATTCCTAAATTCACGTTTTTTGAGTCCAAAAGTCGATTTTGATTTAAAGTTATCAATTAAAAAGCTATCGATTGGATTTCACCTGCTTCTATTTTAGGATTTTCGATCCTCTAGGTATGATTATTTTAGCCTTGTTGTTTTGTAGGGAATAACACACAGTTTTGATCCTAGTTACAAAGTATTAAGCAGTTCTTATACTTGGATTGCAAGAAAATTGTATACCTACCACTGTCCTCCACAGAGATCCAGCTTCCAAACTCTTCTTTATGAGGTGCTCTATGATTTTTTGAAAATTCATATTAATTAAATTAGATGTACATGTGTTTTTATGATTCAAGTTACATACCATGTCTCATGTAGCCAAAAAATGCCATGGTTATTGATAAGTAACCAAATTCTCATGTAGCCAAACTGGCCACTGTTTGTTTCAAAATAACTTCCAACTTGAGCTTCATAATTGACTGTTGTTCATAATTTAACTTTTAAGAGTAGATCAAAAGCTTTGGTTAACTGTATAGTCGATCAAAAGCTTACAAGTTGTGAAGTTATAATAGAACAAATAACTATAAGTAAATAGCGGCTTATGGTTAAGTTATAAAAAACTAGTCAGGCGTAACAATCCGGAAAATCTGAACCAATTTAAAAAAATTGTTTTGAGTAATTTTAATAGAAATTTGGTCTGAATTTAAAAATTCCATTTTTAAATAATAATAAAGCCCTTAAAAATATACATTTTGCAAATGACCTCCATTTTCGGCGAAACCACTTTGGTTGGATCCGGAATGTCAATTTATTGCTAGGTTTAAAATTCCGTAATTTTTGGAATTAATATGTGAGCATGGCAAAGGAAAACGCGTTTGAAATTCAGTTTGAATTGGATCGACCAGAAAAAGACCATTTTTCAAACAGTCTCCAAATTCAATGAAATTAATTTTGTTAGGACCGTATCATCCAAACATAGCTAGATTTATTTTTCGGTAATTTTTGGAATCAGTATGTGGCCCCGACAAATTAAAATGTACGTTCAAATCTAATATTGAATGTTTTATATTTTAATTTGAAGAATAACTAACTGAAAAAGTTGAATGGGCTTATGAAACATATTCCATTGTGTCCGGAATGCGGGTATTTAGCTAGGGGCGACTGTCGTTGGGTTTGATTTGGTGTTCGGATGAGAAAACACTATTTTTGAAATAAATATATATATGGGCCAATCATAAAATTCCTTTCATTAATTATCTTTTCCAAAAATCAATAAAAACCCTCGTAACCCTAATTTCCACGACGGAAAAACATCTCCACCATCTCTCCTCGATTCCGGCCAATCCACTCATGAAATCAAACGGTCCAGTTGAGGATTTTGTAGATCTCCTCCTCCTCCTCAAATCCATACCAACTACACCCTCCATCGTTCTGTCTTGGTCGAGATCTTCTCCCCCAAAGTTCGTCCGCCTCGCACCCGTTTGCGTCGCCTTGCCCAGTTCGAGTTCGATGAGAGTGACCTACTCAGGTGCGCCTCTCGAAGCACTAAGTCGTGGCACAACTCGATCCTTCTCTCGTACTTCTGATTGGAAGAATTTTCTAAACCTAGTTTTGAATCAAACGTGGAAGGTAATGGCTTAGTTAATTTAAACTATATATAACACTTTAAAGCGTTGCGAAGTTCGATTTATTAATAAAAATCATATCTTTTCCATACGGTCGAAATCCAGTAAAACAAGGGACATTGGACTTGTGGCAACGTCTTCTACATTCTAGAAGAGACTGGAACATATTTGGAGCTCTCGAAAATTTTAGAAGGAGTGGAACCCAATGTGAGATTTCTAAATTCAAATTGGAATGGAAAAATGATGTATAAATTATATAAGCAATGTATAAATTATATATGCGCTGTATACTTCATGTATATGACTTTGTATAAATTATATTTGCGATGTATAAATTATATATACGTTGTATAAATCATTTATGCGTTGAATGGAATTGAATTGAAATTGAAATAAACATATTTATATACATATATATATATATATATGTGCTCCCCTCGTCCACATATCATGGACGATATAAATTGTTTGGATTGTGAATGATTGATTGTGGTTGCAACAAATTTGGTTGTGTTTGTGGTATATTCATTATGTTGTGGAAATGAATGATATTGTGGAAATCATTGAAATGAAACCCTAGTATTGCCGCAAGGCCTAGGATAGCAGAGGAGCCACGCTGGACACGGTTCCAGTTTTAAATACCCTGCCGTTATAATGTCAAAATTTTCTGAAACATTCATGTGTTGAAAAATATTAATATCTGAAATAAATTGTTTGAACGATAAAAATCACATTTTTATCTTATGTATAAAGTATTTAAAATATTCGTGTTTGAAAAAAAATTGTTTGAACAATAAAAATCACATTTTTATCTTATGTATGAAGTATATAAAATGTTCATGTTTGAAATAAATTGTTTGAATGATAAAAATCACATTTTTATCTTATGTATGAAGTATATAAAATATTCATGTTTGAAATAAATTGTTTGAACGATAAAAATCACATTTTTATCTTATGTATGAAGTATATAAAATATTCATGTTTGAAATAAATTGTTTAAACGATAAAAATCACATTTTTATAGTATGGATGAACCTTTAAAATAGTTATTGGTTGAAATAAATGTTTGAACATTAAAAACATCATTTTTAATGTGTTAATGAACTATATAAAATAAACATGTGTTGAAATAAATGTTTGTTCATTAGAAATAATATTTTTAACATGTATATGAAGTGTTAAAGTAAACATGTGTTGAAATAAATATTTATTCATTGAAAATATTATTTTTAACATGTATATAAAGTGTTAAAAATAGTCATGTGTTGAAAAATGTTTTTGTTCGCTAAAAATATTATTTTTATCACATGTATGAAGTGTTAAAAATAATCATGAGTTGATTAAAATGTTTGTACATTGAAAATAATATTTTTAACATGTATATGAAGTGTTAAAAATAAACATGTGTTGAAATAAATATTTGTTCATTGAAAATAATATTTTTAACATGTATATAAAGTTTTAAAAATAGTCATGTGTTGAAAAATATATTTGTTCGCTAAAAATAATATTTTTATCACATATATGAAGTGTTAAAATTAATCACGGGTTGAACTAAATGCTTGTTCATTGGAAATATTATTTCTAATATGCATATGAACTGTTAAAAATAGTCACATATGGAAATAATTAATTGTTCGCTAAAAATATTATTTTTAGCTTAGATATGCATATATATACACACACACACACATATGCTAAACAGGTAAATGGATTTGTTGTTGAGTAAAAGGATTTATTTGCGTACCCGACAAGTAGGTAAACCTTAATGAGTTGGCTGCGCAGTTTTATTTATTATACAAACTCCTATGAATGCCATTGGATGCGATGTGCTGGTTGTTCTGTGTGAGATTATGAATGACGTTATGGGATAGTAACAATTAATTTTGGACTACACTAGATGGCATACTTCCTGAAGATAGCATACTCTATCATATTCCATATAAGCATTTGGAGCTTTTATGACGAGGTTGGAATTACCATACAAGCGAGAGGCTTGTATGGCGATGACTATATTTCATATTGAACCGAAGACGAACTATTGATGTCATAGCATATCATATTCCATATAAGCACTTGGAGCTTGTATGACGAGGTTGAGATTACCATACGAGCGAGACGCTCGTATGGCAATGATTGAATTGCAGGTTGAACTGAGGATTGATATGGACTAAATAAAATATAACTGTAAATTGTCAGATTAAATAAAAACCCCACACGGGTCTGGAATTGACAATAATCACGTCTCTCATGTTTTTTAGATACAACACATGGATTATTTATTTTCCAACACTGGACAAGATAACGAGAATTTATTCTCTTGACAAATGATTTATACACTCTCCCTTGGGCTTAGATTAGTCACCAAAAAATATGTATGCTTATACTGGATTTATTAGGTACCTAATACGGCCCAACAAATTTCCAAACCCCTCTCCGTACAAAGGAGGTTATGGCAAAAAAAAATCGAAATTTAATGGCATTAGCCAAATTTTTGAAGTAAAAACAGTTTGGAAATCATCGAATGAATTATAAATACACACACACACACACACACACACACACATATATATATATATATATATATATATATATATATATGAATCAAAATAAAAGGAATCGCTCCGCTGTAGTTCGCGTTTTGGAATCGTAACTTTAAACGATTATATCGAGAAATCCGACCATCGGATTTCCCCGGAAATAAAACTGTTGGGTTTGCTTTGGAAAGATCTTTCCAACGATATAATTTTTTTTGAGATCCAACTGTTTGATTTGGAAGAATGTTTAATTCAAATTTGAATAAAAACAGCACCATAAAGAATTATATATATATATATATAAATTAAAATTAAATGAATCGCGCGCGGCAGTTCGCGTTTTAAAAGCGTAATTTTAAACGATTATACCGAGAGATCCGACCGTCGGATTTTCCCGAAGCCGGAACCGTTGGGTTCGCTTTGGAAAGATATTTCCAACGATATAAAATTTGTTAAGATCCAATGGTTGGATTTTGAGAAATGTGTAATTCAAATCTGGAGAAAAAGAGCTCTAGGGCCGAGTTATGACCCGAAGCGTCATTTAATTAAAATGAGCTATTTTTATATAAATAAAGTAGCGATAAATCGTTATAAAATATTATGAACGATACAGAATGGAAATAAACCGATTTTACTTGGTTTATTCGATATCCATATGGTTAGATGTGTTTCACATGAAATTATTATATTGAACTGAAAACGTGAATATCAACCGATTTTAACCAGAAAATGAATTGATTTGAATTCTATATATATGTGAATTATTTGAAAAGGACAAGTTAATTCTCATTTCAAATAATTGATCGACGATTGAAAGTCGAAGATATGAAAACGGCGCAAGACCGGTGATCTTCACATCGTATGAATTGCTACTGATGCCTTAGATATGGATAGCTCCCTTGATGAGGTTACAGTGGTAGTGGTCTGGACGCACTTGTTGATCGTCCAGATATGCGAGGGATTCTCTTCCGTATTGGACATATGGAACGAGGAATAAGGTGTCTCTGGTTTCGTTCAGACCATGAACGGACTAGTAAATGGATGTGTGTCTGATGTTGGATTTCGTTCAGTGTTGATTGATGTCTGTTAAATATATATTTGTTTGGTGGCGGAGAATTTACTCTCTTACTTAACACCATTCTCTAAGACATACGAGCTTAGAGGTTATATATTGATAGATATCAGTTGCATGGCGCGGAATGTCAAATTAGCATACTGAGATGCAAATGATCAAGGATTAGTGCTGTAAACGGATGCTTTCGGATACGGATAGTGCCATATCCGTATCCGCATCCGAAACCATTTTCGGATATCGGATATCCGTATCCGCGGATACGGACGGATATCGGATATTTATCCGCTCCGCCAACAATCGATAAATCAATGAATTTTTTTAGCTTAATATTAATCTTTTTTAACCTAATTGATTACTAAAGTGCTAAAAATAAATAAATATGATGATATTATATAATTTTGAGCAATTAACATGCATTTAGTAGACTTTTAATTTTGCAAATTAATAAATTAGTATATTTAATTATGTTAAAATACACATAATTTAAGCTATAATCGGGAAAAATAGCGGATGGATAATTTTTGGATACGGATATGCCTATATCCGCATCCACTTTCCCGGATATCAGATATTTATCCGCTTTTCGGATACGGATGCAGACGGATTTCGGATTTTTCGGATATCCATTGACAGCCCTATCAAGGATTTTGTTGAAAAGCAGAGCCTTGTGGTTGATGATCAAAGCACAGCCTTAAAGGGCATAGCTTTGTGTATAGCGTTAATTCACGAGCCTCACACCTTGGTATGAGTCAAAAACGGGATAAGGGACGCAGGGAGGACATAACGTTTCCTTCTAGCTATGGGTGATGTCATGGTATGGAGCATAGACATTTATTTATTTTTACCTATGTGGATGTTGGATTGTGAGGCGCCTTGATTATATCGGTTACTACACAACCGATGGATAGGTCCAATAGGACCGGGAAACGTGTGTTCAGGAATAACTAATCCTCAAATGTAAGGGAGGACTGGCCCTTCAGGATCCAAGGGTTGCCCAGAGTGTGTAGTCCTGAGGCATTTGCTAGAGTGTCTCGAAGTGGTGAGGAGCCATCCCTGGCCTTGACTCATGACAGAAATCCAATTTTCATCACGATTTCGGTTTTGATTGTAACCCTATATATGCCAACATGATATAAGGTACCCATGCCGTCTATGATTGATACATTATGATTGAAATTGTGTTTGAAACATATATGCACTAGTAAAAATATCAAATGCTTTTATTTTATACGTATCAGGCATATTTTGGCTATTGTCAGGTAAAACTCTATTATTCGGCTTGTATTGCATTGTGTGATGGGACTTGAGTCTTATAATGGCTTCATTTTTCTAAAAAGCATTGCTTTGTTTAAAGATTTACTTTATTTCATGCACTGGCAATCCCTGGAGAAAACCCGTTCCGCTTTAGCGGCGTGGTCCTATGATTTGCCTTATTATTATTGTTAATCAGTTAAGTAGATTTGTCATACTGGCCCCATGACTGACTCGTAGTTTGTTTTCACTTGCAAACTCGGGTGCCCTTATTTTTTACAGGAAAGCCAAGTGGCAGGTTACATGATGTATTTTGGCTTTGCACTATAGCATGGAGTGCATTTTTGGATGATGGCGAAGATTAGTTTATATCTGTATTTTGGACTATTAACATTTCCGCCTGTATTCTCTTATGTATATGTACCGCTAATCGCTATGTAGACTGATTATCTCTATTATGTATTATCTGATGTATATGTCCTATTAATCTTGATGTTGACTGATCATTTCCTTTATGCACTAAGTTATATCCTATAACTATGCCACTCTGATGTTTATTACATTTTATGATTCCGCTGTCACATTGATGTAAATTATTCTATTTCATGTTTATGTTATCATCTGTAATCTGCTAATGATGATTAATGTGTTATATTTCGAATGATTATCCTTACTTCTGTGGTAGGAGGGTTTGGAGTTTTCACAGTTGGTATCAGAGCTTTGGTTAATCTTAGTTCTGGAATTAAACACATTAAACACTTCGTCAAAAATAGAATCAGTAGTGTTTTAAGGCGAGTAGCTCATTAGAGATAGGATTACTAATGTCCTAGAATGAGCACAGTAGAATAGCATAATAATTTGATCAGTACATCATTGTTTTTTCCTTATGTCCTTCTGCTTTTACCATTCCTTAAATTATCATTTCTGTTGGTCTGACTCTTTTTTTGCTTGTACAGAACTGACTAAGATGTGCACTAGAGCTAGAGGTAGAGGTAGAGCAGGCCGAGGTCAGGGAAGGGCTGAAATCCCTGTTGCTCAGAATCGGCCTAATCTGGAGGCTGTAGTACCACCACCGCCCCCGCAACCATTTGATCTCGACAGGGTGGCTAAGAAATATCGGAATCTAGGTGGCCTGCCATTCTCAGGAAATGGTACAGTGGCTGTAGCCCAAGCTTGGTTGAAGACATGGAAAAATTCTACGCAGGCCTAGAGCTAGAGGATCATAGGAAGAGATTCATAGCATCCTGGTTGTTAAAGGATGAGGCACTGCTATGGTGGGAGGCCATCACATTAGGCGAGATTGAGATAGACATGACCTGGGCCAAATTCAAGGAGTTGTTCAATGAGAAATTCATCCCTCGACAGGAAGTCGAGCGCTTACAAGATGAGTTCGCTAATCTCCAGCAAGGAGATCGAACCATCCATGAATATCTCAATAAATTCAAAGAATTATCTTGCTATGCGCCCGAGCTTATCCAGGACCCTACTGAGAAGAGTAAGCGACTTATCCACGGACTTCTTCGTAGGTACCAAAGCCGAACCACTGGACAAATTAATCTTCCATTCAACGAGATAGTTGAGATGGCTTGCAGATATGAAAGTTTAGACAAGAGGAACTTTCAGGAGGATAGCGAGAAGAAGCAATCCAACAACAAACGGAAATCTTTTGGTTAGTGGCCCGATGCAAGCAACACAGCAGCAGCAAAGCCTCAAGAAAACAGAAAGCCAAAGGGAAAATGCTTCAATTGTGACCAGCTCGGACATTGGACTAATGAGTGAAACGCTCCAAAGCGTCAAAAGACCAGTCAAACAGGCTCAAGTCAGAATCCCCACAATTCTAGTGAGTGCTACAACTGCCATAAGACGGGGCATATTAGGAGGAACTGTCCCTTGCTCAAAAGTTCCCAGGTGGCTCATGTATACGACGGGGCGGATCCGCCAGCTTCTTCTTAGGGAGCAGGTAAATCCGAATTTTTGGGAGGTACCCTTACTATTAAAAATATTCATGTTCCAGAATTATTTAACACTGATGCATCATAAAGTTTCATTTCAAGTAACACTGTTAACAAACT
Organism: Allium sativum; assembly: GCA_030737875.1. Lineage (NCBI taxonomy): Eukaryota > Viridiplantae > Streptophyta > Magnoliopsida > Asparagales > Amaryllidaceae > Allium > Allium sativum. The sequence goes on along the minus strand of CM060922.1, from coordinate 699,631,332 downwards.
AAAGTTAAAACTAAGAAATCTTAAAGAATCGATTAGAGTTCATAATTCGATAGGAGTATCTCTTGTTCTTGGTTCATATTGTAAAGCGCCCATTTCCTATTCTTATTTTCTGTTTTCTTTCAAGTTAATCGTCATGAATTTTTCTGAGTTCGATATTATTCTTGGGATGGATTGGTTAACGCAATATGAGGCCGAAGTTAGATGTGTCGAAAAAGTCGCTAAAATTAAAACGAAGCTAGGGGATATATTCATACCACGCCAAGGCTCAGATTCAAATAGAAAAGAATTTTGGTCTACGCTAGAAGTTACCCCCACTTTATTAGAAAATATTCCTATCGTTAAACATTATGTGGATGTGTTGGAAGAAGTTGATAGCTTACCGCCGCAAAGAGAATTTGACTTCAAAATCAATTTGATTCCTAATGCAAGGCCAGTAGTGCACGCTATTCTGAGAATGACATTAAAAGAGAAAGAAGAATTAGGTGATCAAACTCGACAATTACTATGGAAGGGTCTAATCATACCTAGCTTCTCGTGTTGGGGTGCAGCAGTAGTGTTTGTTCCAAAGTCAGAGGGTACCCTCAGATTATGTGTTGATTACCGAGACCTCAACAAGCAGACGCTCAAGAATAAATATCCATTACCCCGCATTGACGATTTGTTGGATCGATTGAATGGAGCGCAAGTATTTTCTAGAATGGACCTAGCTACAGGTTTCCATCAGCTGCGTATTGCCGAAAAATGTTGTGACGGCCCGCCCCGCACCAACCGACATTTACTCCAAAAGTGCGTTTTACACATGTCCAGCTAGCACGGGACGGTCGTCAGAAGGAAAGGAAAGGGGGAAATGAACTAACAAGGAACCTGTAGAATGTCTCACAGCGCATGGAACAAAATATAATAATAACATACTTGACATAAAACAGGTGAGACAATGCATAAGCTGAAACAAACTAACATAGCAGCGGAAAATTCAAGTATAGCTTATGATCCAAAGCCAACATTATTACAACTTTTCAAACTGTCTCAAAAAGCAAAAGCAAGATAAGGGAGGTACACTACTAATGCCCAAGTAGCGACCACCAACGATACAGGGAGAATATCTATATACCATACGTGGAAGCCTCCTGCTCGCCTCCGAATCAGCTACTCGCGCATCACCAGCTAACCTGTCTCTAGTATGCTCGTGTGAGCACCCAGAGTAATAAGAGGAGACATAAAACTCTGGGTCAGACAAAAAGTCTGGTATGAGCGATAAGCATTTAAACAAAACAATAACAGGTATACTAAACCATACCTGAACCTGGACTTGCAACCAAAGAGTTAGCAATACATACTGTACAACACTCTAAGGTGCCATTTCAAATGGTGTAAGGATAACGGGGGTGGGGATGTGCATGTCATAGTGATGTCAAACAATCAAGCATAACAACCATCCTCACATCTCTCACTCGGTGCGTAAAGTATACGATATCCACTACTTTGGTCACCTAATACTTTGGGCCATGACGGAATCCAATCCCGTGTAACTATCACTACAAGCCCACTATCCATCTCTCAGTGGTGAACCAAAGTTATGAATACCGACAACCCCTTTGCACACGTCCCGCAGCAAAGCCCAATCATGAAGTGAACTCATTGGTTCCCATCTGGATCCTGAGCTCTAACTTCCATTTGGACTACCTTTGCATCTCAGGTTATTGGTCTCCTCCGGATCAGTCTTCATTCAGTTAACAGCTCATACCTCGCGTTCAAGCTTCCTGGTTCAGACTGCAGTCACCATACTGGTTCGGGTCGAGTTCCTCCATTCAGATCGGGTCACGCCATCAGCTCGTGATCCTCCAGCTCCATCGGATCGGGTCGTGGCCAAGCTTCGGGTTCATCGGTTCGGTTCGTGCTACCTCTTCTGTATCGGGTCGTGGTCTTCTCTTCGAATCGTGTCGTGGAGTGTACCGTTTCGTGGTCCATGTGTGCGAGCAGTTCAGATCAGAGGACTTCAGAGGCGAACGGATCGGAGATAGCTGAGCGACTTGTATACTAGCTCGGCTCGTTGCTTACTTAGGCGAGCGACTCGTGGATATTAGGCACGATCAGGTTGGGTCGTGATACCCCTCCTACGATCCGATCCGGTCTATTTCCTGCACTTCTTCCAACAAACTGTTTACGCCATTCGATGGCGTTTTCGACCAATCTAATTGTTCTAAACAATCACAAAGCATACCATACAGTCATAGCAACATGCATAAACATCCACAAACAACAAAACATCAATATGGTAGGTCAAAACGGATCAAACATACACAAAAACCCATATTTTCCCCTTAATCATGTTTAAGAACAACTAACAGTATGATTAGCAAAACTTAACCAAATTACCCAAATTTTCTAACAGAGGTCTAAAACAATATTTCGGAATTTATGAATATTTTTCCAGATTTTTAACATGCGTAAATTCGCTAATTTCCACTAATCACCCCTTAATCCCCCAAATTCCAGGATTTGCAAAATTAGTCGAAATTAACCCAAATTAATATCAGAGGCATAAAATGATGTTTTAAAATTTTAGGAATTTTTCTAGATTTTTCTGAACCATAATTTTGCTAATCTTCGCTAATTACCATAACTAGCCGTAATTAGTGAAAAACAATGCAAATCACTCACCTTAGCCACAAACAAAACTTAGATCTGGAATAAATCTCTAATTTGGTGAAGATCCCAATGCAAAACAACAGCTCTAATCTTGATTTGGTGAAGCACTCCCTTGATTTGATGTTGCTAATCCCAATCCTCAAGTTGCTAATGATTTGGAGGTGATTTAGAGGTTGGAGGCCATTTTTATGGTTTCTTAGAGGTAAGTGGAGGCTAGAAAACTGAAATGAAATGAAACCCTAACTCATTTCAGCCTCCCCATAACCCTAATCCCGAAATGGGTTATGGGCCCAATTACTAATCACCTTATTTGGCCCGGTTAAGCAGTTTTTCACCTTCCAAACCTTATTTCAGTCATATCTCCCAAACGGTAAGTTCGTTTTTTGCATATGACCACTCTACGGAAAGGTAAACCATCATCCGAAGCCAATGGAAGTGGTTTCAGGTCAAAACTCCTTTCCAATCAAAAGTTACGGACGAAACAAGATCAGCTAGGGGCAAAACGGTCATTTAAAAATCGGCAAAAATCATGAACATGGGAAATGACCCCAATAGTCGTTTCCCAAAGCCACATGACCATACGACTTCGTATAAGAAAGAAATAAATATTCTACGATCCTCCGATGCGTAGAATACGGGTTGTTACATTCTCCCTCCCCCCCCCCCCCTTAAGAAATTTCGCCCCCGAAATTCCCTAACCAAAACACACGAAGGGTCCCGCATGCCTATCAGCCCCAAAACAACAATCAACATGCAAAACGAGTCTATCCTAGCATGCGGTTTACTAACAAGGGAAGAAACTATCACTACCAAAACCTTACCAGGCAAAGAGTTCTGGATACTTCTTCCTTATATCTTTCTCTGTTTCCCAAGTACAGTCTTTTTCATTCTCACCCCACTGGACTTTGACTAGTTTCACCGCCTTCCTTCGAAGCTGCTCCGTATCGTTCCCAACAATACGCATAGGCTTGCGGTTCTCAACCGCCTCGGGTTCAACCTCGATATCGTCCAACTGATCTGGTGAAATAGCCACATTAGGGTCTTGCACAAACTTCCTTAACTGGGAAACATGAAATACGTTGTGAACTCCCGCCATCTTTCCAGGTAGCTCTACTTCATATGCCAAATTCCCAACTTGCTCGAGGACTGGGAATGGACCAACAAATCTTGGTGCTAACTTACCTCTCCAACCAATCTGAATCACATTCTCAATGGAGAGATCTTGACGAACACCAAGTCGTTAACGAAGAATTCCAAATCTCTTCATCTCTTATCGAGATAAGTCTTCTGTCTATCTTGGGTAGCCTTCATTCTCTAATATACAATTCACTCAAATACCATCATGACCTGACCTAGTCCTTGGTAAACTATCAATATAATCCATTTGAGACTTGTTCTCATTTCCATTTAGGAATTTCTAATGGTTGTAACAAACCACTAGGCTTCTTTTGCTCAGCTTTTACTAACTGGCAATTTATGCATTTGGACATAAACTTCCCAACGTCTTTCTTTATCCTTTCCCAGTAGTAGATCTGCTCCATGTCTCAATACATCTTGTTACCACTGGGATGTATAGTCAATTTCGAGTGATGATATGCTCTAAGCACTTCATCTCTCAGTCCATCTACTTTGGGTACAACTAGTCCTCCATTCTTTTGAAGCCATCCTTCTCGATCAAATCCTTGTGTAATAACCCGGAAAATCTGGGCCAGTTTAAAAATTTTATTTTGGCAATTACCGCGAATTTTCTATATTTAAAATGAATTATTTTAAATAAAATCGACGTAAAATTTATTTTGAATATAATTCGAACGTATATATTATACGCGTCGTCGATAGAATATAAAATATTTATATATAATTATAAATAGAATTGAAAATGGCGCGGTAGTTCGATAATTCGATTTCAAACTTCAATTGAATGTACCGGGTGCAAAACAAACCGGATTTTAGTGAAACTAAAAACATTAGGATCTAATTGATAATATCTTTCTAACGGATGTAAGAAACTGAGATTTCACTTTAAAAATTTAGAGATATGTCCAGTTGAAAATTCTGAATAGTCGCTATGGAATTCAGGCCCTTAAAAATGGACATTTTGCAAATGACCTCGGATTTCGACGAAACCAGTTTTGTTGGGTCCGCAGTGTCAAATTATTGCTAGATTCCAAATTTCATAATTTTTCGAATCAGTATGTGAGCGTGGCAGAGGAAAACGTGTTTTGACCATTTCAGTTGATTTTAATCGACTGGAAATTGGCCATTTTTCCATCGGTCTCAGAATTCGACGAAACTAGTTTTGTTAGGACCGTATCGTCAATACGAAGCTAGAAAATATTTTTTAGGAACTTTTCTAGTTAGTATGTGACCCCGGTAACTTGAAATGTACGTTTAAAATTCAATATAGTGATTTAAATGTAAATTTAACGAAAACTGAGTGTAACAGCCGAATCAGCTTACGATACATATCCCATTGTGTTCGGAATGGGGGTGAAACGCTACGGGCGACAGGCGGTGGGCCTCGTTTCGAGTTCGGTAGTAAAAGTCAACTTTTTAAATTAAATTATAAAATAAAAATAAAATATATATATATATTATCTCCTTTATATCCCCCCCCCCCCCGATTCATTTCAGAAACAATAATAAAAAAAAAAAAAAAAAAAAAGAAAAGAAAATCGCCTCGAGACGTTCGCAATCGCCAACCGCCGCCCCTCCCCATCGTACGCCATCGCCAGTAGCGATCCGCGCCACCGCGGTTCCCCCCTGCCGCCGACGCCCGCCTACTCCGCTCCCCTCTTCTAGAGATCGACGCCCACGAAAAGCCCCGAAACCGTGACCCCCGATCCCCAAATCCGCCACCGCACCCGCAACCACACCTCCTCCGATCCTCCACCAAGCTCCGACGCCGAGCACAGCACCCCCCCCACTTCGCAGCTACATCGGTGAGTTTTATTTATTTATTTTCTCTTTTACTTATTCAGTAAAACTGTTTTGATTTTAAAAGTATATTAAAACTGAATTTTAAAGTATTTTAAAACTGGATTTTTAAAAAAGTATTTTAAAAATAGAATTTTTGTAAAGAAAAATAAAAACTGAATCTTTTAAAAGATAAAAACTGTTTTGTTTTTAAAAAGAATTATAAAAACTGTTTTAAAAGAAAATAAAAACTGTTTTTTTAAAAGGAATTATAAAACTGATTTTATTTTAAACATTAAAATAAGAAAAAGGGTTTAATCTTTTAATAGGAAAAGATTAGAACGTGCAAAAATAAAGATCATATCTTTAAAAATATAAAGATGGAATTTTTGTTAGGTAGAAAAAGTAAGGTATGATTCTTATATTTTTAAAGCAATAAAAATATAATTTTTACATCATAAGAATAACAAAAATATAATCTTTATAAGATAGAGAATATAAAGATATCATCTTTGTATATGTAGCGAAATAAAAATCTGATTTTTATTACGTTGAGATAAAGTGGTAATTTTTGAAAAGGCGAAAACTTTATTGTTATAAAGGCGAAAACTTTATTTTTGAAAAGGCGAAAACTTTATTTTAGAAAAGGCGAAATCTTTATGTGGAAAATAGTGTGATAAAAATATAATTTTTATCTATTTGACGTAGAGGTAAAAATTCGATTTTTATATATTGAACTTTGAACTAAAAATTCGATTTTTATATATTGAACTTTGAACTAAAAATTCGATTTTTATATATTGAACTTTGAAATAAAAATTCGATTTTTATATATTGAACTTTGAAGTAAAAATTCGATTTTTATATATATAGTGACTACGGGCAACGAAGATGACGAAGAGGCGATAACGAGGAAGACTTCTGCAAATGAAGAGCCGTGGAGCTTGGATAGCTATATGTGAGAACTCCTCACCTTTCAATTTCTTTTCTAGTTATATTTATATATATATATATACTAGGATGCAGACGGTGCTTAGTAGCACCCGACACAATCGTCCACAGACCATGGACTTGTTTGTTTGGCTGTTTGGTAATTAATTGAGATATTGATTTGAATGTGGTTTGTGGTGTGAAAAATCGAATCGATAAATTGGTTAGGATTAGACGTGCGCCGTTATAAGGCGAAGGAGTAAGGCTAGGTTAGACCCTTACTCCAAATTTTGTGGTTTGCATAACGAAAGTGAATTTGATTGATGTGTGAATGGCGTGGGCCTTCACTAGACCGGGGATAAGGCTGGGCCTTGTCCCGTTTCTAGTATCGTGCCGTTATGCCGCCGAAATTTTCTAAAAATATATTAGAAAAATAAAAATATCATTTTTATTGAATAAATGAACTGAATAGAAATCCATATGTTGAAATAAAATGTTTTATCGTTAAAAATATAATTTTTAACGTGAATGTGAATAAATAAATATTCATTTACAAACCGGACGGTTTGTTTATGTACACCTATTTGACTGACATGGATTGGGTCGATAAATTTTACACATCGCCCAACTGCACGAATAAAATCTATGTTTGATTGTTTGAAACCCTACACGGGTGTTGGGATGAAATTTAAAGTTCACTCATCCTGACTGATTAAATATGTCGATCGATTGATTGACAGGCTGTTATAAGCGTTAGATATCTATATTTGATGCTTATACAGTGTAGTGCACTTTGGTTGATGGTTGATTATTTTCAATGCTATTAAATACATGTGTTGTATGAAAATCCATATAATTAACGTTATATGGTGATTGATTGGGCCTCATTCCAATTTGAAAAATAAAGAATATAAAATAAAGGTTCATGTGTTGACTATACTCATCCGTTGGGATTAGTCATGTGTTGAACGAATTATTTTTATAATAAAATTCTACATCTTTATCAATATAAAATAAAGGTTCATGTGTTGACTATACTCATCCGTTGGGATTAGTCATGTGTTGAACGAATTATTTTTATAATAAAATTCTACATCTTTATCAATATAAAATAAAGGTTCATGTGTTGACTGTACTCATCCGTTGAGATTAGTCATGTGTTGAACGAAATAACTTAACAAAAATAGTCACACATGGACGGTACTCATTCGTTGAGATTAGTCGTGTGTTGACAAAAAGAAATATTTGAAATAGAATATATAAAGCCGTGTTGAATAGTGATGCGCCATTTTGACGCGAACGATATTTATATCGATTATAACGATTTCGAAATGAATTGAATATATAACGATTTCGATTTGAATTGAATATATAACGATTTCGAAATGAATTGAATATATAACGATTTCGAAATGAATTGAATATATAACGATTTCGAAATGAATTGAATATATAACGATTTCGAAATGAATTGAATATATAACGATTTCGAAATGAATTGAATATATAACGATTTCGAAATGAATTGAATATATAACGATTTCGAAATGAATTGAATATATAACGATTTCGAAATGAATTGAATATATAACGATTTCGAAATGAATTGAATATATAACGATTTCGAAATGAATTGAATATATAACGATTTCGAAATGAATTGAATATATAACGATTTCGAAATGAATTGAATATATAACGATTTCGAAATGAATTGAATATATAACGATTTCGAAATGAATTGAATATATAACGATTTCGAAATGAATTGAATATATAACGATTTCGAAATGAATTGAATATATAACGATTTCGAAATGAATTGAATATATAACGATTTCGAAATGAATTGAATATATAACGATTTCGAAATGAATTGAATATATAACGATTTCGAAATGAATTGAATATATAACGATTTCGATTTGAATTGAATATAAAACGATTTCGATTTGAATGGAATGGAAAACCAATTTGATTTCAAATTGAATATATAATGAACTTGATTCAAATAGAAACCGAAACGAATTTAATTTGAATAGAAAATGAATTTGAATCGAATAGAAAATCAATTTGAATTGAATTGAATTGAATTGAATTGAATTGAGAAACGAATTCGAATTGAATTTAAAATGAAGTGAAATGAATTCAAATTAAATTGAAATTTGAATTGAATAGAAATGAATTTTAAAACGAATTTATAAAGAAGAATTCAATTTTGATTTGAATTGAAATAGAAGTTGACTTTGTTTTTGAAACGAATTCAAAACTAAATATATAATTCGTTTTAAATAGAAATCGACGAAATATATATTATATATATTATATATATAATATAATGGCCTGAATAGAACGCGCCGCGCCGCGGCAGTTCGTAAATTTCGACCATTTATTTCAAACGGACATTACGGGAGATCCGACCGTCGGATTCTCCTAAAACCGGAACCGTTGGGTTCGTATCGAAAAGAGCTTTCTAACGAATATTAGAAATTCAAAATCTAACGGTTGGATTTGGAGATACGTCCAAATCAAATTCGAAAAAGGTCGCTGTAAGTGCAGTTCGATGACCATTGTTGGAAATCGACTGTACGGGCCTTGATAAAATTATTAAAAATATCAATAATTTGTGTAAAATCATAAGAAATGATTTGGGAAAAATTGGGGTGAAAAACTCCATATTTGAAAAGATAAAAATAGATTTTTATCAAAATGAACTAGTTTTGAACTAAATTTAAAACCAATTTATTTTTAAATAAATGAACAAGATTTAAAAAGGGGTTTTAAAAAAAATCGAATTTCTAATATATTTGATTGAGTTTGAAATGGGTTTATCGTGAACTGTGTTTTAAATAACACCTAGTTCTTTAACCCAGTAAAAGGAGTTTTAACGAATCTGCAATTAGATTGAAATGTGAATTCGTAATCTAAATTTCCAAATTTAGAAAATGAGCGGGAATGGAGTATTACCAGTTTTGCTCCAAAGCGATAGTTAAATCTTTAATTAGATTTGAACGTGAAATGGTAATTAGTTTTACCGATAACACAGTGGTGTTAGATATGGAGTATTACCAGTTTTGCTTCATGGGATGAATAGGTTGGGATTGGGAAATAAAATAAATAATTACTTCGTTGTGGTTCGCTAATCTCGACTAGTTGGAAAAACCATAATTTGGTTTTAAATAACATCCAAAGGAAGATTTCAGGATAAATTTTAAAGAATTTATCTTGAATAAAATTAATGGGAACCTTTCCCTGAGAATGTGGAATTTAGGAACTAGCTGTAGGTTGGCTAAGAAGAATGGTTTCCTGGGTATTGATCTGATGTTGGTTTCGGCCTTCGGGGTTAATGTTTGGGAAATTGTTCTCTTGCTGATTTGCGATTAGTGACTAATGAATTGGAATGAGGCGTATGTTGTGTTTGTGTAACATTTGTTTTAATATACGCGGGTTGTTCGGAAAGTCCGGGTTTACACCCATTCTGAATAACCGATTCGACGATATGTCGAAGATGAAGACGGTGGTTGAAGACCGGAAGTCTTCACATCGTAGGGATAATTACTGACGATCCTGATTGGGCTGTACACCCAAGAGGATGGAAATAGTTGGTGGTTGTCCAGACGTACTTGGAGATGGATGGATATGCGAGGAAAGTGCCTCCGGTTTCGTTCAGACCCAGAACGGACTTGTAAATGGATTGTGTGTCTGACATTGGATTTTATTCTGTGTTGATTGATTTCTATTAAATATATATCTGCTTGGCGGCGGAGAATTTATTCTCTTGCTTAACGCCCTTCTCTGAGACGTACGAGCTTAGAGGTTATATATCGATAGATATCAATCGCATGGCATGAATTGCCTGTGTGGCATGCTGAGTTGCATGGATCAAGGCTTCTGTTGAAAAGCAAAGTCTTGTGGTTGATGATCAAAGCATAACCTACGTGGTAGCTTTGTGTATAGCGTGTATTCGCGAGCCTCACACCTCGGTATGAGTTAAAAACGGGATACGGACTGCAGGGAGAGCGCACGTTTCTTTCTAGCTTTGGTGGTGTCAGTGACTTACCAGCCCTGACATTTATATACTTTTCACCTTTGTGGTTGTTGGATGAGGCGCCTCGATTATAGGTCTGTAAGGACCGGGAAACGTGTGTTCAGGCATAATTAATCCTCTAACGTAAGTGAGGACCGGCCCTGAAGATCCAGGGGTTACCCAGTGTGCGTAATCCCGGGGACATTTGCTAGAGTGTCTCGAACGCGGAGAGGAGCTTGCCCCTTGCCTCGACTCATGACGGAATCCAATTTCCAATACGTGTAATTCGGCTTTATTTGTAGAGCCTAGTATGGCGACATAGTAGCATGGGATACTATGCCGTCTATGATTTATATTTATGATTGAAACTGTTTTGACACTATACACTTATTATAGTATCAAATGATTTGTTTTAACGTACCAAGCATGTTTGGCTATTATAAGGGAAAACCCTATCCCCCGGCTTGCGTTGCATTGTATGATAGGACCTGGGTCTTATAATAGCTTCATTTTTCGAAAAGCATTGCGTTGTTTATTGATATGCACTGGTATTCTTGGGAGAAAACCCGTTCCGTGTTATACGGCGTGGTCCCTTGAATTACTCTCTTTTAAAGTAAAGTTTTAAATAACTGTTTTAGTTCTCACACCAGTCACATGACTGACCTGGAGTTTATTGTTTTAACCTAAACTCTGGGTGCCTCTATTTTCCGCACGGGCAGCTAGTAGTTTTGGTTTTGCAGATTTATATTCACAGGATCCTGGTTTACAGCTGGAATGATATCCGGAAAGCTCTGTATCCGTATATCACCTTCAGTTGTGCTTTGTATTATTTTCCGCTGCTATGTAATAACTTGTAACCTCTGATATTTATTCAAATGTATAATATTCATTTATACTCTGTATATTCTTGTATCTGATGGGCATTGTTGTAATATACAAATGAAATGTTCTTCTGTTTGTGTTCTGATTTGTCATGTTCTCAACGTTCAGGGGTTTCGAACGGTCTATATCGGTTTAACGACTGATTCAGATCGAGCGAAATTCCAGGCCGTCACATTTGGTATCAGAGCTTTGGTTTACAAAGCTCAGAGAACAAGGCACGTTAGAACCATACGAAAGAATTCATCAGATATTGGATTAGCAACATCCAATTAGAATGACTCGTTAGAGATAGGATCAGTAGTATCCTAGAACGAGTGTGAAGAGTATATATTTCAAATGAAAACAATTTTGTTTTGAAAATTTAAACCATTTTATACGTATTTGATTATTTATTTATTTTGAATATGGACAATCTAGTATATAAAGGTTTTGCATATGCGCGTCATGAACGTATATTCGAAGCTTTAATATATTGGATAGATATAGAATCATACTCTAGTGGCCCGAAGATGATTCTGATGATTGACTAGTCGTCATTAGTATTCATGTTCGAGTAACGAAGGTGTGATTATCTATATATTTCCATTAGACTGGTGTGAGAACCAAAACTAATATAGCTAGAACACTTTGTTGTGAATTGGCATCAAAAACAAGATTTTCTGTATATATATCAAATTTTATGGATTTGAAAACTCTAATTCACTAATTGATTGATGTTTGGGTTGTTTGTTTATTTGTTTGCTAATTTTAACCATTTATGCCTAAGTAAACTAATAATTGAATTATATTGAAATTGGTCGCATTTGCTTGCATATACATATACTTACATTGAACAGGTCATAGCAAGGAGGCTAGAGCCAGAGAATAAAATTTGTTTGCCCGACAAATAGGTACATGTTTACTACATAATTTCCTGTTTTGTTTGGGTGATGATGATTTTGTGAGCCTAATGGCTAGCCGCTTGGCTTTTTCTTTTTCTTTTTGAGATCTGAAGGACCGGGGAAGCTATTTGAAATTCCCCGATGCTCCCGGTGCAGGGGAGGTTATGGCGAAATTTTTCGAAAATTTAGGGTGTTAGCCAAATTTTTGAAGTTTTGAAAATTCTCAGAAACTAAAGAGTTAGAGAATGGAAGCCAGATCGAACATAGTGTTGAATAATCAAACCACTTTCGACTTTGTTCCTTTTCGGGGACGAAAAGTTTTAAGTGGGGGAGATTGTAATAACCCGGAAAATCTGGGCCAGTTTAAAATTTTTATTTTGGCAATTACCGCGAATTTTCTATATTTAAAATGAATTATTTTAAATAAAATCGACGTAAAATTTATTTTGAATATAATTCGAACGTATATATTATACGCGTCGTCGATAGAATATAAAATATTTATATATAATTATAAATAGAATTGAAAATGGCGCGGTAGTTCGATAATTCGATTTCAAACTTCAATTGAATGTACCGGGTGCAAAACAAACCGGATTTTAGTGAAACTAAAAACATTAGGATCTAATTGATAATATCTTTCTAACGGATGTAAGAAACTGAGATTTCACTTTAAAAATTTAGAGATATGTCCAGTTGAAAATTCTGAATAGTCGCTATGGAATTCAGGCCCTTAAAAATGGACATTTTGCAAATGACCTCGGATTTCGACGAAACCAGTTTTGTTGGGTCCGCAGTGTCAAATTATTGCTAGATTCCAAATTTCATAATTTTTCGAATCAGTATGTGAGCGTGGCAGAGGAAAACGTGTTTTGACCATTTCAGTTGATTTTAATCGACTGGAAATTGGCCATTTTTCCATCGGTCTCAGAATTCGACGAAACTAGTTTTGTTAGGACCGTATCGTCAATACGAAGCTAGAAAATATTTTTTAGGAACTTTTCTAGTTAGTATGTGACCCCGGTAACTTGAAATGTACGTTTAAAATTCAATATAGTGATTTAAATGTAAATTTAACGAAAACTGAGTGTAACAGCCGAATCAGCTTACGATACATATCCCATTGTGTTCGGAATGGGGGTGAAACGCTACGGGCGACAGGCGGTGGGCCTCGTTTCGAGTTCGGTAGTAAAAGTCAACTTTTTAAATTAAATTATAAAATAAAAATAAAATATATATATATATTATCTCCTTTATATCCCCCCCCCCCGATTCATTTCAGAAACAATAATAAAAAAAAAAAAAAAAAAAGAAAAGAAAATCGCCTCGAGACGTTCGCAATCGCCAACCGCCGCCCCTCCCCATCGTACGCCATCGCCAGTAGCGATCCGCGCCACCGCGGTTCCCCCCTGCCGCCGACGCCCGCCTACTCCGCTCCCCTCTTCTAGAGATCGACGCCCACGAAAAGCCCCGAAACCGTGACCCCCGATCCCCAAATCCGCCACCGCACCCGCAACCACACCTCCTCCGATCCTCCACCAAGCTCCGACGCCGAGCACAGCACCCCCCCCCCCACTTCGCAGCTACATCGGTGAGTTTTATTTATTTATTTATTTTCTCTTTTACTTATTCAGTAAAACTGTTTTGATTTTAAAAGTATATTAAAACTGAATTTTAAAGTATTTTAAAACTGGATTTTTAAAAAAGTATTTTAAAAATAGAATTTTTGTAAAGAAAAATAAAAACTGAATCTTTTAAAAGATAAAAACTGTTTTGTTTTTAAAAAGAATTATAAAAACTGTTTTAAAAGAAAATAAAAACTGTTTTTTTAAAAGGAATTATAAAACTGATTTTATTTTAAACATTAAAATAAGAAAAAGGGTTTAATCTTTTAATAGGAAAAGATTAGAACGTGCAAAAATAAAGATCATATCTTTAAAAATATAAAGATGGAATTTTTGTTAGGTAGAAAAAGTAAGGTATGATTCTTATATTTTTAAAGCAATAAAAATATAATTTTTACATCATAAGAATAACAAAAATATAATCTTTATAAGATAGAGAATATAAAGATATCATCTTTGTATATGTAGCGAAATAAAAATCTGATTTTTATTACGTTGAGATAAAGTGGTAATTTTTGAAAAGGCGAAAACTTTATTGTTATAAAGGCGAAAACTTTATTTTTGAAAAGGCGAAAACTTTATTTTAGAAAAGGCGAAATCTTTATGTGGAAAATAGTGTGATAAAAATATAATTTTTATCTATTTGACGTAGAGGTAAAAATTCGATTTTTATATATTGAACTTTGAACTAAAAATTCGATTTTTATATATTGAACTTTGAACTAAAAATTCGATTTTTATATATTGAACTTTGAAATAAAAATTCGATTTTTATATATTGAACTTTGAAGTAAAAATTCGATTTTTATATATATAGTGACTACGGGCAACGAAGATGACGAAGAGGCGATAACGAGGAAGACTTCTGCAAATGAAGAGCCGTGGAGCTTGGATAGCTATATGTGAGAACTCCTCACCTTTCAATTTCTTTTCTAGTTATATTTATATATATATATATACTAGGATGCAGACGGTGCTTAGTAGCACCCGACACAATCGTCCACAGACCATGGACTTGTTTGTTTGGCTGTTTGGTAATTAATTGAGATATTGATTTGAATGTGGTTTGTGGTGTGAAAAATCGAATCGATAAATTGGTTAGGATTAGACGTGCGCCGTTATAAGGCGAAGGAGTAAGGCTAGGTTAGACCCTTACTCCAAATTTTGTGGTTTGCATAACGAAAGTGAATTTGATTGATGTGTGAATGGCGTGGGCCTTCACTAGACCGGGGATAAGGCTGGGCCTTGTCCCGTTTCTAGTATCGTGCCGTTATGCCGCCGAAATTTTCTAAAAATATATTAGAAAAATAAAAATATCATTTTTATTGAATAAATGAACTGAATAGAAATCCATATGTTGAAATAAAATGTTTTATCGTTAAAAATATAATTTTTAACGTGAATGTGAATAAATAAATATTCATTTACAAACCGGACGGTTTGTTTATGTACACCTATTTGACTGACATGGATTGGGTCGATAAATTTTACACATCGCCCAACTGCACGAATAAAATCTATGTTTGATTGTTTGAAACCCTACACGGGTGTTGGGATGAAATTTAAAGTTCACTCATCCTGACTGATTAAATATGTCGATCGATTGATTGACAGGCTGTTATAAGCGTTAGATATCTATATTTGATGCTTATACAGTGTAGTGCACTTTGGTTGATGGTTGATTATTTTCAATGCTATTAAATACATGTGTTGTATGAAAATCCATATAATTAACGTTATATGGTGATTGATTGGGCCTCATTCCAATTTGAAAAATAAAGAATATAAAATAAAGGTTCATGTGTTGACTATACTCATCCGTTGGGATTAGTCATGTGTTGAACGAATTATTTTTATAATAAAATTCTACATCTTTATCAATATAAAATAAAGGTTCATGTGTTGACTATACTCATCCGTTGGGATTAGTCATGTGTTGAACGAATTATTTTTATAATAAAATTCTACATCTTTATCAATATAAAATAAAGGTTCATGTGTTGACTGTACTCATCCGTTGAGATTAGTCATGTGTTGAACGAAATAACTTAACAAAAATAGTCACACATGGACGGTACTCATTCGTTGAGATTAGTCGTGTGTTGACAAAAAGAAATATTTGAAATAGAATATATAAAGCCGTGTTGAATAGTGATGCGCCATTTTGACGCGAACGATATTTATATCGATTATAACGATTTCGAAATGAATTGAATATATAACGATTTCGATTTGAATTGAATATATAACGATTTCGAAATGAATTGAATATATAACGATTTCGAAATGAATTGAATATATAACGATTTCGAAATGAATTGAATATATAACGATTTCGAAATGAATTGAATATATAACGATTTCGAAATGAATTGAATATATAACGATTTCGAAATGAATTGAATATATAACGATTTCGAAATGAATTGAATATATAACGATTTCGAAATGAATTGAATATATAACGATTTCGAAATGAATTGAATATATAACGATTTCGAAATGAATTGAATATATAACGATTTCGAAATGAATTGAATATATAACGATTTCGAAATGAATTGAATATATAACGATTTCGAAATGAATTGAATATATAACGATTTCGAAATGAATTGAATATATAACGATTTCGAAATGAATTGAATATATAACGATTTCGAAATGAATTGAATATATAACGATTTCGAAATGAATTGAATATATAACGATTTCGAAATGAATTGAATATATAACGATTTCGAAATGAATTGAATATATAACGATTTCGATTTGAATTGAATATAAAACGATTTCGATTTGAATGGAATGGAAAACCAATTTGATTTCAAATTGAATATATAATGAACTTGATTCAAATAGAAACCGAAACGAATTTAATTTGAATAGAAAATGAATTTGAATCGAATAGAAAATCAATTTGAATTGAATTGAATTGAATTGAATTGAATTGAGAAACGAATTCGAATTGAATTTAAAATGAAGTGAAATGAATTCAAATTAAATTGAAATTTGAATTGAATAGAAATGAATTTTAAAACGAATTTATAAAGAAGAATTCAATTTTGATTTGAATTGAAATAGAAGTTGACTTTGTTTTTGAAACGAATTCAAAACTAAATATATAATTCGTTTTAAATAGAAATCGACGAAATATATATTATATATATTATATATATAATATAATGGCCTGAATAGAACGCGCCGCGCCGCGGCAGTTCGTAAATTTCGACCATTTATTTCAAACGGACATTACGGGAGATCCGACCGTCGGATTCTCCTAAAACCGGAACCGTTGGGTTCGTATCGAAAAGAGCTTTCTAACGAATATTAGAAATTCAAAATCTAACGGTTGGATTTGGAGATACGTCCAAATCAAATTCGAAAAAGGTCGCTGTAAGTGCAGTTCGATGACCATTGTTGGAAATCGACTGTACGGGCCTTGATAAAATTATTAAAAATATCAATAATTTGTGTAAAATCATAAGAAATGATTTGGGAAAAATTGGGGTGAAAAACTCCATATTTGAAAAGATAAAAATAGATTTTTATCAAAATGAACTAGTTTTGAACTAAATTTAAAACCAATTTATTTTTAAATAAATGAACAAGATTTAAAAAGGGGTTTTAAAAAAAATCGAATTTCTAATATATTTGATTGAGTTTGAAATGGGTTTATCGTGAACTGTGTTTTAAATAACACCTAGTTCTTTAACCCAGTAAAAGGAGTTTTAACGAATCTGCAATTAGATTGAAATGTGAATTCGTAATCTAAATTTCCAAATTTAGAAAATGAGCGGGAATGGAGTATTACCAGTTTTGCTCCAAAGCGATAGTTAAATCTTTAATTAGATTTGAACGTGAAATGGTAATTAGTTTTACCGATAACACAGTGGTGTTAGATATGGAGTATTACCAGTTTTGCTTCATGGGATGAATAGGTTGGGATTGGGAAATAAAATAAATAATTACTTCGTTGTGGTTCGCTAATCTCGACTAGTTGGAAAAACCATAATTTGGTTTTAAATAACATCCAAAGGAAGATTTCAGGATAAATTTTAAAGAATTTATCTTGAATAAAATTAATGGGAACCTTTCCCTGAGAATGTGGAATTTAGGAACTAGCTGTAGGTTGGCTAAGAAGAATGGTTTCCTGGGTATTGATCTGATGTTGGTTTCGGCCTTCGGGGTTAATGTTTGGGAAATTGTTCTCTTGCTGATTTGCGATTAGTGACTAATGAATTGGAATGAGGCGTATGTTGTGTTTGTGTAACATTTGTTTTAATATACGCGGGTTGTTCGGAAAGTCCGGGTTTACACCCATTCTGAATAACCGATTCGACGATATGTCGAAGATGAAGACGGTGGTTGAAGACCGGAAGTCTTCACATCGTAGGGATAATTACTGACGATCCTGATTGGGCTGTACACCCAAGAGGATGGAAATAGTTGGTGGTTGTCCAGACGTACTTGGAGATGGATGGATATGCGAGGAAAGTGCCTCCGGTTTCGTTCAGACCCAGAACGGACTTGTAAATGGATTGTGTGTCTGACATTGGATTTTATTCTGTGTTGATTGATTTCTATTAAATATATATCTGCTTGGCGGCGGAGAATTTATTCTCTTGCTTAACGCCCTTCTCTGAGACGTACGAGCTTAGAGGTTATATATCGATAGATATCAATCGCATGGCATGAATTGCCTGTGTGGCATGCTGAGTTGCATGGATCAAGGCTTCTGTTGAAAAGCAAAGTCTTG
The DNA here is from genome assembly GCA_030737875.1 of Allium sativum. Lineage (NCBI taxonomy): Eukaryota > Viridiplantae > Streptophyta > Magnoliopsida > Asparagales > Amaryllidaceae > Allium > Allium sativum. The sequence continues at coordinate 699,612,663 of CM060922.1, read as the reverse complement.
TGGTTGATGATCAAAGCATAACCTACGTGGTAGCTTTGTGTATAGCGTGTATTCGCGAGCCTCACACCTCGGTATGAGTTAAAAACGGGATACGGACTGCAGGGAGAGCGCACGTTTCTTTCTAGCTTTGGTGGTGTCAGTGACTTACCAGCCCTGACATTTATATACTTTTCACCTTTGTGGTTGTTGGATGAGGCGCCTCGATTATAGGTCTGTAAGGACCGGGAAACGTGTGTTCAGGCATAATTAATCCTCTAACGTAAGTGAGGACCGGCCCTGAAGATCCAGGGGTTACCCAGTGTGCGTAATCCCGGGGACATTTGCTAGAGTGTCTCGAACGCGGAGAGGAGCTTGCCCCTTGCCTCGACTCATGACGGAATCCAATTTCCAATACGTGTAATTCGGCTTTATTTGTAGAGCCTAGTATGGCGACATAGTAGCATGGGATACTATGCCGTCTATGATTTATATTTATGATTGAAACTGTTTTGACACTATACACTTATTATAGTATCAAATGATTTGTTTTAACGTACCAAGCATGTTTGGCTATTATAAGGGAAAACCCTATCCCCCGGCTTGCGTTGCATTGTATGATAGGACCTGGGTCTTATAATAGCTTCATTTTTCGAAAAGCATTGCGTTGTTTATTGATATGCACTGGTATTCTTGGGAGAAAACCCGTTCCGTGTTATACGGCGTGGTCCCTTGAATTACTCTCTTTTAAAGTAAAGTTTTAAATAACTGTTTTAGTTCTCACACCAGTCACATGACTGACCTGGAGTTTATTGTTTTAACCTAAACTCTGGGTGCCTCTATTTTCCGCACGGGCAGCTAGTAGTTTTGGTTTTGCAGATTTATATTCACAGGATCCTGGTTTACAGCTGGAATGATATCCGGAAAGCTCTGTATCCGTATATCACCTTCAGTTGTGCTTTGTATTATTTTCCGCTGCTATGTAATAACTTGTAACCTCTGATGTTTATTCAAATGTATAATATTCATTTATACTCTGTATATTCTTGTATCTGATGGGCATTGTTGTAATATACAAATGAAATGTTCTTCTGTTTGTGTTCTGATTTGTCATGTTCTCAACGTTCAGGGGTTTCGAACGGTCTATATCGGTTTAACGACTGATTCAGATCGAGCGAAATTCCAGGCCGTCACACCTTGCTTGATCGTTCTCTTTCCATCAATACCCATCTCTACCCAAGAGATGATTTCCAATAGATTAGGATCGTCCTTCTAACTGGAACCAATCCACTCAATCAAAATCGATCTAATCATCAAGCTTACTAGCGTTTCTGAATCCAATTCACTCTTAGGTCTGAAATCATATCCTGTGATATACTCTAGTTGCTTCCAACCCAGAAACATAACCCCTAAACTGGCATGTCTCCTACTCAATGCAACTATTACCGCACCCAAATCCTTTACTATGATCACTCTGCCCCATGGAGTCATGGCGACTCCACTGCACTGATCCATAGCCACTAGTCCTTTGCTATGTCCACTCTGCCCCATGAAGTCATAACAACTGCACTGGCTTGTAGCCTTACTAATCCTTTACTATGTCCACTTTGCCCTTCGAGTCATGACGACTCTACTGCACTAGCTTATAGTCTTACTATAATCACTTTGTTCCTCATCGCTGGAACCCTACAGGTGATAGTCTACTCAAGGGAAGAAAAATAGGAACAACATAGCAACCATAACATCCATCAAACAAGTCCTACCTATCACTTGCTAAATTCATAAACACATCGACACCTACATGACTTGTCTAACCAATCCCAATATGTCGATTCTAGTATGTATGGTCCAACCAACATCAATAACTAATGGAAGCCCAGCCTCCATACATACACCGATGCCTACTTGACTGATCCAACCAATCCCAGGCCAATGAAAGCCCCGCCTCCCTACGGACTACCGTACGTCCAACGTACGTTTATCCTCCAAGGATAACTAGATCACGTCCAACGGATCTAGGGTAACGGGCGTCCCCAGATACCCCTGCTTTTAGTCCGCCTAAAATACTTGAGTCCAATCCAAGTCTATCCATTATCTTGCTGCCCTCTCGAGTCCAACTCAAGCCGAATCCAATTCCTTGCAGCCTTCTCGAGTCCAACTCGAGTCAATCTATAACTCAGACCCAGTCTTGAGTATCCATTACCGACAAACTCTAGTCCAACGTGAGTCGTCTCCCTATTCGTTGGATCTCCAAGATCAACGAACACCCATTTTCTTTTACGAGTTCAAGTCCAACTTGAATCTCCCTAATCTTCGTTGTATCTACCATGATCAACGAACACATCCTATTCCTTCAAAATTCTACTATCCAATAGAGAACGTCAACATAGGGTCCTAAACAATCCATTACTTTGCATCTTTCTCGAGTCCCACTCGAGTCATCTCATAACCCTATTGAGTCTAACTCGGGAAGTCTATACCATTGAACAGTCTTATCATGTTCCGTCTGCCCATCACTCCTCGAGTAAACCAAGATATTATCCAATGAAAAATCAAAACAACTATTTACCCCTCACGCAAACCATCCTAGTCGAAATCGACATTCCCCAAGCACAAGCCCCAAAGGCCTAAACCAATATCAGACAAGCACCCAAGGAACATCTCCTCCGAGTTCGGACAACCCACGTGAGGTGATACTAGAAAAACAATCTAGCACTGGATCACTCATTTGCCTCCCAGAGACAACTAGAACTTATTACAACGATAACCTTTCAGCTTTCTTAACTCCAGTTACTATCACCATCACTAGGTAGGTACCTAATACCACCCTATTCCTTTGGAGTAGATCGACTCCCCAAAATAATGCTAAACCCAGTAAAGCCTAAACAAAGCAATCACAACAAACATACATCCATGACTCGATAATACCACATTACAACAAATCATGCCAAAACTAGTCGAACCACCAATCGGGTTCGTCACAACTAGAGGTCTATCGACTATCTCGGGTTTGTCAAACAATACCCGAATAGAAACATCTTAAATAGAAGGCATACCTTTTATAATGACACCCTTTCCCTTCTGCGCCGCACTTGGAGCATTCGACGAAGAAGGAACAACGTTGATAGCATAAACTTCCACAATCTGCTTCTCCCTAGGAGGTTGTGGGCAATCATCCTTGTGATGTTCCGCCTGGCCGCAGTTAAAGTACTTCCTTTCCCCAGGCTTTTCTCGACAATCTCTGGCATAGTGGCCCTTCTTGCCACAACTAAAGCATTCGCCATCTTTCTTATTTTTCTTATTCTGACCATCCTTGGTCGGGTTCTGCTTCCTCTTGTTCTGAGAATTCTTCTTGCCTTCACCGCCTGCTTGCGGCTTTGGCTCCTCTATAGATGCAATAACAACTTCGATCTTCGACTTAGGGAAAAGGCTCTCTGACCTTAATGCCTTTCCTACAATAGATTCGAACGTCTCATCGATATGGTTTATAAGTCTTTCCCCCAAGTACTCATCCAAGCCAATTATGAACTTCTCGTTCTTCTTTTCGACTGTATCAATAAGGGACCATCCATATTTCGATAAAGTATCGAATTCTGCGATGTACTCCGAGACTGCCCTACCATTCTGCTTAAGCTCCAAGAACTTCTTGAACAATTCTGATTTATGAGCAGCTGGAATAAACTTATCACAAAAGCGAGTCTTAAACTGATTCCAAGTAACTTGATCCTCTGGAGTAGCTGTCTTAATGCATTCCACCAATTCATCGCTCGCCCTTGCAACTGACGAGACGCTAGCCTTCTCTTAATAGCATCCTCGATACCCAAGTCGTCGAAGATACGATCACAGCTATCCAACCAATCCTGAACATCCGTGGCCGACTCCGTTCTGTGGAACGGCTTTCCACCAAGGTTAGTGTAATCCTTGCATAACATAGCAAAATCGGCCCTAGGCGCCTGCACTACTGCACCACCACCATTAGCAGCATTAGGAACGGCTCCCCGAGCATCCCTAAGCATCTCTCTCATGAGGTCAGTGAACATGGTCCTCATGTCAGGAGCATTCCCATTATTGGCTCTTCTACCAGCACCTCTCAAATTTCGGCTCATCGTCAAACCTGTAGAGAGAAAACGATTAACCATCTCCATAGTGGTGCCAGTGCAGTACGACTTCATCCTTAGCTATACTAATAACATATATATAGATATAGCTTTTGAAAACCAAAAAAATCACAAATACGCGCTCTCATATACGTATTATCTCTCCCTAGTGTCTTTCCCTAGGTTAACTACGCAACCTAGAGCTCTGATACCAAATGTGATGGCCCGCCCCGCACCAACCGACATTTACTCCAAAAGTGCGTTGTACACATGTCCAGCTAGCACGGGACGATCGTCAGAATGAAAGGAAAGGGGGAAATGAACTAACAGGGAACCTGTAGAATGTCTCACAGCGCATGGAACAAAATATAATAATAACATACTTGACATAAAACAGGTGAGACAATGCATAAGCTGAAACAAACTAACATATCAGCGGAAAATTCAAGTACAACTTATGATCCAAAGCCAACATTATTACAACTTTTCAAACTGTCTCAAAAAGCAAAAGCAAGATAAGGGAGGTACACTACTAATGCCCAAGTAGCGACCACCAACGACACAGGGAGAATATCTATATACCATACGTGGAAGCCTCCTGTTCGCCTCCGAATCAGCTACTCACGCATCACCAGCTAACCTGTCTCTAGTCTGCTCATGTGAGCACCCAGAGTAATAAGAGGAGACATAAAACTCTGGGTCAGACAAAAAGTCTTGTATGAGCGATAAGCATCTAAACAAAACAATAACAGGTATACTAAACCATACCTGAACCTGGACCTGCAACCAAAGAGTTAGCAATACATACTATACAACACTCTAAGGTGCCATTTCAAATGGTGTAAGAATAACGGGGGTGGGGATGTGCATGTCATAGTGATGTCAAACAATCAAGCATAACAACCATCCTCACATCTCTCACTCGGTGCGTAAAGTATACGATATCCACTACTTTGGTCACCTAATAGTTTGGGCCATGACGGAATCCAATCCCGTGTAACTATCACTACAAGCCCACTATCCATCTCTCAGTGGTGAACCAAAGTTATGAATACCGACAACCCCTTTGCTCACGTCCCGCAACAAAGCCCAATCATGAAGTGAACTCATTGGTTCCCATCTAGATCCTGAGCTCTAACTTCCATTTGGACTACCTTTGCATCTCAGGTTATTGTTCTCCTCGGATCGGTCTTCATTCAGTTAACAGCTCATACCTCGCATTCAAGCTTCCTGGTTCAGTCTGCAGTCACCATACTGGTTCGGGTCGAGTTCCTCCATTCAGATCGGGTCGCGCCATCAGCTCGTGATCCTCCAGCTCCATCGGATCGGGTCGTGTCCAAGCTTTGGGTCCATCGGTTCGGTTCGTGCTACCTCGTCTGGATCGGGTCGTGGTCTTCTCTTCGAATCATGTCTTGGAGTGCGCCGTTTCGTGGTCCATGTGTGCGAGCAGTTCAGATCGGAGGACTTCAGAGGCGAATGGATCGGAGATAGCTGGATCGTGAGCGACTCGTATACTAGCTCGGCTCGTGGCTTACTTAGGCGATCGACTCGTGGATATTAGGCACGATCAGGTTGGGTCGTGATACCCCTCCTGCGATCCGATCCGGTCTATTTCTTGCACTTCTTCCAACAAACTTTTTACGCCATTCGACGGCGTTTTCGACCAATCTAATTGTTCTAAACAATCACAAAGCATACCATACAGTCATAGCAACATGTATAAACATGCACAAACAACAAAACATCAATATGGTAGGTCAAAACGGATCAAACATACACAAAAACCCATATTTTCCCCTTAATCATGTTTAAGAACAACTTACAGTACGATTAGCAAAACTTAACCAAATTACCCAAATTTTCAAACAGAGGTCTAAAACAATATTTTGGAATTTATGAATATTTTTCCAGATTTTTAACATGTGTAAATTCGCTAATTTCCACTAATCACCCCTTAATCCCCCAAATTCCGGGATTTGCAAAATTAGTCGAAATTAACCCAAATTCATATCAGAGGCATAAAATGATGTTTTAGAATTTTAGGAATTTTTCTAGATTTTTCTGAACCATAATTTCGCTAATCTTCGCTAATTGTCATTACTAGCCGTAATTAGTGAAAAACAATGCAAATCACTCACCTTAGCCACAAACAAAACTTGAAATAAATCTCTGATTTGGTGAAGATCCCAGTGCAAAACAGCAGCTCTAATCTTGATTTGGTGAAGATCTCCCTTGATTTGATGTTGCTAATCCCAATCCTCAAGTTGCTAATGATTTGGAGGTGATTTAGAGGTTGGAGGCCATTTTTAGGGTTTCTTAGAGGTAAGTGGAGGCTAGAAAACTGAAATGAAATGAAACCCTAACTCATTTCAGCCTCCCCATAACCCTAATCCCGAAATGGGTTATGGGCCCAATTACTAATCACCTTATTTGGTCCGGTTAAGCAGTTTTTCACCTTCCAAACCTTATTTCAGCCATATCTTCCAAACGGTAAGTCCGTTTTTCGCATGTGACCACTCTACGGAAAGGTAAACCATCATCCGAGGCAAATGGAAGTGGTTTTAGGTCAAAACTCCTTTCCAATCAAAAGCTATGGACGAAACAAAATCAGCTAAGGGCAAAACGGTCATTTAAAAATTGGCAAAAATCATGAACATGGGAAATGACCCTAATAGTCGTTTCCCAAAGCCACATGACCATACGACTTCGTATAAGAAAGAAATAAATATTCTACGATCCTCCGATGCGTAGAATACGGGTTGTTACAAATGTGATCCTTTGACAGCTTTCAGAGGTCCAGACTTATTTTATGAGTGGTTAGTAATGTCGTTCGGCTTATGTAACGCTCCATCTTATTTTGTCGATTTAATGAATAGAGTATTCAGAGAATTATTGAATAAATTTATACTGGTTTTCATTGACGATATTTTGATCTTCTCTTAGTTCGCCAGTGAGCATGAGAAACATTTAGAACAAGTGTTGGAAATTCTGAGAAAGAATGTCCTAAAAGCTAAATTTTCTAAATGCATATTCTAGCAAGAAGAAGTGAAGTTCCTTGGTCATGTCATATCAAAGGAAGGAATTTCAGTGGATCCAAGTAAAATTGCAGCTATTCAAGATTGGAAGCAGCCTCAAAAATTTTCTAGGATTGGCTGGTTATTATCGGAAATTCTTTAAGGATTTTCCGAAGATATCTAGTCCATTAACGAAACTTACAAAGAAGCATAAAAGATTTAATTGGACTCCAGAATGTGAGGCAGCTTTCCAAGAGCTGAAATTAAGATTGACAACTGCCCCAGTGTTAACTATTATTGATGGCAATCAAGATTTGATGGTCTATACGGATGCTTCGCTTGAAGGTGTAGGTGCAGTATTAATGCAAAGAGGTCAAGTAGTTGCTTATGCTAGCCGTCAGTTGAAACCGCATGAGAAGAGATACGCTACTCATGATCTTGAGTTGTTAGCCGTCTCCTTTGCTTTAAAAATATGGAGGCACTATTTATTGGGTGAGAAATTCTAATTATACACCGATCATAAGTCGTTAAAGTATTTGTTCATCCAGAAGGATTTGAATTTGAGACAGCAGCGTTTGCTAGAATTTCTTGCAGCATACGATCTAGATATTTTGTATACTCTAGGGAAAGCCAATGTTGTAGCTGATGTGCTCAGCAGGAAGAATGCGATCATCGCTAATCTTATTGTTATGCCTTCGTTGATTGACAAAATATCTATTCTTCAGGAAGATAATCACTTCCTCCAGAGGATCAGTAAAAGAATTCAGAAAGGCAAGGCCTCGAGTTTCCAGATCGATAGCAAGGGAATTATAAGGTTAAAAGGCCGAATTTGCATTCCGAATATTTTTGAGCTCAGAAAGGAGGTGCTAGATGAATGTCACAAGTCCAAACTTAGTATCCACCCAGGGGTAAGTAAAATTTATAATGATATCAAGCGCACTTTCTGGTGGAGATCTATGAAAAGGGACATTTCTATATATGTTAGTCGGTGTTCCACTTGTCAACAAGTCAAAAGAAATCAATAGAAACTCGCCGGACTGTTACAACCATTGGAGATTCCAGATTGGAAGTAGGATCAAATTTCGACGGATTTCATAGATGGTTTTCCTAGAACTAAGAAGGGTAATGACAGTATATGGGCGATCGTAGATAGTTTCACGAAGACCGCCCATTTTATACCTGTCAGATCGACTAGAACAGCTCAAAGTCTAGCTCAGATTTATTTTAAAGAAATTGTCAGACTGCATGGAGTTCCCAGTAGTATTGTTAGTGATCATGATCTAATATTTGCTAGTAAATTCTGAGAAGCATTTCAAGAAGAGTTGGGAACAAAATTAAATCTTAGCACCGCATATCATCCTCAAACAGATGGCCGAACTGAGAGGGTGAATCGTATACTAGAAGATTTATTGCGAGCATATATTCTTGATTTTGGCGAATCGTGGGAAGATCACTTGCATTTAGCTGACTTCTCATATAATAACAGCTATCAAGCGAGCTTAGAAATGTCACCATTCGAAGCATTGTATGGTAAACCACGTAGATCTCCCGCATGTTGGGTAGAAACTGGCAATCGACTAGTATTGGGTCCCGACATGATTCGAGAAGCTTCGGATAAAGTCGATTTCATTAGGAAGCAACCGCAAACAGCTCAAAGCCGACAAAAGAGTTATGAAGATTCTAGAAGAAGAGATTTAGCATTTGCTATTGGTGATTATGTATATTTGAGAGTTTCTCCGATGAGAGGAGTAGTCCGATTTGGAAAACATGGAAATTGGTGCCTAGATTTATTGGTCCATTTCCGATACTTGAAAGGATTGGAACTCTTGCTTATAGGGTTCAATTGCCAAACTGGTTGCCAGGAGTACATGATGTATTTCACGTGTCTCAACTTCGAAAGCATGTGCATGATCCAATTCTGATTATAGAAGGAGCAGCGCAACAGGATTTGGATATTACTCTAAAATTAGCAGTGAGAAGAGAGCCACTGAAAATTGATGGCAAAGAAACCAAGGTTTTGAGGAACAAGAAGGTTCACTTAGTCAAAGTGCAATGGAGCAGAGATCCTAGAGACTGTACATGGGAGACAGAGGATAGCATTAAACAAGGTTATCCCAAGTGCAGAGTGGACATCTCTGATTAGCTCTGGTGCAAGGTACATTTACAACATTTTGCATTCCCGTTTCGTTTCCTACTTTACTATTGTTACCTTTTTGGGGACGAAAAGTTTTAAGTGGGGGAGATTGTAACAACCCGGAAAATCAGAAACAATTTAAAATTTTTATTTCAAGTAATTTTAACAGAAATTTGGTCATAAATTAAAAATTCCATTTTTAAATAATAATAATAATAAAGCCCTTAAAATAGATATTTTGCTAACGACCTCTGTTTTCGATGTAGCCACTTTGATTGGATCCGGAATGTCAATTTATTACTAGGTTTAAAATTCCATAATTTTTGGAATTAATATGTGAGCATGGCAAAGGAAAACGCATTTGGTAATTTCAGTTTGAATTGGATTGACCAAAAAAGACCATTTTCAAACGGTCTCCAAATTCAACGAAACTAATTTTGTTAGGACCGTATCGTCTAAACATACCTAGATTTATTTTTCAAGAATTTTTGGAATCTGTATGTGGCCCCGGCAAATTAAAATGTACGTTCAAATCTAATATTGAATGTTTTATATTTTAATTTGAAGAATAATTAACTGAAACAGTCGAATGGGCTTACGAAACATATTCCATTGTGTCCGAAATGGGGGTATTTAGCTAGGGGCGACTGCCAATGGGTTTGATTTGTAGTTCGAATAAGAAAACACTATTTTTGAAATAAATATATATATGGGTCAATCATAAAATTCCTTTCATTAATTATACTTTCCAATAATCAATAAAAAAAACCTGTAACTCCAATATCGACGACGGAAAACCATCTCCACCTTCTCTCCTCGATTTCGGCCAATGCACTCAACGAAATCAAACGGTCCAGTTGAGAATTTTGTAGATCTCCTCCTCCTCTTCAAATCCATACCAACTGCACCCTCCATCGTTCTGTCTTGGTCGAGATTTGCTCCCCTAAAGTTCGTCCGCCTCGCACCCATTTGCGCTGTCATGCCCAGTTCGTGTTCGACGAGAGTGACCTCCTCAGGTGTGCCTTTCGGAGCACTACATCGTGGCACAACTCGATCCTTCTCTCGTAGTTCGGATTGGAAGAATATTCTAAACCTAGTTTTGAATCCAATGTGGAAGGTAACAACGTAGTTAATTTAAACTATATATAACACTTTAAAGCGTTGCAAAGTTCGATTTATTAATAAAAATCATATCTTTTCCATATGTTGTCGAAATCCAGTGAAATAAGAGACATTGGACTCTTGGCAATGTCTTCTACATTCTAGAAGAGACTGGAACATATTTGAAGCTCTCTACAATTTTAGAAGGAGTGGAACCCAATGTGAGATTTCTAAATTCAAATTGGAGTGGAAAAATGATTTATAAATTATATAAGCAATGTATAAATTATATACGCATTGTATGTCTCATGTATGAGCGTTGTATAAATTATATATGCTGTGTATAAATCATATATACATTTCATAAATCATTTATGCTTGAATGGAATTGAAATGAAATTGAAATGGAAATAAATATATTTATATATATACACACACACACACACACTCCCCTCATCCACAGACCATAGACGATATAAATTGTTTGGATTGTAATTGTGAATGATAGATTGTGGTTGCAACAAATTTGGTTGTGTTTGTGGTATATTCATTATGTTGTGGAAATGAATGATATTGTGGAAATAATTGAAATGAAACCCTTGTATTGCCGCAAGGCCTAGGATAGCAGAGGAGCCGTGCTGGACAAGGTGCCGGTTTTAAATACTCTGCCGTTATAATGCCAAAATTTTATGAAATATTTATGTGTTGAAAAATATTCATATTTGAAATAAATTGTTTGAACGATAAAAATCACATTTTTATCTTATGTATGAAGTATATAAAATATTCATTTTTGAAATAAATTGTTTGAACAATAAAAAACACATTTTTACCTTATGTATGAAGTATATAAAATATTCATGTTTGAAATAAATTGTTTGAACGATAAAAATCACATTTTTATCTTATGTATGGAGTTTATAAAATATTCATGTTTGAAATAAATTGTTTGAACGACAAAAATCATATTTTTATCTTATGTATGAAGTATATAAAATATTTATGTCTGAAATAAATTGTTTGAACAATAAAAATAACATTTTTATCTTATGTATGAAGTATATAAAATATTCATGTTTGAAATAAATTGTTTGAACGAAAAAAATCACATTTTTATCTTATGTATGAAGCATATAAAATATTCATGTTTGAAATAAATTGTTTGAATGATAAAAATCACATTTTTATCTTATGTATGAAGTATATAAAATATTCATGTTTGAAATAAATTGTGTGAACGATAAAAATCACATTTAGATGAACCTTTAAAATAGTCATTGGTTGAAATAAATGTTTGAACATTAAAAACATCATTTTTAATGTGTTGATGAACTATATAAAATAAACATGTGTTGAAATAAATGTTTGTTCACTAGAAATAATATTTTTAACATGTATATGAAGTGTTGAAAATAAACATGTGTTGAAATAAATGTTTGTTCGTTAGAAATATTATTTTTAACATGTATATGAAGTGTTAAAAATAAACATATGTTGAATTAAATATTTGTTCATTGAAAATATTATTTTTAACATGTATATGAAGTGTTAAAAATAGTCATGTGTTCAAAAATATTTTTGTTCACTAAAAATATTATTTTTATCACATGTGTGAAGTGTTAAAAATAACCATGAGTTGATTAAAATGTTTGTTCAATGAAAATAATCTTTTTAACATGTATATGAAGTGTTAAAAATAAACATGTGTTGAAATAAATATTTGTTCATTGAAAATATTATTTTTAACATGTATATGAAGTGTTAAAAATAGTCTTGTGTTGAAAAGTATATTTTTTCACTAAAAATATTATTTTTATCACATATATGAAGTGTTAAAAATAACCATGGGTTGAAATAAATGCTTGTTCACTGGAAAGATTATTTTGAACATGTATATGAACTATTAAAAATAGTCATGTATGGAAATAATTATTTATTCGCAAAAAATATTATTTATAGCTTAGATATGCATATATATACATATGCTAAACAGGTAAATGGATTTGCTGTTGAGTAAAATGATTTATTTGCGTGCCCGACAAATAGGTAAACCTTAATGAGTTGGCTGCGCAATTTCATTTATTATACAAACTCCTGTGAATGCCATTGGATGCGGTGTGCTGGTAGTTCTGTGTGAGATTATGAACAATGCCATAGGATAGTAACAATTAATTTTGGACTACACTAGATGGCATACTTCGTGAAGATAGCATACTCTATCATATTCCATATAAGCATTTGGAACTTGTATGATGAGGTTGGAATTACCATACAAGCGAGAGACTTGTATGGCGATGACTGAATTTTAGATTGAACCGAAGACGAACTATTGATGTCGTAGCATATCAAATTCAATATAAGCATTTGGAGCTTGTATGACGAGGTTGAGATTACCATACGAGCGAGACGCTCGTATGGCGATGATTGAATTGCAGGTTGAACTGAGGGATGATATGGACTAAATAAAATGTAACTGTAAATTGTTAGATTAAATAAAAACCCCACACGGGTCTGGAGTTGACAATAATCACGTCTCTCCTGTTTTTAGATACGGCACGTGGATTATTTATTTTCCAACACTAGACAAGGTGATGAGAATTTATTCTCTTGAGAAATGATTTTTGCACTCTTACGTGGGCTTAGATTAGTCACCAAAAATTGTGTACGCTTATACTGGATTTATTGGGTACCTAATGCGACCCAATAAATTTCCAAACCCCTCTCCGTACAAAGGAGGTTATAACGAAATTTTTAGAAACTTAAAGGCGTTAGCCAAATTTTTGTAATGAAAACGGTTTGAAATCATCGAATGAATTACATATATATATATATATATATATATATATATATATATATATATTAAAATTAAAATAAAACGAATCGCGCCACTGCAGTTTGCGTTTTGGAATCGTAACTTTAAATGATTATACCGAGAAATCCGACCATTGGATTTCCCCAGAACTGAAACTTTTGGATTCGTTTTGGAAAGATCTTTCCAATGATATAAAATTTGTTGACATCCAACGGTTAGATTTGGAGAAATGTTTAATTCAAATCTGAATAAAAACTACGCCAGAATGAATTATATATATATATATATATATATATTAAAATTAAACAAATTGCGTGCGGCAGTTCGCGTTTTGAAATCGTAACTTTAAACGATTATACCGAGAGATTCGATCGTAGGATTTTCCTGAAATCCGAACCATTGGGTTCCTTTTGGAAAGATCTTTCCAACGATATAAAATTTGTTAAGATCCAACGGTTAGATTTTGATAAATGTATAATTCAATTCTAGAGAAAAACAACGTCAGGGCTGAGTTATGACTCGAAGTGTCGTTTAATTAAAATGAGAAATTTTTATATAAATAAAATAGCGATAAATCATTATAAAATATTATAAATGATATGGAATGGAATAAACCGATTTTACTTGGTTTATTGGATATCCGGAAGGTTAGATGTGTTTGACATGAAATTATTATATTGAATTGAAAACGTGAATGTCAACTGATTTAACTGGGAAAATAATTGATCTGAATTTTATATATACGTGAATTATTTGAAAAGGCCGAGTTAATTCTTAATTCAAATAATTAGTCGATGATTAAAAGTCGTAGATATGAAGACGGTGCAAGACCAGTGATCTTCACACCGTATCGATTGCTACTGATGCCTTAGATATGGGCAGCTCCCTTAATGAGGTTACAGTAGTAGTGGTCTGGACGTACTTGTTGATCGTTCGGATATGCGAGGGTCTCTCTTCCGTATTGGACATATGGAACGAGGAATAAGGCGTCTCCGGTTTCGTTCAGACCTAGAACGGACTAGTAAATGGATGTGTGTCCGACGTAGGATTTCGTTCTGTGTTGATTGATCTCTATTAAATATATATCTGTTTGGTGGCGGAGAATTTACTCTCTTGCTTAACACCCTTCTCTAAGGCGTACGAGCTTAGAGCTTATATATTGATAGACATCAGTCGCATGGCGGTCAATGTGGCATGCTGAGATGCAAATGATCAAGGCTTTTGTTGAAAAGCAGAGCCTTGTGGTTGATGATCAAAGCACAACCTTAAAGGGCATATCTTTGTGTATAGCGTTAATTCGCGAGCCTCACACCTCGGTATGAGTCAAAAATGGGATAAGAGAAGTTAGGAGGACATGACGTTTCCTTCTAGCTATGGGTGATGTCATGGTATGGAGCCTAGACATTTATTTACTTTTACCTATGTGGATGTTGGATTGCGAGGCGCCTTGGTTATATCGGTTACTACGGAGCCGATGGATAGGTTCAACAGGACCGGGAAACGTGTGTTCAGGAATAACTAATCCTCAAATGTAAGGGAGGACCGGCCCTGCAGGAACCAAGGGTTGCCAAGAGTGTGTAGTCCTGAGGCATTTGCTAGCGTGTCTCGAAGCGGTGAGGGGCCATCCCTGGCCTCGACTCATGATGGAAATCCAATTTCCAATACGACATTTCGGTTTTGATTGTAAACCTATATATGGCGACATGATATATGGTACCCATGCCGTTTATGATTGATACATTATGATTGAAATTGTGTTTGAAACATATATGCACTAGTAAAAATATCAAATGCTTTTGTTTTATACGTATCATGCATATTTTGGCCATTATAAGGTAAACCTCTATCCTTCGGCTTGTGTTGCATTGTGTGATGGGACCTGAGTCTTATAATGGCTTCATTTTTCTAAAAAGCATTGCGTTGTTTAAAGATTTACTTTATTTCATGCACTGACAATCACTGGAGAAAACCCGTTCCGTGTTATCGGCGTGGTCCTATGATTTGCTTTATTATTATTGTTAAATCAGTTAAGTAGATTTCTCATACCAGCCCCTTGACTGACTCGTAGTTTGTTTTCACTTGCAAACTCGAGTGCCCTTATTTTTACATGGGCAGCCAAGTGACAGGTTATAGGATGTATTTTGGCTTTGCACTATAGCATGAAGTGCATTTTTGGATGATGGTGAAGACTAGTTTATATCTGTATTTTGGACTATTGACATTTCTGCATGTATTCTCTTATGTATATGTACAGCTGATCGCGATGTAGACTGATTATCTCTATTATGTATTATCTGATGTATTTGTCCCATTGATCCTGATGTAGACTGATCATTTCCTTTATGCACTAAGTTGTATCCTATAACTATGCCACTCTAATGTTTATTACATTTTATGATTCCGCTGTCATATTGATGTAAATTATTCTATTTCATGTTTATGTTATCATCTGTAATATGCTAATGTTGATTGATGTGTTATATTCCGAATGATTATCCTTACTTTCGTGGCACGGGGGTTTGGTGAAACGACCCGAACTTCCCCGGTCTCCGAAGAGAAGAGAAAGAACGAATTGTTTTGAGAACACGACAAAATAGAACGCATACAAAAGAACATTTCATTGTATATTACAACAATGCATCAGATTACAAGAATATACAGAGTATAAATGAATATTATACAACACAAATTATCAGAGATTACAATAAATTACATAGCAGCGGAAAATAATACAATACACAACTAGAAGAGATATACGGATACAAAGCTTTCCGGATATCGTTCCAGCTGTAAACCAGGATCCTGTGAATATAAATCTGCAAAACCAAAACTACTAGCTGCCCATGTCAAAATAAGGGCACCCAGAGTTTAGGTTAAAACAATAAACTCCAGGTCAGTCATGGGACTGGTGTGAGAACTAAAACAGTTATTAATCTTTGTTTTTAAAGTTAGGTAAATCAAGGGACCACGCCGTATAACACGGAACGAGTTTCCTCCCAAGAATACCAGTGCATAAAACAAACAGTGCAATGCTAAATAAAGAAAAATGAAGCTATTATAAGACCCAGGTCCTATCACACAATGCAACGCAAGCCGGGGGATAGGGTTTTTACCTTATAATAGCCAAGAATACTTGATACGTTT
This sequence comes from Allium sativum, assembly GCA_030737875.1. Classification (NCBI taxonomy): domain Eukaryota; kingdom Viridiplantae; phylum Streptophyta; class Magnoliopsida; order Asparagales; family Amaryllidaceae; genus Allium; species Allium sativum. Next base: position 699,596,385 of record CM060922.1, on the reverse strand, counting down.
AAAACAAATCATTTGATACTATTATAAGTGCATAGCGTATAAAACAACTTCAAATCATAAGTATCGATCATAGGCGGCATGAATGCCCCATACCACTATGTCGCCATATATAGGTTATACAATCAAAATCGCAAAGTCACGTATTTGGAAATTTGGTTTCCGTCTATGAACCAAGGCAAAAGATAGTCCTCAACCGATTCGAGACTCTCTAGCCCGAGCCTCAGGATCAGAACGCATCAACCCTTTAGATCGTCAGGGCCGGTCCACCGATGTGGATTATTATGCCTGAACACTACGTTTCCCCGCCCTTTGGGGCGTAAATGAGCCAACGAATGACTCCATCGGACCCGGATCGTCTGATCAAACCGAGGCGCCTCGCAACAGCAACAACCACATAGGTGAAAAATATATAAATGTCAGGGCTGGTAGGTCACTGACACCACCCTAGCTAGAAAGAAACGCATGCCCTCCCTGAGGTCCGTCTCCCGTTTTTGGTTCACAACCGGGGTGTGAAACTCGCGAAGTAAACGTTACACAAAGCTACGCCACAAGGTCGTGCTTTGATAATCACCACAAGACTTTGCTTTTCAACAGAAGCCTCGATCAATTGCCACTTAGGCATGCCACACAGGCAATTCACTCCATGCGTTTGATATCCATCAATATATAACCCCTGAGCTCGTACGTCTCAGAGAAGGGCGTTAAGCAAGAGAATAAATTCTCCGCCGCCAAACAAATATATATTTAATAGAGATCAATCACACAGACTAAAATCCAATGTCAGACACACAGTCCATTTACAAGTCTGTTCTGGGTCTGAACGAAACCGGAGGCACCTAGTACCCCGCATATCCATCGATCTCCAAGTACGTCTGGACGATCACCAACTGTTTCCATCTTCTTGGGTGTACAACCCAATCAAGATCATCAGTAATCACCCAAACGACGTGAAGACCTCCGGTCTTCGACCATCGTCTTCATCTTCGACATATCGTCGTATCAGTTATTCAGAATGGGACAAACCCGGTCTTTCCGAATAACTCGCGTATATTTTAAACAAGTGTTACACAAACACAACATACGCCTCATTCCAATTCATCAGTCACTAACCGTAAATTAATCAAGAGAATAATTTCCCAAATATTAACCCCGAAGGTCGAAACCAACATCAGATCAATATCCAGAAAACCATTCTGCTTGGCTAACCGACAGTTAGTTTCTAAATTTCACATTCATAGGGAAAGGTCCCCATTAATTTTATCCAAGATAAATTCCTTGAATTTATTCTTTAATCTATTTTTGAATATCAATTCAAACTAGTCGGGATTAACGAACCTTACCGAAGTAATCATTTGTTTTAATTTCCCAATCCCAACCTATTCATCCCATGAAGTAGAACTGGTAATACTTCATATCTAACACCATGGTGTTATCGGTAAATTCAATTATCATTTCACGTTCAAATCTAATTAAAGATTTAAGTATCGCCTGGAGCAAAACTGGTGATACTCCATTCTCGATCATTTCAATCTAATTAAAGATTCATTAACACTCCACTTAGTTTTAATCGTTAACTGGGTTAAAGAATCCGTGTCATTTAAAACACAGTTCACGATAAACCCAAAATCACATTCCATTAATTATCGGGTTAAAGAACGAGTGTTATTTAAAAACACTGTCCACGATAAACCCAAAAATCAATATCAATTCAATTCCAATTAGATATTATTTAATTGGTACACTTCATTAAATCTAAATAAAAAGATTTAATCTTTTCTCAACTGGGTTCAAGAACAGTGTTAGTGAAGACACCATTCACGACAAACCCAAATCACATTTGATATTCAATACAAGGCTCTTAATAGAAAATATATCGGCTTATATTCAATATCAAATTCTATGATTAACAAATGTCGTATTGGAAATAACGATATAAATATATATCTTTCAAATTTCCATAACAACATCTGTATAATCACGAATTCCAACATCGAAATATTCCGAAGACAATTTCGATTCAAATCCACTCCAATGGAATCATTGGAAATTCTGGTTATTTTTAAAACCCTTTTTAAATTCAATTTATTTATTTAAAAATAAATAGAATTATAATTCTAGTTCAAAACTAGTTCATTTCGATAAAAATCTATTTTTATCTTTTCAAATATAGAGTTTTTCATCCCAATTCTTTCTAAATCATTTCTTATGATTTCACACAAATTATTACTATTTTTAATAATATTATCAAGGCCCGTACAGTCGATTTTCATCAACGGCCATCGAACTGCACTTACAACGACCTTTTTCAAATTTTATTTGGACATAATTCCAAATCCATCTGTTAGATTTCTAATTTCGAATATTCATTAGAAAGCTCTTTTCGATACGAACCCAACGGTTCCGGTTTTAGGAGAATTCGACGGTCGGATCTCCCGTAATATTCGTTCGAAGTCAATGGTCGAAATTCGCGAACTGCCGCGGCGCGGCGCGTTCTATTCAGGCCATTATATTATATATATAATATATGCTTCGTCGATTTCAATTCAAAACGTAGCTTATAAATCGTTTTCAAATTCGTTTTCAAAACGGTTTCAACTTCATATTCAATTTCAAATCAAAATTGAATATTCCAATATAAATTCGTTTTAAATTCATTTCAAATCGATTTTAATTCTATTTCAATTCTATTCGAATTCATTTCAAAACGATTTCAATTCTATTCAAATTCATTTCAAAACGATTTCAATTCTATTTCAATTCTATTCGAATTTCGAACCATTTCAGTTTATTTCGAATTTCAAATCAATTCAATTAGATTCGAATTTCAATTCACTTTAATATTCACTTCAATTTGAATAAAATCGATATAAATATCGTTCACGTTAAAATGGCGTCAATCTATCAACGCGGCTTCATACAATTCAATTTTCAAATATTCTACTTCAAATATTTCTTTTTCAAATATTTCTATTCAAATATTTCATTTCAAATATTTCTATTTAAAATATTTCTATTTCAAAACTGGAATGAGGCCCAAACAATCACCATATAATGTTAATTATATGGATTTTCTACAACACATGTATATATCAACAACGATGAATAATCAACCATCATCCAAAGTGCATTCTACACTGTATAAGCATCAAATATAAATATTCAATGCTTATAACAGGCTGTCAATCAATCGATCGACATACAACTAAACAATCGGGATTAGTGTACGTCAAATATCATCCCAATACCCGTGTGGGGTTTCAAGCAATCAAACACAGATTTTTATTTGTGCAGTTGGGCGATGTGTAAAATTTATCGTCCCAATCAATGTCCTTCAAATAGGTGTACATAAACAAACCGTCCGGTTTGTAAATGAATATTTATTTATTCACATTCACGTTAAAAATTATATTTTTAACGATTAAACTATTTTATTCAACCTATGAATATTCTATTTGGTTCATTTATTAAATAAAATGTTATCTTTATTTTTCTAACTTATTTTTAGAAAATTTCGGCGGCATAACGACACGATACTAGAAACGGGACAAGGCCTAGCCTTATCCCCGGTCTAGTGAAGGCCCACGCCATTCACACATCAATCAAATCAATTCCATTTCACCAAACAATTCAATTCAAACCAAATAATCTAACTAACTACACAACCAAACGATTAAACAAACAAGCCATCCATGGTCTGTGGATGACGAGTGTCGGGTGCTACTAAACACCGTCTGCATCCTAGTATATATATAACTAGAAAAAGAAATTGAAGAGTGAGAAGTTTTCACCGATAGCTATCCCAACTTCACGACACTTCTTAGGTAGAAGTCTTCGTCGTTCTTGCCTCTTGTCTCTTTCTTTGCCCGTATTCTCTACATATGTAAAAATCGAATTTTTACTATGCTATTCAATATATAAAAATCGAATTTTTACTTTGCTATTCAATATATAAAAATCGAATTTTTACTTTGCTATTCAATATATAAAAATCGAATTTTTACTTTGCTATTCAATATATAAAAATCGAATTTTTACTTTGCTATTCAATATATAAAAATCGAATTTTTACTTTGCTATTCAATATATAAAAATCGAATTTTTACTTTGTTATTCAATATATAAAAATCGAATTTTTACTTTTACTCCATTGGATAAAATTTCTATTCTTACAACGCTACTCTATAGATAAAAATTCTATTTTGATAACGCTACTCTATATAAAGATTTTATTTTTATAACGCTATTCTCTACGTAAAGATTTCGCCTTTAAAAATCATAGCTTTTGTCGAATAAAAATCTTACTTTTACCGAATAAAAATCTCGTCTTTAACACTTTAAAATTTTTGTTTTTAACACTTTAAAAATCTCTTCTTTAACACTATAAAATTTGACCTTTATTTATATGAACATCATAGAAAAATACAGTGGCTTAGTATATAAAAATGAAATTAAATTAAAGGACTTACTGTTCGGTTTTACTGCGGAAGGGGGGGGCGTCAGCCGTGCATCGGAGGGTAGGAGGAAGAGGGCGGAGGGCTGAGGTGGCGGTGCGGCATCGATTTGAGGGATGGAGGGAGCGGCGGCTGCGGGGTCTCGTCGGGTATGGGGTTCAACGAGGAGAGGGGCACGGGGTAGGTCGAGTTGGAGGAGGAAGAAGGGGGCGAATCGGCAGGGGCGGCGGCGTGCGGTGGTGCTCCTCCCTGGCGGCGCACGATTTCGATTCTTTTTCTTTTCTTTGAACTAATGCAAAACGAGAAGGGGGGTGGGCCAGAGGAAATAAAGGAGAGGAAGGGGAGAGATATTTTCTTTTTATTTATTTAATTAATTTAATTTCCACCAAGCGTTGACTTTTCATCCGAACCCCGATTCGAGCCCAACGACTGTCATCCCTAGCGTATTACCTCCATTCCGAACACAATGGGATATGCTACGTAAGCTGATTCAGCCGTTTCGTTCATTTTTCGTCAAAATCAACATATAACTCTATATATTGAATTTGAACGCGCATTTCTATTTATTGGGGTCGCATACTAACTCGAAAAATTCCCGAAAAATATTTTCTGGCTTAGTATTGACGATATGGTCCTAACAAAACTAGTTTCGTCGAATTCTGAGACCGTTTGAAAAATGGTCATTTTCCAGTCGATTAAAATCAACTAAAACTGGTCAAACGCGTTTTCCTTTGCCACGCTCACATATTGAATCGAAAAATTATGAAATTTGAAACCTAGCAATAACTTTACATCCCGAATCCAACAAAAGTGGTTTCGTCGAAATCCGAGGTCGTTTGCAAAATTCCCATTTTTAAGGGCCTGAATTCCATAGCGACTATTCAGAATTTTCAACTGGACATATCCTTTAATCCCCGCTATGAAATTTTGATTTTTCGGATTCGTTGGAAAGATAGTCACAATTAGATCCCATTATTTTTGGTTTCACTAAAATCCGTTTTATTTTGCACCCGGTACATTCAATTGAAGTTTGAAATCGAATTATCGAACTACCGCGCCATTTTCAATTCTGATTATAATTATATATAATTATTTATATTCTAATGACGACGTATATAATATATACGTTCAAATTCTATTCAAAATAAATTTCTCGTCGATATTATTTAAAATAATTCATTTTAAATTTTCAAAATTCACTAAAATTGCCAAAATAAAAATTTTAAACTGGCCCAGATTTTCGGGTTGTTACGATCTCCCCCACTTAAAACTTTTCGTCCCCGAAAAGGAACAAAGTCGAAAGTGGTTTGATTAATCAACTCTACGTACGATCTGGCTTCCATTCTCCAACTTTTCAGTTTCTGAGAATTTTCAAATTCTTCCAAAATTTGGCTAACACCCTAAATTTTTGAAAAATTTCGCCATAACCTCCCCTGCACCGGGAGCCACGGGAAAATCCCGAAATTGCCATATAGGCCTTCTGATCTCAAAAAGAAAAAGAAAAAGCCAAGCGGCTAGCCAATAGGCTCATAAAATCATCATCACCCAAACAATACAGTAAATTATAGTAAACATGTACCTATTTGTCGGGCAAACAAATTTTATTCTCTGCTCTAGCCTCCTTGCTATGACCTGTTCAATGTAAGTATATATATATGCAAGCAAATGCGACCAAATTTCAATAATATTCACCATTTGATCAAATTGGCTAAATGGTTAAAATTTCAACTAACAAACAATAATCAAACAACACAAACATCAATCCATTAGTTGATTAGCTTTTGAAATTCATAACTTTGATATATAGTCAAAAATCACATTTTTGATGCCAAATCACAACAATAAATCCTATATAGCTTTGGTTCTCACACCAGTCAATTGGAAATATATAGAAATCCCACTTTCGTCGCACGAACATAAATTCTAATGATGGAGCTCCATCATCAAAATCATCTTTGGCGATTAGAGTGTAATTCTATATCTATCCAGTATATTAAAACTTCAAATACACGTTTGCAAGGCGTATATGAAAAATCTTTATATACTGGACTGTCCAAATCAATACAAATAAATAATCAACTACGAATAATTGATTTAAATTTTCAAAACAAAATTGGTTTTCATTTTAAAAATATACTCTTCCCACTCGTTCTAGGATACTACTGATCCCATCTCTAACGAGTCATTCTAATTGGATATTACTAATCCAATATCTGATGAATTCTTTCGTATGGTTCTAATGTGTCTAGTTCTCTGAGCGTTGTAAACCAAAGCTCTGATACCACGATGAAACGACTCGAACTTCCCCGGTCTCCGAAGAGAAGAGAAAGAACGAATTGTTTTGAGAACACGACAAAATAGAACGCATACAAAAGAACATTTCATTGTATATTACAACAATGCATCAGATTACAAGAATATACAGAGTATAAATGAATATTATACAACACAAATTATCAGAGATTACAATAAATTACATAGCAGCGGAAAATAATACAATACACAACTAGAAGAGATATACGGATACAAAGCTTTCCGGATATCGTTCCAGCTGTAAACCAGGATCCTGTGAATATAAATCTGCAAAACCAAAACTACTAGCTGCCCGTGTCAAAATAAGGGCACCTAGAGTTTAGGTTAAAATAATAAACTCCAGGTCAGTCATGGGACTGGTGTGAGAACTAAAACAGTTATTAATCTTTGTTTCTAAAGTTAGGTAAATCAAGGGACCATGCCGTATAACACGGAACGGGTTTCCTCCCAAGAATACCAGTGCATAAAACAAACAGCGCAATGCTAAATAAAGAAAAATGAAGCTATTATAAGACCCAGGTCCTATCACACAATGCAACGCAAGCCGGGGGATAGGGTTTTTACCTTATAATAGCCAAGAATGCTTGATACGTTTAAAACAAATCATTTGATACTATTATAAGTGCATAGCGTATAAAACAACTTCAAATCATAAGTATCAATCATAGGCGGCATGAATGCCCCATACCACTATGTCGCCATATATAGGTTATACAATCAAAATCGCAAAGTCACGTATTTGGAAATTTGGTTTCCGTCTATGAACCGAGGCAAAAGATAGTCCTCAACCCATTCGAGACTCTCTAGCCCGAGCCTCAGGATCAGAACGCATCAACCCTTTAGATCGTCAGGGTCGGTCCACCGATGTGGATTATTATGCCTGAACACTACGTTTCCCCGCCCTTTGGGGCGTAAATGAGCCAACAAATGACTCCATCGGACCCGGATCGTCCGATCAAACCGAGGCGCCTCGCAACAGCAACAACCACATAGGTGAAAAGTATATAAATGTCAGGGCTGGTAGGTCACTGACACCACCCTAGCTAGAAAGAAACGCATGCCCTCCCTGAGGTCCATCTCCCGTTTTTGGTTCACAACCGGGGTGTGAAACTCGCGAAGTAAACGTTACACAAAGCTATGCCACAAGGCCGTGCTTTGATCATCACCACAAGACTTTGCTTTTCAACAGAAGCCTCGATCAATTGCCACTTAGGCATGCCACACAGGCAATTCACTCCATGCGTTTGATATCCATCAATATATAACCCCTGAGCTCGTACGTCTCAGAGAAGGGCGTTAAGCAAGAGAATAAATTCTCCGCCGCCAAACAGATATATATTTAATAGAGATCAATCACACAGACTAAAATCCAATGTCAGACACACAGTCCATTTACAAGTCCGTTCTGGGTCTGAACGAAACCGGAGGCACCTAGTACCCCGCATATCCATCGATCTCCAAGTAAGTCTGGACGATCACCAACTGTTTCCATCTTCTTGGGTGTACAGCCCAATCTAGATCATCAGTAATCACCCAAACGACGTGAAGACCTCCGGTCTTCGACCATCGTCTTCATCTTCGACTTATCGTCGTATCAGTTATTCAGAATGGGATAAACCCGGTCTTTCCGAATAACTCGCGTATATTTTAAATAAGTGTTACACAAACACAACATACGCCTCATTCCAATTCATCAGTCACTAACCGTAAATTAATCAAGAGAATAATTTCCCAAATATTACCCGAAGGCCGAAACCAACATCAGATCAATATCCAGAAAACCATTCTGCTTGGCTAACCGACAGTTAGTTTCTAAATTTCGCATTCATAGGGAAAGGTCCCCATTAATTTTATCCAAGATAAATTCCTTGAATTTATTCTTTAATCTATTTTTGAATATCAATTCAAACTAGTCGGGATTAACGAACCTTACCGAAGTAATCATTCGTTTTAATTTCCCAATCCCAACCTATTCATCCCATGAAGTAGAACTGGTAATACTTCATATCTAACACCATGGTGTTATCGGTAAATTCAATTACCATTTCACGTTCAAATCTAATTAAAGATTTAACTATCACCTGGAGCAAAACTGGTGATACTCCATTCTCGATCATTTCAATCTAATTAAAGATTCATTAAAACTCCACTTAGTTTTAATCGTTAACTGGGTTAAAGAATCCGTGTCATTTAAAACACAGTTCACGATAAACCCAAAATCACATTCCATTAATTATCGGGTTAAAGAACGAGTGTTATTTAAAAACACTGTCCACGATAAACCCAAAAATCAATATCAATTCAATTCCAATTAGATATTATTTAATTGGTACACTTCATTAAATCTAAATAAAAAGATTTAATCTTTTGTCAACTGGGTTCAAGAACAGTGTTAGTGAAGACAACATTCACGACAAACCCAAATCACATTTGATATTCAATATAAGGCTCTTAATAGAAAATATATCGGCTTATATTCAATATCAAATTCTACGATTAACAAATGTCGTATTGGAAATAACGATATAAATATATATCTTTCAAATTTCCATAACAACATCTGTATAATCACGAATTCCAACATCGAAATATTCCGAAGACAATTTCGATTCAAATCCACTCCAATGGAATCATTGGAAATTCTGGTTATTTTTAAAACCCTTTTTAAATTCAATTTATTTATTTAAAAATAAATAGAATTATAATTCTAGTTCAAAACTAGTTCATTTCGATAAAAATCTATTTTTATCTTTTCAAATATAGAGTTTTTCATCCCGATTCTTTCTAAATCATTTCTTATGATTTCACACAAATTATTACTATTTTTAATAATTTTATCAAGGCCCGTACAGTCGATTTTCATCAACGGCCATCGAACTGCACTTACAACGACCTTTTTCAAATTTTATTTGGACATAATTCCAAATCCAACCGTTAGATTACTAATTTCTAATATTCATTAGAAAGCTCTTTTCGATACGAACCCAACGGTTCCGGTTTTAGGAGAATCCGACGGTCGGATCTCCCATAATATTCGTTCGAAGTCAATGTTCGAAATTCGCGAACTGCCGCGGCGCGGCGCGTTCTATTCAGGCCATTATATTATATATATAATATATATAATATATACTTTGTCGATTTCAATTCAAAACGTAGCTTATAAATCGTTTTCAAATTCGTTTTCAGAACTGTTTCAACTTCATATTCAATTTCAAATCAAAATTGAATATTCCAATATAAATTCGTTTTAAATTCATTTCAAATCGATTTTAATTCTATTTCAATTCTATTCGAATTCATTTCAAAACGATTTCAATTCTATTTCAATTCTATTCGAATTCATTTCAAATCGATTTCAATTCTATTTCAATTCTATTCGAATTCATTTCAAAACGATTTCAATTCTATTTCAATTCTATTCGAATTTCGAACCATTTCAGTTTATTTCGAATTTCAAATCAATTCAATTAGATTCGAATTTCAATTCACTTTAATATTCACTTCAATTTGAATAAAATCGATATAAATATCGTTCACGTTAAAATGGCGTCAATCTATCAACGCGGCTTCATACAATTCAATTTTCAAATATTCTACTTCAAATATTTCTTTTTCAAATATTTCTATTCAAATATTTCATTTCAAATATTTCTATTTCAAATATTTCTATTTCAAAACTGGAATGAGGCCCAAACAATCACCATATAATGTTAATTATATGGATTTTCTACAACACATGTATATATCAACAACGATGAATAATCAACCATCATCCAAAGTGCATTCTACACTTTATAAGCATCAAATATAAATATTCAACGCTTATAACAGGTTGTCAATCAATCGATTGACATACAACTAAACAATCGGGATTAGTGTACGTCAAATATCATCCCAATACCCGTGTGGGGTTTCAAGCAATCAAACACAAATTTTTATTTGTGCAGTTGGGCGATGTGTAAAATTTATCGTCCCAATCAATGTCCTTCAAATAGGTGTACATAAACAAACCGTCCGGTTTGTAAATGAATATTTATTTATTCACATTCACGTTAAAAATTATATTTTTAACGATCAAAATATTTTATTCAACCTATGAATATTCTATTTGGTTCATTTATTAAATAAAATGTCATCTTTATTTTTCTAACTTATTTTTAGAAAATTTCGGCGGCATAACGGCACGATACTAGAAACGGGACAAGGCCTAGCCTTATCCCCGGTCTAGTGAAGGCCCACGCCATTCACACATCAATCAAATCAATTCCATTTCACCAAACAATTCAATTCAAACCAAATAATCTAACTAACTACACAACCAAACAATTAAACAAACAAGCCATCCATGGTCTGTGGATGACGGGTGTCGGGTGCTACTAAACACCGTCTGCATCCTAGTATATATATAACTAGAAAAAGAAATTGAAGAGTGAGAAGTTCTCACCGATAGCTATCCCAACTTCACGACACTTCTTAGGTAGAAGTCTTCGTCGTTCTTGCCTCTTGTCTCTTTCTTTGCCCGTATTCTCTACATATGTAAAAATCGAATTTTTACTATGTTATTCAATATATAAAAATCGAATTTTTCTTTGTTATTCAATATATAAAAATCGAATTTTTACTTTGCTATTCAATATATAAAAATTGAATTTTTACTTTGCTATTCAATATATAAAAATCGAATTTTTACTTTGCTATTCAATATATAAAAATCGAATTTTTACTTTGCTATTCAATATATAAAAATCGAATTTTTACTTTGTTATTCAATATATAAAAATCGAATTTTTACTTTTACTCCATAGGATAAAATTTCTATTCTTACAACGCTACTCTATAGATAAAAATTCTATTTTGATAACGCTACTCTATATAAAGATTTTATTTTTATAACGCTATTCTCTACATAAAGATTTCGCCTTTAAAAATCATAGCTTTTGTCGAATAAAAATCTTATCTTTTACCGAATAAAAATCTCGTCTTTAGCACTTTAAAATTTTCGTTTTTAACACTTTAAAAATCTCTTCTTTAACACTATAAAATTTGACCTTTATTTATATGAACATCATAGAAAAATACAGTGGCTTAGTATATAAAAATGAAATTAAATTAAAGGACTTACTGTTCGGTTTTACTGCGGAAGGTGGGGGGGGGGGCGTCAACCGTGCATCGGAGGGCAGGAGGAAGAGGGCGGAGGGCTGAGGTGGCGGCTGCGGGGTCTCGTCGGGTATGGGGTTCAACGAGGAGAGGGGCGCGGGGTAGGTCGAGTTGGAGGAGGAAGAAGGGGGCGAATCGGCAGGGGCGGCGGCGTGCTGTGGTGCTCCTCCCTAGCGGCGCACGATTTCGATTCTTTTTTTTTCCTTGAATTAATGAAAAACGAGAAGGGGGGTGGGCCAGAGGAAATAAAGGAGAGGAAGGGGAGAGATATTTTCTTTTTATTTATTTAATTAATTTAATTTCCACCAAGCGTTGACTTTTCATCCGAACCCCGATTCGAGCCCAACGACTGTCATCCCTAGCGTATTACCCCCATTCCGAACACAATGGGATATGCTACGTAAGCTGATTCAGCCGTTTCGATCAGTTTTTGTCAAAATCAACATATAACTCTATATATTGAATTTGAACGCGCATTTCTATTTACTGGGGTCGCATACTAACTCGAAAAATTCCCGAAAAATATTTTCTGGCTTCGTATTGACGATACGGTCCTAACAAAACTAGTTTCGTCGAATTCTGAGACCGTTTGAAAAATGGTCATTTTCCAGTCGATTAAAATCAACTAAAACTGGTCAAACGCGTTTTCCTTTGCCACGCTCACATATTGAATCGAAAAATTATGAAATTTGAAACCTAGCAATAACTTTACATCCCGGATCCAACAAAAGTGGTTTCGTCGAAATCCGAGGTCGTTTGCAAAATTCCCATTTTTAAGGGCCTGAATTCCATAGCGACTATTCAGAATTTTCAACTGGACATATCTTTTAATCCCCGCTATGAAATTTTGATTTTTTGGATTCGTTGGAAAGATAGTCACAATTAGATCCCATTATTTTTGGTTTCACTAAAATCCGTTTTATTTTGCACCCGGTACATTCAATTGAATTTTGAAATCGAATTATCGAACTACCGCACCATTTTCAATTCTGATTATAATTATTTATATTCTAACGATGACGTATATAATATATACGTTCAAATTCTATTCAAAATAAATTTCTCGTCGATATTATTTAAAATAATTCATTTTAAATGTTCAAAATTCACTAAAATTGCCAAAATAAAAAATTTAAACTGGCCCAGATTTTCGTGTTGTTACATTTGGGGTTTTCACATCAGGTGAAAATACTAGTGTTACATTTGAATATTTATAATACTTCTAGGAATAATATATCAACACTGAATCTATGATAAATCAGAATGCATGCCATTGATGAAGAAATAAATGGTTATTACTATGTTATAAATGCTATTGATGAACACCGTCATTAAACTTTGAATTTGATTTCTTTTTTTTATTAGTGTATCGCGGTCACTCTTGCTTGGTTATTGTCAATAACTCCATTATTCAAACTCGTAGTTGGTTTAAAATTTTCTATATTCATATCAGTCGGTGCCTATGGTTTGAACTTACAAAGCACCTATGCGTAGTTCATGTGAGGCAAATACTCCAACCGTGAATTATAATTAATAATGATTTTATGTCAATCCTTGTAAATCATATGATTATAGTATATGGATGAAGCAAAAGGATTATATGTCTACTTCCTAAATTTAAGCCTTCCCTAACTACATTTGGTAATTTGACAGAGTTGGATTTCTTTGGATTTTTTTGTTTCGTACAAGGGGCGCTTGAGAATTTACTAAAGGGGATTGTTAAAGGGACTCCACTTTTGGTTAAGAGGAGGACAAATTTTAAATTATTGTTCAATTGTTAAGGGGAGGACCAAAAAAATTAGCCCCCCCCTAAACATTTAATTAAATATTCCAATATTAACCCCATAATCATATTTAATGTAAACTTTAAAACCTAAACCCCTAATTAATGAGCACAATTTAATGAAATAAAAAAGGGATATAATTAACATAATGGAGACACAAGAAATTTGTGTGGGTAATCAAAAGATATCAGATTAAGTAAGTTAATGAATATCGTTTTGGAATTCGATGGTTCAATTTAAAATACTTAAATATTCATGAACAAATCTGATTGAAACTGTATAATCGGATCATTAATTGAGATGCAGATGTTTTTGCGTCCTGGAAATGGTAAGAAATTGTATTCGTGCGTATGCAAAACAACGCGGAATACAAAAATATGCGGTGGCTCAACACTGTGTTATGTACAAGAAGAGCGTTGAACTGTTACATTAAATTAAACGCAAAATATGGCCGAAATGGGTGTTTTAAAAGGGCATGCATTGGCCGAATTTGAAGATTTCATTGCAAATATATGTACAAAATATTTACTTTACATTGCAAACTTGAAATGTAAACGATAAAATTTATCAATTATAAATGGGTATATAAAGTAGCTTATAATTTTCATTAATTTTCCAAAAAAAAAGAAAAATTGAATACAAAGTCTTGTTCATGTTTAACAAATCATACAGTCTATGCACTCGTTTAGCGCACATCTCTTTTATATTCTACAAGTAAAAATACACATTGAAGGTGAAAACATGAAAGGAAACGTTTATAGAAATCAACAGCCGTTACTGATTTTATGACATATTTCAAGAGAGCGTCATTTTACTAAATATTGTTGTTTTTAGCTACTGAAGTATCGTTGTTGTCCTCATAATGTTTATGAACCATCTTCTTGTACTTTGAAAACAAGAAAATAAAATATTGTTCTCAATCATGAATTATCGGTTCTTAAGATGTAAACCTTAATTGTATGTTTCGATCAAAAAATAACGATAGTGATTGTATGTTGTGACGAGTGGTAGTTTAGTCCATCTTTTTTCTAAAATTAAATAAACCAAACCCTCCCTTAACAATTTTCATTTTTAGTGGAGTCCCCTTAAAATTGTCCTCCTCTTAACCAAAAGTGGAGTCTCTTTAACAATCCCCTTACTAAATTCGCGCCCGGTTCTAAGTATTTTAAGTTTGATGGCAGTTAATACACATCCCTTGTTCACAATCAGTGCTCCTAATCTTGTGGTGCTTCATATACAATCATTTTATTCCTACTCTTAATTTAAGTATACTCCGTTGTTGACCTCCTATTCAACAGTTATCAGTTTAAGTATACTCTACTGTTGACCGCTGTTATAATGGCAGATTCAGAATTTTTGGAATAAGGGAGTTATATAAAACAACGCATGTTTAACCAAGTGTTAATTGTGTCTGCAAAGGGAAGTTGATAGAGACTGATTTTCTCAAGCAAGAAAGAGTCATTGGCTATTTTCTTTTGGTTAGTCATCATTTATAGAACGTCGGAATACGACTTCAAATGAAGGTTAGTTCTGAAGCTTATTTATTTATGTAGATTATTGATTTCAGTATTGTGTTGATATAAGGATTTTTTTTTTTTTTGAATGAAGATAATATGAAAGGGAAGCTGCTCCTCCAAAGACAGACATGGATCATTGGCTTTTAGATCAAACAGGATACATATCGTGTGCTTCCAATTTGTTACATGATTTGGATCAAATGGTCGTTTAGAAACTTTTGAAAATTTTCCATTTGCCAAAATAAACCGGTAAAGAAAAAAGCAATTTATTATGTAAAATTATCAACCTAAAATTGTACTTGGTGGAGCTTTCTTTTGGCTTGACGATGTTAATTTTGCTGCATAAGTAAATGTACATAAGCTTGCTTGCTTAGCTATATTCTCAAATTCCTCTTGTGGGTCTTCATTATAGTTATATTATGAGAAATACCAATTCTAAAGTATTTTATTTGGCATCATGCAGTTAGAATGTTCACAGGATATTCTATTCATTTAAACAGCTTCCCTTGACCTAGTTTATTAATATTACTTTTGGTTTTAGCCTAACAATTGTGCTATTCAAATTAGTAAGAATAGCATGGAATAAAATTCTCAATGTTTTACATTGTTCTTCGAAACCTTGATGTTTAAGGCCAAATTATATATACTATATTTCCCCCTTGATGTTTAAGGCTAAATTATACTACATTTCTCCTTCTTCAAATGATGAAAATATCCTTCGTAGTCTGTGTAATAATAACTTCTGCCTCATCTGGTTGAGACTGTGTCTAATCCGATTTTCTTGATATTCTTCCCCCGTTTATGTGAAGATGTTGCATTAAAATTTTGACATTATTAAGTAGTAGAATTAATAACAATAGCATTTTGATTGTTTTCTGAAATATTATCAATTTTTAATGTGTTTTTAGCAAGCACAGAAGAGAAATTGCCTCTTGAAAGATGAGATGAATTTGCATTACAACTTATATATATAAAGGGAAATTGAGTCACTACTAGCTGGAATGGATGAGAAAACTAGTAGAGAAATATGATTTGAGTTAAAGAATGGGGTTATTTTATGAATTTTCTGCATTTATTTATCTTTTCGCACCTAAACCAAGTTTATTTTGCAAAGATTAATCAGAAACTATATTTATTTGTCAGAGAAAGAAGTTGTATTTGTAACATTAAGATATTCAAACTTGGACTGTAAATAAATGACATTTTGATCATTTGATCTCAGCGCTTCCTGAACTTTAATTTATAAGTCTTATCCATCTACATAGTTTGTTGTCTATCAGACTACAAAATTTGTTGATATAAGTTTATTGAAAAATGATGAGATGTGCCAGCATTGAAAATTAAAGGTGTCATAAGGATAATCATATAATTATTACGCCATTTATTGAAAATATTTGTTATTAATTACCAGGAACAGAGATAGTCATATTTTCAACAAGTTATCGATTATGATGAATAGATGTTGTTAAACGTGCATAAGATATTGTGTTGAAAATGTCTAATTGCTTATATAAAATATTTCAAATATTTAAACAAATACTTAGTTGAAATAGAGGTTATTTTTCAACTATATAAGCAATGTTGACTGTTTCTTCAAGATGTTTCCATTTTAAAAATGACTTGCCTTATCCATTGACAATACCTTATTATATATTTGTTCATAATACATTTGCAGATTCATACTTTCCACTAAAACTATAATCTAAGGCTATAAACAATTTTCTTTTGGTCTTCATTTCTATCACAAGGTATCTTTTTCGCTATATTGTTTTTCTACGTAATAACACATTGATAGTATATTATTAGTCTTAATTTGGTTTACATGTAAAATCTAGTTTAATTGAATATCTACTTTCTTAATTAATTTTATTTTCTGTTAAAGTACCATATACTTTTTAATTAAATCAAACAGAACTATGTTTTAACAAATAATTTTATATTTTATATTAAACACTTTAATGGTTTGTTTTTCCACAGTTGTGCGGCAATACTAGTTCTTACCCTTTAAAGATCCAAAAATTGAATTTTATGGGCAATATCAACAGGTAGCTAAATATTGAGATTCCCGTAGCTTGCATTTAGCCCAGCAAGAATGATCATTATTTCCACAATCATAGTAACACACGGCCAATGCAAAACGACAACTCTGACGGCATGTGGCTTCGAGGTATGATGAAGATCCAGGAGCATAGGCTGTCACCATTGTAGCCATGATCAACATAATAATCAATATATTGCAGATTGATTTTCTCATCTTCTTACAAGATTATCAGATTGTATCATTATTATTTTTTAATAATATTGAAGGGTAATATATTACGTATTTAAAGAAGAGTAGAAAGTTAAGGATATAGGATTAAATCACACATTTAACTCTGTTCAATATAACCATGAAGAGGAGAGTTAAGCTTGATTAATGTGGATTTGCTCAGATTGCATCCATCTGTTATACATCTAATTTCATATCTAGTCTAAGATTTGATAACTAATTTAAGATTATGTATATCACCACCTTTATGTTTTAGCCTTTTAGAGTTGTTGCATATCTTTGTGTTAATATATACTAAATAAAAAGATGGATTTTATAATGTGAGACATTTGATCAGCGTAAGATTGTGCATTAATCTATGCTTTGTATGGTGTCGTTTTTGGGTATGTGGCGGACTAACAATTCTATATACAATAAGACCATCCCAACGCGAGGTTGGTTGGGGATGAACCGACCCCCAATGGACGGTCGTTACTTCCAACCAGGGTTGCTTTTGCAACCCTGAAGGTGGCCAAAGCAACCCGATTGGTTGCTTTGGCTTAAAGCCTTAGCCGGCTTATTTAAAGCCGACTAAGGGTAGCCGGATTTAAATAAGCCGGTTAAGGAGGGCACTGTTTCCTCCTTAATCGGTCTATTTAAAACTGTCTAAGGGGTCTAGATTATTTCTGTTGCCCCCTTAGCCGGCTTTAAATAAGCCGAGTAGGAGCAACAGCTATTTTTAAAGTCGTTGCTCCCTCACCGCTCCATTCTCTCTGCATCAAACTTTCTTCTATATATACAACCTATTTTTCACTTTCAATACACACAAATTTCTCCTATCTTACTCAATCTTCCAACTAATATTCTATTTATAACCGAATTACAATGTCGAATAATATCAACAGCAAGACTACGGAAGGAAAAACGAAGATGTTGTCACAAAGCAATCCGAATCCATACAATTTTGTTCAAGAGCAGCAAAAGTTGCCAAAGCAAACTTCCTACCAGAGCAACAAAATTCAGGTACAATGCAAAACACTTCGAAATGTTATCTTCCACAGCAAAATCAGAACTTCTACCAGTCACAGCAAAATTCAAATCATTTTTAAAACACTCAAGTCTACACCTACGGCCAAAACCCCTCTTTTCAACAATCGTACAGTAATCAACCTTATTCTTCTCCTAGCAGCCAACATCAGTCGACCTTCCCAAATACTTCTCCCAATATTTCCAGAAATTTAAACTTGTTATATGGTGATAATAGCGTTGAAAATGACGGAATACGAATTGATATCAATAAGATTCCCGAGTCATTATCCACTCGCTCGCCTGCAAAGGTTGCAAAAATGGTAAAATAGTCACGTGATGAACAAGCTGAATTAGCCTTATGTTGGCTTGAGTGTTCCAAAGAGAACTTGAAAGGCACAAGTCAAACTGAAAGTTTGTTTTGGAATTCAGTTTGTAAATTATTCAATCAGGCCATTTTAACTAAAGATAGGCTTGCTGCTTTTGGGATGGATCTTCTACCACTTGTGCTCTTTGCGGAAATGCTTCAGAGAACTTTGCACACCTTTTCTTTGAGTGTGGTAATGTCCACCAACATTTTGTTGAAGTTCCTCTTCAAGTTGGACATGTTAACTTCCCATCGGCAAGTCATGAGCAATGGACGTATTTCAAGAACAAAGCTGGTACTAGAAGACCAAAGTCAAGACTAATCACATATCTGCTCAAGAAGCTCACGCATGGTATTTGGAAACAACGGAATTCATGCATATTTGACAACGCTAGTACTATGAACTTAGTGCAATGGAAACACCGCCTATGGATGGAAATTAGAAATGGCTTGAAATACCTTAAGTTTTCATACGACCCGGGTATTTTTGAGCTACCATGTTAGCCTTTTGCTGTAAATAAGTGTTCTTGTTCTCTTAGTTATTTGTTGATATGCTTATATGCTCTATCTTCTTTTTGTTTGTTTCTTTCCTTGTTGATTATGTAATCGTCTTAGCATATCAATAAAAGTGGTAAGGGCCCACTCAAACCCGTCGGCTTTGCCAAAAAAAAAAAAAAAGAATTCATGGAAGAGAATTAATTCTAATTGCCAACGTTGGAAAGAGATAATGGTCGCGTTGGCCAGTAGACAACAAAGTGGAGCAAATGACATGGATTTGGTACTAAATTATATTAAGCTTTTTATGTTTCTCTTGTTATATGATATTTTTGTTTACGTTAATTAATGTTATGCAGTTTAGCAAAGTGAATGAAGTGTATACGTCCAAATATAACAACCAACCTTTTAATATGCACAATTGCTATGACATACTTTCTCGGGAAGAAAAATGGAACAATGTGCGACATGAGCATACAACACAGCGATTTATGCCACTTAGACTGACCGAAGAAGTTAGCCCCATAAGCTTAAATTCACAAGAAGACACCCCTTTTACAACCAGTTCAAGTGGAAGACCACCTGGAAAGTACAAAGCGAATAAAAAGACCATGAAATATTACAGTCAGTATTATAAGCAACTTGGCAGACGTATGGCAGCTGCGCAGGAATCAACTAACCAGTACATGGAAACAAAGGAAGCAGCTAGAATAGAGAGAAGAGAGAGAGCAGAGGAAAGACAACAATGACATGAAGAGCTTCAGCAACTAGAATCAAAAAATTGGAGTTACGAAGAGAGGAGTTAGTTAGACAACAACGTGTAGATGGTTTTGCCCTTATGAGTGTTCAGCTTGATGATCTAAATCCAATACAAATAAGGTATATGGAAAAGCAACTCGAAGAGTTCGAGAGACGTAACACGGATTAGGACGTTTCATTGTTTTATTATGTTGCAGTTTCATTTTAGTTAAGTTGTAGATGTTGTTGTTGTTTTAATTTTTTAATTCAATTGTTTTAATTCATGTTTTTAATTAAGTTGTAATAGCTGCTTGCGCTGCTTAAAGCTGAATGAACATTCAGTTGTAGACGTATTACAGAATTATCAGAACAAACCAAGATATAGAAGTAGAGTTTACGTTAAAACATAACATACAATCATTAATTTAAATTAAACTAGAAACTACCTGTACGCACTGACACTTCAACTTAGATAATAAGGGTTTGACTCTAAACAGTAAGTGCTTAATGAACTATTGGTTTCCCGCATGTTCCCAATAGTGCTATACTAGCTCTTCTCGTAATTCTAGATGAGCTTTTGGATCTCGGACCTCTTCCAATCGTTCCAAGTATTCTGCAAATGTATTTGGGTCCTTATATGGTTTTTTGCTAAATTCCACTGCAATGTCCGGGTAGTTTCGAAGCTGGAGTTCATATCCTCCTCGTTCTTCTTCAACAATCATATTATATAAAATAATACAACAGTACATAATGCTAGCTATATCATGGTAGTATACTTCCTTCCAAAGTATATGAAACCTACCTTGGAGTACTCCAAATGCTCGTTCAACATCTTTCCTTAAACACTCTTGATGTTTCGTGAACAAGGCTTCTTTTGCGTTGTTCGGTTTTTTGTACGCTTGCACGAGCGTCTTCCATTTTGGATAAATTCCATCAACAAGATAATAACATACATAATGATCCTTGTCTCCAATTTTGTAGTTGCATGGAGGTGAAAGATCATTGTACAAATTGTTAAATAAATATGATGGTCGTAATACATTAATATCCACTACACCAAAACAGTGGATTCCCAACAAGTATATGTGTTACAAATAATTTCTGTAACACTTTTAAGTGTCACCAACGGCCTGTGAGGAATTTCCTGTAACACATATAAGTGTTACAAACAGAGTAACTGCTAACACTTATAAGTGTTACAAACATATTCATTGCCAACGCTTATAAGTGTTACACGAAATTCATTGCTAACACTTATAAATGTTGGAGCTATAAGGTATGTTAACACTTGTAAGTGTTACAGGAAATTCATTGCTAACACTTATAAATGTTGGAACTATATGATATGGTAACACTTATAAGAGTTATAAACATATTCATTGCTAACACTTATAAATGTTGGAACCATAAGATATGGTAACACTTATAAGAGTTGCAAACATATTCATTGCTAACACTTATATTTGCATATAAGATGGCATAAGCTCTATTTAATATGCATTCAGCTATGATATTATCTCGACATAACAACGTGTAACGAAATGCATAAGAAAAAAAATCCATATTTGTGACAACAACAAAGTACAAACTAACAAAAAATAATAATACATTACGAAATTCAACACATATACAATATCTAATTCCATAGTAAAAATAATACATAATTAACAAAATGCAAGATGTTTTTCATATTTGAAGTCCACAAGTACCAAATGCGAAACTCCAGCCATATAACGAACCTTACATCCAAAAATTTGCATAGCTTGTACCACCAATATTTATCTTTTTCTCCGTTTCACTGCTTCCTGCGTGCATTTAATTAAATAGTATCATTTAAGTTTCAAATAGTGGTAAATGTTATAAGTTCAAAATCATACCTTCTTAATTTTGACATATCTTTTGTCTATTGAACTCGATGAAATCTTGTAATTTAAGCTCTTTTTTAAGCCTTCTATTTTCTTCAAGAACCTCCAACGCAAATTCCACACCACGACCACTTAATGGTTCGTCAATCCAATGGATGAATCCACAGTCTCTAAAAGTTCCAGTGTTTGCACAAATAAAATATCGACGTCCAACGTTTTTATTCAAATAGCATGTTTTGAATATTGGTTCAATGTTGCAACGACATAGCAACCTTCGAGATTGTACTTGTCCAACTTTGAATGTTGGCAGGGATGACTATCTTGTTGGTGTTGTCGATCTGGTAGGCGATGCGATATTATTTTGAACACTTAATAATGATAGATCTGTTTGTAAGCTCGACTCTATTCTCTCGTAGACACTAAATGGAGTTACCGATCGAGATTCGGCTGAACAAACAATTTGAAAAGGATCATCTGAATTGTCTGAATACACTAGGAAGTAATCACGGTAATCAGTCGAAGGTCTTAAGTATGAAGATATCTACAAAAAATAAATAAACAACAACAGTATCAAGATGTGAAAACCTTAATTTAGATCCATACAAATTGAATATCATTTCAAATTTATACTATAGAAGGGTATTCATTTTCTGTCTCTCATGTCTCATTAATAGCTATTCGTGATAAGTGTAGTACACACATTTTAAGTGTTAAAAATAGTACCTTGCCAATGTAACGACAACAACTCTTCAATAAGAACAATAATGTTTTGATAGTTCAAATTGATAACAACTCTTCTATAATCTAGAAAACAATCCTGAAAGCAAGAACAAATAATAGGGGCTGCATTATTACACAAACAACAAATGTAATGACATGAATACAAAAGTCAGTACCGACATGCAAGCATATAACTCTACATCCACTCGTAAAGTGAATAAAAAGTGTTTTTCCAAGTTATTTACTACATATGTGTCCAATAGGACTTGGAGACCCATTTTATTTTCTATGCTTTGTATGTGGTATTATGTGCGCTTAAATGCAGGTGAGGAAACAGAGGGAAAGGATCATACTTATAGGCTAAATAAGTGGAAAGGTTAAGCAATAATTTAATAATTATGTTCGACCATGCCATATCGTTGGGTACAGTATAATCCACTGTGAGGACCCTAAGCACACACAAACCCACACACTAATTAATAATGTTAATTTTAATCAGTAAGCATTATAAGTGAGTATATATATGGCTAAAGATGGATAATTTGTGTGTGTATAACCTAAATGGATACCCACTGTTTGAATAAAATAATAGGGATTCACAAAGTGATAAGGACATATATATATATATTGTTTGATAAATAATGACATCCAGCAATATACATACATCTACATATTTGAGAAGTGAAATATATGATAATTGGGAATGATAAGTGATTGTAATATAAAGCTTTGTTAAGTATACATATACATGTATGTATTTGTTGAATGTATATGTATATATAATATAATATGTATAAATATGTTTAATAATGTGATGAAATATACATATCTAGTGTTAGCTGAACAAGGGTCAAATGAGATATATATGTAAAGGAAATATACATGCTACCGGAAAATGGAACTACGTAGACATGGTAAAAGTTACTAGAAACAAGCTAGACTGATTTATATAAAGAAGAAAAAGTAATTAAAAAAAAGGGTAGATTAGCTGCTGCGGATACAAGGTTGCAAATAAAAGGTTGATATAAGTATACTTGTCGATTTTGATAAGCATATGGGGCTAATATGATTAGAAAATCATGTTTATCAATAAATGAAAAACTCAAATGATAGAATAACTCTAGTAGAGTGATATAAGTCAGATAAATTATAGTATACATACTGCCATGTATGTACCCAAAAGTCTATAAATATCTCAGCATTAACGTGGGTACATGTCTTTGTTTTTCCACTCGGTAACAAACTGGAAGTCTTAGTATATATTATTAGGCATAGCTGCCTTGTAACAAGCTTGGCTGAATCTTGCTTTTGCCTTTGTCTAAATGGTCCTAAATGAGAGTATACTCATAAATAGGGAATGGTTGTACGCATATAATGAGTGCAAGTTGCATCATAAGAGTTAAAAATCTGGTATGAATCATATAGTAGTTGGCATTATTCCTGGAGATATAAAGACCAAAAGAAAACTCTGTTTTTAATCATAATGTGCTCTAATGTAAGGACTGACTATGTTATGGCCTCGATACTAAATCTGAAATTGCATGTTTTACTGAAGTTGAATTCAAAATGAAATGTGCAATGATATCTTAACGCGAGAGCTAGGACATTTATGTGCAGAAAATGGCAATGTGTTATGAAATACAAGATTGTAGATGAACTAGAAACGCATAAATGCACAGAAATGACAAGAACATCTATAGACAGCAAAAGGCTGGTTAATATAGCTATAAGTATAAGTTATAATGGCTGAGCTCTTTTCATTACAACAAAAACACCATATTACAACTTTAATTTTACAACGGTGGTAAAAGCACCGTTGTAATAAATGTTTTTTACAACTTTTTTCAGAAAAGTTGTAATAAACTTATTTTTAACAACTGTCTTATTTTGATAGTTGTAATAAAAGCCTATCACAACTTTTATTTTTTGACTGTTGTAATATATGACTATATTTTAATATAATTAACAACTAATAATTAATATTAATACATTTATATTGATTATTTATAATTAATAACTAATGATTAATATTTAATAATCAATTGGGAAGTATTTTTTCAATAAATAATGATTGATAATAATTTTCAATACTAGTAATTCAATAATTCACAACTTTTATATTTTCAATAATTTTCAATAAATAATGAATGGCAATAATTTTCAATACTAATAATTTTCAATACTAATAATGATTGATAACTAATATTTAATAATTCACAACTTTTATGTTTTCAATAATTTTCAATAAATAATGATTGATAATAATTTTCAATACTAATAATTTTCAATACTAATAATGATTGATAATAAATATTTAATAATGATTGATAATAATTTGATTAATTAATAATTTACAAATAACTCACTATTAAATACTAGTAATTAATGATTGATAATAATTTTCAATAAATAATAATTAATCAAATACTTATTAATTTGTTCAACTAAAAAAGTTTCATCTGTCTGGAGTTCACATGTATTTGCGTGTGAGGTTCAAGTATGTTTTTTTTAAGAGGTACCAGTTAGTTTATAATCTAAGATGTATAATCGTTTGTTAAATTATTAAGTAATAAACGTAGGGTAGCTTATAATAAAAATGTAATTTCATTTCCCGCTTACTGTACACGAAAATTTCATTTCCCTCCACCCTCGTTTCCTTTTAATTTTCAGTTCCCTCTTATCACTTCTATCCAAACCCTAATTTCCTTCTCGTTTCTCCTACCGCCGCCCACTTTCATACCCCAATTTTCTTTTCTCCCGTAACATCCTCTTCTTTCTCACAGTTGCTCCTCCCCTCTCATGTGAGTCCCCATCCGCTGTCCTACCTCTTTTGCAACAACACCCTTGATTTTGCTCCATTTCGCTTCGTTGTCGCTGGTTGAAAATCACATGAGTTCCCCTTTTCTGTACCCTCCTCCTTTCTAGATCATTTATCCCAGGTTCACCTCTAAAGCGAGTCGCCGCTACTCCAAGTGCTTATCCCTGAATTTGCAGGTAACCCCAATTTGCAGGAAATCGCGTGACTGGGTCGTTTAGGGGAAGATCCGAACTCGTCCTCTTTAGATACTTGAAAGAAATTTTATTGATCGTTTCCTGTGGTGGTGCTGCCTGCATTTAATGTCGCGCTTCTCTCTTATAGATGGTATGTTCTTCGCTGTTGGCTAGGTTATTTTATAGTACAATTGTTTTTGACTTTTAGTCATTTCAGATGCGTTGTTTTGGCATGTTTTTGCGTATCAAGTGTATTGAATCACCCTGTGTGGAATTACAAATGCCCAATGCAACTTGTAGCATTAACAAAAAGGTAATTTGTTGTAGTTTGATGGTTTTAGCAGATGAATGGTGTACGATTTATGGATGATTTTTGTAGATGGATGGTGGAGGAGGATTTTGTTTTCCAGTTTGTGGGATTATGGATGATTTGTTAACTTCCAAGTAATTTTAATCATCTGTTATTCTTTCACAGGAATGCAACAAGATTTTGAGAATATATATTAATGTTGCTAATATGAGGTCACCTACAATCAACTTTTATCTGTGATGAATTAGAGGCTTTTGATGCGTCCCTGCTAATCTGTATAGTGGCCTTCAGAAGATTCATTAACTCCAGTTTATAAGTTGTAGATATACATTCAGAAAACCAGTTTTGCTTGCAAGTCAAAAACTATGGAACGGTGTTTAGTGCAGGCATGGGTTGTAGTTGATGATATAAGGTATTGAAATGTAGTTGATGGTTGATGAAAATGCAGATGAAAGTTGTCGATTAAAAGTGTAGAAAGAAAGGATTGAAAGTGTAGATTGATAATGAAAAATGTTGATTTTGTTTTGAATTGTCTTTCTTTATTTATTTTTTAATCAGTATGCATATGTTCTTTGCTACTACTTTTTTTGAACATATGGGTAATTAGTGAACTTGGCGTCATGTTTCTATTGCAAAGAAGTGAATGCTAAAATTAAATTGCTAGACTTTAAAAAAATCTGTAAACAAGTGAATTATAACAACAGTGGAACATTATAGTTATAATAAAGTCTATTACAACGGTGGAAAACAGTTGTAAAATACAAATGTCACAACGGTGACGCAACGGTGCATAAAAGTTATAAAATTTTTTAGTCTATTACAACTTCTTAATACACGACGGTGGTGCCACCGTTGTAAAAAATATTTTACAACGGTGTTCCATCGTTGTAATAGAGTGAATTTGTTGTATTGTTTATTTCTAAATTGAAAAGGGAATTTAAGGGAATTCAAAAGAGGGGAGAAAAACATTTAAGTTAGTTTTAATGGTTCATAGTTGTCTAAACTTATCTATAACCAAACAATTAAGTATATTTGTTGAAACCATTGTTAAAAATGCTGACAGCCGTATATAGATAAATAAAGTAGATGGTATGGGTTTTTATGTAGCCAAAAACGCATATGTGTACCTGCTTTGTGTGTGGAGTGACAGGCCATCCATATACAATGTGTAAACCCAAATACCTCTCATTAAGATATAATTAATAGGCTAATAAAGGGGTTTTGTACATGCATTAGTTATTTCTATGATTTATAGATCAGACTGGAGCATATAAAAGAGAACTACATTTGTTGTTCTACCTATTTGGGAAGCCTGAGAAACAGATTGTGCATGCAGCAGAGTTTAGCATTAGCTAAGCAGACAAGAGCAACTAATGAGGGTTAAGTATCATTTATTTGAGAACCTATAATCCAAAATTAATACTAGGAAGAATTGTATGAAGATCTTTAATAAAGAGAAGCTTAAATATAAGCTTTCATTTGCTGTGTAATTCAATTTGCTTTTACTAAAACTCTGATTATAAGTAAAGAGGACTTATGTATCTTCATATATGTAAGTTGTGAACAAACTGAATCAAACTGATATTTTTATATTGGTGCATTTGGATCCTGGAGGATGAAAAGGGGGAAGTGGCCTTTTTTAGTAAGTGACCTGGGTTTATAGATAGCAGGTTATCTTAAAAAAACCGTGATTGTTTATGGGTAAATAAGAGGGTCACTTCATTCACATAAGCTTGAGAATTGGTTACTTGGAAAAGGAACAGACTAAACGTTAATTGAAATGATAGCAACTGCAATAAAATGGCTTTCAACCATCTCGTTTTAGTCATTGATCCCCCAAATCCAAGGTTGAATTATTTATTATCTCAAGTATTGGAAATATAAAGTCTGTATAACTAAGGAAAGTTTCAATATTAATGGGAGCCTATAATTTAATGGAATCGGTATCTGATTAGTTTATATAACTCATGTACTTACAACTTACAATATATAAGTGATTTCTAAGAAGATTAAATGGGAATTTTTCCTTCTAGGGCTAGATTAATGTTATCTATCATGTCTTCTAGAAGTTCATTTGGTGAACAAATAATTGCGATTTACTGCGTAAAAAGGGAGTTTCATGCATATTTAAAAACGATTTTTTTTTCATTTCATTGTATACTTAAATAAACATATGAATTAAAACAATTACCACTTTTTACTGCCGTTTAAATCTCATAAAAGATAATATATGCCACGTGCCAATTTGTTGGATATGCAAGCCAGTAACCAACTACTAAGCCTACAGGTGTGGGAAAGAAGCATTTAAGAGCTCTGAGCATGTTACAGTCAAAAAAAAACATAGGACAACATCAAACGATGGAGCAAACAAATTTGCCAGAAAAAAAAACTTGGATGCTAAACAATATTTAAATCTAAAACTTCCTACTCTTAATACATATTAAATCATAATATAAGCTAGCATTCAGTTAAGCAGAAGTTTTGTAAAGCTCCTGTGTAAATAATCCAAGATGCCATAAAGCTCAATCAATGAACATAATGTTGAGTAATTCTTGTAAGAAAAATGAAATTAGAGTACCAAACTGGGAGGTATACTACAAATTAACTATGTGTTTGACTTACATAACTAAGTTAAAAATCAATTATAAAACAACACATATAAGTTAGGAATTTTTCTCATGTAATAAACAAATAGGGAAGTGATATAAAAGCATTCTCCATCCTAAATCATTTTCACATCACTACATACACAAACTGTATTAGATATGCACTATTTGGATATAGGTTGCTCAGTTAGATACAGCTCGACTTTAAAGAAGCATTATCATGTAATTAAGTCATATAACTAAATGTCCAGATTAAAACATATTTAGTTTTTTAGTAACAGAAATTAAAACCCACATGATATGCGGACTCAATTGAGCACCCTTTTATTGATGCATGTTTATCATAGGGATTTACGTATTCAAATGAAAAATTAACCTAATTGTAATCGAACATGTATATGCATTATGTAACAGATGTAATTTTCTCCATTCTATTTCAAATAGTGAAAATCCACATGCATAGAGAAGAAGGGAGTAAAAATACAAAACGAAAATGAGACATATGATTTGCTTTTTGATTGTACATATATTATGGATTTCAAAGCCACCCAGCATTTTTTACGTGTATAAGGTGCAAGATAGCGACTATTTTTCTATTATAAACGACAGAAATTATGATATTATTATTTAAGAAAATAAATAAACCAATTTTTTTCTTTTTGAACAGATAAATCAATGTTTTAATTTCTATAAAGAAATTTAGGATCCCCCAAATCGTACAATCCAAAATTCAATCATCCATAGAAATCGGTGAGAAATTAGCATGAACACTGGTGTAGTTGAAAATACAATGGTTTACCTTAGATGAAAAGAATAACTCGGCTTAGGATGAACGTTCAATAAGATAAGAACCATAAACCAAATGTATTAACAGTAAATGAACCAATGAAAATCGAACTTGTAAAAAAATCGTTTTCTTTCTAGCATGTTATCTTTTTTGTTACGACCCGAACTTCCCCGGTAAGGAAAGCCCGGATTGAATTGAGAACAAGCCACATCGGAACGCAAACAGAAGAACATTTCATTGTTGATTACAACAATTCCATCAGAATACAAGAATATACAGAGTATGAATAAATATTACACAGAAAATATCAGAGATTTAAATTACATTACATAGCAGCGGAAAAATAATACAATACACAACTAGAAGTAATACACGGATACAAAGCTTCCCGAGTATTGTTCCAGCTGTAAATCAGGATCTTGTGAATATAAATCTGCAAAACCAAAACTACTAGCTGCCCGTGTCAAAATAAGGGCACCCAGAGTTTAGGTTAAAAATATAAACTCCAGGTTAGTCATGGGACTGGTGTGAGAACTAAAAACAGTTATTAATCTTTATTTTAAAGTTAGGTAAATCAAGGGACCACGCCGTATAACACGAAACGGGTTTCCTCCCAAGAACACCAGTGCATAAAAACAACAACGCAATGCTAAATAAAGAAAAATGAAGCTATTATAAGACCTAGGTCCCATCACACAATGCAACGCAAGCCGGAGGATAGGGGTTTTACCTTATAATAGCCAAAGAATGCTTGATATGCTAAAAAAAATCATTTGATACTATTATAAGTGCATAGTGTATAAAACAATTTCAATCATAAGTATCAATCATAGACGGCATGAGTGCCCCATCCCACTATGTCGT
Source organism: Allium sativum (assembly GCA_030737875.1). Taxonomy (NCBI): domain Eukaryota; kingdom Viridiplantae; phylum Streptophyta; class Magnoliopsida; order Asparagales; family Amaryllidaceae; genus Allium; species Allium sativum. The sequence continues at coordinate 699,566,146 of CM060922.1, read as the reverse complement.
CATACTAGGCTCTACAAATAAAACCGCAAAATCACGTATTGGAAGTTGGATTTCCATCTGTGAACCGAGGAAAAAGATAGTCCTCTACTGATTCGAGACGCTCTAGCCCGTGTCTCAGGACCCAGACTCAGGTGGGCCCTTGGATCGTCAGGGCCGGTCCACCGATGTGGATTAGAATGCCTGAACACTGCGTTTCCCCACCCTTTGGGGGTGTCAATGAGTCCAATGACTCCATCGGTCCCGGATCGACCGATATATCCGAGGCGCCTCGCAACAGCAACAACCACATAAGTCAAACTCGTCAGGGCGTGTAAAACCACTGATTCCACTTCTAGCTAGAAGGAAACGCATGTCCTCCCTGAGGTCCTCTCCCGTTTCTGGTCCACTACCGGGGTGTGAAACTCGCGAATCAACGTTACACAAAGCTATGCCACACAGGCCGTGCTTTGATCATCAACCACAAGACTCTGCTTTTCAACAAAAGCCTTGATCATCTGTCACTTAGGCATGCCACACAGGCAATTCACTCCATGCGATTGATATCCATCGATATATAACCCCTGAGCTCGTACGTCTCAGAGAAGGGCGTTAAGCAAGAGAATAAATTCTCCCCCGCAAAACAGATATATATTTAATAGAAATCAATCACACAGAATAAAATCCAATGTCAGACACACAGTCCATTTACAAGTTCGTTCTGGGTCTGAACGAAACCGGAGGCACCTAGTACCCCGCATATCCATCGATCTCCAAGTACGTCTGGACGGTCACTAACTGATTCCCTCCTCTTGGGTGTACGGCTCAATCAAGATCATCAGTAATCACCCAAACGACGTGAAGACCTCCGGTCTTCGACCACCGTCTTCATCCTCGACACCACGTCGAATCAGTTATTCAGAATGGGATAAACCCGGTCTTTCTGAATAACTCGCGTATATAATAAACAAGTGTTACACAAACACAACATATGCCTCATTCCAATTCAGAATATTCTTTCATTCAAATATTCTTATACTTTGGGAAAGGTTCCCATTAATTTTATCAAAGATAAATTCTTTAAATTTATTCTTTAATCTTCTTTGAATATCAATTCAAACTACTCGGGATTAGCGAACCACACCGAAGTAATCATTTATTTTATTTCCCAACCCCAACCTATTCATCCCATGAAGTAAAACTGGTCATACTTCATATCTAACACCACGGTGTTATCGGTAAATTCAATTACCACTTTCACGTTCAAATCTAATTAAAGATTTAACTATCGCCTGGAGCAAAACTGGTGATACTCCATTCTCGACTATTTCAATCTAATTAAAGATTCATTAAAACCCCACTTAGTTTTAATCTTCACAGAACCAATATCCTGTCTTTAACTAGGTTAAAGAATCAATATCATTTAAAACACGGTTCACTATAAACCCAAAATCACATTCAATTCATTATCTGTAATAACCCGAAAATCTGGGCCAGTTTAAAAGTTTTATTTTGGTAATTTTAGCGAATTTTGCATATTTAAAATAGATTATTTTAAATAATATCGACGAAAAATTTATTTTGAATATAATTCGAACGTATATATTATACGCGTCGTCGTTAGAATATAAATAATTATATATAATTATAGATAGAATTGAAAATGGCGCAGTAGTTCGATAATTTGATTTCAAACTTCAATTGAACATACCGGGTGCAAAACAATCCGGATTTTAGTGAAACCAAAAAAATAGGATCTAATTGTGAATATCTTTCCAACGAATCCGAAAAATCAAAATTTCATAGCGGGAATCAAAAGATATGTCCAATTGAAAATTCTGAATAGTCGCCATGAAATTCAGGCCCTTAAAAATGGAAATTTTGCAAACGACCTCGGATTTCGACGAAACCACTTTTGTTGGGTCCGTGATGTAAAGTTATTGCTGGATTCCAAATTTCATAATTTTCTGAATTAATATGTGAGTGTGGCAAAGGAAAACGCGTTTGACCAGTTTCAGTTGATTTTAATCGACCGGAAAATGGCTATTTTTCAAACGGTCTCAGAGTTTGACGAAACTAGTTTTGTTAGGACCGTATCGTCAATACGAAGCTAGAAAATATTTTTCGGGAATTTTTCTAGTTAGTATGTGACCCCGGTAATTTGAAATGTACGTTTAAAATTCAATATAGTGATTTAAATGTAAATTCAACGGAAACTGATTCAAACGATCAAATCAACCTACGAAACATATCCCATTGTGTTCGGAATGGGGGTGAAACGCTATGGACGACTGGCGGTGGGCCTCGTTTTGAGGTCGTATGTAAAAGTCAAAATTTTGCATTTAAAATAATAATAAATTAAAAAAATGAACTTTCTCTCTCCCTCCCTCTTCCTATACGTTCTGCCCTCCCCCACCCTCAATCTCGATTCAGTTTTTAAAAAGGAAAAAAAACCGCTCCCTTAAAAACCCCGTCGCCCCTTTGATTCACCCGCCGCCCGCCACCTTGGAGCTGCCGTAGGTCGTGCACCGCCCTCCCATCAGATCCCCCTCCGCTCCCTCTCCGTTCGAACCTCACCGAAGTCCCCTCTTCTCCAGATTTCCGATGCCAGGTCCCCAAGCCCACTTCCCCTCGCGAAACCCTAGCAGCCGCCAACGTGGACCCCACCTCGCCTGCATCGCCACCTGACGATCTCCAGCGCCACCATCTTCCCCCTTCTACTTGCTGTAAGCCTTTTTTATTTTATTTTATTATTATTTTATTTTACTTAGTTTTATTTATTTCATTTTTATTTAAATTAGTTGTTATAGAAATGTTTTGTTTAAATTAGAAATGTTTTGTTTATAAATTAGAAATGTTTAGTTTTTAAAATAGAAAGACCTTTGTTTTTAAAAAGAGAACTTGTATTGTTTACCAAGAAAATTTAGCATTATTTACAAAGTAAAATGAGTGTTGTTGTTATAAGAAATGCTTTGTAAATAAAATAAAAAGATGAGATCTTTGGAAATAAAAAAAAAAGATGAGATCTTTAGATATAAAATAGCATTAATTTTTATTTAAGTAGCATAGATTTTTGAAAATAAATATACATGGGTTTTTAAAAACAAAAGATGAGATTATTTTTTTTAAGAAGAAAAGTAGTGATTTTTAAAGAAGAAAAGAATAGATTTTTATAAATAAAAAGGCGAGATCTTTATATGTAAAAAGGCGAGATCTTTATATGAAAAATAGCGTGATAAAAATATAATTTTTATCTATTTGATAGCATAATAAAAATTCGATTTTTATATATTGAATAACATAGTAAAAATTCGATTTTATATATGGAATACCAAAGTAAAAATTCGATTTTTACATATGTAGAGAAAGCGGACAACGAAAGCGACGAAAGGCGAGAATGGCGATGATTTCTCTAAAAGAAGAGTCGAGATGGTTGGATAGCTATCGGTGAGAACTTCTCACTCTTCAAAATTTCTTTTTCTAATTATATATATATACTAGGATGCAGACGGTGCTTAGTAGCACCCGACACAATCGTCCACAGACCATGGACTTGTTTGTTTGGTTGCATAGATTAGTTAGAATATTTGATAGAAGTTGAATTGTTTGGTGAAATGAATTGATTTGATTGGTGTGTGAATGGCGTGGGCCTTCACTAGACCGGGGATAAGGCTAGGCCTCGTCCCGTTTCTAGTATCGTGCCGTTATGCCGCCGAAATTTTCTAAAATAAAAATATCATTTTATTGAATAAATGAACTGAATAAAATATTTTGGTCGTTAAAAATATAATTTTTAACGTGAATATGAATAAATAAATATTCATTTACAAACCAGACGGTTTGTTTATGTACACCTATTTGAAGGACATTGATTGGGATGATAAATTTTACACATCGCCCAACTGCACAAATAAAAATCTGTGTGTGATTGCTTGAAACCCCACACGGGTATTGGGATGATATTTGACGTACACTAATCCCGATTGTTTAGTTGTATGTCGATCGATTGATTGACAGACTGTTATAAGCGTTGAATATTTATATTTGATGCTTATACAGTGTAGAATGCACTTTGGATGATGGTTGATTATTCATCGTTGTTGATATGTACATGTGTTGTAGAAAATCCATATAATCAACATTATATGGTAATTAATTGGGCCTCATTCCAGTTTCGAAAAAAAATAGAAATATTTGAAAATGGAATATTTGAAAAAAAATAGAAATATTTGAAGTAGAATATTTGAAAATTGAAATATATGAAGCCGCGTTGATAGATTGACGCCATTTTGACGTGAACGATATTTATATCGATTTTATTCAAATGGAAGTGAATATTAAAGAGAATTGAAATTGTTTTGAAATGAATTCAAATAGAGTTGAAATCGTTTTTGAAATGAATTCAAATAGATTTGAAATGAATCCAAATAGATTTGAAATGAATTTGAAATGAATTCGAATAGAATTGAAATCGTTTTAAAATGAATTCGAATAGAAATTGAATAGAAATGAATTCGAATTGAAATTGAATTGAAAACGAATTGAAATTGAATTGAATTGAATTGAAAATGAACTGAAATTGAATTAGAAATCAATTTGAATTGAAATCAATTTGAAATGAATTAAAAACGAATTTATATTGTAATATTCAATTTTGATTAGAAATTGAATATGAAGTTGAAACCGTTTTGAAAACGAATTTTAAAACGATTTATAAAACACGTTTTGAATTGAAATCGACGAAATATATATTATATATATTATATAATGGCCTGAATAGAACGCGCCGCGCCGCGGCAGTTCGTGAATTTCGACCATTTATTTCAAACGGACATTGCGGGAGATCCGACCGTCGGATTCTCCTAAAACCGGAACCGTTGGGTTCGTATCGAAAAGAGCTTTCTAACGAATATTAGAAATTAAAAATCTAACGGTTGGAATTGGAATTATGTCAGAATCAAATTTGAAAAAGGTCGCTGTAAGTGCAATTCGATGGCCATTGATGGAAATCGACTGTACGGACCTTGATAAAATTATTAAAAATAATAATAATTTGTGTAAAATCATAAGAAATGATTAAGAAAGAATTGGGATGAAATACTCCATATTTGAGAAGATAAAAATAAATTTTTATCGAAATGAACTAGTTTTGAACTAGAATTATAATTCTATTTATTTTTAAATAAATAAATTGAATTTGAAATGGTTTTGAAAATAACCAGAATTTCCAATGATTGCATTGGAATGGATTTGAATCGAAACTGTCTTCGGAACATTTCGATGTTGGATTTCGTGACTATATAGATGTTGTTATGGAAATTTGAAAGATATAGATATATTTATATCGTTATCTCCAATACGACATTTGTTAATCGTAGAATTTGATATTGAATATAAGCCGATATATTTTCTATTCGGAGCCTTGTATTGAATATCAAATGTGATTTGGGTTTGTCGTGAATGGTGTCTTCATTAACACTGTTCTTGAACCCAGTTGAGAAAAGATTAAATCTTTTTATTTAGATTTAATGAAGTGTACCAATTAAATGATATTTAATTGGAATTGAATTGGTATTGATTTTTGGGTTTATCGTGAACAGTGTTTTAAATAACACTTGTTCTTTAACCCGATAATTAATGGAATGATTTTTGGGTTTATCGTGAACAGTGTTTTAAATAACACTTGTTCTTTAACCCGATAATTAATGGAATGATTTTTGGGTTTATCGTGAACAGTGTTTTAAATAACACTTGTTCTTTAACCCGATAATTAATGGAATGATTTTTGGGTTTATCGTGAACAGTGTTTTAAATAACACTTGTTCTTTAACCCGATAATTAATGGAATGTGATTTTGGGTTTATCGTGAACCGTGTTTTAAATGACACTGATTCTTTAACCCAGTCGAAGATTAAAACTAAGTGGAGTTTTAATGAATCTTTAATTAGATTGAAATGATCGAAAATGGAGTATCACCAGTTTTGCTCCAGGCGATAGTTAAATCTTTAATTAGATTTGAACGTGAAATGGTAATTGAATTTACCGATAACACTGTGGTGTTAGATATGAAGTATTACCAGTTTTACTTCATGGGATGAATAGGTTGGGATGGGGAAATTAAAATAAATGATTACTTCGGTAAGGTTCGCTAATCCCGACTAGTTTGAATTGAGATTCAAAAATAGAATAAAGAATAAATTCAAAGAATTTATCTTGAATAAAATTAATGGGAACCTTTCCCTATGAATGTGAAATTTAGAAACTAACTGTCGGTTAGCTAAGCAGAATGGTTTTCTGAATATTGATCTGATGTTGGTTTCGGCCTTCGGGGTTAATATTTGGGGAATTATTCTCTTGATTAATTTACGGTTAGTGACTGATGAATTGGAATGAGGCGTATGTTGTGTTTGTGTAACACTTATTTAAAATATACGCGAGTTATTCGGAAAGACCGGGTTTATCCCATTCTGAATAACTGATACGACGATAAGTCGAAGATGAAGACGATGGTCGAAGACCGGAGGTCTTCACGTCGTTTGGGTGATTACTGATGATCTTGATTGGGCTGTACACCCAAGAAGATGGAAACAGTTGGTGATCGTCCAGACGTACTTGGAGATCGATGGATATGCGGGGTACTAGGTGCCTCCGGTTTCGTTCAGACCCAGAACGGACTTGTAAATGGACTGTGTGTCTGACATTGGATTTTAGTCCGTGTGATTGATCTCTATTAAATATATATCTGTTTGGCGGCGGAGAATTTATTCTCTTGCTTAACGCCCTTCTCTGAGACGTACGAGCTCAGGGGTTATATATTGATAGATATCAAACGCATGGAGTGAATTGCCTGTGTGGCATGCGTAAGTGGCAATTGATCGAGGCTTCTGTTGAAAAGCAAAGTCTTGTGGTGATGATCAAAGCTCAACCTGTGTGGCATAGCTTTTTGTAATGTGAATTCGCGAGCCTCACACCCCGGTTGTGAACCAAAAACGGGAGACGGACATCAGGGAGGACATGCGTTTCTTTCTAGTTAGGAGTGGCGTCAGTGCTTGAACTGGCTGACGAGTTTGACTCATGTGGATGTTGCTTATTATTACTTGCTGAAAAGCGAGGCGTCTCGTGATATCGGTTTCGGCCGATGCTTCTGGTCGGCTGACGGGCCAGGCTTACGCCCCAAAGGGCGGGGAAACGCAGTGTTCAGGCATTTTAATCCACATCGGTGGACCGGCCCTGACGATCCAAAGGCTTGACAGAGTACTTGCCTGAGGCTCGGACTAGACAGTCTCGAGTCGGTGAGGATCTTGCCCCTAGCCTCGGTTCATACCATAAATGATAACCCAACTTCCAATACGACGTTTTGCGGTTTTAATTGTAGAACTAGTATGGCGACATGATATATGGTACCCATGCCGCCTATGATTGATACTTATGATTTGAAGTTGTCTTATACACTATGCACTTATTATAGTATCAAATAATCAGTTTTAAACGTATCAAGCATTCTTTGGCTGTTATAAGGGAAAACCCTTTCCCCCGGCTTGCGTTGCATTGTGTGATAGGACCTGGGTCTTATAACAGCTTCATTTTTCTTTATTTAGCATTGCGCTGTTTGTTTTATGCACTGGTATTCTTGGGAGGAAACCCGTTCCGTGTTTTACGGCGTGGTCCCTTGATTTACCTAACTTTAAAAATAAATATTAACTGTTTTAGTTCTCACACCAGTCACATGACTGACCTGGAGTTTATTGTTTTAACCTAAACTCTGGGTGCCCCTATTTTCCGCACGGGCAGCTAGTAGTTTTGGTTTTGCAGATTTATATTCACAGGATCCTGGTTTACAGCTGGAACGATATCCGGAAAGCTTTGTATCCATATATCTCTTCTAGTTGTGTATTGTATTATTTCCGCTGCTATGTATTTAAGTGTAATTTAAATCTCTGATATTTCTGTGTAATATTTATTCGTTTATACTCTGTATATTCTTGTATTCTGATGCATTGTTGTAATATACAATGAAATGTTCTTCTGTATGTGTTCTGTTGTGGCTTGTTCTCGAACTCTCCGACGCTTTCCTTAACGGGGAAGTTACGGGTTTTCACAGTTGGTATCAGAGCTTTGGTTTACAAAGCTAGAGAACAAGACACATTAAAACCTTACGAAAGAATTCATCAGATATTGGATTAGTAATATCCAGTTAGAATGACTCGTTAGAGATGGGATCAGTAGTATCCTAGGACGAGTGTGAAGAGTATATTTTTAAAATGAAAACAATTTTTGTTTTGAAAATTTAAATCAATTATTCGTATTTGAATATTTATTTTAAATTGATTTGGACAATCCGATATATAAAGATTTTGCTAATACGCCTTGCAAACGTGTATTTGAAGTTTTAATATACTGGATAGATATAGAATCACACTCTAGTCGCCCGGAGATGATTCTGATGATAGTTCGAACATCATCAGAATTGGTATTCGTGTTTCGAAGGTGTGATATCTATATATTTCCTATTGACTGGTGTGAGAACCAAAATTTGATAGGGCTTATTGTTGTGATTTGGCATCAAAAACATGATTTTTGTATATGTATCAAAATTATGAATTTGAAACTCTAATTCACTAATTGATTGATGTTTGTGTTGTTTGTTTATTTGGTTGCTAATTTTTAGCCATTTAGCCTAATTGAATCACATATTGAATTATATTGAAAATTGGTCGCATTTGCTTGCATATACATATACTTACATTGAACAGGTCATAGCAAGGAGGCTAGAGCAGAGAATAAAATTTGTTTGCCCGACAAATAGGTATATGTTTACTATAATTTACTGTTTTGTTTCGGTGATGATGATTTTATGAGCCTATTGGCTAGCCGCTTGGCTTTTTCTTTTTCTTTTTGAGATCTGAAGGACCGGGGAAGCTATTTGAGATTTCCCGATGCTCCCATTGCAGGGGAGGTTATGGCGAAATTTTTCGAAAATTTAGGGTGTTAGCCAAATTTTTGAAGAATTAGAAAATTCTCAGAAATTGAAAAGTTGGAGAATGGAAGCCAGACCGAATATAGAGTTGATTAATCAAACCACTTTCGAATTTGTTCCTTTTCGGGGACAAAAAGTTTTAAGTGGGGGAGATTGTAATAACCCGAAAATCTGGGCCAGTTTAAAATTTTTATTTTGGCAATTTTAGTGAATTTTGCATATTTAAAATAGATTATTTTAAATAATATCGACGAAAAATTTATTTTGAATATAATTCGAACGTATATATTATACGCGTCGTCGTTAGAATATAAATAATTATATATAATTATAGATAGAATTGAAAATGGCGTGGTAGTTCGATAATTTGATTTCAAACTTCAATTGAACATACCGGGTGCAAAACAATCCGGATTTTAGTGAAACCAAAAATAATAGGATCTAATTGTGAATATCTTTCCAACGAATCCGAAAAATCAAAATTTCATAGCGGGAATCAAAAGATATGTCCAATTGAAAATTCTGAATAGTCGCCATGAAATTCAGGCCCTTAAAAGTGGAAATTTTGCAAACGACCTCGGATTTCGACGAAACCACTTTTGTTGGGTCCGTGATGTAAAGTTATTACTAGATTCCAAATTTCATAATTTTCTGAATTAATATGTGAGCGTGGCAAAGGAAAACGCGTTTGACCAGTTTTAGTTGATTTTAATCGACCGGAAAATGGCTATTTTTCAAACGGTCTCAGAGTTTGACGAAACTAGTTTTGTTAGGACCGTATCGTCAATACGAAGCTAGAAAATATTTTTCGGGAATTTTTCTAGTTAGTATGTGACCCCGGTAATTTGAAATGTACGTTTAAAATTCAATATAGTGATTTAAATGTAAATTCAACGGAAACTGATTCAAACGATCAAATCAACCTACGAAACATATCCCATTGTGTTCGGAATGGGGGTGAAACGCAATGAACGACAGGCGGTCGGCCTCGTTTTGAGGTCGTATGTAAAAGTCAAAATTTTGCATTTAAAATAATAATAAATTAAAAAAATGAACTTTCTCTCTCCCTCCCTCTTCCTATACGTTCTGCCCCCCCCCCTCAATCTCGATTCAGTTTTTAAAAAGGAAAAAAAAACCGCTCCCTTAAAAACCCCGTCGCCCCCTTGATTCACCCGCCGCCCGCCACCATGGAGCTGCCGTAGGTCGTGCACCGCCCTCCCATCAGATCCCCCTCCGCTCCCTCTCCGTTCGAACCTCACCGAAGTCCCCTCTTATCCAGATTTCCGACGCCAGGTCCCCAAGCCCACTTCCCCTCGCGAAACCCTAGCAGCCGCCAACGTGGAACCTACCTCGCCTGCATCGCCACCTGACGATCTCCAGCGCCACCATCTTCCCCCTTCTACTTGCTGTAAGCCTTTTTTATTTTATTTTATTATTATTTTATTTTACTTAGTTTTATTTATTTCATTTTTATTTAAATTAGTTGTTATAGAAATGTTTTGTTTATAAATTAGAAATGTTTTGTTTATAAATTAGAAATGTTTAGTTTTTAAAATAGAAAGACCTTTGTTTTAAAAAAGAGAACTTGTATTGTTTACCAAGAAAATTTAGCGTTATTTACAAAGTAAAATGAGCGTTGTTGTTATAAGAAATGCTTTGTAAATAAAATAAAAAGATGAGATCTTTGGAAATAAAAAAAAAGATGAGATCTTTAGATATAAAATAGCATTAATTTTTATTTAAGTAGCATAGATTTTTGAAAATAAATATACATGGGTTTTTAAAAATAAAAGATGAGATTATTTTTTTTAAGAAGAAAAGTAGTGATTTTTAAAAAAGAAAAGAATAGATTTTTATAAATAAAAAGGCGAGATCTTTATATGTAAAAAGGCGAGATCTTTATATGAAAAATAGCGTGATAAAAATATAATTTTTATCTATTTGATAGCATAATAAAAATTCAATTTCTATATATTAAATAACATAGTAAAAATTCGATTTTATACATGGAATACCAAAGTAAAAATTCGATTTTTACATATGTAGAGAAAGCGGACAACGAAAGCGACGAAAGGCGAGAATGGCGATGATTTCTCTAAAAGAAGAGTCGAGATGGTTGGATAGCTATCGGTGAGAACTTCTCACTCTTCAAAATTTCTTTTTCTAATTATATATATATACTAGGATGCAGATGGTGCTTAGTAGCACCCGACACAATCGTCCACAGACCATGGACTTGTTTGTTTGGTTGCATAGATTAGTTAGAATATTTGATAGAAGTTGAATTGTTTGGTGAATTGAATTGATTTGATTGATGTGTGAATGGCGTGGGCCTTCACTAGATCGGGGATAAGGCTAGGCCTCGTCCCGTTTCTAGTATCGTGCCGTTATGCCGCCGAAATTTTCTAAAATAAATTAGAAAAATAAAAATATCATTTTATTGAATAAATGAACTGAATAAAATATTTTGGTCGTTAAAAATATAATTTTTAACGTGAATATGAATAAATAAATATTCATTTACAAACCAGACGGTTTGTTTATGTACACCTATTTGAAGGACATTGATTGGGACGATAAATTTTACACATCGCCCAACTGCACAAATAAAAATCTGTGTGTGATTGCTTGAAACCCCACACGGGTATTGGGATGATATTTGACGTACACTAATCCCGATTGTTTAGTTGTATGTCGATCGATTGATTGACAGACTGTTATAAGCGTTGAATATTTATATTTGATGCTTATACAGTGTAGAATGCACTTTGGATGATGGTTGATTATTCATCGTTGTTGATATGTACATGTGTTGTAGAAAATCCATATAATCAACATTATATGGTAATTGATTGGGCCTCATTCCAGTTTCGAAAAAAAATAGAAATATTTGAAAATGGAATATTTGAAAAAAAATAGAAATATTTGAAGTAGAATATTTGAAAATTGAAATATATGAAGCCGCGTTGATAGATTGACGCCATTTTGACGTGAACGATATTTATATCGATTTTATTCAAATGGAAGTGAATATTAAAGAGAATTGAAATCGTTTTGAAATGAATTCAAATAGAGTTGAAATCGTTTTTGAAATGAATTCAAATAGATTTGAAATTAATTCAAATATATTTGAAATGAATTTGAAATGAATTCGAATAGAATTGAAATCGTTTTAAAATGAATTCGAATAGAAATTGAATAGAAATGAATTCGAATTGAAATTGAATTGAATTGAAAACGAATCGAAATTGAATTGAATTGAATTCAAAACGAACTGAAATTGAATTAGAAATCAATTTGAATTGAAATCATTTTGAAATGAATTTAAAACAAGTTTATATTGTAATATTCAATTTTGATTAGAAATTGAATATGAAGTTGAAACCGTTTTGAAAATGAATTTTAAAACGATTTATAAAGCATGTTTTGAATTGAAATCGATGAAATATATATCATATATATTATATATATAATATAATGGCCTGAATAGAACGCGCCGCGCCGCGGTAGTTCGTGAATTTCGACCATTTATTTCAAACGGACATTGCGGGAGATCCGACCGTCGGATTCTCCTAAAACCGGAACCGTTGGGTTCGTATCGAAAAGAGCTTTCTAACGAATATTAGAAATTAAAAATCTAAAGGTTGGATTTGGAATTATGTCCAAATCAAATTTGAAAAAGGTCGCTGTAAGTGCCATTCGATGGCCATTGATGGAAATCGACTGTACGGACCTTGATAAAATTATTAAAAATAATAATAATTTGTGTAAAATCATAAGAAATGATTTAGAAAGAATTGGGATGAAATACTCCATATTTGAGAAGATAAAAATAGATTTTTATCGAAATGAACTAGTTTTGAACTAGAATTATAATTCTATTTATTTTTAAATAAATAAATTGAATTTGAAATGGTTTTGAAAATAACCAGAATTTCCAATGATTGCATTGGAATGGATTTGAATCGAAACTGTCTTCGGAACATTTCGATGTTGGATTTCGTGACTATATAGATGTTGTTATGGAAATTTGAAAGATATAGATATATTTATATCGTTATCTCCAATACGACATTTGTTAATCGTAGAATTTGATATTGAATATAAGCCGATATATTTTCTATTCGGAGCCTTGTATTGAATATCAAATGTGATTTGGGTTTGTCATGAATGGTGTCTTCATTAACACTGTTCTTGAACCCAGTTGAGAAAAGATTAAATCTTTTTATTTAGATTTAATGAAGTGTACCAATTAAATGATATTTAATTGGAATTGAATTGGTATTGATTTTTGGGTTTATCGTGAACAGTGTTTTAAATAACACTTGTTCTTTAACCCGATAATTAATGGAATGATTTTTGGGTTTATCGTGAACAGTGTTTTAAATAACACTTGTTCTTTAACCCGATAATTAATGGAATGATTTTTGGGTTTATCGTGAACAGTGTTTTAAATAACACTTGTTCTTTAACCCGATAATTAATGGAATGATTTTTGGGTTTATCGTGAACAGTGTTTTAAATAACACTTGTTCTTTAACCCGATAATTAATGGAATGTGATTTTGGGTTTATCGTGAACCGTGTTTTAAATGACACTGATTCTTTAACCCAGTCGAAGATTAAAACTAAGTGGAGTTTTAATGAATCTTTAATTAGATTGAAATGATCGAAAATGGAGTATCACCAGTTTTGCTCCAGGCGATAGTTAAATCTTTAATTAGATTTGAACGTGAAATGGTAATTGAATTTACCGATAACACTGTGGTGTTAGATATGAAGTATTACCAGTTTTACTTCATGGGATGAATAGGTTGGGATGGGGAAATTAAAATAAATGATTACTTCGGTAAGGTTCGCTAATCCCGACTAGTTTGAATTGAGATTCAAAAATAGAATAAAGAATAAATTCAAGGAATTTATCTTGGATAAAATTAATGGGAACCTTTCCCTATGAATGTGAAATTTAGAAACTAACTGTCGGTTAGCTAAGCAGAATGGTTTTCTGAATATTGACTTGATGTTGGTTTCGGCCTTCGGGGTTAATATTTGGGGAATTATTCTCTTGATTAATTTACGGTTAGTGACTGATGAATTGGAATGAGGCGTATGTTGTGTTTGTGTAACACTTATTTAAAATATACGCGAGTTATTCGGAGGGACCGGGTTTATCCCATTCTGAATAACTGATACGACGATAAGTCGAAGATGAAGACGATGGTCGAAGACCGGAGGTCTTCACGTCGTTTGGGTGATTACTGATGATCTTGATTGGGCTGTACACCCAAGAAGATGGAAACAGTTGGTGATCGTCCAGACGTACTTGGAGATCGATGGATATGCGGGGTACTAGGTGCCTCCGGTTTCGTTCAGACCCAGAACGGACTTGTAAATGGACAGTGTGTCTGACATTGGATTTTAGTCCGTGTGATTGATCTCTATTAAATATATATCTGTTTGGCGGCGGAGAATTTATTCTCTTGCTTAACGCCCTTCTCTGAGACGTACGAGCTCAGGGGTTATATATTGATAGATATCAAACGCATGGAGTGAATTGCCTGTGTGGCATGCGTAAGTGGCAATTGATCGAGGCTTCTGTTGAAAAGCAAAGTCTTGTGGTGATGATCAAAGCCCAGCCTGTGTGGCATAGCTTTGTGTAACGTGAATTCGCGAGCCTCACACCCCGGTTGTGAACCAAAAACGGGAGACGGACATCAGGGAGGACATGCGTTTCTTTCTAGTTAGGAGTGGCGTCAGTGCTTGAACTGGTTGACGAGTTTGACTCATGTGGATGTTGCTTATTATTACTTGCTGAAAAGCGAGGCGCCTCGTGATATCGGTTTCGGCCGATGCTTCTGGTCGGCTGACGGGCCAGGCTTACGCCCCAAAGGGCAGGGAAACGCAGTGTTCAGGCATTTTAATCCACATTGGTGGACCGGCCCTGACGATCCAAAGGCTTGACAGAGTACTTGCCTGAGGCTCGGACTAGACAGTCTCGAATCAGTGAGGATCTTGCCCCTAGCCTCGGTTCATACCATAAATGATAACCCAACTTCCAATACGACGTTTTGCGGTTTTAATTGTAGAACTAGTATGGCGACATGATATATGGTACCCATGCCGCCTATGATTGATACTTATGATTTGAAGTTGTCTTATACACTATGCACTTATTATAGTATCAAATAATCTGTTTTAAATGTATCAAGCATTCTTTGGCTGTTATAAGGGAAAACCCTATCCCCCGGCTTGCGTTGCATTGTGTGATAGGACCTGGGTCTTATAACAGCTTCATTTTTCTTTATTTAGCATTGCGCTGTTTGTTTTATGCACTGGTATTCTTGGGAGGAAACCCGTTCCGTGTTTTACGGCGTGGTCCCTTGATTTACCTAACTTTAAAAATAAATATTAACTGTTTTAGTTCTCACACCAGTCACATGACTGACCTGGAGTTTATTGTTTTAACCTAAACTCTGGGTGCCCCTATTTTCCGCACGGGCAGCTAGTAGTTTTGGTTTTGCAGATTTATATTCACAGGATCCTGGTTTACAGCTGGAACGATATCCAGAAAGCTTTGTATCCGTATATCTCTTCTAGTTGTGTATTGTATTATTTCCGCTGCTATGTATTTAAGTGTAATTTAAATCTCTGATATTTCTGTGTAATATTTATTCGTTTATACTCTGTATATTCTTGTATTCTGATGCATTGTTGTAATATACAATGAAATGTTCTTCTGTATGCGTTCTGTTGTGGCTTGTTCTCGAACTATCCGACGCTTTCCTTAACGGGGAAGTTACGGGTTTTCACATTATCGGGTTAAAGAACAAGTGTTATTTAAAACACCGTTCACGATAAACCCAAAAATCAATTCAAATTCAATTCCAATTAAATACCATTTAATTGGCACACTTCATTAAATGTAAATAAAAAGATTTAATCTTTTTCTCAACTGGGTTTAAGAATAGTGTTAATGAAGACACCATTCACAACAAACCCAGATCACATTGGATATTAAATACAAGGCTCTGAATAGAAAATATATCGGCTTGTATTCAACATCAAATTCTACGACCAACAAATATCGTATTGGAAATAACGATATAAATATATCTTTCAAATCCCCATAACAATATCTGTATCATCACGAAATCCAACATCAAAATATTCCAAAGACAAATTTCGATTCAAATCCATTCCAATTCAATTATTGGAAATTCTAGTTACTTTTAAAACCATTTCAAATCCAATTTATTTGTTTCAAAAATAAATTGATTTTTATTCTAGTTCAAAACTAGCATTTCGATAAAAATCTACTTTTATCTTTTCAAATATGGAGTTTTTCATCCCAATTTTTCATAAATCATTTCTTATGATTTTACACAAATTATAACTACTTTTAATGATTTTATCAAGGCCCGTACAGTCGATTTCCATTAACGGCCATCGAACTGCATTTACAGCGACCTTTTCCAAATTTGATTTGGACATAATTCCAAATCCAACCGTTAGATTTCTAATTTCTAATATTTTTAGAAAGCTCTTTTCGATGCGAACCCAACGGTTCCGGTTTTAGGAGAATTCGACGGTCGGATCTCCCGTTACGTCAATTTGAAGTCAATGGTCGAAATTCGCGAACTACCGCGGCGCGGCGTGTTCTATTCAGGCTATTATATATATATATATATATATATATATATATATATATATATATATATTATATTTCATCGATTTCCTTTCAAAACGTATTTTATAAATCGTTTTAAATTCGTTTTCAAAATGATTTCAACTTCATATTCAATTTCTAATCAAAATTGAATATTCCACATCATTAATCTATAAATGATAATATTTTCAAAACGTTATATTTTGAAATCACTTCCTTTTCTATATTCATTATAAAAATGAATAAAATCGATATAAATATCGTTCACATCAAAATGGCGTCAATCTAATCAACACGGATTCAATTCAACACATGAATTTATTTTCAATTCAACACATGAATTTATTTTCAAGTCAACACATGAATTTATTTTCTATTCAACACATGAATTTATTTTCTATTCAACACATGAATTTATTTTCAATTCAACACATGAATTTATTTTCAATTCAACACATGAATTATATTTTATATATTGGAATGAGGCCCAATCAATTACCATATAATGTTAATTATATGGATTTTCTACAACACGTGTACATAACAACAACGATAAATAATCAACCATCATCCAAAGTGCACCACACAACTGCATAAGCATTAAATATAAATAATTAATGCTTACACAGTCTGTCAACCCATCGATTGACATACAACTAAACAATCGGGATTAGTGTACGTCAAATATCATCCCAATACCCGTGTGGGGATTCAAATCAACAAACACACATTTTATCTGTGCAGTTGGGCGATGTGTGAAATTTATCGTCCCAATCAATATCAGTCAAATCAGTGTATATAAACAAATCATCCGATTTGTTTATAAATATTTATTTTATATACATGTTAAAAATTATATTTTTAACTATAAAATATTATCCACTATAAAATATTTTATTTCATTCCACATCACACAATCAAATTTCACAACACGGCAATCAACAAACAAGTCATCCATGGTCTGTGGACGATGGGTGTCGGGTGTTGCTAAGCACCGTCTGCATCCTAGTATATATTTCAAAGTAGAAATAAATAAAAGTGAGAAGTTCTCACCGAGAAGCTAAACCAATTCACCATGACTCTTCATATGTAGAACATGTCGCCGTGCACACCTTTTGTCACTTTCGTCATCTGTGTTTGCTACATATATAAAAATCACATTTTTATATTGTTGCTATGTATATAAAAATCACATTTTTATAACCACGCTATATGGATAAAAATTCTATTTTTATACCGTTAGTAATATAATAAAAATCATAACTTTATATCGCCTACATAATAAAGATTGAATTTTTATTATCTATATAATATAAAAATCGTATTTTTATTCTTTCTATACTATAAAAATCATATTTTTACATTGCTACTTCTATAAAGATCAAATCCTTATTACTCTACATTATATAAAATCATATTTTTATAATCTCCACTATATAAAAATCTCATTTTTATTATTAAAAATATAAACTTTTCTATTTCTAAAAATCTAATCTTCCTCTAATATAAAAATCTAATTTTTAACTCGCCTTTTCTACTCTAAAAATCCAATCTTTTTCTTAACCATTCAAACAGTAAAATCAACCCTTTTTGTTCACGAAAACACTATAAAAATCTATTCTTTTTGTTAAACAAAATCCAAACCTTTTCTATGTCGAATAAATAAATAAGAGATCGAATTTTTATGTGATAAAAATATAAATAAAAATCGAATCATTATTCACATAAATAAATAAAATTAAAAGGAATAAAACTCACTTTTAAAGAGGGATGGAAGGGAGGCTGTGCTCGCTGGTCGAGCTGTGGGCTCGAGGGGGAGGCGCGATTCAATTTCAGAGGGGGAGAGAGGGAATGGAGGAGAGGAGGAGGGGGGAATTCAGATCATCGTCCGCAGCGGGGGGGGGGGGGGGTCGCGTGCAGGTGGAGGGGGGTATCGCGTCGCGCGCAGGTGGATGAGGGAGGGTAGCGGCGGTGGGTGGCGGCTAGGGCTGGAAGGCGCGATTTGTTTTTTCCTCTTTTTTTCTCTGTTCGGTCGATTAGAACGAAGGGGGGCTGTTGACCTAGTAAGGAAGAGAGAGAGTGTGAGGGAGGTTTTATATTTATTTAATTATTTAATTTCAAAAAGCAACTTTTATTTTGACCTCGAAATCGTACCCACCGACTGTCGTCCCTACCTAATTACCCCCATTCCGAACATAATGGGCTATGTTTCGTAAGCCGATTCGGCCGTTACGATCAGTTTTCGTCAAAATCAACATATAACTCTATATATTGAATTTGAACGCACATTTTGATTTACCGGGGCCACATACTAACTAGAAAAATTCCCCAAAAATATTTTCTAGCTTCGTATTGATGATATGGTCCTAACAAAACTAATTTCATCGAATTCTGAGACCATTTGAATAATGGTCATTTTCCAGTCGATTAAAATCAACTAAAACTGGTCAAATGCGTTTTCCTTTAACACGCTCACATACTAATTCGAAAAATTACGAATTTTGAAACCTAGCAATAATTTAACATCAAGGATCCAACAAAAGTGGTTTCGTCGAAAACTGAGGTCATTTGAAAATTTTCCATTTTTAAGGGCCAGAATTCCATAGCGACTATTCTGAAATTTCAACTAGACATATCTTTTGATTCCCGCTATGAAATTTCAATTTTTCGGATTCGTTGGAAAGATATTCTCAATCAGATTCAAATATCTTTGGTTTCACTAAAATCCGGTTTATTTTGAATCCTATACATTCATTTGAACTTTGAAATTGAATTTTCAAACTACCGCGCCAATTCAGGCTCGTTATATAATTAAAATAAATTATTTATATTCTAACGATGATGTATATAAATATATACGTCTAATTCTATTCAAAATAAATTTCTCGTCGTTATTATTTAAAATAATTCATTTTAAATAATCAAAATTCAACTAAATTGCCAAAATAAAAATTTTAAATTGGCTCAGATTTCCGGGTTATTGCATTTTTATACCTTTGCATTGTTAATCATACTTTATATTTCCGACCAATATAAACAGAGTTAAATAACAATATCATGATTTTTTTAATTATCCAGTATACAGTAGCTCTCTTGTTTTCCATAATATATAACATGCTAAATTTTTAACTTGTTGAGAAGTAAAATAAGAAGTGATCATAAGGATTAAGGATCCATGCATATCATAATGTACCATTTTATGCAAGAAAGATGCATACGTCAGATAGTACCACAAAAATGGAATACTCACCATGATTAGGCTAAGAAATAGGTAATATTAGCTGAATTCCTAACTTACATTATTTATTTTAATATATTTAGAAGAAATCTATTTGCATTTTATGCATAACTGTTATATTCACCAAAATTTGGTATAGAATTTACTAAATTCCAAAGAAAGTAATGAAATAACATAGAAAAAATAAGGCTGTTGCACCTAATTCGAAGTCAATTTGGACTCAATAAAATCATTAAAATTTCATTGTTCAATGCATTAAGAACGTAGATTGAAATCAAATGCGCAGAAGAAAAATGCACCCAGAAAACACGATCCTTAAAATTTTCAACCATGCCAAGTATTGTGTTAACCAAAGAGCACACATTAAAATTCAGAAATTTTAATCTATTTAGAAGAAAACTAAATGGGCAAATTATACCTTAGATTTGCTGAAATGGCATACAACACAGCATAGTGACGCCATATATTTAGCATTTAATATTCACTATTTGTTAGAGAATTGAATCAGAGAAAAAGAAACTCAGATCCCTTTGCGATACGTATGCTAATATGCAAATAAAGGTAGAAAGATTTCAAATAAGCGCAAATGGAACTACCTAGCATCGCCAATTCAACATGTTGGAAGAGAAATCGATTATGCGAAAAGATAAAAAGCAACTGTACATCTTAAAACAAAATAAAAATTATATATTTTTTCCCCAAGAATATAATTTTTTACTCACCAAAGTTATAAAGGAAAACCAAATTGACGTTGAACACCTTGTCTCGAACTCGAATCTGACGTTGAACTCCTTGCCTCAAATACGAGTTTCGTGACCTCGAACTCGAATCAAAGGTGAACTCCTTGCCTAGAAATCGAAACCCTTGTTCCCGCTTTGTAATCAAAATCGAATCGAAATTCTTGTTGCCCCTTTGTAATCGAAATCAAAATCCTTCCCTAAATCACCTTATTCCCATATTTAATTCATTCTATCGCGGCAAAAGTAGTGAAAAAGCGTTCAGATAAGGGGAGTAGGGGTTACGGCTGAAAAGAGATGGGTGTTTACCTTTTTGCCCTCTGAAACCTAGCTTACTAACACAAATAAGAGTTACCAATAAACCTTTTACAAATTTGTATTTTTAGTAACACATTTTTAATATACCAACACATATTAGTGTCACTAGTCTACAACACATATAAGTGTTGGCAGTTGAAAAAAATAAAAGTTGCCAAATGGCCATTATGGTGTAGTGATCGTTTAGAGAACCAGGAAAGCCAAAAAATGCATTCCATATGTAAAAGTCAAACAAACCAACAAGCTTCTAACACCATCGTAGCATTTTGCAATGTCCTCTGTATTCTCCTTGCAATGCCACATGATAGTTTTTCCATGCCCAGTGCATACAATCCAAGTTACCCATCATACCTGAAAATTCAAGTTGATCTCCCATTGCTAAAAATCTCGCAACGTCATGAGGTGTTGGAGTTCTAAGATACTCTTCACCGAACTCATGTATAACGGGTTCGCAAAATTGTTTTATACATTCTACTAACGTTGACTGCTCAGATCTTATTTTGTAATCCAGCGAATCAGCAAAAGTTCCATAAGAAATCATACGTTGTACAACCGTAACCTTCTGAAGGGGTGAAATTCCTAGTTCGTTAATGGCATTTTTTCTATGTGTGAAAACTATGTTGGCTTCAGAAACTTGTTTAAATACTCGAGTAAATACCGTTTTTGACATACGAAATCTTCTACGAAAAATATACAATTCCGTATATAGGGTTTGTCACAAAGTAATTGTAACAACCCGAATTCCGACAGACCAAATTTTTTTTTTCAGAATTCTAATCTATCGAAACTCATGTTGGTTTGCTTTGGTATCCTGCAGAAAAGACAGAGACATAAAACATGTCAGAGCTTAGAAAATATCTCGCAGCGGAATGGACAAAATATAATATAATCAAAGTATAGCCTTACTGTATAATAATACTGCTTAACCAGTATCCAAAGCTATCATATCTCATGTCTCTGCCACAAATCTAACCTGCGAGTATGTTATGAGGAGGGGGTCAGAACACAAGTTCTGGTGATTGGATTTAAACTATACACTTTGGATAATCCTATATATACTGTTCAATCATATTTTCTTACTTATTAGGTTACATGGGTTGACAGCACTCAAGGCATACACACACATCGTACCTATTTACTTCCCAGTGGATTAACCTGATATTGTCTATATGTAGCTACCCCTCAATACTGAGGTACACCCCATGGTACCCCACTCGCACGATCTCCACCATAATGCCACAGAAATGAACGCAGTCCCTCATTCTACGCCGGAGTGACGTACAGATCTCTACATAAATGTTACATTCCGCATATATCTGTCAATTCTATGCTACATAAGCATATGGACTACCACCTTCGATCGAATCAGATTCCATACCAGAGTAATGCCCTCAAGTCTACGATACACCACCCAGAGAAGACATGCATGTATCTAGACTTTCTCACGTACATATCATCAATTGTAGCTCAATTCCTTAACCGCACGTCCTCGAATGTGCACCGAGTTCCATGGCAGGGCGATACAAGAAACACGAAACTTGGTCGGGAGCTTTTCCATATTTGTACAGGCCTGCCTTTAAGAGCCAAAAAATATAGATATTCCTAAGGTCTATTTTTCATGGAGGCTATTGCCCTACCTTGGCCCCTCCCTCAGCTAGTAAAGACTACAAGGCAAAATGACTTACCCCTAACAAACAATCTAAACATCTAGTTGGAGTGTTCCCTCAACCACCGTACCTCGATAGTGAAAGGTGAATGGTCTATTGGTTTAAGCTCTAGTCTTTTCGCATCCCACTGGCTGCCAATGACGGGTACCCGCCGATCTACTATTTCTAGCGGTCCTGACCTCTGCCTCCCCATAGAGGCGACAGCAGAATCACCTTAATGTCACCACGTCAGATCATTCTGACTGTAGAGATACTTTTGCAGTCAAGGCCCATCCAACTGGTAGTTACGCGCAGACCCAACCTCTGCCACCGCACAGAGGGCTACCAGAAGCACCTTACGTATCTTAGGAAGCCGCGTGCTTCCCCTTCCAGTCCTTCGGAGCCGTTAGAATAATCAGATGAACTTGCACTCCCCTCGTGTCTCATGACACCATGATGATCTACCCAGTTGGGTTATTCACCCTCAAACGTGTGGACTGGTCCAAGCGGCTCCTTTTAATATGTTATAGACCCTATGTCTAAACATTCCTTTATGCACTTGCTTTACCTCATCAGATTTTCCTTTTAACTTGGTTATTCCCTTTCACATTGACTTCTTATTCAAGTTATTAAGTACCTCTTGCTTATTAATTTCAGTCATATAACTTAGCCCATTTAAGTTTATTAATAAGCCCAAAACATGTTATTCTCTAGATTGTGGTCCAAGGTCTATAATCCACAATCCCATTTTATATTTTTGTTTGATTCAAGGTTACAATAACAAGTTCTACTTAATCTGTAATTAAGTATATCTCAATTCACATGTTTCCTATTTAACATGACACTCATCATTTATGATTAAATATAACTTATTTCATATAAGTTTGCCTCACCCTTTCCTATTTAATCATAATTCCATATTATCACTACAACTTATCGTTGTTTACTTATTAACTTAGTTCTCTTAACTAAGGTCCACTAATAAGTTTCTCTTCCCATAAATATAACTTTTGTTATCGTCATCCGTTGATTTCAGATTCTTGTTCTTTTAAATAACTTAATTTACAATTAAGTACAACTTATCTCCTTACATAAGTTATTCCATTCAGTTTATCGTTTATTACAACCTAAGTTATAATTTCCACTTGTCCCTAGGACAAGCCTAAACACGTTATTCTTATCAGCAGATTTCATACTTCCAAGTTTACATATTACTTAATTTATAATTAAGTACAATTTCTTACATTTCATAAACTTTCCCCCTTTCCTCTATTTATTACAAACAACTAATTTCAGTTTTCCCCATTTTCTGATTACTTAATTTATAATTAAGTGCCATTTATCTCATTTCACTAGTTATCTCATGTCCTTACTAGTTTATTATAACCTAAGTTATAATCTTCACTTGTACCTAGGACAAGTCTACCTATTATACAACATTCTTATTAATGTAATTTATTTATAGTAGGTAATTATCATTCCTCGTTCATTCCGTTCCTTTTTATTGTTGTAACTTTCTTTCAATTCCATTTATTTCCATTGATTACAATTAATGTTGTTTATCAGTCCTGCTATGTGTGTGTGTGTGTGTGTGTTTATGCACTAGACATCTCACATTAAGCCTACACTTGTGGATGCTGGATTTGCCAGGCGGTTCCGGGTAGACTTCTTCCATAAGTTGACTTAACCTTATGTCTTAGCACCATTACATGTTTTATTTATGCACTAAGACTCCTCAAATTAGATTTACCACTTGTGGATGTTGGATGTGCCAAGCGGTTCTGGGCGGACTTCTACAACAAGTGTAATTTAACCTCGTGTCTAAGTGCAGTTACAGTTTCCTATTTACCGTAAATTTTAGGCATATTTTCCTTTTCACATGTTTACTGTAATCTAATTTACATGTCATCAAATTATGCCTATATTATGTCGCATGTCCCTTTTAACACGTATTTAATTCTATCCTGACATGTAATCATTTAATCGGGTAATTTTTCAAATCCAACAAGTTAACATGTCATTTTCTCAATTCTACATCTAATAATTCTAATACATAAAATACCACAAGTGAATCATGTAATTATCACAACAGTAGTCGCTATCATATTCTAACAAATTTGTTTTTCAACATATAAACATTCAACACTTTAACCGATTCAACATATGAATTTTCTAACATATTCATATTAATATTTCAACTAGTTATAACACCATCTTAACACTTTTAATTATTCTGGAAAATTCACATTTCATGATCACGGGGAATGCTAAACAATAATATATCATTATCTAAAATGATATAACTTAAATCCACTCACCTCATATGCTTTCCAAATCTTGGATCTGGTCCAGATCTAGCATTCCATGGTTTTTCCCTTAATTGGATTTAGAACCTAACAACCGTTGTAACGATACAGATTTTGCTCGGAATCAATCGATCGCTAAACCGACCAAGACCGTTCGAATCCCGCATACACTAACTCTGAGCATACAACACATCAGAATAAATAATAGAATCTATAAACATCAAAATAATGTTACATCAGAGTACAGAATATGTCAGAGTATATCAAAATATAATACAGCGGAAGATTAATTTACAATAAATGTAATACAATGAAGTGGAAACAAATAAACTAACACAACGGACGACAATCAACGCTCTGGACACAGCTTTAAGCTTTAATTCAGAATTCTGCTCAATATATCTGTAAAATAAAACTACTCAACTGCCCGTGTGGAAAATATGGGCACCCGAGTTTGCAAGGGAAAACAAACTACAAGTCAGTCATGGGACTGGTGTGAGAAACTCTACATTTAAAATTAACTAATATAAATGATAAGGCAAATCATAGGACCACGTCGTTAACCCAGAACGGGTTTACCCCCATGAACGCCAATGTATAAACAACAATCAGTAATATAGATATGGATCTGCTATGCATCAATCAACATGCAATACCCCAATCTACCCATTTAGATTAATCACCACACTTAGATTTTCCAAATCCAATTCAATTTACAGAAATTATTCCTTTGGACTTTATTTCCCGATTTCTATTTCAAATTATTTGAAATACATATCTAGCTTTTATATCAAAGTAGATTTCACTTCGGGATCTCAAACCAAATCGTTTGGAAATATGAATCCCAAAACAAATGCATACAAATAAATATGCAACCAAATATTAGGAATCTTCCCTCAGACAAGGCAGTAAGCGCCCCTCCAACTCGCTATATATATGTATGCACCTCCCATGCATGGAGCAGGCTACACTGCTGACCACTCACCTTAAGGCACTGGATCCAACCCAAACTTTTAGTCGCTCTCGGGTCACCCGTATCTTGAGCCACACACTAAACCATTTTATAACCTGAAGTAGGGAAAATCATTTCACCACATAAAATTCAAAAGTACTTTAAAATTATAGTACGTCTCAAAGAAGGGTGTTAAGCAAGAGAATAAATTCTCCACCACCAAACAGATACATCATTAATAGCAACTAATCGAATATGTGATGAACTAAAATGTAAAACCATAATACATTTCCAAATCATTTCGAAATCATCGGGTTTTAGCCCTCGAAATCCTTCAGTTTTATAAAACAATTTTATAAAACATTCCCTGTCCAAAATCGAGAATACGGTTCTTTTCACCTAAGAAAAATATCATTTCAAAATCATTCATTAAATTATGAAATAAACAACATCGCTAGACACCTTATAGTCAAATCGTGAAGTGTTCCACAAGGTGTTAGCACACAGATATTTTTACCCAACCCAATGCTAAATGTAAAAGCATATTTGCTCATAAACAGGTCGAGCACAATCCAAACAGTCAATCAATCACCATCAATACATTCACAATCTAATTAAAGATTTATTCAAACTCTAATTGGTTTCAATCTCTAAAATCATTACTGAATGATTATTCAACTTTTAGGAAAATTAATCCTGCTTTTAACTAGGTTAAAGAACTAATGTCATTTAAACACAATTCAAGACAACCCAAAATCCAATTTGATATTAAATATAAGACTCAGAATAAAAATTATATCGGCTTATATTCAATATCAAATTCTGAAACCAATGGATATCGTATTGGAATAACGATATCAATATCTTCCAAACTCCCACAACTATATCTGTATAATCACGGAATCCAATATCGAAATATTCCGAAGATTATTTCTACTCAAATCCATTCCAATTCATATATTGGAAGTTTTGGTTATATCAAAACCCTTTCCAAATCCAATTTATTTATTTGAAAATTATTGGATTTCAAATCTAGTTAATAACTAGTTCATTTTGATAAAAATATATTTTTATCTTTTCAAATATGGAATTTTTCTTCCCAATTCTTTCAAAATCATTTATTATGATTTTACACAAATTATTAAATTTTTAATATTTTTGTTAAGGCCCGTACAGTCGGTTTCCAATAACGGCCACCGAACTGCACTTACAATGACCTTTTCCAAATTTGATTTGGACATAATTCCAAATCCAAACATTAGATTTCAAATCTCTTATATTTGATAGAAATCTCTTTTCGATACAAACCCAACAATTCGAGTTTTAGGAGAATCTGACGGTCGGATCTCCCGTTACGTCCATTTGAAGTTAATGGTCGAAATTCGCGAATAGTCGTTGCGCGGTGCGTTCTATTCGGGCCATTTATATATATATATATATATATATATATATATAATATTTCATCGATTTCCATTTAAAACGTATTTTATAAATTGTTTTAAATTCGTTTCAAAAACGATTTCAACTTCCGTTTCAATTATAAATCAAAATTGAATATTCCATTACGTGACAATTTTATACAGTGCATGTATATGTTAAAAATTATATTTTTAATAATCTAATAATTATTTCAATACACGACCATTTTATATATCGCATATATAAGCTAAAAATAATATTTTTGGCGAACAAATAATTTCACATCGCGTATATAGATTTTCACATCGTATATTTATTATTTTCACATCGTGTGTGTGTGTATATATATATTTATTCTCATTGCATATATATATTTTCCACTTCGTATATATATAATTTACATCGCATATATATATATTTTCCACTTCGTATATATATTATTTTCACATTTCATATATATATTATTTTCATTTCATATATATATATATATTTATATATATATATATATTTTATTCAAACTTCATATATATATTTTTCACATTTCATATATATATTATTTTCCACTTCATATATATATATAATTTACATCGCATATATATATTTTCCACTTCGTATATATATTATTTTCACTTCATATATATATATATATATTATTCACATTCCATATATATAATTTTTGTTTCAAATATATATTATTTCCATTTTATATATTTTTTATTTTCATTTCAAATATATATATTATTCACATTCCATATATATTATTTTCATTTCAAATATATTTTAATTCCATTTCATATATATTTTATTTTCATTTCAAATATATATATTATTCACATTCCATATATATTATTTTCATTTCAAATATATATTATTTCCATTTCATAAATATTTTATTTCATTTAAAATATATTTATTATGCACATTCCATATATATTATTTCCATTTCATATATATTTTATTTTCATTTCATATATATTTTATTTCACTTCGCAAATATATATTTGTACATCACAATCACAACACAATCAAATATATCATCCATGGTCTGTGGACCACAGGGAGGTGTTCGTACAGAAAATAAATAACTGTTCAAAAATTTATAGTGAGAGAAGTTCTCACCGTGATCAGATAGAAAATCGTTTAATAACGACTGTTTTAATTGAATTAAACTGCGTGTCTAATTCAATCAAAATTTCCAACAACTCCTGTTTTTGTTCCAGTCAGTCCCATGTTGTAGCTCTCTTCATCATGATCACAATGCACTCAGTTTCGTGCGATTCTGTTTTGAATTGAATAAGATATGACTGTTTAAAATTTAAACTCATTTATTATATAATTAAATAAACTAAATTTAATTAAGGTTTTTAATTAACCTTAACAATCCCCAAAACATGATTAGGCCTGCGCAAATTACTCTCCTCATCGCTCTTTCTTCCCGGAACCTTCTACTGCGTACAACGACCATTGTCCAGTTCTTTAACCTCCAACAACTCCTTCTCCATTCCCTTGAAAATCAAACTAAAAACTCCACAATTCCCCTCTTCAATCCTTCTTCCATCTCATGCTAACATTGTAAATCTCGAACACACCCTTCGATGCGCGATCTCGGCTCCCCCACAGTAAACGCACAGTGACTTGCGCACCATTTTTTCATGGAAAATCCCCAAACTCCCCCAAAACACTCGGCTACCATCCCTGAGTGCAACGCCATCCTTTGTTTGCCCTAACTTCCCTCGCTTTGACCTCCAGTCGAAGCTCTAGGCTGCACTGTCGAATGTCAATCACCCCCATATACCGTCGCACGTGATGAAATTCATATCGGGTTAAAGAGAAACCTAGAAGGAATTTAAATACGTAGTTTTTTAGATTTATAACAATTTAAATGAATTGTTCTCATTTTTGAAAGTTCAGGGATTAGTTTTAGGAGGAATAACTAGCGGTGTATATTTTTGTCGACCATAGAAATGAGATGGTAGGGTTAGAATGTTTTGGCTATGTATATAAAGAATTTATTAATATTTAATTACAAATATTAATTAACGTCGAAATTCTTGCGTCTAAACTCCAAACGAACTCTAAATCAAACCCAACGACTATTGCCCCTTGCTAAATACCTCCATTCCGGACACAATGGGATATGTTTGGTAAGCCAATTTGACTATTTCGATCAGTTTTCATCAAAATTAAAATATAAATTAATATAACGTTCAAAATTGGTTTCAACGTTCATTTTAATTTACGGGGCCGCATACTGAGTCCAAAAATTACAGAAAATTTATTTCTAGTTATGTTTTGATGATACGGTCCTAACAAAACTAATTTCATCGAATTTGGAGACTGTTTGAAAAATGGTCATTTTCTGGTCGATCCAATTCAAATTTAAATTACCAAACACATTTAAATTTACTATGCTCACATATTAATTCCAAAAATTATGAAATTTGAAACCTAGCAATAATTTGACATTCCGGATGCAACAAAAGTGGTTTCATCGAAAACGGAGGTCGTTTGCAAAATATATTGTATTAAATTCCATAACAACTATTTTAAATTTTAAACTGGCATAGCTTTTTATTTCCATTATGAAAAATAGATTTGTAACGACCAAGATTTTTGGTTGATTTATTTTAAAATATTTAATATCATTTTAAATATTGAGTTTGTAATATAAATGGAATTTATCGTTTTAATAATCAAATACGATTTATTTCAAATATATATATAATTATCGAAATACGAAATGAATTTAATTTAATTCAAAAGTCAAAACAGAATCAAAACAGTTCAGATGATCAATACAAAATTCTGTTTGAATTAGAATAATAATAATTTATCAAGGAATTAATTGTTTTGAATTTAATTTATGTCGATTTAAATTAATATCTTCTCCATATGATCGAATTGAGCTTCGAAACCAGTTCCAATATGTTCAGAATAGTGGTATAACCCTAGGGATACCAGTTGTTGCGTTTAAATAGGAATTCGACAACACACAATATTTTAAAAAGGGTTAAAATCACCTCAGTTCAACTCAAAATAAATAAAAATAAGGACAACCTATTTCCTTCCAACGCACACACCTACCATAACTAGCTGTTCTGTTCTTTCGTTTTCACGTACGATCTGTTCCTTTACTTCACTCCAAAGTAATCAGAAAATTCATTGCATATGTACTTCTGGTCTCCTAACTGCTTATAAATTCGAATGCAAAACCTTTTTCCTCTCCTTTTCATTTTATTTCGCTCGTTCATTTTCCACAGAGAAATCAAAATTCATTTTCATTTTAATCGCAGAAATAAATATTTGAAACGTTCGAATTCCTTTGGTAATTCGGTTCCGTATAGATCGATATCGAAATCAAATCCTACTGAAATCAAATCCCCCTTTTACTTCCTCATATACAAATATCTAGTCGAAATCGAATTCGAAGGATTCTGTGGAAATAGAATTCACGCGCGAGATCTATAAAGGGAGGAAGGTTCGAACTCGAACCAGTTGAGTTAGGCGAGTTGGGGATTTTCGATTTTAGGGCACAATGATGTTGGAAGAGATATCAGTGGTCGAAAGTGCCAAAATAAGTAGCGCGATGCCTGAAAAGGGTTGAATGCGATGGTGAGCAGTGATAGAGGGTCGCGATGGTTGCTAAAGCATTCGAGTTCAGGTTTGTCGATCTGAAGTGGATCTCGCTTGCTATTGGAAGGGGTGCGGAGGTTGCGGTAGCTTTCAGGAAGGGAAGAAGGAGCTGAGTTTGGCAAATAGCTTGGAGGCAGTAAAGAAGAAATACGACAAAAGGAAAAATGGTAGTGACAGTAATGTTCGATAAGATGCCGGAGTGGATGTCTGAAATGTTATGGGCTAATTCAGCTTTGGAGATGTTTAGAAACTTGCTTGGTAGTTGAAATGAAGGTCAGGCTTAGAGATGAAAGGAGGTATACACTTTATTTTTTTTAATACTTAGGATAATTGATTTATTAAGTAATTTAAATTAATAATAGCAAGTCGATTAATAAAATTAAATAATCATTGGTATAGATTTGTTCAAGACGTTTCATAGCTGAGATGATTTGGAAATTAAACAGGATATTTCGACAAACAAAAATCACGGTGAGTAAATCTCACTCACCTTTTATTTAGAATTATTTTTATTCGTTAAAAATAATTGTTTGATGCTTGTTTGAATGCTTTCTGGTTGATTTAAAAATATTAGCTATTTAGGGTTGACTATTATATATTGGTTTGGTGATTGGATTGTTCCCGCAGTATCATTAGCGGAAGCCCGCAGTATCATTAGCAGATTACCCTACGCCCACGTATATAAGTGGATCCCCTTTTATACCACGATATCCTGCCACGAAGCAGGATGGGTATTATTTCTGTTGACTAACGTTTGTGGATGCAGGGAAACAGGTTGGAGGGATCCAACTGGATTCCTCAAAAAATATATTATCTGTTTGTTTATTTGTTTGCATATATACTGTCATATATGATGAGTAGAAAAATAAGTAATTGGTTGTTTGGTGTTTAAATATCACTGGGCCCAAATATTGATATTTAAAAATATCATAAAAAGGAATTTCGTAGATTCAAAGGGAAATTCTATTTTATTTCAAATAGAATTTGAAATTTCAAATGAGGAATTCAAATAGAATTTGAATATGAGAAATTCAAATAGAATTTTGAATACGAGAAATACAATGGAATTTGAATATAGAAACCGCAAAGAGAATTTTCAAAAGTAAGATTTTGTTTTTAAATGGATTTCGAAATAGGCTTCTTTAAATAAAACAGGGAAATTTATAAAATAATGTTGATAAATATAATGAATAAATTATCAAGAGGTAAATTGAATATTTGAATTCAAAGGAATTTAAATATGAGATTTGAATTCAAAGGAATTGAAATAGAATTTGAATTCAAGGGAATTCAAATGGATTTGAATAAAGGAAGTTCAAGTGAAATTTAAAATATAGAAATTGAATATAGAAATTTAAATAGATGTTGAATATAGAAAATTTAAAGGAAATTCAAACATAGAATTTGAATATAGGAATATGAATAGAATTTGAATTCAAATGGAGATTTGAAATAGAATTTGAAATCAAATGGAGATTTGAAGTAGAATTTGAATAATAAAATAAAAAGGAGTTTGAATATTTGAAATTTCAAATAGGATTGAATCAGAGTTTGAATATTTGAATTCAAGCAGAATAAATATGGAATTTGAATTCAAAGAGAATTAAATAGGGGATTTGAATGTAGGATTCAAATGGAATTTAAATTATAGAATTTGAATATAGCATTCAAATGGAAATTTAAACTATGGGATTTAAATATATAATTTAAATGGAATTTAAGATATGGAATTTGAATATAGGATTCAAATAGAAGTAAAATGAGATTTGAATATATAGAATTCAAATAGAAGTGAAATAGAGTTTGAATTAGGAAAATTCAAATAGAGTTAAAATGGAATTTGAATATATAGAATTCAAATAGAGTTGAAATAGGAATTTGAATATAGAAATTTAAGTAGAGTTGAAAAAGGAATTTAAATGGGATTTGAATATATGAATATTCAAAAGAAAATTCAAACAGAACTTGAATATAGAAATTCAAGTAGATTTTGAATAAAGAAAATTTAAATAGAATTTCAAATAAAGAAATTGAAAAGGGATTTGTATATAGAAATTCAAGTGGAATTTAAAGAAAGAAAATTCAGATAGAATAAAAGGAATTGAAATGAAATTTGAATATAGAAGATCGAAATATAATTAAAATGAACTCGCCACAGTGCTGCAGTTCATAAATTGGCGATTCGAATTTCAATTGAATATATAGAACTCAATTGATGTCGGAATTCTTTGAAACAAGAAACGTCAGGACCGATTTGATAATTGTTTTCTAATGGAGGAGAAAAATCTGGATTTCGTCGAATAAATTTTGAGTTATATCAAAATCAAATTTTCAGAAAAACAGCGCCATAACCATTTAAAAAGCATAACGGTTTATTAAATTTTATAAAAGGATTTTAAGCAAATAAGATCCGCATTTTTACTTAGAAAATCCTAGATTTGAGAGGTGAAACATATCTGAACTCAAGTGGAGTAATGAGTTGATTTTTGAAACAGAAATCAGATTTTTGACTATTGAATAGAATTAACTAATTTGAATAGAAATTAGTTAATAGGATTTTGAATTGATATCGGGCTTTGAATAAGTGAATCCGATTTGAAAATTTATGTTCGAAATTGAAAAAGGAATCTAGAATTGAAATGGAAATTCAATTTGGTTATGAGCAAGATAAATATTTTGTTTGAATATGTTATGTTCAAACAAAGGAGTGAAATAGGCAAAATGGCTAATTGAAGAATAATTGAGCGAAACTGAATTCAAACGATTCAAAACTGAATTCAAATGATTGGATAGTGTTGAATTGAATTGAAAACAGGTGAGCATGTGTTAGACAGGTATGGGATGAAGTATATGAATATTTTAAATTTATGTGCCCGACAAAAAGGTACACGTTTAAATTCATATATGAAGTTTTATGCGCCGTATCGGCAAGCCGCTTGGCCTTTTCTTTTTCTTTTGGATTGGTGAGGGCCATGGGAGGCTATTTGAAATATCCCGAAGCTCCCGGTACAAGGGAGGTTATGGAGAATTTTTCCGGGAATTTAAGGAGGTAGAATATTTTTAAGAAAATTTGATAGTTAGAAATAAACGTATCGATATATATTGAATTCCATAAGGAAACGAAATAAAAAAATAGAATATTGTAAACAAAAGGGAAATCTATAAATTAGAAATAGAAAGCGAACCATATACATGTTTTAAAAATGAATAATTGGGTTTTATAGTGTGTTTATTCAAGGTTAGTGGTTTTGCCGTTTTGAAGTTAAGGATGTTTTTAGTCAAAGTCTAAGAGGTAATTTTACCCCAACTTGATTAATTTCATTTTTAATTGATAAATAGCAGGATCCAGTCTCGAAAAGAAATGTTTGAAAAAGAGTTAGTTGAATAAAATATTTTGGGTCGTTGTAACGATGTTTTACACAGCATTCGTTTTAACCCAAGTGATGGAATTTTTGAAATATTAAAGTAAATATTTCCTGAGTATAATTAAAATAGTCGGGAAAGAGATAAGTGATTGAAACTGTTTCAATTTCAAACAGAATATATTTTCTAAGTGTAGAAAATAAAAGAAGGCGAGATATAGAAATGTTTTCCAAAGAATGTAAGAGACCGTGATGATAATTGAAAATATTCGTTGAACAAATATTGATAAGGAAATGGAAAGGGTGATTTAATTAATGAATGGTAATCAAAGGGCCCAATGATTGTTTGATGGTTTTGAATGAATGTTTGTTTTTCTTCGATCGATAAATAACCGACTATCGAAGTGTTTGCCAATATCGTTGTCAATATGGAGAGACCGGTTGGATTTTTATCCGTGAACCACTCTGTATTGGCAGCAGCGTTGCGAATCAGATTATGTGAAGATAATCGAAGACGGAGTAAAGTGCAAGGGGTTTTTCTATTAATAGAAATTGTGCCTTCGGTTTCGTTCAGTCCCAGAACGAACATAAATGGATGAATGTCTGACAGAGTATTTCCAATGATCTAATATATTGGTCTGTATGAATATATATGGCGGCAACGGATTTATTCCCTTAGCATAACATCCAGAATATTTGTGCAAATCAATTAGTGATTAACGGATTTGATGATGTGGCATTCAAAGTGATTGTGCTATTAGTGAATGATAAGTAATCGTAGCTTCAGGCCTCAACAACCGGGAAATGACAAAAATCGGGCAGGCAACATGGTTATGTGGGTCTCTCCCATTAGGATGTATAATCACCTATCTTGAGATTCATTTAATTTCTTATTCTATTCGATGCTGTCCCATTCGGGAAACGGTTGCTGATCCCAATCGTTGGTGATATACATTCGATACACTCAAGAGAAATGAGTGGTCGGTCATGTGTGGGGCGGGTTGCAAGATATTCCATACTTTTTCATGTTGGAAATCCAATCTCCAATAAGCGCCATGCGGTTTTTGATTTTATACTATGTATGTGGAGCGTGAGATGCAAGCGTTCTGCTATTTGGTTATTTATTTGATTTAGACACTATTATAATATCATTGGATTTCGTATCAAAGTGTTTTGGGTTATAGTAAGGTAAAAACCGTCCATGTTTATGTGTGGGCTGGTCTTACTATTATCTTTTCTTTCGAAAGGATTTTGAAAGTTAAACAAAATGATTGGAGTTTACTCACACCAGTCCCATGACTGACCCAGAGTTTATTTTGTTTGTTTTCCCTAAACTCTTGGGTGCCCAAATTTGTACGGGCAGTCGAGTAGTCGGGATTTTACAGATTCACTTGGAAGAGCTAGAAGCAGGAGGCTTCACCAGTTAGCTATAGACTATCATATTTCCGCTGTGTACTATGTTGTATTTGGAAACAGGTGTTTATAACTGTTCCAGGAATAACTGTTGTGCTCTGATAATGGTCTGTATGTCCAGTTACTGATTTGTATTTTCAAAAGTTATATTATATAATATATTTTATTCGTTCCGCAGTGAGTTTGTGATCTTCGTTTTCTTCTATTCTGATATTTCTTTCTTTCTATTTCTCATCCTCTAACTTCTTTCTAATAATGATTCGTATTTCTATGCAATTTGAGTTGGACGTGTGGTGTTATTAGTTGACTCAGATAGTACAGATTTGTGGGTCGTTACAGTTGGTATCAGAGCTTAGGTTGAGCGAATACCTAGGTTGTGGTGTTGTGCTCATTAGAGATAGGGTCAGCAGTACCCTAGAATGAGTTGAGTGTATATATACAAGAGCGCGTATTTGTAAATTGATATAAAAATTGTTTTATATTGTGTTGGTTAGTCTGTTGAGTGGTTTATGAATTCTGATCGAATCGTGGGACGCCACGAAGTCGACAGAATTTCTAAACACTTGAACAGAGGAATTTGACACAGTATTGTTTTAATTGGGTAAATGAAATAATTTTACCCAAAATTCTATTTTTATAGAAAAGAAATAATTTTTGAAATTATTATAATATATGGATGTGTTGGTTTTTATTATTATAATAAAATGAGATTATAAGAAATGAAATGGTTATATAAAACCAAATAGAACTTGGATATGAACAAGATATACAAATGAGATGAACTAGAGTTGGATTCAAACTAGAATTCAGAATTTAAAATCCTGGGAGATTTGAAAAATATTTTTGAAATGTATTAAAAAAAAGGGATGTAACTTTGTTTTGAGAAGACCTTTTGAATAAAAAAATCATTTTTGAATGGATTCTGAAAGTGTTAAAGCACTGAACTCACTTCAGTGGCTGGAAAATAATTCTGATGATGACTGCAGCCTCATCAGTATTCATTTTTGAGTTCTAAGTGATGAATTGCTACCTTAGAAAAGTGTTGATGGAAATTTGTTTTGAAAAAAAACGAGTGATTTGAAAATTCAATGTTTTGAATTTGAAATGGAAATAAATATATATGTATATATTTATGTGATTTCGAAAGGATTTGAAATGAAAACCTTGGGATTTGGATTCTGGAAGTGGAATTTAACTTAAGCAAGTTTAAATGGATTGAAGTGAATAAATTGATTTAAAATCAATTTGAATGAATTCGAATATACATGAGTGAAATATGAATTGAATGTGAATTGTAAGTTATTCAGATATACATGAATGTAAGTATATATATATGAAAACCAAAAGTTGGTTGGGACTAAAAATAAAATTGTCGAAATATGAGGAGTTGAGTTTCAACATAAATGAATTGTTGAAAGTACTGGATTTGTACCATTTTTCCTACCTTAGCAATTTCGAGGACGAAAGTATTTTAAGGGGGGAAGAATGTAACGACCCAGATTTTTGGTTGATTTATTTTAAAATATTTAATATCGTTTTAAATATTGAGTTTGTAATATGAATGGAATTTATCGTTTTAATAATCAAATACGATTTATTTCAAATATATATATAATTATCGAAATATGAAATGAATTTAATTTAATTCAAAAGTTAAAACAGAATCAAAACAGTTCAGATGATCAATACAAAATTCTGTTTGAATTAGAATAATAATAATCTATCAAGGAATTAATTGTTTTGAATTTAACTTATGTCGATTTAAATTAATATCTTCTCCATATGATCGAATTGAGCTTCGAAACCAGTTCCAATGTGTTCAGAATAGTGGTATAACCCTAGGGATACTGGTTGTTGCGTTTAAATAGGAGTTCAATAACACACCATATTTTAAAAAGGGTTAAAATCACCTCAGTTCCATTCAAAATAAATAAAAATAAGGACAACCTATTTCCTTCCAACGCACATACCTACCATAACTAGCTGTTCTGTTCTTTCATTTTCACGTATGATCTGTTCCTTTACTTCACTCCAAAGTAATCAGAAAATTCATAGCATATGTACTTCTGGTCTCCTAACTGCTTATAAATTCGAATGCAAAACCTTTTTCCTCTCCTTTTCATTTAATTTCGCTCGTTCATTTTCCATAGAGAAATCAAAATTCATTTTCATTTTAATCGTAGAAATAAATATTTGAAACGTTCGAATTCCTTTATGTAATTCGGTTCCGTATAGATTGATATCGAAATCAAATCCTGCTGAAATCAAATCCCCCTTTTACTTCCTCATATACAAATATCTAGTCGAAATCGATTTCGAAGGGTTCTGTGGAAATAGAATTCACGCGCGAGATCTATAAAGGGAGGAAGGTTCGAACTCGAACCAGTTGAGTTAGGCGAGTTGGGGATTTTCGATTTTAGGGCACAATGATGTTGGAAGAGATATCAGTGGTCGGAAGTGCCAAAATAAGTAGCGTAATGCCTGAAAAGGGTTGAATGCGATGGTGAGCAGTGATAGAGGGTCGCGATGGTTGCTAGGGCATTCGAGTTCAGGTTTGTCGATCTGAAGTGGATCTCGCTCGCTATTGGAAGGGGTGCGGAGGTTGCGGTAGCTTTCAAGAAGGGAAGAAGGAGCTGAGTTTGGCAAATAGCTTGGAGGCAGTAAAGAAGAAATACGACAAAAGGAAAAATGGTAGTGACAGTAATGTTCGATAAGATGCCGGAGTGGATGTCTGAAATGTTATGGGCTAATTCAACTTTGGAGATGTTTAGAAACTTGCTTGGTAGTTGAAATGAAGGTCAGGCTTAGAGATGAAAGGAGGTATACAGTTTATTTTTTTAATACTTAGGATAATTGATTTAGTATGTAATTTAAATTAATAATAGCAAGTCGATTAATAAAATTAAATAATCATTGGTATAGATTTGTTCAAGACGTTTCATAGCTGAGATGATTTGGAAATTAAACAGGATATTTCGACAAACAAAAATCACGGTGAGTAAATCTCACTCACCTTTTATTTAGAATTATTTTTATTCGTTAAAAATAATTGTTTGATGCTTGTTTGAATGCTTTCTGGTTGATTTAAAAATATTAGCTATTTAGGGTTGACTATTATATATTGGTTTGGTGATTGGATTGTTCCCGCAGTATCATTAGCGGATGCCCGCAGTATCATTAGAGGATGACCCTACGCCCACGTATATAAGTGGATCCCCTTTTATACCACGATATCCTACCACGAAGCAGGATGGGTATTATTTCTGTTGACTAACGTTTGTGGATGCAGGGAAACAGGTTGAAGGGATCCAACTAGATTCCTCAAAAATATATTATCTGTTTGTTTATTTGTTTGCATATATACTATCATATATGATGAGTAGAAAAATAAATAATTGGTTGTTTGGTGTTTAAATATCACTTGGCCCAAATATTGATATTTAAAAATATCATAAAAAGGAATTTCGTAGATTCAAAAGGAAATTCTATTTTATTTCAAATAGAATTTGAAATTTCAAATGAGGAATTCAAATAAAATTTGAATATGAGAAATTCAAATAGAATTTTGAATACGAGAAATTCAATGGAATTTGAATATAGAAAACGCAAAGAGAATTTTCAAAAGTAAGATTTTGGTTTTAAATGGATTTCGAAATAGGCTTGTTTAAATAAAACAAGGAAATTTATAAAATAATGTAGATAAATATAATGAATAAATTATCAAGAGGTAAATTGAATATTTGAATTCAAAGGAATTTAAATATGAGATTTGAATTCAAAGGAATTGAAATAGAATTTGAATTCCAGGGAATTCAAATGGATTTGAATAAAGGAAGTTCAAGTGAAATTTAAAATATAGAATTTGAATATAGAAATTTAAATAGATGTTGAATATAGAAAATTTAAAGGAAATTCAAACATAGAATTTGAATATCGGAATATGAATAGAATTTGAATTCAAATGGAGATTTGAAATAGAATTTGAATTCAAATGGAGATTTGAAGTAGAATTTGAATAATAAAATAAAAAGGAGTTTGAATATTTGAAATTTCAAATAGGATTGAATCGGAGTTTGAATATTTGAATTCAAATAGAATAAATATGGAATTTGAATTCAAAGAGAATTAAATAGGGTATTTGAATGTAGGATTCAAATGGAATTTAAATTATAGAATTTGAATATAGCATTCAAATGGAAATTTAAACTATGGGATTTAAATATATAATTTAAATGGAATTTAAGATATGGAATTTGAATATAGGATTCAAATAGAAGTAAAATGAGATTTGAATATATAGAATTAAAATAGAAGTGAAATAGAATTTGAATTAGGAAAATTCAAATAGAGTTAAAATTGAATTTGAATATATAGAATTCAAATAGAGTTGAAATGGGAATTTGAATATAGAAATTTAAGTAGAGTTGAAAAAGGAATTTAAATGGGATTTGAATATATGAAAATTCAAAAGAAAATTTAAACAGAATTTGAATATAGAAATTCAAGTAGATTTTGAATAAAGAAAATTTAAATAGAATTTCAAATAAAGAAATTGAAAAGGGATTTGAATATAGAAATTCAAGTGGAATTTAAAGAAAGAAAATTCAGATAGAATAAAAGGAATTGAAATGAAATTTGAATATAGAAGATCGAAATATAATTAAAACGAACTCGCCACAGCGCTGCAGTTCGTAAATTGGCGATTCTAACTTCAATTGAATATATAGAACTCAATTGAAGTCGGAATTCTTTGAAACAAGAAACGTCAGGACCGATTTGATAATAGTTTTCTAATGGAGGAGAAAAATCTGGATTTCGTCGAATAAATTTTGAGTTATATCAAAATCAAATTTTCAGAAAAACAGCGCCATAACCATTTAAAAACCATAACGGTTTTTTAAATTTTATAAAAGGATTTTAAGCAAATAAGTTCTGCATTTTTATTTAGAAAATCCCAGATTTGAGAGGTGAAATATATCTGAACTCAAGTGGAGTAATGAGGTAATTTTTGAAACAGAAATCAGATTTTTGACTATTGAATAGATTAACTAATTTGAATAGAAATTAGTTAATGGGATTTTGAATTGATATTGGGCTTTGAATAAGTGAATCCGATTTGAAAATTTATATTCGAAATTGAAAAAGGAATCTAGAATTGAAATGGAAATTCAATTTGGTTATGAGCAAGATAAATATTTTGTTTAAATATGTTATGTTCAAACAAAGGAGTGAAATAGGCAAAATGGCTAATTGAAGAATAATTGAGCGAAACTGAATTCAAACGATTCAAAACTGAATTCAAACGATTGGATAGTGTTGAATTGAATTGAAAACAGGTGAGCATGTGTTAGACAGGTATGGGATGAAGTATATGAAGATTTTAAATTTATGTGCCCGACAAAAAGATACACGTTTAAATTCATATATGAAGTTTTATGCGCCGTATCGGCAAGCCGCTTGGCCTTTTCTTTTTCTTTTGGATTGGTAAGGGCCATGGGAGGCTATTTGAAATATCCCGAAGCTCCCGGTACAAGGGAGGTTATGGCGAATTTTTCCGGGAATTTAAGGAGTTAGAATATTTTTAAGAA
Source organism: Allium sativum (assembly GCA_030737875.1). Lineage (NCBI taxonomy): Eukaryota > Viridiplantae > Streptophyta > Magnoliopsida > Asparagales > Amaryllidaceae > Allium > Allium sativum. Next base: position 699,524,916 of record CM060922.1, on the reverse strand, counting down.
AATTTGATAGTTAGAAATAAACATATCGATATATATTGAATTCCATAAGGAAACGAAATAAAAAAATAGAATATTGTAAGCAAAAGGGAAATCTATAAATTAGAAATAGAAAGCGAACCATATACATGTTTTAAAAATGAATAATTGGGTTTTATTGTGTGTTTATTCCAGGTTAGTGGTTTTGCCGTTTTGAAGTTAAGGATGTTTTCAGTCAAGGTCTGAGAGGTAATTTTACCCCAACTTGATTGATTTCATTTTTAATTGATAAATAGCAGGATCCAGTCTCGAAGAGAAGTGTTTGAAAAAGAGTTAGTTGAATAAAATATTTTGGATCGTTGTAACGATGTTTAACACAACATTCGTTTTAACCCAAGTGATGGAATTTTTGAAATATTAAAGTAAATATTTCCTGAGTATAATTAAAATAGTCGGGAAAGAGATAAGTGATTGAAACTGTTTCAATTTCAAATAGAATATATTTTCTAAGTGTAGAAAATAAAAGAAGGCGAGATATAGAAATGTTTTCCAAAGAATGTAAGAGACCGTGATGATAATTGAAAATATTTGTTGAACAAATATTGATAAGGAAATGGAAAGGGTGATTTAATTAATGAATGGTAATCAAAGGGCCCAGTGATTGTTTGATGGTTTTGAATGAATGTTTGTTTTTCTTCGATAGTTAAATAACCGACTATCGAAGTGTTTGCCAATATCGTTGTCAATATGGAGAGACCGGTTGGATTTTTATCCGTGAACCACTCTGTATTGGCAGCAGCGTTGCGAATCAGATTATGTGAAGATAATCGAAGACGGAGTAAAGTGCAAGGGGTTTTTCTATTAATAGAAATTGTGCCTTCGGTTTCGTTCAGTCCAGAACAAACGTAAATGGATGAATGTCTGACAGAGTATTTCCAATGATCTAATGTATTGGTCTGTATGAATATATATGGTGGCAACGGATTTATTCCCTTAGCAATAACATCCAGAATATTTGTGCAAATCAATTAGTGATTAATGGATCTGACGATGTGGCATTCAAAGTGATTGTGCTATCAGTGAATGATAAGTAATCGTAGCCTCAGGCCTCAACAACCGGGAAATGACAAAAATCGGGCAGGCAGCATGGCTATGTGGGTCGCTCCCATTAGGATGTATAATCACCTATATAGAGATTCATTTAATTTCTTATTCTATTCGATGCTGTCCCATTCGGGAAACGGTTGCTGATCCCAACCGTTGGTGATATACATTCGATACACTCAAGCGAAATGAGTGGTCAGTTATGTGTGGGCCGGGTTGCAAGATGTTCTTGTTGAACCCTAGTGTATCGCCTCTAGAGTACACTGATCGGGAGGTGGTTCCATACTTTTTCATGTTGGAAATCCAATCTCCAATAAGCGCCATGCGGTTTTTGATTTTATACTATGTATGTGGAGCGTGAGATGCAAGCGTTCTGCTATTTGGTTATTTATTTGATTTAGACAATATTATAATATCACTGGATTTCGTATCAAAGTGTTTTGGGTTATATTAAGGTAAAAACCGTCCATGTTTATGTGTGGGCTGGTCTTACTATTATCTTTTCTTTCGAAAGGATTTTGAAAGTTAAACAAAATGATTGGAGTTTACTCACACCAGTCCCATGACTGACCCAGAGTTTATTTTGTTTGTTTTCCCTAAACTCTTGGGTGCCCAAATTTGTACGGGCAGTCGAGTAGTCGGGATTTTACAGATTCACTTGGAAGAGCTGGAAGCAGGAGGCTTCACCAGTTAGCTATAGACTATCAAATTTCCGCTGTGTACTATGTTGTATCTGGAAACAGGTGTTTATAACTGTTCCAGGAATAGCTGTTGTGCTCTGATAATGGTATGTATGTCCAGTTACTGATTTGTATTTTCAAAAGTTATGTTATATAATATATTTTATTCGTTCCGCAGTGAGTTTGTGATCTTCGTTTTCTTCTATTCTGATATTTCTTTCTTTCTATTTCTCATCCTCTAACTTCTTTCTAATAATGATTTTATTTCTGTGCAATTTGAGTTGGACGTGTGGTGTTATTAGTCGACTCAGATAGTACAGATTTGCGGGTCGTTACAAGATTTTTCACATTCGTTGTAAAGATATTTTCAAACAGATTCTAATATTTTTGGTTTTACTGAAATCCGATTTATTTTGAATCCTGTACATTCATTTGAAATTTGAAATCAAATTTTCAAACTGCCGCGACATTTCGGGCTCGTTATATAATTAAAATAAAATTTATTCGTTCTAACTTCGATTTAAATAAATTTTTAGTCGTTATTATTTAAAATAAATCATTTTAAATATTCAAAAGGGGTTTTTAACCTGAAGGACAAACTGAACAAAAAATTGTTCCATAAGGACAAAGGGACAAAATTTTATTCATAAGGACAAATTTTAGTGTAAAGGGAGGAATTCAGGGGCCACTGTAATTCCGCCTTTTACACTAAAATTTGTCCTTGTGGACAAAATTTTAGTCCCTTATCCTTATGGAACAATTTTTTTGTTCATTTTGTCCTTCAGGATATTTTCCTATATTCAAAATTCATTAAAATAGCCAAAATAAATTTTTTAAATTGGTTCTGATTTTCTGGGTTGTTACAACCATGGATCTACAATCTTTACTAAAAGAAAAAGGAAGGAAAGAAAAGAGAAATGAAATTGACTAGATCTAGAAAATTACCTCGCTTCGATAAGAGATATGAACACCATCTAATTGATTTTGATCCCTTTTCTCCAGATCTAAATTAAGAATTTTCCTAAACAAATAATCTAAATTTTCTGAAGAGACTTGAGGAGGAAGAGGAATTGTGATAACCTCAAACTCCCATAGTACGGAAGAAAGGATAATCATTGTAATATAACACATTTATAATAACAGCAGATTGCAGATAACAATATAACACATGAAATCATAGAATAATATCATCATCACAGCGGAATTAAAATGTCATCCACATCAGAGTTGCACAGGATACAGGATACAACTTAGCACATAAGAAGTCTCAGCAAATTGAAATAGTTCAAAAACATCATCAAGTACATCATAGATAAATGATGTCTAAATGTCCCAAAATAGAAATAAAAGATAGAGGTAATCTTCATCTTCGGCCAAAGAGCATACTCCGCTTCGGTACATATCCAAATAAACATGTTACCTGTCACTTGGCTGCCCGTGCAAAAATAAGGGCATTCGAGTTTGCAAGTGAAAACAAACTACGAGTCAGTCATGGGACTGGTATGAGAAATCTTTACTTATATAATAATAAGACAATCACAGGACCACACCACTAACGCTGAACGGGTTTACTCCATTGGATTGCCAGTGCATAAAATAAGTAAATCTTTTTAAACAAGGCAATGCTTTTTAAGAAAAATGAAACCATTATAAGACTCAAGTCCCATCACACAATGCAACGTAAACCGGAGGATAGAGTTTTACCTTATAATGATCAAACATGCTTGATACGTATAAAACTTAATATTATTATTAGTGTCTAGTTAGTTTAAAACACTTTCAAAATAAATGTATCAATCCTAGACGACATAGCTACCATATACTGCGTCGTCATATATAGGTTTACAATCAAAACTGTAATGTCGTATTGGAAATTGGGTTTCCATCATGAGTCAAGGCTAGGGATGGTCTCCTTATGGATTCAAGACACTCTAGCAAAGGTCTCAGGATCACACCTACGGGCAACCCTTGGATCCTACAGGGTCCGTCCACAAATACTTTAGTGGATTAGTTATGCCTGAACATACGTTTCCCAATCCTATTGGACCTATCACTTAGCCAGTAGCGACCAATATATCGAGGCCTCAAAATCTATCATCCACATAAGTAAAAATGTCTGGGCTCCATATCATGATACCACTTCTAGCTAGAAAGAAACGTCGTGCACTCCCTGCATTACATTATTCCGTTTCTGACTCTTACCGGGGTGTGAGGCTCGTGAAGTTACGCTATACAAAAAGTTATGCTAATTAGAGTTGTGCTTTGATCGTCAACTGCAAGGCTCTGCTTTTCAACAAAAGTCTTGACCTTTTGCATCTTGGCATGCCACATTGACAATCCGCACCATGTAACTGATATCTATCAATATATAACCTCTGAGCTCGTAGGTCTCAGAGAAGAGTGTTAAGCAAGAGAATAAATTCTCCGCCATCAAACAGATACATATTTAATAGAAATCAATTAACACAGAATGAAGTCTAATGCCAGACACACATCCATTTACAAGTCCGTTCTGGGTATGAACGAAACCGGAGACACCTTATTCCTCGTCCTGTATGTCCAATACGGAAGAGAGGTTCTCGCATATCCGGACAATAAAAAAGTACGTCCAGAAAACTACCACTTTAACCCTTTACTGGGAGCTACCCAATGCCAATCATCAGTAGCCATCCATTCGATGTGAAGATCGATAGTCTTCAATCACCGTCTTCAATGTCTTTAAATCGTCGTATAATTATTTGAAATGAGATTGAACTCGGTCTTTTCAAATAATTCTCATATATACATAATTCAAATCATTTCATATCGTTAATATTACTTTATAATGATTTATCGCTATTTTTATTTATATAAATATAGCCCAACTTAATTTAATGACGCTTTAGGTCAATACGCGGCCCTGGCACTGTTTTTACCCAAATTTGATTTACACATTTCTCAAAATCTAACCTTTGGATTTTAATAAAATTAATAGCGTTGGAAAGATCTTCCCAAAGCGAATCTAATGGTTTCAGTTTTGGGAAAATCCGACGGTTGGATCTTTTGGTATAATCGTTTAAAGTTACGATTCTGAAACACGAACTACTGCGCGTGGTTCGTTTAATTTTAACTTATATATATATATATATATATATATATATATATATATGTATATAGATATAAATCGTTCAATTATTTCTCTAACATATTAAAATGATGTTTTTTACAAACAAAGCATATATTTGTATTTAAATGCTTTCCTATTTTACTAAAATGTAAAATGTAACATTTGTAATTATAAATCCTATTTTAACCTATAATCCCTTTTTATTTAAATGTACATGTAAAATGTAACATTTTAAATTACAAATCCTATTTTAACCTATAATCCCTTTTCATCTAAATGTACATGTAAAATGTAATATTTTTAATGAAACTAAATAAACATTAAAATGTCCCTTTTTAATCTCTAAAACAATTTCCAATGTACATGTTATTTTTATTAATGAATCATTTTATACATTAAAAATGTAATGTTTACATAATTAGCTAATAACATGTCACTTTAAATAATGGATCATTTTATACATTAAAAATATTTCTTTTTAATGTTTACATGATTATCTAATAACATGTCACTTTAAATAATGGATCATTTCATACATTAAAAATGTTTCTTTCTAATGTTTACATAATTAGCTAATAACATGACACTTTAAATAATGGATCATTTCATACATTAAAAATGTTTCTTTTTAATGTTTACGTAATTTTGACAATTCCTATGTCCACATATATAAACTAAAAAGAAAATTTTATTATCTACAAATTTCTACATTTCATATGTATAAAATAAAAAGATATTTTATTGCCTACACATTACTATATTACATATGTATAAAGTAAAAAGAGGAATTTTATTTATACAATTATTGCTATATTTCATGTGTACAAATAAAAAGAATAATTTTATTGTCTACACAATTTCTATGTTAACATGTATATAAATAAAAAGAATATTTTATTGTCTACACATTTCTATGTTACATATGTATAAATAAATAGAGGAAGTTTATTTATATAACAATTGCTATGTTTCATGTATACAAATAAAAAGAAGAATTTTATTGTCTACATATTTCTAACATTAACATATTACAATAAAAAGAATATTTTATTGTTTATCAAATTCTACATTAACATGTATCTAATAAAAAGGATATTTTATTGCTTAAGAAATTCTACATTAACATGTATACAATAAAAAGAATACTGTATTGTTTAAAAAATTCTACATTAACATGTATACAATAAAAAGGAAATTTTATTGTTTAAAAAATTCTACATTAACATGTATACAATAAAAGGGATATTTTATTGTCTACACATTCTATGTTTCATATGTATAAAAAATAAAAAGAATATTTTATTTTCTACACATCCTATGTTAAATATGTATACATATAAAAAGAATATTTTATTATCTACACATCCTATGTTTAACATGACAAATAAAAAGAAGAATTTTTATTTATATACAATTCCTATGTTCAACATGACAAATAAAAAGAAGAATTTTATTTGCCTACAATTCCTATGTTCAACATGACAAATTAAAAGAAGAATTTTTATTTGTATACAATTCCTACGTTTCTATTGACAAATAAAAAAAGAATTTTATTTGCATAACAATTTCTATGTTTCTAACGATAAATTAAAAAAAGAATTTTATTTGCATAACAATTTCTATGTTTCTTATGACAAATAAAAAAAAATTATTTGCATAACAATTTCTATGTTCAACATATACAATAAAAAGAATATTTTTATTGTACGTACAATTCTAACAATTTCATGATTATATATACAATAAAAAGATATATTTTTATTGTACGATCAATTCTAACAATTTCATGATTATATATACAATAAAAAGAAATATTTTTATTGTAAGATCAATTTTCGTCCAATCCTATCATTTATGCACATACAATAAAAAAAATATTTTTTATTGTATTTGCAATTTTGTCCAATTCATCACACCCAATTAAATCCAAGATCACCACAATCAAATTATTCCAATTCAAATCACGTACAACAAACAACTGAATTATAACAGCGTATAAATAGAAATTTCCAACGCAATAATTTTAATTTTAATTTTTAAATAAGAAATCTCACAGTGCTTTGGAATTCCTTGAAAATTTTAGATCGGTCTAAATTCTCTGGTCGCTTCTAAAACGAAGTAGACTCCGCCACGATCCAAATGATTCTTGTTTCATGCGATTCCGATCACGTACGAATAAATTACGAATTTTATTGTGTTATTAATGTTTTTAAATTAAATTAAATTAATAATTAAATAAAAAATACCTTTCTTCTTCCAAATAACAAAGTCGCGCCTTTCTTACTTCGTTCAAACTTAGGTCTAGGTTTTTCATCAAAACAGTGGGGCTTGGAGGCGATCAGGTGGTGGCACGACGGAGAGGGAAGAGTGGCGCACAGCGTGGGGCCCACGTTGGCCAACTCGATCGGCCCAAGGTGATGCGGCGGCGGTCGAAACGATGGAGCTTCGAGGTGCTGGAACGCGACGGTTACTCGACGATAGGAAGTGTTATCCGTATGGATTTGAAGAGGAGGAGGAGTACTTCAATATTGTCAAAAGGAGATAGGGATTTCACTGAATGGACGGAGAGATTTTAAGGGAAGAAGATGGGAGCTTTCTGGCCATGGAAATAGAGCTTTCTGGCCATGGAAATAGAGTGGCGGTGGCTTTGTTTCTGAATTAGGGTTTTAGTTTGATCTATATTTATAATATAATATTATTAAATTCTCTAATTTACAAAAAAAAAACCGTTAATTCCTAATAACTCCAAATCCAGCCCAACGGATGTTGTCCCCAACCAAATACCCCTATTCCGGACATAATGGACTAGGTCTCATTAGCCCATTTGATTGTTTCAGCCTAGTTTTCTTTAAATTAAAATATAAACCATTTAATTATTTAATTTGATCATACATTTTAATTTACCGGGGCCACATACTGACTCCAAAAATTCCCGAAAAATAAATCTAGTTATGTTTTGACGATACGGTCCTAAAAAAAATTAATTTCGTCAAATTTGGCGGCCATTTGAAAAATGGCATTTTTAACGGTCGATCCAATTTAACAGAAATTACCAAACACATTTTAATTTACCATGCTCACATATTAATTCCAAAAATTATGGAAATTTAAACTTAGCGATAATTTAACATTCCAGATCCAACAAAAATGGTTTCGTCGAAAACGGAGGTCGTTGGTAACATGGCTATTTTTAATAGCTTTAATATTATTTAAAAATGGAATTTTTGAATTCGGACACATTTTTCAACAAAATTTCTTAAAATAAAAATTTTAAGTTGGTTCTGATTTTCCGGGTTGTTACATTCTCCCCCACTTAAAAAGTTTTCGTCCCCGAAAAAGTAGGAAATAAAACGGAAAATGCAAAATATTGTAAATGTACCTCAATACAAGATCTAATCGGAGATGTCCACTCTGCACTTGTGATAAGCTTGTTTTATGTTATCCACAGTCTCCCATGTACAGTCTCTAAGATCTCCGCTCCACTGCACTTTGACCAAATGGGTCCACTTGTTTCTCAGAACTCGTGTTTCTTTGGCAACAATTTTCACTAGATCTTTTCTTACTGCTAAGTTCGGGGTAATCTCCAAATCTTGTTGTGCTGCTTCCTCCACAATCAAGTCTGGATCATGTGCATGCTTTCGAATTGAGACACGTGAAATACATCATGTACCCCCGGCAACCAGCCAGGCAACTGAACCCTGTAAGCGAGAATCCCAATTCTTTCGAGAATAGGAAATGGAACAATGAATCTTGGCGCCAACTTCCCAGTCTTCCCGAAGCGAACTACTCCTCTCAATGGGGAAACCATCAAGTACACATAATCACCAACAGAAAATTCTAAATCCCTTCTCCTTGAATATGCATAACTTTTCTTTCGGCTCTCAGCTGTTTGAAGTTGCTTCTTAATAAAATCAACTTGATCTGATGCTACACGAATCATATCGGGAACCAATACTAACCGATTGTCGGGTTCCACCAAACATGCGCGAGCTCTACATGGCCTGCCGTATAATGCTTCGAATGGTGACATCTGCAAGCTTGCTTGGTAACTGTTATTATAAGAGAACTCAACCAAATGGAAGTGATCTTCCCATAACTCGCCAAAATCAAGAATGCATGCCCGCAATAAGTCTTCTAGTATATGGTTCACCCTCTAAGTTTGGCCATCTGTTTGAGGATGAGATGTAGTACTCAGATTTAACTTCGTCCCCAGCTCCTCTTGTAATGCTTCTCAGAATTTACTAGCAAATATTGGATCACGATCACTAACAATGCTACTGGGAACTCCATGTAGTCTGACAATTTCTTTGAAATAAAGTTGCGCCAGACTTCGAGTTGTTCTATTAGATCGGACAGGAATAAAATAGGCGGTCTTCGTGAAACGATCTACGATCACACATATACTATCATTGCCTTTTCTGGTTCAGGGAAAACTATTAATGAAATCCATGGAAATTTGATCCCACTTCCAATTTGGAACCTCTAGTGGTGGCAACAATCCTGCGAGCTTCTGTTGATCGTTTTTACTTGTTGTGAAACACCCCACATTCATTAATGTCACTCACAAAGGGAATGCATTAACTTCAGTGAAGCGTTACAGGTAAGAGATGCAGATAAATTACAAGACAGACAAATAAAGCAGCGAAAAATAAAGTCATTTTATAAGCAATGTGGTTCAGTCAAGCTTTTACAACAATTGACTCAATCATACTTAAAAGTATTACATAAAACTTCTGTCTTGATTCAAAACTTCCAAGTATATAAGAAGCATAAAACATAGTAAAGTAGCAAAAGTCCCCAAATTAAAGTGCAATCACAGCCATAGATAAGAGGTTCCAAGCCATACATCACAGAATCTCCGAGCTTGGAAAGAGAAACGATCCAAACTAAGCTGAGCTATTCCCTCCCTGACTACCTGGGGAGGAGGGAACAGAAGAAAAGAAGACAAAAGAAAACTAGTCAGACATAAGTCTGGTAAGTCCAGTGATTTTTCAGCATGTAAACAAGATAAAGGATCATGACATGAATAAACTAAAAATAGGATAATACCATAAAACAAGATAACTTATGACAAGATAAGGCATGGAAAACTGAATGCGCTTCTGCTCTTTCTCTGCTTCGCTACTACACTGTTATCCAGATTTCTATATCTATGCACCGCCTAACTAGTGTCCCAACTAGTAATCTGTATAAAATGATAATATTACAACGTGATCCCAATCCCTACAATTGTGGTAGCCTTCAGGTGTACATCTATTATGAGGATCTTACCTCAATCAGCGTAGTTGCCATGAAGATGTTAGATGTACCCTTACTACCATGTCGATCAGCTCCCTACTTGTATTAATGTTCCATGTGTCTGTGTCAATCGGCCCTCTCTTGCGTGTAGATACCCTGTGCTGCTCCCACCTTAAAGTGTATCAATCCTTATGATAGCAACCCGATATGATTCAAGATGCACAGTGTATAACTACCGGTACCCAATGCCTGCTTTTTTCCCACTCTGAAGTACGTGCACGCCCGTAAACCGTCGGAACCTACACTGACGTACCCCCGCCGCTATTTTGACCGCTTATAATCAGCCCAGTAATCATGCCCCACCCTGCCTAGTTCAGGGTACCATGATACATCTATGTGAGTTACAGCTGAAATGGGTCCCTGTTACTAGGGTTTCCTACTAGTTAAGTTTGTTGGGTTATATATACAAATATTACCCACCTACACGAGATGTACTTAACCCTCCCACTGATTCAAGCATGTTTATTAACGGTTAAGTTTGTGGGCCTATATATACTAATATTACCCACCTACACGAGATGTACTTAACCCTCCTACTGATCAAGTCAATACGTATTATTGGTTAAGCTTGCCTTAACCCTATCTGCTTCGTTCATGTAATATTGGTTAAGTGTTGTCCATTCATGTTAACTTAACCCACCCACACATCATGTTGTATTGGTTAAGTGTTTTCTATTAACTTAACCCCACTTGTTCATCATGTTATATTGGTTAAGTGTTGTCCTCTTGTGTTACTTAGCCCTATCATACATCATGTTATATATTGGTTAAGTGTTGCCTTCTTGTGATACTTAACCCTACCATACATCATGTTATATCGGTTAAGTGTTGCCTTAGTTAACTTAACCCTACCATTTGTTTAATTAACATGTTGTACTAGTTAAGTGTTGCCTTAGTTAAATTAACCCTACCATTCTTAGCATGTCTTGTTCATTAGCATTAGTTGATTTATAAATGCACAAACCTCTCACATTAGATCTATGTTGTTGCGGTTACTGGATGTGTCGGGCGGTTCCAGGCAGTTTTTCATCACAACTCGTCTGACCTCGGGTTTTTCTTGGGCATGATGCACTAACCCCTCACATTAAATAGGTGTTGTTGCGATTACTGGATGTGTCGGGCGGTTCCGGGCAGTTTTACACCACAACTCAATCTAACCTCGGGTTAGGCATCTTCATCCTTTATTTAATTTACATATTCGTCATTTATGTCAAATTTATATGTAAATTATCCACAAGTGTTGTCATGTCACATTTACTATTTAAATTATGTGCATAATTAATGGTATACAAATTATACCATTTCATGCTATTAATCATTTACATGATTATAAGCCAATCTATGCCATTAGCATGTAATTTAATGTTTTACCCCAATGTTTCCCCCGGTTATTCATTCGCATAATTTACATAGAACGTTAGGCTTGCAAATTAGCCTAACTCATAAACAAAAGGGAAAAGAAAGGAACATGTAGCATTCCAATAGCACAAAATAATATGAATCTAACTAAGCATGTGTAATACAAATTTTTCATGAATAGTATAAACTTAATCAAGTATATAAATGTGAACTTGTACTTGAGTTAGATCCAATTAACATAGATCTTAAGCATATGAACAGGAATTTACATAGATCTTAAACATATGTATTAACTTGGATCTAAACATGTAAGCATGAAGATCTAAACATATAAGCATATATGAACATGACTTATTAGATGAACATGTACATAACATAACCTAAAACAAGCATGTAGATCTAAACATATAAGCATATATGAACATGACTTAGCTTATGAACATTTACATAACATAACATAAAAGCATCGCCAAATTAATATACAGAATATGATAGGTCCAATTGTATGAATCACAATAGTCTCATAGGCATAGTTAATTTCAGATTTGTCACAAGGATAAACATGAATCAGAATCAGAATTAGGCACAGTTCTAAATTCGATTTATTTCAAGTCATGACTTTTATATATTTAAATCTGAAATATAACTGAACTTACAGAAAAAGAACAGTTCTTGTATTCTGGAATCTGATTTCTGAATTTGTTAAGTTATTCCTTTGATGTAGACTATTGATGTTCTTCTAATTGATTTCTAATCAAAGAAGATATTCTGGTTTTAAGAAGATGGAGGCTACGCTAGTTCAAAGAGAGACAACATGACGGCTTCATAGAATGTTTTTATGTGTATTAGGTTTAGGGTTTGAGTTGATTATATAGAAGTCTAGGATTAATTCTAGCCTTTAGATCAGTCTAGGAGAAATCAGAGCCATCCAAACCAAATAGATGTGTCACTCGGCCAATCACAGTACACCACATAAGCCCTAATACATCAGAATTCATCATTGTTCCAATCAGAGAAGGCCACATCCGCTCAAAACTACAGAAATCGTCACATGAATTGGATCTCGGAAGGGGTCTACCCCCCTTAAGAGGGGTCGACACCTATGTCTACCCCCCTTAAGGGGTTCGACACCATTTGAGCGGGATCTTTCCCTCTCACTCGTTTTTGGCTTAATTTGGTTCTGGAGATGATTTTGTGTATATATATACTTCCTTGCGCATATACAAACTTCTACGGCTTATAACTTCTTCATACGTTGTCCGATTTACGCAAACTCTGACTCTATCCCAAGCAGAATTCCGAGACGAACGCAATGGCATAACCTATTTCCTTTAATTCCCACTTTTAAAATTAAGTATTCTTTAATTCTTTATTTTAACATTCACAGAAAATACGGGCTGTTACATTCTCCCATCCTTTAAAGCATTTCGTCCCCGAAATCTCTAAGTTAAGAAGAATGTATCCTAACATCCATCTACTCAACTATCATTCACATGCATCCATTTTCCTTAAAAAGATTTCTAATTCTTTCATGATCATATGCATAGTGTGTGTACATGCCCTTATCTAATGCAAAATCAGGGGGTCTACTGATTCAGTTGACCTCCTTAATGCGAATTATGTCAGTGCTATGAGTCTATCATGTATGCAATTATTCCTAATCGTACTTTATAACTTCTACATGAGTGCTCAATCATTCATACAAATGCAACATCCATATGATAACACATCAAGTTTCAATCCATATATATATAAATTCACTCATGAATATGAAATATGGAAGTGACGGAGCCGATCTAGTGCCTAGTGTGTGTGTGTGTGTGGGCATCCACGAGCAACCACTAGCAAACACTTACATCCACTTGCATCCACCAAACATAACATGTCTCAAACACATGTTTACATCCATTGGCTTCTACCTAAGGATCGAGGATAGGACCGAGAGGATATACTTCAAAGATAAAGACTAGCAAATAAACTTTACAGAAAAAGAGAGATCAAGGATATATCCACAAAAAGGGTATGATGCGTGTATCTAGTCTTCAGTCTTCTAAGTCGCATCTTCTTGAGCTTCACTCCATATTGCTCTGACTGTCTTAACTTCACGATTGTGTAGCTTCTTAATTTCTGTTTCTAGAATATGTGTTGGAACTCATTTCACTGTCGCCTCTCGTTCCACCTTTTCTTCTTCTAGTATACTTGGCATTACAACTTCTGCCGTGTCATGCTAACATTTTCCCAAAAGGTCTTCCAAAATCCTATTCACCCTTTCTGCCAGAGGATGATAAGCGGTGCTCAAACATAACTGCATACTCATGGCTTCTTGCAAGCTTATTTATTAAGGTGACTAGAGGTCTCTTCTCTACTTGATTTTTCCAATGCGTCAGTTATTTGAGAGTCTTTTCTTTGTGAAATCCCTATTTATTTCAAAAGCGTAGGTCTTACTCCTAGAGATGCCGACTACTAACTTAACCGAAGGTTTTAAAATCAAAGTTTGATATGTATTCTGAACTTTTCCTTTTCACATAAAGAGGACTTGCAGTCAACCTTTTTCTTCTTAAGGCATCCGCTACGACCTCACCCTTACATCAAAATGGCGCCTAGTTTTGTGCCGCATGCATTCGTGTATACCATTAGCCTTTTACTACCGTAAGGTAAAAGTCAAAACTGGGGCCGTTGTAAAAGCCCTCTTCGATTGTTTGAAAGCGACATCACAACCAATATCCCGAGCAAAGGTTAGATTCTTCTTTGTTAATCCAGTAGGTGGGGCTAATACCTTCGCAAAGTTCTTAATGAGCTTCCTATATTAGCCCACTAGTCCAAGAAAGCTTCTTACTTATGTTGCATTCCTTGGGACCTTCCAGTCTTACACCGCAACTACTTTTGCAGGATTTACTGTTATCCTTTTTTTGGACACCACATGTCTTAGAAACTTTACTTCTTCTCTCCAAAAATGACATTTTGGAGAACTTTGCCTTAAGTTGATGTGCTCGAAGTGTATCCATGACTTCTCTTAAATGCAAAGCATGTTCTCCTTCGTTCTTTGAGAAAATCAAGTTATCGTCTACGAAGACTACTACAACTTATTAAGGAACTCCCTAAACACCCTACTTATCAGGTTAACAAGCGAGTGCATTCGTCAAACCGAAATGCATGACGAGCTATTCAAAGAAACTGTCAGGGGTTGCAAAAGCAGTGTTGTCTGTAATGTCCTCAGCTACCCTTAGCTGATGAAATCCTATATCCAACTCTAGTTGGGAGAAAACAGACGTACCTACAAGCTGGTCAAACAAATCATTTATTCTTGGAAGTGGGTGCCTATTTTTCTTAGTCAGCTTGTTTAATTCTCTAAAATCCACGCATAAGTGAAGAGAACCACCCGCCTTAGTAGCGAACACTACTGGAGCACCCCATTCAAAAATACTTCGCCAAATAAACCCCTTCCCAAGAAACTCTTTAACTTGCTTGCTGAGCCCTTTATTTCCCTTGGATTCATGTGTCGTACAGGTAATGTAACTGGCTTTGCATTGTCAACTAGATATATGCGGAAGTCTATCTCGTGTTTTAGAGGATAAACCCCTAACCTAATCAAAAACATCTTCGTACTGATGGACTACTCCAACAGATTGCAAATCGTCGATAGATGCATCAAGTGATTCTAGGTAGCTAAGCCAAACTGATCCCTTAGGATCGCACGAAATCTCGAGGGTATTCTCGAGGCAAGTCTAAAGTCTAACTACCCTCCTTTCACAATTACTAGCTAACCAATCCATGCCTAGAATCAACCCATAGCCAATGAAACCAAAAAAACATAAGCATTACACTTAAACTCAATACTTAATATAGCTATTTGCAAATCCTCACAAACCAAAGATAAATGAGCCGAACCACCAATTGGATTTGAGACAATAATGGGATATTCTGCTATACAAGCACTAAGGTGTAGAGAATCAACTATGGAAGCCGATATAAATGGATGTGAAGCGCTAAAAGCAAAAAGAGTACTAACAGGATGATCAAAAAGAAAAACTAGACCTTTTCAACAGAAACTTTACTACCTCTCTCTCAGGTACGCTGGCGGTGAGAGGATGCACTTGCCCTCCTGAAAATCCTGTCCTTTGTTCTTGCCCTTGTCATTAATTATATGACCTGTTATACTATAATAACGACACTTCCTCTTGTCTCAGATTTTTCTATTCTTTCCTCCTTTGTGAACCAAGTCCATATCCATGAGTTTCTCATCCTTGGGTTATGCTTCTTAGCCAAACTCCCTCATTCTCATCTTTTCCATCCTTGTGTGGCTTGTTGACAAGTCTCTTGAAAGCTTCCTCCATCGCATGGAAAACCCTACAAAGCTTGAAAGAAAATTAGCCGAAGGTGAAACTACTGCGACTATACGGAAGTTGGGCACTTCTTCACCCTTTGACAGGTGACGTAGTCTCATCAAGCCTATGGAACCATGCCGCGACGGGGTAAACTCCAAGAAAACCAGGAGCCCCTGAGACTAAGTAAAGAAGGAAAACAAGGATTCAAACAGAGGATCAAAAGATAGTGCATACGGCTTTGGGGAATATGCCTTAAAATCAAAACTTTTCTTTAGAAAATGCTTCTTCTAAAACTGTCTTGAAAATAATTTTTCAAATCTTTTATCTGATCCGGTAACCTTCAGCTCTGATACCAAGTGAAACACCCCACGTTCATTAATGTCACTCACAAAGGGAATGCATTAACTTCAGTGAAGCGTTATAGGTAAGAGATGCAGATAAATTACAAGACAGACAAATAAAGCAGTGGAAAATAAAGTCATTTTATAAGCAACGTAGTTCAGTCAAGCTTTTACAACAATTGACTCAATCATACTTAAAAGTATTACATAAAACTTCTGTCTTGATTAAAAAACTTCCAAGTATATAAGAAGCGTAAAACATAGCAAAGTAGCATAAGTCCCCAGATTAAAGTGCAATCACAGCCATAGCCAAAGATAAGAGGTTCCAAGCCATACATCACAGAATCTCCGAGCTTGGAAAGAGAAATGGTCCAAACTAAGCTGAGTTATTCCCTCCCTGACTACCGGGGGGAACGGAAGAAAAGAAGACGAAAGAAAATAGGTCAGACATAAGTCTGGTAAGTCCAGTTATTTTTCAACATGTAAACAAGATAAAGGATCATGACATGAATAAACTGAAAATAGGACAATACCGTAAAACAAGATAACTTAAGAAAAGATAAGGCAAGGTAAACTGAATGCGCTTCTGCTTTTTCTCTGCTTCGCTACTACCCTGTTATCCTGACTTCTATATCTCTGCATCGCCTAACTAGTGTTCCAACTAGTAATCTGTATAAAATGATAATATTACAACGTGATCCCAATCCCTGCAATTGTGGCAGCCTTCAGGTGTACATCTAGTATAAGGATCTTACTTCAATCAGCCAAATTGCCATGAAGATGTTAGATGTACCCTTACTACCCTATCGATCGGCTCCCGACTTGTATTAATGTTCCATGTGTCTCTGTCAATCGGCCCTCTCTTGCGTGTAGATATTGTGTGCTGGTCCCACCATAAATTGTGTCAATCCGTATGATAGCAACCAGACACGATTCAAGATGCACAGTGTATAACTACTGCTACCCAGTGCCTGCTTTTTTCCCACTCCGGAGTACGAGCATGCCCGTAAACTGTCGTAACCTACACTGACGTACCCTCTGCCGCTATTTTGAACGCTTATAATCAGCTCAGTAATCGTGCCCCACTCTTCAGGGTACCATGATACATCTGTGTGGGTTACTGCTGAAATGGGTCCCCGTTACTAGGGTTTCCTACTGGTTAAGTTTGTGGGCCTATATATACAAATATAACCCACCTACACGAGATGTACTTAACCCTCCCCCCGATTCAAGCATGTTTATTAACGGTTAAGTTTGTGGTCCTATATATACTAATATTACTCACCTACACGAGATGTACGTAACCCTCCTACTGGTCAAGTCAATACGTATTATTGGCTAAGCTTGCCTTAACCCTATCCGTTTCGTTTATGTAATATTGGTTAAGTGTTGTCCATTCATGTTAACTTAACCCACCCACACATCATGTTGTATTGGTTAAGTGTTTTCTATTAACTTAACCCCACTCGTTCATCATGTTATATTGGTTAATTGTTGTCCTCTTGTGTTACTTAACCCTATCATACATCATGTTATATATTGGTTAAGTGTTGCCTTCTTGTGTTACCTAACCGTACCATACATCATGTTATATCGGTTAAGTGTTAACCCTACCATTTGTTTAATTAACATGTTGTACTAGTTAAGTGTTGCCTTAGTTAAATTAACCCTACCATTCTTAGCATGTCTTGTTCATTAGCATTAGTTGATTTATTAATGCACCAACCTCTCACATTAAATCTGTGTTGTTGCAGTTACTGGATGTATCGGGCGGTTCCGGGCAGTTTTACACCACAACTCAATCTAACCTCAGGTTTTTCTTGGGCAAGACACACTAACCTCTCACATTAGATAGGTGTTATTGCGGTTACTGGATGTGCCGGGCGATTCCGGGCAGTTTTACACCACAACTCAATCTAACCTCGGGTTATGCATGTTCATCCTTTATTTAATTTACATATTAGTCATTTATGTCAAGTTTATATGAAAATTATCCACAAGTGTTGTCATGTCACATTTACTATTTAAATTATGTTCATAATTAATGGTATACAAATTATACCATTTCTTGGTATTAATCATTTACATGGTTATGAGCCAATCTATGCCATTAGCATGTAATTTAATGTTTTACCCCAACGTTTACCCTAGTATTCATTCGCATAATTTAAATAGAATGTTAGGCTTGAAAATTAGCCTAACTCATAAACAAAAGGGAAATGAAAGGAACATGTAGCATTCCAACAGCACAAAATAATATGAATCTAACTAAGCATGTGTAATACAAATTTTTCATGAACAATATAAACTTAATCGAGCATATCAATGTGAACTTGTACTTGAGTTAGATCCAATTAACATAGATCTTAAACATATGAACAGGAATTTACAGAGATCTTAAACATATGTATTAACTTGGATCTAAACATGTAAGCATGTAGATCTAAACATATAAGCTTATATGGACATGACTTAGTTTATGAACATGTACATAACATAACATAATAGCAAGCAAGTAGATCTAAACATATAAGCATATATGAACATGACTTAGCTTATGAACATGTACATAACATAACATAACATAAAAGCATCACCAAATTAATATACAATATGATAGGTCCAATTGTATGAATCACAATAGTGTCATAGGGATAGTTAATTTCAGATTTGTCACAAGTATAAACATGAATCAGAATCACAATTAGGCACAGTTCTAGATTCGATTTATTTCAAGTCATGACTTTTATATATTTAAATCTGAAATATAACTGAACTTACAGAAAAAGAATAGTTCTTGTATTCTGGAATCTGATTTTTGAATTTGTTAAGCTATTCCTTTGATGTAGACTATTGATGTTCTTCTAATTGATTTCTAGTTGAAGAAGATATTCTAGTTTTAAGAAGATGGAGGCTATGCTAGATCAGAGAGAGACAACATGACGGCTTCATAGAATGTGTTTACGTGTTTTAGGTTTAGGGTTTGAGTTGATTATATAGAAGTCTAGGACTAATTCTAGCCTTTAGATCAGTCTAGGAGAAATCAGAGCCATCCAAACCAAAGAGATGTGTCACTCAGCCAATCACAGTACGACACATAAGCCCTAATACATCAGAATTCGTCACCAGGACAATCAGAGAAGGCCACATCCGCTCAGGACTACAGAAATCATCACAGGAATTGGATCTCGGAAGGGGTCTACCCCCCTTAAGGGGGGTCGACACCTATGTCGACCCCCCTTAAGAGGGGTCGACACCATTTAAGCGGGATCTTTCCCGCTCACTCGTTTTTGACATATTTTGGTTCTGGAGATGATTTTGTGTGTATATATATACTTCCTTTCACGTATACAAACTTCTACGGCTTATAACTTCTTCATACATTCTCCGATTTATGCAAACTCGGACTCTATCCCAAGAAGAATTCCGAGACGAACGCAATGGCGAAACCTATTTCCCTTAATTCCCACTTTTAAAATTAAGTATTTTTTAATTTGTTATTTTAAAATTCACAGAAAATACGGGGTGTTACATGTTAGCAAGTGGAACACCTGCTAACATATATGGAAATATCTCTCTTCGTAGATCTCCACTAGAACGTGCGCTTGAGATCATGATACATCTTACTCACCCCAGTATGAATACTAATCTTGGACTTGTGACATACATCCATTACTTCTCTTCTGAGCTCAGAAATGTTCGGAACACAAATTTGGCCTAATAGCCTCAGAACCCCTTTGTTGTCAATCTAGAAACTTGAGGGTTCGCCTTCCCGAACTCTTTTGCTAATTCTTTGAATAAATTCATCATTCTTCTGAAGAGCAGAGATTTTGTCAATCAATGAAGGCGTAATAATGAGATTGGCGATGATCGCATTCTTCCTGCTAAGCGCACCAGCTACAACGTTAGCTTTCCCTGGAGTATACAAGATATCCAAATCGTATGCTGCAAGAAATTCTACCCAACGTTACTGCCTCAAATTCAAGTCCTTTTGGGTGAACAGATACTTCAATGATTTATGATCTGTATATAATTCGAACTTCTCACCCAAGAGATAGTCCCTCCATATCTTCAAAGCAAACGCGATGGCTAACAACTCAAGATCATGAGTAGGATATCTCTTCTCATGCGGCTTCAACTGACGGCTAGCATAAGAAACTACTTTTCCTCTTTGCGTTAATACCGCACCAACACCTTCAATAGAAGCATCAATATAGAATATCAAATCTTGGTTGCCATCAATAATGGTCAACACGGGAGCAGTAGTCAGCCTCAATTTCAGCTCTTGGAAAGCTGCTTCACATTCGGGTGTCTAATTAAACTTTGTATGCTTCTTTATTAGCTTCGTCAATAGACAAGATAACTTCGAAAAATCCTTAATGAATTTCCAATAATAGCCAGCCAATCCTAGAAAACTTCTTGTTTCTGTAGGAGTGCTAGGCTGCTTCCAATCTCGAATGGCTGAAATCTTGCCTGGATCCACTGAAATTCCTTTCTTCCATACTACATGACCGAGGAACTTCGCTTCTTCTTGCCATAATATGCATTTAGAAAATTTGGCTTTTAATACATTCTTTCTCAGAATTTCAAAAACTTCTTTCAAATGCTCTTCATGCTCAGCAGTGGACTTAGAGAAAATTAAGATGTCGTCAATGAAAACCAGCACAAATTTATTCAAGTCATCGTGAAATACTTTGTTTATCAGATCGACGAAGTAAGCAGGAGCGTTGCATAAGCCAAACGACATTACTAACCACTCATAGAATAAGTCGGGACCTCTGAAAGTTGTCAAAGGAACACATTCTTCGACAATGCGCAATTGATGGAAACTTGTAGCTAAGTCCATTCTTGGGAACACCTATGCTCCATTCAAGTAATCTAATAAATCGTCAATGCGCGGCAGTGGATATTTATTCTTCAGTGCCTGCTTATTGAGGTCTCAGTAATCCACACATAGTCTGAGAGTACCATATGACTTTGGGACAAACACCATCGTTGCACCACAATTTGAGAAGCTAGGCTTGATCAGACCTTTCCACAAGAGCTATTTAGTTTGATTGCTCAATTCTTCTTTCTCTTTCAGCGTCATTCTCTGAATAGCATGCACGACTGGCCTTGCATTCGAAACTAAGTCAATCTTGAAGTCAATTTCTCTTCGCGGAGGTAAGCTATCAACTTCTTCAAACACATCCGCATAATCTTTAACTATAGGAATATTCTCAATAGAAGGAGGAGTAACTTCTAGAGAAGACCAAAATTCTTTTCTATCAGTTTCTGAGCCGTGGCATGGTATAGCGGTAACATCTCCAAATTTGGTTTTAATTTTGACTATTATTTCAGCGCATAATACATCAGTCTCATATACTTCGTTAGCCAATCCAGTCCACGTATGATATCATATTCATAAAAATTCATGACGATCAAATTAAAAGGGAACTGGAAATATGAATAATAAATAGGTACTCGACAATATAAACCGAGAACAAGAGAACCTCCTATCGGATTATGGACGCTAATCGATTCTTTTAGATTTCTTGGTTTGATTTTTAACTTTTTAGTTGTGTCGCTAGAAATGAAACTTCGTGATGCACCAGTGTCAAACAATACTGTAACAGGAATATTCTTAATAGTAAGGGTACCTCCCAAGACATTTGGTTTATCTGCTCCTTCGGAAGAAGCTGGTGCACTTGCTCCATCATATACATGAGCCACCTCGGATTTCTTCAGCAATGGATAATTTTTAATAAAATGCCCCGTCTTGTGGCAATTGAAGCACTCATTAGCATTCTGAGGATTCTGACCAAGATTCTGACTGGGCCCTGATTCATTCCTCTTTGGCCTTTTTGTAGCTTTGCATTCATAGTTATAGTGTCCAAGTTTCTGGAAGTTAAAGCATTTGACCTTGGCCCTTTTACTCTCTTGAGGCTTGGCGGCTGCAGAGTTGCTCGCCTCTAGCTTCTTATCAGACTACTTCCTCTTGTTATTAATTTGATTTCTTTCCCGATCCTGTTGAGAATTCTTGTCATTTTCCTTGTATCTACATGTCATTTCAATCATCTTGTTAAATGGAAGCTCGATATGTGCCGTCACCCTATTGAGGTACTTCCTCGAAAGACCATTAATGAACCTCTTGTTTTTATGGAATGGGTCCTGAATTAATTCAGGTGCATATCGTGAAAGCTCCTTGAATTTCCTCACGTACTTAGAAATAGTCTGATCTCTTTTTTGGAGGTTAGCAAATTAATCATGAAGGCGCTTTGACTTCTTGCCGAGGAATGAATTTCTCATTAAAGAGCTCTTTGAATTTTTCCCAAGACATGTCAGCATCAGTATCACCAATCATAGCTGTCTCCCACCATATCTGAGCCTCATCCTTTAGCAGCCATGATGCCATGAATCACTTCCGATGGTCTTCTAGTTCCAAGCCCCCAAAAATCTTCTTGCATGTCTTGAGCCACGCCTGAGCCTCCATCGCTGTCTCACGGACAGTGAATGACACGCCTCCCAAAATTTTGAATATCTTAGCTACTTTATCTAGATCAAAAGGCTGCGGGGGTGGTGGCGGTAGTACAACTGCCTCTGGATTGGGCTAGCCCTAAGCAGCTGGGATTTCACCCCCTTCCCTGGCCTTCGCTTCTGCCCCTACCTCTGGCTCTAGCTCTCGTACTCATTTTCCGTCAATTCTGTACCATCAAGGAAAGAGTCAGACCAACAGAAATGATAATTTTTAAGGAATGGTAAAAGTAAAGGACATATGGAAAAATGATGATGTAATGACTGATTATGATGTGCTATTCTGTTGTGCTCATTCTAGGACATTACTAATCCTATCTCTAATGAGCTACTCGCCTTAGAATACTGCTGATTCTATCTTGACGAATTGTTTTAAATATGTTATACTCCAAAGCTAAGGTTAACCATTAGCTCTGATACCAACTGTGAAAACCCAAACTCCCGTAGTACGAAAGCAAGGATAATCATTAGAATATAACACTTTTATAACAACAGTAGATTACAGATAACAATATAACACATGAAATCATAGAATAATATCATCATCACAACAGAATTAAAGTGTCATCCACATCAGAGTTGCACAGGATACAGGATACAACTTAGCACATAAGAAGTCTCAGCAAATAGAAATAGTTGAAAAACATCATCAAGTACATCATAGATAAATGATGTCTAAATGTCCCAAAATAGAAACAAAAGATAGAGGTAATCTTCATCTTCGGCCAAAGAGCGTACTCCGCTTCGGTACATATCCAAATAAACCTGTTACCTATCACTTGGTTGCCCATGTAAAAATAAGGGCACTAGAGTTTGCAAGTGAAAATAAACTATGAGTCAGTCATGGGACTGGCATGAGAAATCTTTACTTATCTAATAATAAGACAATCACAAGACCACACCGCTAACGCGGAACGGGTTTACTCCATTGGATTGCCAGTGCATAAAATAAGTAAATCTTTTTAAACAATGCAACGCTTTTTAAGGAAAATGAAACCGTTATAAGACTTAAGTCCCATCACACAATGCAACGCAAACCGAAGGATAGAGTTTTACCTTATCAAACATGCTTGATACATATAAAAATTGATATTATTATTAGTGTCTAGTTAGTTTGAAACACTTTCAAAATAAATGTATCAATCCTAGACGGAATAGTTACCATATACTATGTCGCCATATATAGGTTTACAATCAAATCTGTAATGTCGTATTGGAAATTGGGTTTCCATCATGAGTCAAGGCTCGGATGGTCTCCTTACCGATCCGGGACACTCTAGCAAATGTCTCAGGATCACATCTACAGGCAACCCTTGGATCCTGCATGGCCGGTCCAAAAATACTTTAGTGTATTAGTTATGCCTGAACACACGTTTCCCGGTCCTATTGGACCTATCACTTGGCCAGTAGCGACCAATATATCGAGTCCTCAAAATCTATCATCCACATAAGTAAAAATGTCTGGGCTCCATACCATGACACCACTTCTA
The DNA here is from genome assembly GCA_030737875.1 of Allium sativum. Taxonomy (NCBI): domain Eukaryota; kingdom Viridiplantae; phylum Streptophyta; class Magnoliopsida; order Asparagales; family Amaryllidaceae; genus Allium; species Allium sativum. The sequence goes on along the minus strand of CM060922.1, from coordinate 699,500,724 downwards.
GCTAGAAAGAAACGTCGTGCATTCCCTGCGTTCCTTTATCCCGTTTTCGACTCTTACCAGGGTGTGAGGCTCGCGAAGTTATGCTATACACAAAGCTATTTTAATTAGAGTTGTGCTTTGATCGTCAACCACAAGGCTCTTCTTTTCAATAAAAGCCTTGATCTTTTCATCTTGTCATGTTAATTGACAATCCGCGCCATATAACTGATGTCTATCAATATATAACCTCTAAGCTCGTATGTCTCAGAGAAGGTGTTAAGCAAGAGAATAAATTCTCCACCACCAAACAAATATATATTTAAAAGAAATCAATTAAACAGAACGAAGTCCAATATCAGACACATATCCATTTACAAGTCCGTTCTGGGTCTGAACGAAACCGGAGACACCTTATTCCTCGCCCTGTATGTCCAATACGGAAGAGAGGTTCTCGCATATTCGGACAATCAACAGTACGTCCGGACAACTACCACTTTAACCCGTTACTGGGAGCTACCCAATGCCGGGCATTAGTAGCCGTCCATTCGATGTGAAAATCGCCGGTCTTCAATTACCGTCTTAAATGTCTTTAAATCGTCGTATAATTATTTGAAATGAGATTGAACTTGGTCTTTTCAAATAATTCTCGTATATATATAATTCAAATCACTTCATATCGTTAATATTATTTTATAACGATTTATCGCTGTTTTTATTTATATAAAAATAACTCAATTTAATTTAACGACGCTTAATACGTGGCACTGACGCTGTTTTTACCCAAATTTGATTTACACATTTCTCGAAATCTAACCGTTGGATTTTAGAAAAATTAATATCGTTGGAAAGATCTTCCCAAAGTGAACCTAATGGTTTTAGTTTTGGAAAAATCCGATGGTCGGATCTTTCGGTATAATCGTTTAAAGTTACGATTTCGAAACGCGAACTACCGCGCGCGATTCATTTAATTTTAATTTATATTTATATATATAAATATAAATCGTTCAACGATTTCATTAACATGTTAAAAATGATGTTTTTCAAAAACAAAGCATATATTAGTATTTAAACATTTTCCTATTTTACTAACATGTAAAATGTAACATTTTTAATTATAAATCCTATTTTAACCTATAATCTCTTTTTATCTAAATATACATGTAAAATGTAACATTTTTAATTACAAATCCTATTTTAACCTATAATCACTTTTCATCTAAATGTACATGTAAAATGTAACATTTTTAATGAAACTAAATAAACATTAATATGTCCCTTCTTAATCTCTAAAACAATTTCCAATGTACAAGTTATTTTTATTAATGAATCAATTTATATACTAAAAATGTTTCTTTTTAATGTTTACATAATTAGCTAATAAAATGTCACTTTAAATAATGGATCATTTTATACATTAAAAATATTTCTTTTTAATGTTTACATAATTAGCTAATAACATGTCACTTTAAATAATGGATCATTTCATACATTAAAAATGTTTCTTTTTAATGTTTACATAATTAGCTAATAACATGTCACTTTAAATAATTGATCATTTCATATTAAAAATGTTTCTTTTTATTGTTTACATAAATTTGACAAATCCTATGTCCACATATATAAAATAAAATGAAAATTTTATTGGCTACACAATTTCTACATTACATATGTATAAAATAAAAAGATATCTAATTGCCTACACATTCCTATATTACATATGTATGAAATAAAAAGAGGAATTTTATTTATACAACAATTGTTATATTTCATGTATACAAATAAAAAGAAGAATTTTATTGTCTACACAATTTTTATGTTAACACGTATACAAATAAAATGGATATTTTATTGTCTACACATTTCTATGTTACATATGTATAAATAAAAAGAGGAATTTTATTTATATAACAATTGCTATGTTTCATGTATACAAATAAAAAGAAGAATTTTATTGCCTACATATTTCTAACATTAACATATTACAATAAAAAAAGTATTTTATTGTTTATCAAATTCTAACGTTAACATATTACAATAAAAAGAATATTTTATTGTTTATCAAATTCTACATTAACATGTATACAATAAAAAGGAGATTTTATTGCTTAACAAATTCTACATTAACATGTATACAGTAAAAAGAATATTTTATTGTTTAACAAATTCTACATTAACATGTATACAATAAAAAGGATATTTTATTGTTTAACAAATTCTACATTAACATGTATACAATAAAAAGGATATTTTATTGTCTACACATTCTATGTTTCATATGTATAAAAATAAAAAGAATACTTTATTTTCTACACATCCTATATTCAATATGTATACAAATAATAAGAATATTTTATAATCTACACATCCTATGTTTAACATGACAAATAAAAAGAAGAATTTTTATTTGTATAAAATTCCTATGTTCAACATGACAAATAAAAAAAAGAATTTTATTTGCACACAATTCCTATGTTCAACATGACAAGCAAAAAGAAAAAAAATATTTGTATACAATTCCGATGTTTCTAATGACAAATAAAAAAGAATTTTATTTGCATAACAATATCTATGTTTCTAATGACAAATAAAAAATATATTTGCATAACAATTTCTATATTCAACATATACAATAAAAAAATTATTTTTATTGTACGTACAATTCTAACAATTTCATTATTATGTATACAATAAAAAGAAATATTTTTATTGTACGATCAATTCTAACAATTTCATGATTATATATACAATAAAAAGAAATATTTTTATTGTAAGATCAATTTTGTCCAATCCTATCATTCATGTATATACAATAAAAAATATATTTTCTTTATTGTATTTGCAGTTTTGTCCAATTCATCACATCCAATTAAATCCAAGATCACCACAATCAAAATAATCCAATTCAAATCACGTACAACAAACAACTAAATCTTAACAGCGTATAAATAAAAATTTCCAATGCAATAACAATTAATTTTAATTTTAATCTTTAAATAAGAAATATCACAGTGCTTTGGAATTCCATGAAAATTTTAGATCGATCTAAATTCTCTGGTCGCTTCTAAAATGAAGTAGACTCCGCCACGATCAAAACGATTCCTGTTTCGTGCGATCCGATCACATATGAATAAGTTACGAATTTTATTGTGTTAATAATGTTTTTAAATTAAATTAAATAAAAAACAATACCTTTCTTCTTCTAGATTACAAAGCCGCAATTTTCTTACTTTGTTCAAGCTTAGGTCTAGGTTTTTTGTCAAAACAGTAGGGCTTGGAGGCGATCAGGTGGTGGCACGATGGAGAGGGAAGAGTGGCGCACGGCGTGGGGCCCACGTTGGCCAACTCGATCGGCCCAGGGTGATGCAGCGGCGGTCGAAACGGTGGAGCATCGGGGTGTTGGAATGCGACTGTTACTCGACGATAGGAAGTGTTATCCGCACCGATTTGAAGAAGAGGAGGAGTACTTCAATATTGTCAAAAGGAGGTAGGGATTTCACTGAATGGATGGAGAGATTTTAAGGGAAGAAGATGAGAGCATTCTGGCCATGGAAAATAGGGTGGCGGCGGCTTTGTTTCTGAATTAAGGTTTTAGTTTAATCTATATTCATAATATAATATTATTAAATTCTCTAATTTACAAAAAAAACCCGTTAATTCCTAATAACTCCAAATCCAGTCCAATATATCTTGCCCCTAGCCAAATACCGCTATTTCAGACACAATGGACTAGATCTCATTAGCCCATTTGATAGTTTCAACCCATTTTTCTTTAAATTAAAATATAAACCATTTAATTATTTAATTTGATCGTATATTTTAATTTACCGGGGCCACATACTGACTCCAAAAATTCCCAAAAAATAAATCTAGCTATGTTTTGACGATATGGTCCTAACAAAATTAATTTTATCGAATTTGGAGGCCGTTTGAAAAATGGCCTTTTCAATGGTCGATCCAATTCAACAGAAATTACCAAACACATTTTAATTTACCACGCTCATATATTAATTCCAAAATATGGAAATTTAAACTTAGCAATAATTTGATATTCTGGATCCAACAAAATGGTTTCGTCGAAAACAGAGGTCATTGGTAACATGGCTATTTTTAATAGATTTAATATTATTTAAAAATGGAATTTTTAAATTCTAACACATTTTCCAACAAAATTTCTTAAAATAAAATTTTTAAATTGGTTCTGATTTTTCGGGTTGTTACAGGAATGACACAGCTTCTACGTTGTAGGCGAAGGGAAAAAATGTCCTCTATTTGCTAAATTACCGACTCAAAAATATGAGACGTAGGGTAGGCTCTACAGGCTTATTTATAGGTGTTCAGCAACGTATTTGGTCAAGAAACGAGTCCACGTTCACAAAAATTAAATCTGCCCATATCTGAATAGGGGTCGACCCCCCTCTTATGGTGTCGACCCCGGGGTCGACCCCGAGAATGGGGAGGTTGGGGTCCTGGGTCTTCCGATCGTTGTTTCGGAAAAAAAATTGTATATATATATATTTGTTTATATATATATAATTCTCTTGCACGTATACAAACTTCTAGACTTAATAACTTCCTCATATGATGTCCGTTTTACGCTAACCAGGTGTTTATCTTGACCAAATTCTGAGGCGGACACGATGACGCAGTCCATTTTACTTAATTCTCCTTATTTAATTTAGTAACTTATATTTTATTATCTTAAAAATATGGGGTGTTACATTCTCCCATCCTTAGGAAATTTCATCCCCGAAATTTGATAAAATAACCACTCACATAATATCAATCCATCATGTGTGCATCCAATTTTTGCAACCATTGTGCACTTGTGCAAAGTGAAATACAACATAATAATGCATGTATGCCTAAGTAGTACCTCCTATGTGTATGCATATTTTTCAAAAATCCTTTTAAAATTTGATGCTCACATCCTAGATATACCGACAATTCTACATGAATGAAATATTTTGAAAATCAAAATGCTTTTTCATCCAAATTTTCCCATGCTCTTATTGAGTAAGAGCGTAGTTCATCTAAATATTCCATCCATAATCCTACCAACCAACTTTATTTTTCGAATTCCAGAAAAATCTAATTTTCTAAATTCGATTTCTTATGTTATAAAAAGGTGGAAAACGGAAAACTTCACATCTTCCGTTTTTCTTTTATGTAAACTTTTCCAACCGTACTTGGATTTTATGTAACTGTTTATAAAGATTTCGTATTTTCCTATCCAAGTACAACCCATATAAAAAAAAATTCTTTTGTTACTGATTTTCTTTTTCATCTTATCTTGGAAATTTTTATTCTTATCCATCTTTTCTCATAATATATCATGTTTGTTGCTTTATTGAATTTGTTGTTTATTTAATCATCTGATCTAAGTTTAAATTTCAAATAAGCCTTCTAGTTCTTCAATTAAAACAGGAAAACAGACACCCTACACAACTACTACTAAGGGCCAAGAATCTCGGGACTATGTCCCTCCCTCAGACAGAAAAGTCCAAACCATGGGATTCACGACAGGTTTAGGTGTTACCCTAACTACCCAACAAGAACAAAATAACGGAACGATCCCAACAGAAATGTAGTAACGGGTTTTACCCCTAATATGAAAATTATCAACAAGCTCTAAACACTTACTTGGCCTTTTTACTATTTAGTGATCACCACTAGTCCTATCTGTGTACCAACAATTATTTCAAGCAACATCCTAGGCTTTTCAATGCTTACGCATTCTACGAGAACTTACTATTATTCCAAAATAATTCTCAGTATTTACTTCATAGCCTCAAAAGATTTCCCGTCTTTCCTAGGCACTAATCCTTACCTACTCCACACTTTTAAAACATGGTTTGGCCCTTTTCATTTAAATTTCCTTCCAAAAATTAAAAGTGTCAAAACTTTATTTTCCTCATGAAAACTTTCTTTTGCTAAACCATAAAAACATGTTATCTAACAAAAATGTAAATCATTTTTTGTCAAATCACAAAAACTGGAGTAGATAAGGACAACTATTCCTTAATCAGGTTTATAACTTGTACTTTCCTACAAGGTCGGTTCAGTCTCTTGCGTCAAGGTGCAACCATCTACTCTATTCTTAATTTCTACAACTTATTTGGTCCACCCAACAAAATTTTCTCTTTTAAACAATTTATCAAAAATGATTGTCAAAAGAATAGAGACTTCAAAACTTTCTTTATTCAAAATTCTTGTATGATATATAACAAGAAAACTAGCGAGCTATACATGCTCTATAATATGCACCTTTTACTGAGAGAATTTTTCTTTAGACAAAGTTTTCGCAAGAAATCACTTTACAAAATATACCCTATTTTACTTCAAAACCCAATATGTACTTCTTTACATATTTTAAAACTATAACTTTTAAGATTAAAACTTGAAAACACCATAAACCATTTTCCCAAAACTTTGACAATTTCAAGTTCTTAAAATTTAACAATGGGGTTAGACTCAGAGAGAGTTTCCAATTTTCTAGGCTTTCCTAGACACTTACCAAGGTCAATTCTCTCAACTATATATATTCCTAATCCATTTTTCTCTTTTTAACCTTTTTCAATTTATAAGGTTTTACTACCAAACCCACTAACCCAAAATACTAATCATATGGGATTCACTTTCCTTCCATACAAAGTACATTGTACACTTCCACCCAAATTACTTAAGGGTCTCAAATTTCCATATTCATTCCTTTAGTGTACAAAACAAACATCCCATTTCTTACCATATTATACTCTTTCCATTTAGTGAGTTCCTCTATGGATCTAGGTATATATAAAATATATTTATATTTTAAAAATACAAATACATTCACTCACTATCTATACAAGAATCCTAAACCTAAGCTCTGATAGCAGATGTAACAACCCGAATTCTGACAGACTGTTTTTTTTTTCAAAATTCTAATCTATCGAAACTCGTGTTGGTTTGCTCATGTATCCTGAAGAAAGATAGAGACATAAAATATGTCAGAACTCAGAAAATATCTCACAGCGGAATGTAAAAAATAAAATATAATCAAAGTATAGCCTTACCATATAATAATACTACCTAACCAGTATCTAAAGTTATCATGTCTCTGCCATAAATCTAACCTGCGAGTATGTTATGAGGAGGGGGTCAGAACACAAGTTCTGGTGATTGGATTTAAACTATACACTTTGGATAATCCTACATATACCATTCAATCATATTTTCTTATTTATTAGGTTACGTGGGTTATAGCACTCATGGCTTACACACACGTCGTACCCATTTACTTCCTAGTGGATTAGCCTAATATAGTATATATGTAGATACCCCTCAATACTGAGGTACACCGCATGGTACCCCACTCACACGGTCTCCACCGTAATGCCACAGAAATGAACGCAGTCCCTCATCTTACGTCGGAGTGACGTACGGATCTCTACATAAGTGTTATTTTCCACATATATCTGTCAATTCTATGCTACGTAAGCATATGGACTGCCACCTTCGATCGAATCAGATTCCATACCAGAGTAATGCCCTCAAGTCTATGATACACCACCCAGAGCAGACATGCATGTATCTAGACTTTCCCACTTACGTATCGTCAATTGTAGCTTGATGCCTTAAATGCACATGTGCACCGAGTTCCATGGCAGGGCGATACAAGAAGCATGGAATTCGGTTGGGAGTTTTTCCATATCTGTAAAGGCCCTCCTTTAAGAGTGTAACACCCCGCCTCCGCCAGGGTGTCTCTTGCAAGCACTCTGACTTTGGAGGGGCATTTGAATCAGGTAAACATGCATAATGATATATCAAGGCAGAACAAGAACATATGTATATATGTAAACAGAGTAAATAACATAGATAAAACAGCGGAAGATATTCAAACCATTTCAAACACAAGTTTAGTACATCATAATGTCAATTTTCCAAATAAATAAGTCTAGTACATAAAACAACATCATCTGAAACTGAAAAGAAGAACATAAAGTAGCTATCCCCAAAGTGGAAAAACCATAGCGAGCTCAAGTCCAAAGCATACATGAGCTATCCAAGAAAAGCAGGTAAAATCCAAGCTAAGCTCCTGTATTCCCTCCCTGAGAACCTGGGGGGGGGAAACGGAAGAAAAGAGGCGAAAGAAAACAGGTCAGTCAAAAAGACTGAGTAAGCCCTACTACAATCAATGTAAACTGATAAAGTTAACTGGCATGAGCAGCAGGTATGAACATAGGGATAACAACATACTAACATGTTGATTAACTATCAAGGCAGATAAAGGTGTCATCGCATAACCCGGTTTAAGGTTTTGTACCACAGGTGTACTAACATTCTAACATGTCATGAATAATCCAGAATTTATCCCTTGGCCCAAACTTGGCCCAGTATCAGGTATTTGACTCAAACCAAGATCTGACTTCTTGGTACCAATTCTAGTATAACAGGATTAGGTGTTACCCCAACGTTCACATCGAAACAGGTCGGAACAGAAGGGTCCATGCAGAAATAGAGTTTGGGAAAAATGGGCTTTTACCATCCCAACGGATAAAGTACAAAAACGGAATACTAACTATAATGGGCCTTTACCACCCTAACAGATAAGTACAGAAACGGAATACTAACTATAATGGGCCTTTACCACCCTAACAGATAAAGTACAGAAACAGAATGCTAACAAAAATGGGCCTTTACCACCCTAACAGATAAAGTACAGAAACAGAATGCTAACAAAAATGGGCCTTTACCACCCTAACAGATAAAGTACAGAAACAGAATGCTAACAAAAAATGGGCCTTTACCACCCTAACAGAACGGTACCACGCAGAAACAGACGGGTGTTGCCACCCAACAAAACAGACGGTACCGACAGAACCAGACAGAACTAAGTGTACCCTGAATCCTACCCAAGCGATCTGCTCCCTAATACATAAATACCCTGTGTCGGCCCCACGATAGGGTGTATCACTCCCTAAAGTGGCAACCAATTGGCACAGGCATATTTACAGATGTCACGGTGTCTTACATCCTCAGAGGCAGACCGGGATCCATGCACGCACATGACCCGGTTGGAACGCACCATCAACACCCATCGCCATTATCAGAATGAACCACTTATAATTAGTTCAGTAAGCGTGCCCGGACCCTACCTACGGTTGGGTCAAAGTTTTGATACCAGAAAGGGTTACTGACTAATATGGGTCCCAAACAACAGATGACACAAGTATTCCCCCTTGTATCCCCAGACTATCAAATTCAGATTAACTTATTAACAGAGTTCAGACATACCAGATTCAGATGGTCAGTTTTCAGACTAACGGATCAGATAACAGATTTACAAACTTGCCTAACTTGGTGTGGGTCCTACAGATCCGCAAAACAGGTTCGTTTAATTTATCAATCAAGTTAGTTTATCCAGACCAGGTATCAAATTGGTCCTCAGTCTTACCAAATTACTGAGTTGGATTGGTTAAGTATAGTTCAACTTAACCCCGTTAAATTACCGAGTTCAGATTGGTTAAGTGTAGGTTAACTTAACCCCGTTAATTTACCGAGTTCCGATTGGTTAAGTGTCATAAGTCAGATTTCCTTAACCTTATCATATAGCATTAATTAATTAATTAATGTGCCTTAACCTCTCACATTAGACTTTGTTGCGGTTACTAGTTAAGCCGGTCGGTTCCGGGTAGTTTTACACCACAACTTGGTCTAACCTCGGGTTCAAGGTACAACATGACCAACTTCTCACATTGGGTCCTATTGTTTGTAGCAACTAGTTAGGCCGGTCGGTTCCGGGTAGGTTTACGCTACAAACTCAACCCAACCTCGAGTTGGTCACACTTATCTTTTCTAAGTGTCATGTCCATCATGTTTCCAAAACATGTTACAAATTTTCAAGCAATTGGGTAGACCTAACTTAATAGGTAAATTCCCAATGGGTAGACCTAACTTAATAGGTAAATTCCCAAGCTCATGTTTTTTTTATGTCTTTTAAGTTTACCCAACCCCAAACGCAATCCCATCGCTTACATATCGCAATAGCGCATAAAGGATAGAAAGAGGGGACTTGACATAATCATGACATAAAGGTGTTGAAGCCACAAGTTCAACATGGTGGCATATGAAATGTACATATGTTCATATACTTGCATTAGGCCTCAAAAGCATGCATAACATGATAGCATGAACAAAATGTTCAACCCAAACTTGCATAACATACTTGCATACCATAACATGACATACTTGCCTATAAACTTGCATATTACAACATGATAAACTTGCATATCAACTTGCATATTACAACATGATAAACTTGCATATCAAACTTGCATACAAAACTTGCATAACACATGACAACTTGCATATCATACTTGCATGATAAAACTTGCATGACATATGACAACTTGCATATCATACTTGCATAATAAAACTTGCATAACATATGACAACTTGCATATCATACTTGCATAGCATAACTTGCATATCATATGACAACTTACATATCAAACTTGCATAGTATAACTTGCATATCATATGACAACTTGCAAACCAAACTTGCATAACATATGATAACTTGCAAACCAAACTTGCATAACAAAACTTGCATAACATATGATAACTTGCAAACCAAACTTGCATAACAAAACTTGCATAACATATGATAACTTGCAAACCAAACTTGCATAACAAAACTTGCATAACATATGATAACTTACAAACCAAACTTGCACAACAAAACTTGCATAACATATGATAACTTACATATAAACTTGCATATCATACATTTAACTTTAAAAGTTCAAGTATGAAAGGAATAGGGCTTACAATGCTTATGCGAACTCAAATGAGTATAGCAAATGTAAGAAACCCCTTATGCAACTAAAAACCCCAAAAATGCAAGCAAACTTGATCAAGACTCCTCCTTTATGATGCAAATATAAGAACTAGACTTTAATGCAAGCTAAAGAGGATCATACAAGCCTAAATACACTTGTATGCATGGAAATCTCTTAGAAATTGATTTAGGAATTGTATGAAGAGAGTGGAGGCCATGAGAGATTTGATTTTGACATAGTTTAGTTGCTAGAATGAATAATGAGTGATTTAGGGTAGGTTAGGGTCTTATTTATAGATTAGGCTAGTGATTTAGACCATAGGATTAAACCCTAGTTGAATTAGGTCCATCAGATTTCGGAATACTCCAGAACCAAGCCACACAACCAAGCCTAGATCAGAAATGGTGCGCCAGGCAAAACTGCCCGGCCACCCCGTGTCGACAGGGCTGTCGACAGGGCAGTCGACACCCTTAGACCCCTGTCGACATGCCTGTCGACTTGGGGGTCTTGGCGGGAGTTTTCCCGCCTGACGCCAGTTGTGCCCTAACCCTTGTTTTTAACTTATTTTAAAACTGTTTTTACTTAGGAATTTTCTGAAAACTTCGTCGGGCCTTAATCGGGTCATACGGACTCCGATTTTCGAAAACTCGGACTCTATTTCGCGTATTTTTCCGAGACGAACGCAATGGCATAGCCCGTTTCCCTTGATTCAGATTTTAGAATTAAATTCTGCCTCGATTTATGTTATAACAGGTTATTGAAAATACGGGTTGTTACATTCTCCCCTCCTTAAAGGATTTCGTCCTCGAAATCTTCAAGTTAGGAAGAACGCATCCTACCATCCATCATCCATCTACTCATATCATCATTCACGAGCAATCATTGTCCTTAAAGATTCTAATGCGGTATGAACATATGCAAAAGGTGTGTGTATATGTTCTTATCTAATGCAAAGATCAGCAATGAAGAGTATGTTAGTGAAATGAATCCATCATGTATGCAAATAGTCCTAATCACATAATACTATATGTGTGCACAACCATTCGTCCATATGCAACATCCATGTGCTGAATTAACCATCTTGCAACCATAAGAATCGAAAATGTACACACGTCCATATGCAATATGAGAGTGTATTTCAAGCCGATCTAGTGCCTAGTGTGTGTTTATGCATCCACGAGCAACCACTAGCAACCACTTGCATCCACTTGCAACCATCAAACATAACATGTCTCAAACACATGTTTACATCCATAGGATTCCTATCTCCCCCAGATATAGTCGAGTGATGGAAGCGAGTATAGATAAAACAAAAACTTGGTACATATACTTACAGACTACTAGTACCGATCAGATTTTCCCCAAATGATTCTTAGGAAACTAAGCATGGTAAAAACCCAGAATGTACTCGTCATAGTCACAGATACTCTCAAATCCCAATTTATCATAAACAGATGAGTTATAACTCTCAGGGAGTTTGAGACCATTACCAGATCAGAAGCAAGACTAGCATTAATGTACTGAGTTTCCATTACAGAATCGAAATACCAGAAAAAGAGTTTCATACTGAAAATCAGACAAAGAGAATTAAACATCCTACAGACAAATTATTCTAGCCCAAATCTATTCGCCCGCCATGCGAGTATTCATCGTTCCTTCCGATGTAGTCCCTTTCTTCTTCGGGTAGTCCCTAGTGAAGTGCCCCATCTCTCCACAGTTAAAGCAAGTGCCCTTTCTCTTTCTGCAATCCTTGTTTAGATGAGTTGAGCTTCCACAAGTAAAGCACTTCTTTTCCTTCTTATCTTCAGACTTCTCCTCCTTCTTTTGCATTTCCTTTTTGGGTCCCGTTTTCTTGTTTTGAGACTCATTCGCCTTGACCTCCTTCTTTGCACTCTTGTTCTCTTCATGGAGTAGGGCCATATCTACCAAACTCTCAAACGTGGCCCCCATGGGCACATGGGACATAGCTAACTCCTGTAACGGCTCATTCAATCCTCTAGCAAAACGAAGAGCCTTCTTCTGAGTAGTACTCACCATATCCAAGCCAAAACGAGCTAACTGGTTGAACTTGTTCACATATTCTTTGACAGACATGTATCCTTGCTTCAAAGCAATAAACCTTTCCATTTGCAGATTCTCTTCAGTAGAAGATAGAAACTTAAGTCCGAATCTTGTCCTGAAATCGGCCCAAGTCTCAACGGGCCTAGTCGCGGTGGTGATCTCCCACCAATAAGCGGCCTCATCCTTCATGAGCCAAACCGCCAACAAGATCTTTCTCTGATCATCTATTCCAAAGATAGCGAATAAATCCTCGGTCTCTTTCAGCCAATTTCGGGCCTCTACAAAAGTCTCGGTACCTAGAAAGTTCTTGCCACCCATTGCTTTGAAGTCTTTGCAAATCTTCGTGAACTCTACTGGAGGATTCTGAGGGGGAGGAGGAGGAACCTCAGCGGTAGGAGGAGGAGGAACATTAACCACCGGAGGAGGAGTAACATTTGCGGGGCCGGCTTCGGTCGCCCTAGCCTCTATAAGTCTCCTATATCAAACAGGAACTTGTACTCCCTCTGGGATAACAAAGTTATCGGCCATACTGAAAAGACGGAAAAGATAGATTCAGAACGAGGAAACTAAGAATAGATAACTAAGGATTGTGCTAATGGCTTTTGGGGAATAGCCTTTTAAAATAAACTAGACTTTTCTTTGGAAAATACTTTATACTTGGTTTTGAAGATAGTTTTCCAAAAGTTTTAAAAACCTTTTTGTTCCTTCTCGTAAACCATATGCTCTGATACCAAATGTAACACCCCGCCTCCGCCAGGGTGTCTCTTGCAAGCACTCTGACTTTGGAGGGGCATTTGAATCAGGTAAACATGCATAATGATATATCAAGGCAGAACAAGAACATATGTATATATGTAAACAGAGTAAATAACATAGATAAAACAACGGAAGATATTCAAACCATTTCAAACACAAGTTTAGTACATCATAATGTCAATTTTCCAAATAAATAAGTCTAGTACATAAAACAACATCATCTGAAACTGAAAAGAAGAACATAAAGTAGCTATCCCCAAAGTGGAAAAACCATAGCGAGCTCAAGTCCAAAGTATACATGAGCTATCCAAGAAAAGCAGGTAAAATCCAAGCTAAGCTCCTGTATTCCCTCCCTGAGAACCTAGGGGGGGAAACGGAAGAAAAGAGGCGAAAGAAAACAGGTCAGTCAAAAAGACTGAGTAAGCCCTACTACAATCAATGTAAACTGATAAAGTAAACTGGCATGAGCAGCAGGTATGAACATAGGGATAACAACATACTAACATGTTGATTAACTATCAAGGCAGATAAAGGTGTCATCGCATAACCCGGTTTAAGGTTTTGTACCACAGGTGTACTAACATTCTAACATGTCATGAATAATCCAGAATTTATCCCTTGGCCCAAACTTGGCCCAGTATCAGGTATTTGACTCAAACCAAGATCTGACTTCTTGGTACCAATTCTAGTATAACAGGATTAGGTGTTACCCCAACGTTCACATCGAAACAGGTCGGAACAGAAGGGTCCATGCAGAAATAGAGTTTGGGAAAAATGGGCTTTTACCATCCCAACGGATAAAGTACAGAAACGGAATACTAACTATAATGGGCCTTTACCACCCTAACAGATAAAGTACAAAAACGGAATACTAACTATAATGGGCCTTTACCACCCTAACAGATAAAGTACAGAAACAGAATGCTAACAAAAATGGGCCTTTACCACCCTAACAGATAAAGTATAGAAACAGAATGCTAACAAAAATGGGCCTTTACCACCCTAACAGATAAAGTACAGAAACAGAATGCTAACAAAAAAATGGGCCTTTACCACCCTAACAGAACGGTACCACGCAGAAACAGACGGGTGTTGCCACCCAACAAAACAGACGGTACCGACAGAACCAGACAGAACTAAGTGTACCCTGAATCCTACCCAAGCGATCGGCTCCCTAATACATAAATACCCTGTGTCGGCCCCACGATAGGGTGTATCACTCCCTAAAGTGGCAACCAATTGGCACAGGCATATTTACAGATGTCACGGTGTCTTACATCCTCAGAGGCAGACCGGGATCCATGCACGCACATGACCCGGTTGGAACGCACCATCAACACCCATCGCCATTATCAGAACGAACCACTTATAATTAGTTCAGTAAGCGTGCCCGGACCCTACCTACGGTTGGGTCAAAGTTTTGATACCAGAAAGGGTTACTGACTAATATGGGTCCCAAACAACAGATGACACAAGTATTCCCCCTTGTATCCCCAGACTATCAAATTCAGATTAACTTATTAACAGAGTTCAGACATACCAGATTCAGATGGTCAGTTTTCAGACTAACGGATCAGATAACAGATTTACAAACTTGCCTAACTTGGTGTGGGTCCTACAGATCCGCAAAACAGGTTCGTTTAATTTATCAATCAAGTTAGTTTATCCAGACCAGGTATCAAATTGGTCCTCAGTCTTACCAAATTACTGAGTTGGATTGGTTAAGTATAGTTCAACTTAACCCCGTTAAATTACCGAGTTCAGATTGGTTAAGTGTAGGTTAACTTAACCCCGTTAATTTACCGAGTTCCGATTGGTTAAGTGTCATAAGTCAGATTTCCTTAACCTTATCATATAGCATTAATTAATTAATTAATGCGCCTTAACCTCTCACATTAGACTTTGTTGCGGTTACTAGTTAAGCCGGTCGGTTCCGGGTAGTTTTACACCACAACTTGGTCTAACCTCGGGTTCAAGGTAAAACATGACCAACTTCTCACATTGGGTCCTATTGTTTGTAGCAACTAGTTAGGCCGGTCGGTTCCGGGTAGGTTTACGCTACAAACTCAACCCAACCTCGAGTTGGTCACACTTATCTTTTCTAAGTGTCATGTCCATCATGTTTCCAAAACATGTTACAAATTTTCAAGCAATTGGGTAGACCTAACTTAATAGGTAAATTCCCAATGGGTAGACCTAACTTAATAGGTAAATTCCCAAGCTCATGTTTTTTTTATGTCTTTTAAGTTTACCCAACCCCAAACGCAATCCCATCGCTTACATATCGCAATAGCGCATAAAGGATAGAAAGAGGGGACTTGACATAATCATGACATAAAGGTGTTGAAGCCACAAGTTCAACATGGTGGCATATGAAATGTACATATGTTCATATACTTGCATTAGGCCTCAAAAGCATGCATAACATGATAGCATGAACAAAATGTTCAACCCAAACTTGCATAACATACTTGCATACCATAACATGACATACTTGCCTATAAACTTGCATATTACAACATGATAAACTTGCATATCAACTTGCATATTACAACATGATAAACTTGCATATCAAACTTGCATACAAAACTTGCATAACACATGACAACTTGCATATCATACTTGCATGATAAAACTTGCATGACATATGACAACTTGCATATCATACTTGCATAATAAAACTTGCATAACATATGACAACTTGCATATCATACTTGCATAGCATAACTTGCATATCATATGACAACTTACATATCAAACTTGCATAGTATAACTTGCATATCATATGACAACTTGCAAACCAAACTTGCATAACAAAACTTGCATAACATATGATAACTTGCAAACCAAACTTGCATAACAAAACTTGCATAACATATGATAACTTGCAAACCAAACTTGCATAACAAAACTTGCATAACATATGATAACTTGCAAACCAAACTTGCATAACAAAACTTGCATAACATATGATAACTTACAAACCAAACTTGCACAACAAAACTTGCATAACATATGATAACTTACATATAAACTTGCATATCATACATTTAACTTTAAAAGTTCAAGTATGAAAGGAATAGGGCTTACAATGCTTATGCGAACTCAAATGTGTAACAACCCGTATTTTCAATAACCTGTAATAACATAAATCGAGGCAGAATTTAATTCTAAAATGGGAATCAAGGGAAACGGGCTATGCCATTGCGTTCGTCTCGGAAAAATACGCGAAATAGAGTCCGAGTTTTCGAAAATCGGAGTCCGTATGACCAAGATATGGCCTCGCGAAGTTTCACGAAAATTCCCAAATTAAAGTATACTTAATTAAGTGAAATGGGTTGTGTAGATATATATATATATATATATATTGATATATATATATATATATATATAATTGAAAATTTAATAAATAAATATGCAAAAATGCTCAAAACAGCGAATTGGGAGAGGGGAATAACCGAACCGGCCGATTTTTGAAGTCGACCCGAGCCCGCTGGGTCGACTAGGGGTTAATCCAGGGTGTTTGGCTGTCAACCCGTGGGCCGATTCGCTCAAGTGCAGATTTTGCATTTGAATGGTTCTCATGGTCCATCTTTAATCTAAAGGCCCTAGATGGTTCCTACACTTGACTTCTTCCCCAAGACATGCTTTGATGGCTTGGATTGAATCTAGGGTTAATCCTATGGCCTAAAACACTTGCCTAATCTATAAATAAGATCCTAACCTACCCTAATTCATTCATAATTAAACCTAGTGACTAAACTATGGCAAAATGCTAGCTCTCATGGCCTCCACTAATTTTATGAAGAGGGTTGCATACTAATCACTCTCTAATCAACTTCTAATCCCTTCTTAGCATCTTAATCTTCTTCATTTGGTGTTCAAAGTTGCTAGTTGTGAGTTTCTATCACTTTGATGATCTTTTGGTAAACTAATTAGATGAGATGTGATGAGATTTATGGTTTTGTATGTGGGTTAATGAGCTTTGAATCATATGATATGATGTTAGCATTAATCTTATGTTTATGCATGTTGAGTATGTAAGCTTATGCAAGTTTAATATGATGTATGTTATGTTTGCATGATGCTAAATATGCAAGTTGTGGGCTATGTAATCATATGCATGTTATGCAAGTTCATGGTAATATGCTATGCAAGTTACATGTATGTAAATATGCAAGTTACATGTTTGTTAATATGCAAGTTACATGTATGTAAATATGCAAGTTACATGTTTGTTAATATGCAAGTTACATGTTTGTTAATATGCAAGTTACATGTATGTAAATATGCAAGTTACATGTTTCTTTATATGCAAGTTACATGTTTGTTAATATGCAAGTTACATGTATGTAAATATGCAAGTTACATGTTTATTAATATGCAAGTTCATGATGACACATTATGCAAGTCTATAAGCTAATATGCAAGTTTGTTATGCAAAATGAATATGTAAGTTATGTGACATATTATATGCAAGTTATGTGACATGTTATGCAAGTTCATATGCAAGTTATGTGTTTGTTAATATGCAAGATGGCACCTTTGAAACATGTTCATTCATATGCAAGTTGACACCTTTTATATGTGTTATATCATGAACGAAATTACGTGGGAACGATGGGGTAATTAAATGCATAAGTTAATAAGATTGTGTGAAATTAATATAATTATGCATAACACAAAATAAATAAACATAGTATGGGAATTTGCCTATTTGGTTAGGTGTACCCATACTATGTGTTGGGAATTTACCTATTGAGTTAGGTCTACCCCATGGGAATTTACCTATTAAGTTAGGTCTACCCATGTTAAGAAAACTTGATTAATTAGGGATAATTAATATAAAATTATGAGGGTGATTAATTAGGTGTAATTAATTGACTAAGACACGAGGTTGGACTCAGTTGTAGCGTAAAACTGCCCGGACCCAACCGGCTTAACCAGTTGCTACAAATGTTAGCCCAATGTGAGAGGTCTTAGGCACAAACTAAATACGTAATTAATGTAAAGACACGAGGTTAGACTCTGTTATGACATAAGGCTGCCCGGACCCAACCGGCTTAACCAGCGGTCATAAAAGACAGTCTAATGTGAGAGGTCTTTACAAAGGTTACGTTCTTAATTAATTAATTAAGAAACACTTAACCACATTAGCATGTAGAGGGACATGAGGGGTTAAGTGGGTGCCTCGGGTGGCATGAGAAAATCTAGTGGTTGCCTTGGGTGGCAATAGAAAATACGATTAGAATACTTAACCAAAATGGAACATGTAATTAAAACATGATTAAAGGGTTAAGTGGGATATACTAGAAAAAGGGACAAGCTTAGGTGGGTAGCTTGTGGAGGCCCATTTCAACCAGTAACCCATACGTATCTTTGTGGGCTCGACCCATGTCGAGGACGGGACACGCATACTGGGCTTGACTGTAAGAGGCAAACGGGTTAGCGGTGGCAACGCAAGTCCAACGGGCTTCATATGCGTGAGTGGGCCCGGGCTGGTAGGTAAGCCGTTGTTGCATCGAGTAGATATAAGCCGTGCACCTTTAGTTCCATCAGGTTGCCACATTGGGGAATGATACATCCCACGGTGGGGCCAGCACGGGTATCTACGTTAGGGAGCCGATCGAATGGGAAGTAGTGTGTACACCTAGTGGATTGTAGGGCCCCGTGGCGCCTACTTGGTCACCTAGGGGTACGCAGGTACTAATTAGTAAATTTTATAAGTCCTTGGGTGGGATCAACCTTTAAGTTAGGAACGACTGGTGTGGTGCAGTTTAGTAATTTACCTTAGGGAGGGTAGATGCGTCTTTATCCTTTATCTTCGTTTAGTTGACTGCTTAGGGTAGCCATTCATCCCTATATGTTACCGTATATCAGTTTATGTCTTCTCTGGTTACTTTAACGATTGTATTGTTAAAGTTATAGGACTCGCTCAGACTTATGTCTGACCCTGTTGTTTTTATCTTTTTCCCAACCCTCAGGTCCTACGGTGGATCCTAGCAGTAGTGGAGCTTGATCGGATTGCTGTTCCAGTCTTTAGGAGCTTGGATAGATGTAAAGCTCCAGTTATCCAGTTATCTTTTCTTTTGTTTGGCTATTGTATGAGAGTGGGATTATGTACTTCTTTATTTTGATGGATATTGTACTTGACCTTTATTGTGGTTTTATGATGTAACCAGACATGTTTTACTTCCGCTGTTATGAGATGATGTTTTAAAATTTCAAGTACTATTTATATCTGTCTTGTTGTAATTTTTCTGTTCTATATTCACTAAAATACTCCACCGATGCTATGGCATTCCCTTAGTGAGTGATCATAGCGGGAGTGGGGTGTTACACGTGGTATCAGAGCTTAAGGTTACCAGAACAGATAAAATTTTTGAGAAAAACTACTTTCTAAGAGTATTTTCGAAGAAAGTATTTTTAAAAGCATGTCTTCTAAGAGAAAAAAGTTTTTGAAAAAGAAAAGCATAATCCCCAATAGCCATATCTTTATCTTTCGGAATCTCCTTTTTGAATCTTTCCTCTTTCGTTTCAGCATGGCTGAAGATCTTAACATCCCGGAGGGTTTAGTTATACCACTATGGTATAGGAGGTTGCAAGAGGCTAGGGCCGCGGCTGCGGGTCCGGCCAATGCTACTACACCAGAGACAACCGCTCCTCCTCCTCAGCCTAGAGTGGATAATTTTGCTAAGGTTTGCAAGGAGTTCAAGGCTATAGGAGGAAAACCTTTTCTTGGTTCAGAGACTTTCGTAGAGGCTAGAGATTGGCTTAAGGAAGTGGAAGAGTTGCTAGATATCTTTGAAGTGGAAGAGGGAAAGAAAGTCAAGTTGGCGGCTTGGTTAATGAAGGGAGAGGCCTCATTCTGGTGGGAGGTCACTAATGGAGAACGCCCTGTTGACTCTTGGGCAGATTTTAAGCAAAGGTTTGGGGCTAAGTTTCTCTCAAGGGCGGAAGAGAATCTGTTTATGGAGAAGTTCTTGAATTTGAAGCAAGGGAATCTCACGGTGAAAGAATATGTCAACAAATTCAATCAATTAGCAAGGTTTGGCATAGAGTTGGTGAATACACCGGAGAAGAAGGCTTTGAGGTTCGTTAGAGGCTTGAACGAACCATTGCAAGGAATAGCTATGACTCACATTCCTATGGGGGCCACTTTTGAGAAGCTTGTCTACATGGCACTTATGCATGAGGATGATAAGAATTCTAAGGCACCAGAGAAAAAGGGGGATCAGAAGAAACCGCAACAGCAACAACAAGGCAAGGGCGGAAAAGGCAATGGTGACAAAAAGAAGACGAAGAAGAAGTGCTTCAATTGTGGAACACCAGGACACCTTAGTAAGGATTGTCGCAAAAAGAAGAAGACCGGTTGCTTTCATTGTGGTGAAGCAGGGCATCTTGTGAAAAACTGCCCAAAGAAGGGGCAGAAGACGGGGTCTACCTCAGGAGGCCAGGTGCAAGCTCTTATAGCACCACCTCAGTCAGGGGGGCAAGTTCAGGTTCTCTCAGTTCCACCGATTCAGCAGAGAGGTAGAACTATTTCCGTTGAAAGTCTGGTTTTTCTGTTTAATCATCCAGTTCGTACTTTGTTTGACTCTGGCGCATCGCATTCTTTTATCTCATCATCGTTAGTTGAGTCACTGCACTTAGACACCAGTCTAGTTGATGATCCCTTGGTTGTCTCAAACCCAATTGGGGGCTCCATATATCTGTCTATGATATGTTTGGGTTTGAAGATTTCTATACTTAGCGTTGAGTTTAGATGTGATGCTTTTGTATTGGGCTTCACGGGCTATGGGTTGATCTTGGGCATGGACTGGTTATCCAGTAATGGTGCCGTTCTTGATTGCGAAAGGAGAGTTGTCAGGCTCATGACCCGCTTGGGTAACACTCTCGAGATCTCTTGCAATCCCATGGAATCTGTTTTGCTAAGTTATCTTGAATCGCTCGATGCTTCGGTCGAGAGTTTGTGTTCTGTCAGAGTAGTCCGGGAATATCCGGATGTGTTTGAAGAAGTAAAGGGTTTGCCTCCGAAGCGGGAGATAGATTTCCGAATTTATTTGGTGGATAATGCCAAACCAGTGTCTTTGCCAGTACGCCACATGGCTCCTCGTGAGAGAAGAGAACTTCATAAGCAAGTAGGGGAGTTGCTTGAGAAGGGGTTCATAAGGCGAAGTATATCGGAGTGGGGAGCTCCAGTAGTGTTTGCCACGAAGGCGGATGGGTCCCTCAGACTTTGTGTGGATTATAGAGAACTTAATAAGCTCACGAAGAAGAATAGACACCCATTACCGAGGATAGATGATCTCTTTGATCAGTTGGTTGGCGCGTCAGTATTTTCGCAGATGGACTTAGCTACAGGGTTTCATCAGTTAAGAGTGGCGGAGGACAGTATAGAGAAGACTGCTTTCCGGACTCCGGATGGTTTTTATGAGTGGCTAGTGATGCCATTTGGGTTGACAAACGCCCCCGCATACTTTGTTGATCTCATGAGTAGAGTGTTCAGAGAGTATCTGAATAAGTTTGTAGTAGTTTTTGTGGATGACATCTTGGTCTTTTCCAAGAATGAAGAAGAGCATGCCTTACATCTCAAGGAAGTGTTGGAGACTCTTCGAGCGCATAGTCTTAAAGCTAAATTCTCTAAATGCCATTTTTGGAGAAGAGAAGTGCGATTCTTAGGGCATGTGGTCTCTAAGGAAGGGATAGCTGTGGATCCCGCAAAGATAGTATCTATCCAGGATTGGAAAGTTCCTAGAAATGCTACCGAGGTAAGAAGTTTCTTGGGGTTGGCAGGATATTATAGGAAGTTCATCAAAGACTTCGCGAAGATATCAGCCCCATTAACCCGCTTGACGAAAAAGAATCTGGTTTTCTCGTGGGATGTAGATTGTGATGATGCTTTCCGACGGTTAAAGAGAGCTTTGACCACCGCTCCAGTTTTAGTGCTCCCGGATGGGAGTAAGCCGTTTGTTGTTTATACCGATGCTTGTGGAACAGGATTAGGCGCAGTCTTGATGCAGGAGGGAAGGGTAATAGCCTATGGAGGGAGACAATTGAGAGTGCATGAGAAGAATTACCCTACCCATGATCTAGAGTTGGCCGCGATTGTTTTCGCACTTAAGTCTTGGCGCCATTATCTTCTTGGTGAGAGATTCGAGTTGTTCACCGACCATAAATCATTGAAGTACTTATTCTCTCAGAAGGATTTAAACCTAAGACAGCAAAGGTGGATGGAGTTCTTAGCATCCTATGATTTCGAGATAGCGTATACCCCTGGTAAGGGTAACGTGGTGGCAGACGCCTTAAGTAGAAAAAGGCTATCTTTGAGTCCATTGTTCGTGGAACGACGAAGCTTGGAGTTTCTTTCTTTGTTTGACTTCAGACCTTCTGTTGATTTTGTACCTGGTTTGTTGGCATCCTTGGAGGTTAGACCTACTCTTTTGAGACGGATTGGCGAGGCTCAGCGAGACGACCCACAGTTGGTTGTGTTGGTAGAGAAGCTTATAAGAGGGGAGTCGTCCAGCCATTTGGGTAGATACACCATAGATGATAAGGGATGGTTGCATAGAGACGGTAGACTTTGTGTACCGCAAGATGAGGGTTTGAAGAAGGCTATTTTGGATGATGCACATCGTTCAAGAATGACTATTCATCCCGGTGGAGACAAAATGTACCAAGACATGAAGAGAGTTTTCTTCTGGGCCGGTATGAAGAAAGATGTGGCCGAGTATGTGGCTAGATGCTTAGTGTGCCAACAAGTTAAAGTGGAGCAAAGGAAACCCGGTGGGTTGCTACACCCATTGGAAGTTCCACAGTGGAAGTGGGATAGTGTCTCGATGGATTTCATCGACGGGTTACCGAGATCGAGGAAGGGCAATACGGGAATTTGGGTTGTGGTAGACAGACTTACCAAGAGTGCCCATTTTATACCCGTAAAGAGTAAGAGGACCGCTCCATGGCTTGCTTCAGTCTATGTTAGAGAGATTGTTAGATTGCATGGCGTACCATCCAGCATTGTGAGTGATCGAGATCCTATTTTCACTAGTGAGTTTTGGAGAAGTTTGCAAGAGGCGGTAGGGACTCAGTTGTGTTTGAGCACCGCATATCATCCTCAGACGGACGGTCAGACTGAGAGGGTGAACCGTATCTTAGAAGATCTGTTGAGGCTTTGTATCTTGGATTTTGGAGGTACATGGGAAGAACATCTTCCTTTGGTGGAGTTCGCATATAATAACAGCTTTCAGTCCAGTATTGGTATGGCTCCTTTCGAAGCTCTTTATGGAAGGCCTTGTCGATCTCCTACATGTTGGTGGGAATCTACGGATAAGATCTTGCTTGGGCCGGATATGGTTAGAGAGACTTCAGAGAAGATTGATTTAATTCGAAAAAGGATGAAAGCAGCGCAAGATAGACAGAAATCTTATGCGGATCGGAGAAGGACGGATCTTGAGTTTGAGGTTGGGGACATGGTTTTTGTCAAAGTATCTCCATTGAGAAATGTTGTTCGCTTTGGGTCCGTAGGGAAGTTAGCACCGAGATTTGTTGGGCCGTTTCCTATTAAGGAAAGGATTGGACGGATGGCATATAGGGTGGAGTTGCCCGACAGACTTAGTGGTGTTCATGATGTATTCCATGTATCACATTTGAGGAAGTGCTTACATGAGACCGCGGAGGTGGTAGAGCCGAGCTTGCTTAGAGATGTAGAGGTAGAGCGTGATGCGACGATTCGACGAGCTCCTACTCGCATCCTTGGGTCAGAAACTAGGAAGTTGAGGAACAGAGAAGTTCAGCTAGTTAAAGTGCAATGGGGAGATGACGAAAGCAATGCTACTTGGGAGACGGAAGCAAAGATGCGTTCTTTGTATCCATTTCTTTTTGAGAGTATGTCTTTTAACTTCTCCTTTATTGCTTGTCTAGTACTTATCTTATCTTTAGTATATCCTCTCGCTAATACCTATGACCTTTAGATAGGGTAAAACCTATGGTTGAAACATGTGTTTGAAACATGTTATGGTTGATGGATGCATATGGATGCAATTGTTTGCTAGTGGTTGCTCGTGGATGCATATACACACACATTAGGCACTAGATCGGCTCAGTCACTTCATGTTGCATATTGCATAAATGGATGTGGTAGTTAGATTGATGGATGTATCATGGCTGTGTTATCATATGGATGATGCATTTTTGTGTATGGTTGTGCACGCATGTAGAAATTTGTATGTGTCAATAGGGTTTCGCATACATATTGGATGCATGGCACTATCATGGTTTGCATTAAGGAGGTTTACTGTATCAGTAACCGCCTGATTTTCGCATTAGGTAAGTACATATACACACACTTTTGCATATATCCATCCAGCATTTAGAATCTTGTAAGGACAATGATTGCTCGTGGATGATGCTTTGAGTAGATGGATGATTGGATGGTAGGATACGTTCTTCCTAACTTGAAGATTTCGGGGACGAAATCCTTTAAGGAGGGGAGAATGTAACAACCCGTATTTTCAATAACCTGTAATAACATAAATCGAGGCAGAATTTAATTCTAAAATGGGAATCAAGGGAAACGGGCTATGCCATTGCGTTCGTCTCGGAAAAATACGCGAAATAGAGTCCGAGTTTTCGAAAATCGGAGTCCGTATGACCAAGATATGGCCTCGCGAAGTTTCACGAAAATTCCCAAATTAAAGTATACTTAATTAAGTGAAATGGGTTGTGTAGATATATATATATATATATATATTGATATATATATATATATATATATATATATATATATAATTGAAAATTTAATAAATAAATATGCAAAAATGCTCAAAACAGCGAATTGGGAGAGGGGAATAACCGAACCGGCCGATTTTTGAAGTCGACCCGAGCCCGCTGGGTCGACTAGGGGTTAATCCAGGGTGTTTGGCTGTCAACCCGTGGGCCGATTCGCTCAAGTGCAGATTTTGCATTTGAATGGTTCTCATGGTCCATCTTTAATCTAAAGGCCCTAGATGGTTCCTACACTTGACTTCTTCCCCAAGACATGCTTTGATGGCTTGGATTGAATCTAGGGTTAATCCTATGGCCTAAAACACTTGCCTAATCTATAAATAAGATCCTAACCTACCCTAATTCATTCATAATTAAACCTAGTGACTAAACTATGGCAAAATGCTAGCTCTCATGGCCTCCACTAATTTTATGAAGAGGGTTGCATACTAATCACTCTCTAATCAACTTCTAATCCCTTCTTAGCATCTTAATCTTCTTCATTTGGTGTTCAAAGTTGCTAGTTGTGAGTTTCTATCACTTTGATGATCTTTTGGTAAACTAATTAGATGAGATGTGATGAGATTTATGGTTTTGTATGTGGGTTAATGAGCTTTGAATCATATGATATGATGTTAGCATTAATCTTATGTTTATGCATGTTGAGTATGTAAGCTTATGCAAGTTTAATATGATGTATGTTATGTTTGCATGATGCTAAATATGCAAGTTGTGGGCTATGTAATCATATGCATGTTATGCAAGTTCATGGTAATATGCTATGCAAGTTACATGTATGTAAATATGCAAGTTACATGTTTGTTAATATGCAAGTTACATGTATGTAAATATGCAAGTTACATGTTTGTTAATATGCAAGTTACATGTTTGTTAATATGCAAGTTACATGTATGTAAATATGCAAGTTACATGTTTCTTTATATGCAAGTTACATGTTTGTTAATATGCAAGTTACATGTATGTAAATATGCAAGTTACATGTTTATTAATATGCAAGTTCATGATGACACATTATGCAAGTCTATAAGCTAATATGCAAGTTTGTTATGCAAAATGAATATGTAAGTTATGTGACATATTATATGCAAGTTATGTGACATGTTATGCAAGTTCATATGCAAGTTATGTGTTTGTTAATATGCAAGATGGCACCTTTGAAACATGTTCATTCATATGCAAGTTGACACCTTTTATATGTGTTATATCATGAACGAAATTACGTGGGAACGATGGGGTAATTAAATGCATAAGTTAATAAGATTGTGTGAAATTAATATAATTATGCATAACACAAAATAAATAAACATAGTATGGGAATTTGCCTATTTGGTTAGGTGTACCCATACTATGTGTTGGGAATTTACCTATTGAGTTAGGTCTACCCCATGGGAATTTACCTATTAAGTTAGGTCTACCCATGTTAAGAAAACTTGATTAATTAGGGATAATTAATATAAAATTATGAGGGTGATTAATTAGGTGTAATTAATTGACTAAGACACGAGGTTGGACTCAGTTGTAGCGTAAAACTGCCCGGACCCAACCGGCTTAACCAGTTGCTACAAATGTTAGCCCAATGTGAGAGGTCTTAGGCACAAACTAAATACGTAATTAATGTAAAGACACGAGGTTAGACTCTGTTATGACATAAGGCTGCCCGGACCCAACCGGCTTAACCAGCGGTCATAAAAGACAGTCTAATGTGAGAGGTCTTTACAAAGGTTACGTTCTTAATTAATTAATTAAGAAACACTTAACCACATTAGCATGTAGAGGGACATGAGGGGTTAAGTGGGTGCCTCGGGTGGCATGAGAAAATCTAGTGGTTGCCTTGGGTGGCAATAGAAAATACGATTAGAATACTTAACCAAAATGGAACATGTAATTAAAACATGATTAAAGGGTTAAGTGGGATATACTAGAAAAAGGGACAAGCTTAGGTGGGTAGCTTGTGGAGGCCCATTTCAACCAGTAACCCATACGTATCTTTGTGGGCTCGACCCATGTCGAGGACGGGACACGCATACTGGGCTTGACTGTAAGAGGCAAACGGGTTAGCGGTGGCAACGCAAGTCCAACGGGCTTCATATGCGTGAGTGGGCCCGGGCTGGTAGGTAAGCCGTTGTTGCATCGAGTAGATATAAGCCGTGCACCTTTAGTTCCATCAGGTTGCCACATTGGGGAATGATACATCCCACGGTGGGGCCAGCACGGGTATCTACGTTAGGGAGCCGATCGAATGGGAAGTAGTGTGTACACCTAGTGGATTGTAGGGCCCCGTGGCGCCTACTTGGTCACCTAGGGGTACGCAGGTACTAATTAGTAAATTTTATAAGTCCTTGGGTGGGATCAACCTTTAAGTTAGGAACGACTGGTGTGGTGCAGTTTAGTAATTTACCTTAGGGAGGGTAGATGCGTCTTTATCCTTTATCTTCGTTTAGTTGACTGCTTAGGGTAGCCATTCATCCCTATATGTTACCGTATATCAGTTTATGTCTTCTCTGGTTACTTTAACGATTGTATTGTTAAAGTTATAGGACTCGCTCAGACTTATGTCTGACCCTGTTGTTTTTATCTTTTTCCCAACCCTCAGGTCCTACGGTGGATCCTAGCAGTAGTGGAGCTTGATCGGATTGCTGTTCCAGTCTTTAGGAGCTTGGATAGATGTAAAGCTCCAGTTATCCAGTTATCTTTTCTTTTGTTTGGCTATTGTATGAGAGTGGGATTATGTACTTCTTTATTTTGATGGATATTGTACTTGACCTTTATTGTGGTTTTATGATGTAACCAGACATGTTTTACTTCCGCTGTTATGAGATGATGTTTTAAAATTTCAAGTACTATTTATATCTGTCTTGTTGTAATTTTTCTGTTCTATATTCACTAAAATACTCCACCGATGCTATGGCATTCCCTTAGTGAGTGATCATAGCGGGAGTGGGGTGTTACAAAATGAGTATAGCAAATGTAAGAAACCCCTTATGCAACTAAAAACCCCAAAAATGCAAGCAAACTTGATCAAGACTCCTCCTTTATGATGCAAATATAAGAACTAGACTTTAATGCAAGCTAAAGAGGATCATACAAGCCTAAATACACTTGTATGCATGGAAATCTCTTAGAAATTGATTTAGGAATTGTATGAAGAGAGTGGAGGCCATGAGAGATTTGATTTTGACATAGTTTAGTTGCTAGAATGAATAATGAGTGATTTAGGGTAGGTTAGGGTCTTATTTATAGATTAGGCTAGTGATTTAGACCATAGGATTAAACCCTAGTTGAATTAGGTCCATAAGATTTCGGAATTCTCCAGAACCAAGCCACACAACCAAGCCCAGATCAGAAATGGTGCGCCAGGCAAAACTGCCCGGCCACCCCGTGTCGACAGGGCTGTCGACAGGGCAGTCGACACCCTTAGACCCCTGTCGACATGCCTGTCGACTTGGGGGTCTTGGCGGGAGTTTTCCCGCCTGACGCCAGTTGTGCCCTAACCCTTGTTTTTAACTTATTTTAAAACTGTTTTTACTTAGGAATTTTCTGAAAACTTCGTCGGGCCTTAATCGGGTCATACGGACTCCGATTTTCGAAAACTCGGACTCTATTTCGCGTATTTTTCCGAGACGAATGCAATGGCATAGCCCGTTTCCCTTGATTCAGATTTTAGAATTAAATTCTGCCTCGATTTATGTTATAACAGGTTATTGAAAATACGGGTTGTTACATTCTCCCCTCCTTAAAGGATTTCGTCCTCGAAATCTTCAAGTTAGGAAGAACGCATCCTACCATCCATCATCCATCTACTCATATCATCATTCACGAGCAATCATTGTCCTTAAAGATTCTAATGCGGTATGAACATATGCAAAAGGTGTGTGTATATGTTCTTATCTAATGCAAAGATCAGCAATGCAGAGTATGTTAGTGAAATGAATCCATCATGTATGCAAATAGTCCTAATCACATAATACTATATGTGTGCACAACCATTCGTCCATATGCAACATCCATGTGCTGAATTAACCATCTTGCAACCATAAGAATCGAAAATGTACACACGTCCATATGCAATATGAGAGTGTATTTCAAGCCGATCTAGTGCCTAGTGTGTGTTTATGCATCCACGAGCAACCACTTGCATCCACTTGCAACCATCAAACATAACATGTCTCAAACACATGTTTACAGCCATAGGATTCCTATCTCCCCCAGATATAGTCGAGTGATGGAAGCAAGTATAGATAAAACAAAAACTTGGTACATATACTTACAGACTACTAGTACCGATCATATTTTCCCCAAATGATTCTTAGGAAACTAAGCATGGTAAAAACCCAGAATGTACTCGTCATAGTCACAGATACTCTCAAATCCCAATTTATCATAAACAGATGAGTTATAACTCTCAGGGAGTTTGAGACCATTACCAGATCAGAAGCAAGACTAGCATTAAAGTACTGAGTTTCCATTACAGAATCGAAATACCAGAAAAAGAGTTTCATACTGAAAATCAGACAAAGAGAATTAAACATCCTACAGACAAATTATTCTAACCCAAATCTATTCGCCCGCCATGCGAGTATTCATCGTTCCTTCCGATGTAGTCCCTTTCTTCTTCGGGCAGTCCCTAGTGAAGTGCCCCATCTCTCCACAGTTAAAGCAAGTGCCCTTTCTCTTTCTGCAATCCTTGTTTAGATGAGTTGAGCTTCCACAAGTAAAGCACTTCTTTTCCTTCTTATCTTCAGACTTCTCCTCCTTCTTTTGCATTTCCTTTTTGGGTCCCGTTTTCTTGTTTTGAGACTCATTCGCCTTGACCTCCTTCTTTGCACTCTTGTTCTCTTCTTGGAGTAGGGCCATATCTACCAAACTCTCAAACGTGGCCCCCATGGGCACATGGGACATAGCTAACTCCTGTAACGGCTCATTCAATCCTCTAGCAAAACGAAGAGCCTTCTTCTGAGTAGTACTCACCATATCCAAGCCAAAACGAGCTAACTGGTTGAACTTGTTCACATATTCTTTGACAGACATGTCTCCTTGCTTCAAAGCAATAAACCTTTCCATTTGCAGATTCTCTTCAGTAGAAGATAGAAACTTAAGTCCGAATCTTGTCCTGAAATCGGCCCAAGTCTCAACGGGCCTAGTCGCGGTGGTGATCTCCCACCAATAAGCGGCCTCATCCTTCATGAGCCAAACCGCCAACAAGATCTTTCTCTGATCATCTATTCCAAAGATAGCGAATAAATCCTCGGTCTCTTTCAGCCAATTTCGGGCCTCTACAAAAGTCTCGGTACCTAGAAAGTTCTTGCCACCCATTGCTTTGAAGTCTTTGCAAATCTTCGTGAACTCTACTGGAGGATTCTGAGGGGGAGGAGGAGGAACCTCAGCGGCAGGAGGAGGAGGAACATTAACCACCGGAGAAGGAGTAACATTTGCGTGGCCGGCTTCGGTCGCCCTAGCCTCTATAAGTCTCCTATACCAAACAGGAACTTGTACTCCCTCTGGGATAACAAAGTTATCGGCCATACTGAAAAGACGGAAAAGATAGATTCAGAACGAGGAAACTAAGAATAGATAACTAAGGATTGTGCTAATGGCTTTTGGGGAATAGCCTTTTAAAATAAACTAGACTTTTCTTTGGAAAATACTTTATACTTGGTTTTGAAGATAGTTTTCCAAAAGTTTTAAAAACCTTTTTGTTCCTTCTCGTAAACCATATGCTCTGATACCAAATGTAACACCCCGCCTCCGCCAGGGTGTCTCTTGCAAGCACTCTGACTTTGGAGGGGCATTTGAATCAGGTAAACATGCATAATGATATATCAAGGCAGAACAAGAACATATGTATATATGTAAACAGAGTAAATAACATAGATAAAACAGCGGAAGATATTCAAACCATTTCAAACACAAGTTTAGTACATCATAATGTCAATTTTCCAAATAAATAAGTCTAGTACATAAAACAACATCATCTGAAACTGAAAAGAAGAACATAAAGTAGCTATCCCCAAAGTGGAAAAACCATAGCGAGCTCAAGTCCAAAGCATACATGAGCTATCCAAGAAAAGCAGGTAAAATCCAAGCTAAGCTCCTGTATTCCCTCCCTGAGAACCTGGGGGGGGGGGGGGAACGGAAGAAAAGAGGCGAAAGAAAACAGGTCAGTCAAAAAGACTGAGTAAGCCCTACTACAATCAATGTAAACTGATAAAGTTAACTGGCATGAGCAGCAGGTATGAACATAGGGATAACAACATACTAACATGTTGATTAACTATCAAGGCAGATAAAGGTGTCATCGCATAACCCGGTTTAAGGTTTTGTACCACAGGTGTACTAACATTCTAACATGTCATGAATAATCCAGAATTTATCCCTTGGCCCAGTATCAGGTATTTGACTCAAACCAAGATCTGACTTCTTGGTACCAATTCTAGTATAACAGGATTAGGTGTTACCCCAACGTTCACATCGAAACAGGTCGGAACAGAAGGGTCCATGCAGAAATAGAGTTTGGGAAAAATGGGCTTTTACCATCCCAACGGATAAAGTACAGAAACGGAATACTAACTATAATGGGCCTTTACCACCCTAACAGATAAAGTACAGAAACGGAATACTAACTATAATGGGCCTTTACCACCCTAACAGATAAAGTACAGAAACAGAATGCTAACAAAAATGGGCCTTTACCACCCTAACAGATAAAGTACAGAAACAGAATGCTAACAAAAATGGGCCTTTACCACCCTAACAGATAAAGTACAGAAACAGAATGCTAACAAAAAAATGGGCCTTTACCACCCTAACAGAACGGTACCACGCAGAAACAGACGGGTGTTGCCACCCAACAAAACAGACGGTACCGACAGAACCAGACAGAACTAAGTGTACCCTGAATCCTACCCAAGCGATCGGCTCCCTAATACATAAATACCCTGTGTCGGCCCCACGATAGGGTGTATCACTCCCTAAAGTGGCAACCAATTGGCACAGGCATATTTACAGATGTCACGGTGTCTTACATCCTCAAAGGCAGACCGGGATCCATGCACGCACATGACCCGGTTGGAACGCACCATCAACACCCATCGCCATTATCAGAATGAACCACTTATAATTAGTTCAGTAAGCGTGCCCGGACCCTACCTACGGTTGGGTCAAAGTTTTGATACCAGAAAGGGTTACTGACTAATATGGGTCCCAAACAATAGATGACACAAGTATTCCCCCTTGTATCCCCAGACTATCAAATTCAGATTAACTTATTAACAGAGTTCAGACATACCAGATTCAGATGGTCAGTTTTCAGACTAACGGATCAGATAACAGATTTACAAACTTGCCTAACTTGGTGTGGGTCCTACAGATCCGCAAAACAGGTTCGTTTAATTTATCAATCAAGTTAGTTTATCCAGACCAGGTATCAAATTGGTCCTCAGTCTTACCAAATTACTGAGTTGGATTGGTTAAGTATAGTTCAACTTAACCCCGTTAAATTACCGAGTTCAGATTGGTTAAGTGTAGGTTAACTTAACCCCGTTAATTTACCGAGTTCCGATTGGTTAAGTGTCATAAGTCAGATTTCCTTAACCTTATCATATAGCATTAATTAATTAATTAATGCGCCTTAACCTCTCACATTAGACTTTGTTGCGGTTACTAGTTAAGTCGGTCGGTTCCGGGTAGTTTTACACCACAACTTGGTCTAACCTCGGGTTCAAGGTACAACATGACCAACTTCTCACATTGGGTCCTATTGTTTGTAGCAACTAGTTAGGCCGGTCGGTTCCGGGTAGGTTTACGCTACAAACTCAACCCAACCTCGAGTTGATCACACTTATCTTTTCTAAGTGTCATGTCCATCATGTTTCCAAAACATGTTACAAATTTTCAAGCAATTGGGTAGACCTAACTTAATAGGTAAATTCCCAATGGGTAGACCTAACTTAATAGGTAAATTCCCAAGCTCATGTTTTTTTTTATGTCTTTTAAGTTTACCCAACCCCAAACGCAATCCCATAGCTTACATATCGCAATAGCGCATAAAGGATAGAAAGAGGGGACTTGACATAATCATGACATAAAGGTGTTGAAGCCACAAGTTCAACATGGTGGCATATGAAATGTACATATGTTCATATACTTGCATTAGGCCTCAAAAGCATGCATAACATGATAGCATGAACAAAATGTTCAACCCAAACTTGCATAACATACTTGCATACCATAACATGACATACCTGCCTATAAACTTGCATATTACAACATGATAAACTTGCATATCAACTTGCATATTACAACATGATAAACTTGCATATCAAACTTGCATACAAAACTTGCATAACACATGACAACTTGCATATCATACTTGCATGATAAAACTTGCATGACATATGACAACTTGCATATCATACTTGCATAATAAAACTTGCATAACATATGACAACTTGCATATCATACTTGCATAGCATAACTTGCATATCATATGACAACTTACATATCAAACTTGCATAGTGTAACTTGCATATCATATGACAACTTCCAAACCAAACTTGCATAACAAAACTTGCATAACATATGATAACTTGCAAACCAAACTTGCATAACAAAACTTGCATAACATATGATAACTTGCAAACCAAACTTGCATAACAAAACTTGCATAACATATGATAACTTGCAAACCAAACTTGCATAACAAAACTTGCATAACATATGATAACTTACAAACCAAACTTGCACAACAAAACTTGCATAACATATGATAACTTACATATAAACTTGCATATCATACATTTAACTTTAAAAGTTCAAGTATGAAAGGAATAGGGCTTACAATGCTTATGCGAACACAAATGAGTATAGCAAATGTAAGAAACCCCTTATGCAACTAAAAACCCCAAAAATGCAAGCAAACTTGATCAAGACTCCTCCTTTATGATGCAAATATAAGAACTAGACTTTAATGCAAGCTAAAGAGGATCATACAAGCCTAAATACACTTGTATGCATGGAAATCTCTTAGAAATTGATTTAGGAATTGTATGAAGAGAGTGGAGACCATGAGAGATTTGATTTTGACATAGTTTAGTTGCTAGAATGAATAATGAGTGATTTAGGGTAGGTTAGGGTCTTATTTATAGATTAGGCTAGTGATTTAGACCATAGGATTAAACCCTAGTTGAATTAGGTCCATCAGATTTCGGAATTCTCCAGAACCAAGCCACACAACCAAGCCCAGATCAGAAATGGTGCGCCAGGCAAAACTGCCCGGCCACCCCGTGTCGACAGGGCAGTCGACACCCTTAGACCCCTGTCGACATGCCTGTCGACTTGGGGGTCTTGGCGGGAGTTTTCCCGCCTGACGCCAGTTGTGCCCTAACCCTTGTTTTTAACTTATTTTAAAACTGTTTTTACTTAGGAATTTTCTGAAAACTTCGTCGGGCCTTAATCGGGTCATACGGACTCCGATTTTCGAAAACTCGGACTCTATTTCGCGTATTTTTCCGAGACGAACGCAATGGCATAGCTCATTTCCCTTGATTCAGTTTTTAGAATTAAATTCTGCCTCGATTTATGTTATAACAGGTTATTGAAAATACGGGTTGTTACATTCTCCCCTCCTTAAAGGATTTCGTCCTCGAAATCTTCAAGTTAGGAAGAACGCATCCTACCATCCATCATCCATCTACTCATATCATCATTCACGAGCAATCATTGTCCTTAAAGATTCTAATGCGGTATGAACATATGCAAAAGGTGTGTGTATATGTTCTTATCTAATGCAAAGATCAGCAATGCAGAGTATGTTAGTGAAATGAATCCATCATGTATGCAAATAGTCCTAATCACATAATACTATATGTGTGCACAACCATTCGTCCATATGCAACATCCATGTGCTGAATTAACCATCTTGCAACCATAAGAATCGAAAATGTACACACGTCCATATGCAATATGAGAGTGTATTTCAAGCCGATCTAGTGCCTAGTGTGTGTTTATGCATCCACGAGCAACCACTAGCAACCACTTGCATCCACTTGCAACTATCAAAAATAACATGTCTCAAACACATGTTTACATCCATAGGATTCCTATCTCCCCCAGATATAGTCGAGTGATGGAAGCGAGTATAGATAAAACAAAAACTTGGTACATATACTTACAGACTACTAGTACCGATCATATTTTCCCCAAATGATTCTTAGGAAACTAAGCATGGTAAAAACCCAGAATGTACTCGTCATAGTCACAGATACTCTCAAATCCCAATTTATCATAAACAGATGAGTTATAACTCTCAGGGAGTTTGAGACCATTACCAGATCAGAAGCAAGACTAGCATTAAAGTACTGAGTTTCCATTACAGAATCGAAATACCAGAAAAAGAGTTTCATACTGAAAATCAGACAAAGAGAATTAAACATCCTACAGACAAA
The DNA here is from genome assembly GCA_030737875.1 of Allium sativum. Classification (NCBI taxonomy): domain Eukaryota; kingdom Viridiplantae; phylum Streptophyta; class Magnoliopsida; order Asparagales; family Amaryllidaceae; genus Allium; species Allium sativum. Next base: position 699,464,882 of record CM060922.1, on the reverse strand, counting down.
TTATTCTAGCCCAAATCTATTCGCCCGCCATGCGAGTATTCATCGTTCCTTCCGATGTAGTCCCTTTCTTCTTCGGGATGTCCCTAGTGAAGTGCCCCATCTCTCCACAGTTAAAGCAAGTGCCCTTTCTCTTTCTGCAATCCTTGTTTAGATGAGTTGGGCTTCCACAAGTAAAGCACTTCTTTTCCTTCTTATCTTCAGACTTCTCCTCCTTCTTTTGCATTTCCTTTTTGGGTCCCGTTTTCTTGTTTTGAGACTCATTCGCCTTGACCTCCTTCTTTGCACTCTTGTTCTCTTCTTGGAGTAGGGCCATATCTACCAAACTCTCAAACGTGGCCCCCATGGGCACATGGGACATAGCTAACTCCTGTAACGGCTCATTCAATCCTCTAGCAAAACGAAGAGCCTTCTTCTGAGTAGTACTCACCATATCCAAGCCAAAACGAGCTAACTGGTTGAACTTGTTCACATATTCTTTGACAGACATGTCTCCTTGCTTCAAAGCAATAAACCTTTCCATTTGCAGATTCTCTTCAGTAGAAGATAGAAACTTAAGTCCGAATCTTGTCCTGAAATCGGCCCAAGTCTCAACGGGCCTAGTCGCGGTGGTGATCTCCCACCAATAAGCGGCCTCATCCTTCATGAGCCAAACCGCCAACATGATCTTTCTCTGATCATCTATTCCAAAGATAGCGAATAAATCCTCGGTCTCTTTCAGCCAATTTCGGGCCTCTACAAAAGTCTCGGTACCTAGAAAGTTCTTGCCACCCATTGCTTTGAAGTCTTTGCAAATCTTCGTGAACTCTACTGGAGGATTCTGAGGGGGAGGAGGAGGAACCTCAGCGGCAGGAGGAGGAGGAACATTAACCACCGGAGGAGGAGTAACATTTGCGGGGCCGGCTTCGGTCGCCCTAGCCTCTATAAGTCTCCTATACCAAACAGGAACTTGTACTCCCTCTGGGATAACAAAGTTATCGGCCATACTGAAAAGACGGAAAAGATAGATTCAGAACGAGGAAACTAAGAATAGATAACTAAGGATTGTGCTAATGGCTTTTGGGGAATAGCCTTTTAAAATAAACTAGACTTTTCTTTGGAAAATACTTTATACTTGGTTTTGAAGATAGTTTTCCAAAAGTTTTAAAAACCTTTTTGTTCCTTCTCGTAAACCATATGCTCTGATACCAAATGTAACACCCCGCCTCCGCCAGGGTGTCTCTTGCAAGCACTCTGACTTTGGAGGGGCATTTGAATCAGGTAAACATGCATAATGGTATATCAAGGCAGAACAAGAACATATGTATATATGTAAACAGAGTAAATAACATAGATAAAACAGCGGAAGATATTCAAACCATTTCAAACACAAGTTTAGTACATCATAATGTCAATTTTCCAAATAAATAAGTCTAGTACATAAAACAACATCATCTGAAACTGAAAAGAAGAACATAAAGTAGCTATCCCTAAAGTGGAAAAACCATAGCGAGCTCAAGTCCAAAGCATACATGAGCTATCCAAGAAAAGCAGGTAAAATCCAAGCTAAGCTCCTGTATTCCCTCCCTGAGAACCTGGGGGGGGAACGGAAGAAAAGAGGCGAAAGAAAACAGGTCAGTCAAAAAGACTGAGTAAGCCCTACTACAATCAATGTAAACTGATAAAGTTAACTGGCATGAGCAGCAGGTATGAACATAGGGATAACAACATACTAACATGTTGATTAACTATCAAGGCAGATAAAGGTGTCATCGCATAACCCGGTTTAAGGTTTTGTACCACAGGTGTACTAACATTCTAACATGTCATGAATAATCCAGAATTTATCCCTTGGCCCAAACTTGGCCCAGTATCAGGTATTTGACTCAAACCAAGATCTGACTTCTTGGTACCAATTCTAGTATAATAGGATTAGGTGTTACCCCAACGTTCACATCGAAACAGGTCGGAACAGAAGGGTCCATGCAGAAATAGAGTTTGGGAAAAATGGGCTTTTACCATCCCAACGGATAAAGTACAGAAACGGAATACTAACTATAATGGGCCTTTACCACCCTAACAGATAAAGTACAGAAACGGAATACTAACTATAATGGGCCTTTACCACCCTAACAGATAAAGTACAGAAACAGAATGCTAACAAAAATGGGCCTTTACCACCCTAACAGATAAAGTACAGAAACAGAATGCTAACAAAAATGGGCCTTTACCACCCTAACAGATAAAGTACAGAAACAGAATGCTAACAAAAAAATGGGCCTTTACCACCCTAACAGAACGGTACCACGCAGAAACAGACGGGTGTTGCCACCCAACAAAACAGACGGTACCGACAGAACCAGACAGAACTAAGTGTACCCTGAATCCTACCCAAGCGATCGGCTCCCTAATACATAAATACCCTGTGTCGGCCCCACGATAGGGTGTATCACTCCCTAAAGTGGCAACCAATTGGCACAGGCATATTTACAGATGTCACGGTGTCTTACATCCTCAGAGGCAGACCGGGATCCATGCATGCACATGACCCGGTTGGAACGCACCATCAACACCCATCGCCATTATCAGAATGAACCACTTATAATTAGTTCAGTAAGCGTGCCCGGACCCTACCTACGGTTGGGTCAAAGTTTTGATACCAGAAAGGGTTACTGACTAATATGGGTCCCAAACAACAGATGACACAAGTATTCCCCCTTGTATCCCCAGACTATCAAATTCAGATTAACTTATTAACAGAGTTCAGACATACCAGATTCAGATGGTCAGTTTTCAGACTAACGGATCAGATAACAGATTTACAAACTTGCCTAACTTGGTGTGGGTCCTACAGATCCGCAAAACAGGTTCGTTTAATTTATCAATCAAGTTAGTTTATCCAGACCAGGTATCAAATTGGTCCTCAGTCTTACCAAATTACTGAGTTGGATTGGTTAAGTATAGTTCAACTTAACCCCGTTAAATTACCGAGTTCAGATTGGTTAAGTGTAGGTTAACTTAACCCCGTTAATTTACCGAGTTCCGATTGGTTAAGTGTCATAAGTCAGATTTCCTTAACCTTATCATATAGCATTAATTAATTAATTAATGCGCCTTAACCTCTCACATTAGACTTTGTTGCGGTTACTAGTTAAGCCGGTCGGTTCCGGGTAGTTTTACACCACAACTTGGTCTAACCTCGGGTTCAAGGTACAACATGACCAACTTCTCACATTGGGTCCTATTGTTTGTAGCAACTAGTTAGGTCGGTCGGTTCCGGGTAGGTTTACGCTACAAACTCAACCCAACCTCGAGTTGGTCACACTTATCTTTTCTAAGTGTCATGTCCATCATGTTTCCAAAACATGTTACAAATTTTCAAGCAATTGGGTAGACCTAACTTAATAGGTAAATTCCCAATGGGTAGACCTAACTTAATAGGTAAATTCCCAAGCTCATGTTTTTTTTTTTATGTCTTTTAAGTTTACCCAACCCCAAACGCAATCCCATCGCTTACATATCGCAATAGCGCATAAAGGATAGAAAGAGGGGACTTGACATAATCATGACATAAAGGTGCTGAAGCCACAAGTTCAACATGGTGGCATATGAAATGTACATATGTTCATATACTTGCATTAGGCCTCAAAAGCATGCATAACATGATAGCATGAACAAAATGTTCAACCCAAACTTGCATAACATACTTGCATACCATAACATGACATACTTGCCTATAAACTTGCATATTACAACATGATAAACTTGCATATCAACTTGCATATTACAACATGATAAACTTGCATATCAAACTTGCATACAAAACTTGCATAACACATGACAACTTGCATATCATACTTGCATGATAAAACTTGCATGACATATGACAACTTGCATATCATACTTGCATAATAAAACTTGCATAACATATGACAACTTGCATATCATACTTGCATAGCATAACTTGCATATCATATGACAACTTACATATCAAACTTGCATAGTATAACTTGCATATCATATGACAACTTGCAAACCAAACTTGCATAACAAAACTTGCATAACATATGATAACTTGCAAACCAAACTTGCATAACAAAACTTGCATAACATATGATAACTTGCAAACCAAACTTGCATAACAAAACTTGCATAACATATGATAACTTGCAAACCAAACTTGCATAACAAAACTTGCATAACATATGATAACTTACAAACCAAACTTGCACAACAAAACTTGCATAACATATGATAACTTACATATAAACTTGCATATCATACATTTAACTTTAAAAGTTCAAGTATGAAAGGAATAGGGCTTACAATGCTTATGCGAACTCAAATGAGTATAGCAAATGTAAGAAACCCCTTATGCAACTAAAAACCCCAAAAATGCAAGCAAACTTGATCAAGACTCCTCCTTTATGATGCAAATATAAGAACTAGACTTTAATGCAAGCTAAAGAGGATCATACAAGCCTAAATACACTTGTATGCATGGAAATCTCTTAGAAATTGATTTAGGAATTGTATGAAGAGAGTGGAGGCCATGAGAGATTTGATTTTGACATAGTTTAGTTGCTAGAATGAATAATGAGTGATTTAGGGTAGGTTAGGGTCTTATTTATAGATTAGGCTAGTGATTTAGACCATAGGATTAAACCCTAGTTGAATTAGGTCCATCAGATTTCGGAATTCTCCAGAACCAAGCCACACAACCAAGCCCAGATCAGAAATGGTGCGCCAGGCAAAACTGCCCGGCCACCCCGTGTCGACAGGGCTGTCGACAGGGCAGTCGACACCCTTAGACCCCTGTCGACATGCCTGTCGACTTGGGGGTCTTGGCGGGAGTTTTCCCGCCTGACGCCAGTTGTGCCCTAACCCTTGTTTTTAACTTATTTTAAAACTGTTTTTACTTAGGAATTTTCTGAAAACTACGTCGGGCCTTAATCGGGTCATACGGACTCCGATTTTCGAAAACTCGGACTCTATTTCGCGTATTTTTCCGAGACGAACGCAATGGCATAGCCCGTTTCCCTTGATTCAGATTTTAGAATTAAATTCTGCCTCGATTTATGTTATAACAGGTTATTGAAAATACGGGTTGTTACAAAGAGCCTCAAAATACAGATACTCCTAAGGTTTATTTTTCATGGGGCTATGACCCCACCTCGGCCCCTCCCTCAACTAGTAAAGATTATAAGAGCTAAACGGCTTGCCCCTGACAAACAATCTAAACATCCAGTTGGTGTCTTCCCTCAACCACCGTACCTCCATAGTGAAAGGTGAATGGTCTATTGGTTTTAGCTCTAGTATTCTCGCATCCCACTGGTTGCTTATGATGGGTACCCGACGATCTACTATCTCTGTCGGTCCTGATCTCTGCCTCCTCATTGAGGCGCCGCTGAATCATCCTAGTGTCACCACATCACAATATTCTGTCTGCAGAGCTACTTTTGCAGTCAAGGCCCACCTACCTGGTAGTTACGCGCAGACCCGACCTCTGCGAACACGGCCTACCAGGAGCACCTTACATATCTCAGGAAGTCGCATTCTTCCCCTTCTAGTCCTTCGGAGCCATCAGAATAATCATATGAACGTGCGCTCCCCTCGTGCCTCATGACACCACGATGATCTACCCAGTTGGGTTATTTATCCTTAAACGTGCGGACTGGTCCAAGTGCCTCCTTTTAATATGTTATTAGACCCTATGTCTAAACATTCCTTTATGCGCTTGCTTTACCTCATCAGGTTTTCCTTTTAACTTGGTTATTCCCTTTCACACTAACTTCTTATTCAAGTTACCAAGTTCCTCTTGCTTATTAATTTCAGTCATATGACTTATCCCATTTATGTTTATTAATAAGCCCACAACATGTTATTCTCTAGACTGTGGTCCAAGGTCTATAATCCACAATACCATTTTATATTCTTGTTTGATTCAAGGTTATAATAACATGTTCTACTTAATCTGTAAATAAGTATTTCATATAAGTTTGCCTCACCCTTTCCTATTTGATCATAGTTCCATATTGTCACTACAACTTATCATTGTTTATTTATTAACTTACTTCTCTTAACTAAGGTCCATTAATAAGTTTCCCTTCCCATAACCTCATCCATTGATTTCAGATTCTTGTTCTTATAAATAACTTAATTTATAATTAAGTACAACTTATCTCCTTACATAAGTTATTCCATTTCCTTTATCGTTTATTATAACCTAAGATATAATTTCCACTTGTCCTTAGGACAAGCCTAAACATGTTATTCTTATCAGCAGATTTCATACTTCCAAGTTTACAGATTACTTAATTTATAATTAAGTACAACTTCTTACATTTCATAAACTTTCCCCCTTTTCTCTACTTATGACAAACAACTGGTTTTGGTTTTCCCCATTTACTGATTACTTAATTTATAATTAAGTGCCACTTATCTCATTTCACCAGTTATCTCATGTCCTAACTAGTTTATTATAACCTAAGTTATAATCTTCACTTATCCCTAGGACAAGTCTTCCTTTTATACAACATTCTTATTAATGTAATTTATTTATAATAGGTTATTATCATTCCCCGTTCATTCCTTTCTTTTTTACTGTTGTAACTTTCTTTCAGCTCCATTTATTTCCATTAAGTACAACTAATGTTGTTTATCAGTCCTGCTATTTACATATATATATATGTATATATTAATGCACTATGCCTCTCACATTAAGCCTACACCTGTGGATGCTAGATTTGTCGGGAGGTTCCGGGCAGACTTCTTCCACAAGTTGACTAAACCTCATGTCTTAGCACCATTACATGTTTTATTTATGCACTTAGACCCCTCACATTGGATTTACCACTTGTGGATGCCGGATCTGCCGGGCGGTTCCCGGCAGACTTCTACCACAAGTGAAATCTAACCTCGTGTTTAAGTGCGGTTACAGTTTCCTATTTACTGTAAATTTTAGGCATATTATACTTCTCACATGTTTACTATAATCTAATTTACATGTCATCAAATTATGCCTATATTATGTCACGTGTCCTTTTTAACACGTGTTTAATTCTACCCTGACATGTAACCATTTAATCAGGTAATTGTTCAAATTCAACAAGCTAACATGTCATTTTCTCAATTCTACATCTAATAATTCAAATACATAATATACTACAAGTGAATCATGTAATTATCACAATAGTAGTCGCTACTCATATTCTAACAAGTTTGTTTTTCAACATATAAACATTCAACACTTTAACCGATTCAACATATGAATTTTCCAACATATTCATATTAATATCTCAACTTGTTATAACAGCATCTTAATACTTTTAATTATTCCGGCAAATTCACATTTCATGATAACGGGGAATGCTAAACGATAATATATCATTATCTAAAATGATATAACTTAAATCCACTAACCACATATGCTTTCCAAATCCTAGATCTGGTCCAGATCAAGCATTCCATGGTTTTTTCCCTTAATTAGATTCAAAACCTAACAACCATGGATCTACAATCTTTACTAAAAGAAAAAAAAAAAAAAAGAGAATTGATATAGACTAGATCTATAAAATTACCTCGCTTCGATAAGAGATATGAACAACTTCTAATTGATTTTCATCCTTTTCCTCCAGATCTAGATTCATAATTTCCCTAAACTAATAATCGAAATTTTCTGAAGAGATTTGAGGAGGAAGAGGAATGGCAGAGCTTCTACGTTGTCTCAAAAATATAAGACTTAGGGTAGGCTCTATAGGCTTATTTATAGGTGTTCAGCAATGTATTTGGTCAAGAAACGAGTCCACGTTCACAAAAATTAATTCTGCTAGATCTGAATGGGGGTAGACCTCCCTGGTATGTTGTCGACCCTAGGGTCGACCCATAGGTTGAGCCCAAACACCCTGGGTCGACCCAGCGGGTCTTGGATCGATCCTCCAGAATGGGGTGGTTCAGCTTTTAGGTCGTCCGATCGCTGTTTTGGATTTTTTTTAATATATTAGTTTGTATATGTATAATTCTCTTGTGTGTATACAAACTTCTAGCATTAATAACTTCTTCATACGATGTCCGTTTTATGCGAAACAAGTGTCTATCTTGACTAGAATTCTGAGATGGTTGCAATGGCGCAGTCAGTTTTACTTCATTCTCCTTATTCAATTAAGTTACTTATATTTTATTATCTTAAAAATGCGGGGTGTTATAGTAATCCTTGACTAGTTGATTGTGATCACCAGGATAGTCGCGTCTGTATCGCATTTCTTTTCTACCGTCAACACTTCCACCTTGCGTTGAAGCTGAACTTTCAGCAATATCTCGTTCTATCGCATATCTTGTTTCTTCTTGAAATGATTGTTGTTGTTTATTACGTTCTTCAACAGACTCGTCTGACATTGATGAGGAGAAAGAGCTTGAAGCACAACACCATATATTTTTTAAGGCACACATCTATATTATAATTGGTTTGCAAGTTATTTTGGTTGGCATAAAGAAGAGCAGAGTACTCAAATATAAAGCAATTTACCAGGGAACATGAAAACTTAAATTTCTATACACCGTTTATCCTTTAGCTACCTACTCTCTTTAATATAACATGGAATATGTTATAGTAGTACAAATAACGACACTCTCCTCCATATGAATTTTTGTCCTATAGTATGCTTTATTAAATGGATTATTGGGCTTATATAAAGGCTATGGTGACTTTATGCACATAATCCCATGTTCAAAGGAGTTGAATGATTCCTTTTTCGCTAAATGACATAAATTTGTGTCAGTTCAATAACTTTATTAGGGATTGACTCCTTTATTTCTTGTCCAAAAAAATATGACCGTTCAAAGCGTGTACATCATGTTGTAGCATTATGTCAGTGATTCCACTGTAGTATGTCAATTCCTTCACTTTATTACTTTATGATGTACTATTATGTCAATGATTCCACTGCAAACACTATAATGCACTATAAAACTGTATCCAAGATATGGCTAGACATTAATGGCTTGGAATCTAGTGCCATCAATTATTAGCACAAGGATTCACGGATAGCCGTAGTGTGTGTTTCATACCCAACTATATATATGCCCTTATTTTTTTCTCCTTACAAAACTAATACTACATACAATTTTCAATAGAATCTTTTATTGTAGCAACTATAATCTACTTCAGCTATGCAAAACTTGGAGATAGACGATGAAGCAATGAACAAATGTTACGATGTGTATGAGTAGCCACGACAAAGTTTATCACACAACAAAGGCGAGGCAAAATTTGATACTGATAATGAAGGTAATTCTAAATCGGCAAAGCCGAAAAAAATTATTTTCGGATGCTCGTTTACGCGCAGCTGTAGCAAATCAAAGACCAGCAAAGCAGATCATATATGAAGGCCAAGTTACATTCCCGGGAGGAACTTACCCTAGTTGCCTTTGTAGAGTTGAATCGGTCGTCGTTGTTGCCAAAACATAAAAAAAGCTGGTCGTCGATTTTTTGGTTGTGAATACTACGAGGATCATAGGTTTTACCCAAACGAAGTTCAATGTTGTAATTTTATGCAGTGGATTGACCCTCATATGTGCGAACGTGGACTTCAATATGCACTAGAAGCGCAAACAGAAATAAGGCGCTTGAACAAGATTGTTGTTGAGGCAACTAGTGTTAGATTTCTCAGAAACCCTTAATAGGGTTATTTTACTTGGAATTTTATGTTTGTATTTTATGTTGCTTCAGCACGTTCGATTATAGTTTGGCATTTCTTAATGTTGTAATTGTCGTTGTTATATTCGTCTCCTATTACATAGCACGTAAACATACCAACGTATACGCTGTTTACATAGTACTCCATATTTTCCATACAAGCGGCAAATAAAAGACTACTTCAAACGACAATAAAATCATAATATCACAAGCCACTTCAGATCCATATCGGGTTAGCCAATTATAGCATAGCTTATACTCTTCGTGGCCAACAAATTCCTCACCGTACTCAAAGAGGTTATAGGAATCATAAATTTCTTTACTTGTTTTAATTATGTCTTCGTCTTTAACAGTCTCGATAATCTTACAGTACTTATCACAAGCGTCTGCGAATCGACGATGAGCCATTTGGATTTCATATGACGATCATCTAGTCGGCCGGGAATGATAGTTGTTGTGTAACCTAGTGATCATTTCCCATCTTTCCTCATATGTTGAACCCCCTCCTCCTTGCATCAGTATGAAATATCTTCTATCAACCTCAAATAGGCTTTTACGAGGGCCAATAAATACATAGAAGAAAATATAAGACTTGTAGAATTGGAGCTAGAAGTAGGGGGAAAATGACTTGTTCCCGAGGTTTGATTACAATTAGTTGGTTGAATTACCGGAGCTGTAAGTGCTCGATACTGAACCTCTACATGCACCTCTTCTACTTATGTATCTAGAATGAAACCACCCTCTTTCACGTCTACTAGGTTCCATTCGTACACCTCAAAAAATTTCCCCATTTCTTCATCACTAATTTCCAAATCGGCCACTTAACTTGAACAAAAACAAGATAATACTTTTAGGATGGAATATCAAGAATATAGTATTTATAAGGATGGGGTGCATACGAAAAATCACAAACTTTAATTATGCAGTATGTATGTGATATCACGCATCTACAGTTCAAGGGAAAAGACTACTCACTATACCATTATGTCAGTGATTCCACTAATGTCACTGTATGACTAGTTACCTTTCAAGATGATTAGACATTTCAATCTTGGCATTGTTTCCCTTGGTATGAACCTCTACACTGCAAGACCACGCTCCAACGTGTGCATAGTGCACATGGCATAATAGTGTCCATTGCCAGAGTACAGTGTAGATTTTTTTGTACCATGTCGCACTGTATTACTATAGCGGTGTATAATTATGTTGGTGATTCCACTAATGTCACTGTATGCCTTCATTGTAACCATATAACCATGCTCCAACATTCTTACAGTGCACATGGCACAATAGTGTCCATTGCCAGTGTATAGTTTAGATTCTCTGGCATGGCTACAGTGTACAGTGAGTAGTGTAGATTCCCTATCACAGACGTTCTGAACATTGGACTATGCATGATATTTTATACATATAATTTACTTTTCCCTATACTTTATGTCTGTATCTACACATTTCATCTAGTAGTGATCATTTATATGCTATAAATATAGTCACGCTTGTTTCCCATTCATATACTATCTCAATTGTTTACTACTCATACGAAATGCCTTCTTGGCCATCATCTTCAGACTCAGATGAAGCACGGTATGAACAAGCGAGACTTTAGGAGCTTGCAGACAAATTCCCACATCTGAACCTTATGAGACCTCATAGTGAGCAACTGTATGAACAGGCTAACACATAGCCTCCATATGAACGGTCGAGTGCTCAACCATGGGAAGAGATTGAGTTCTATCGGGTACCTAATGTTCAATTTTCATGAGCTTGCTACTGCGGTTACGCGGTTGAAGCGGTGGTTCGAGCTGATGGCAACAATATAGGTCGGCGCATAAAAATGTGTCCGTCTTCTCCGAATGGTTGCAATTTCATAGAATGGATAGATGAACCTTTGTGCCCAAGGGGAGTAACATATGCAAACGAACTCGAACGAGAGATTGGATGTCTCCAGAATACTATTGAACAGTTGTTGTTTAATCGTAACGATTAGGCGATATAGCACTGATGTGGACTTGTTGTATCTTACTATCTAGTATCAGAACTTGGTGTATCTGTAGTTGGCATCTAGTATCTAGTATTAGGACTTGTTGTATCCTTAGTTGGAATCTAGTATCTAGTATCAAAACTTGTTATATCTTTTGTTGGCATCTTGTATTAGAACTTGTTTTAGCCTATGTCCATAGCGACTAGCATCTAGTATCCAAATTATATTGAAAATCCTTTTAAATTTTGAATTTGCTATTTATCTTCCATTACAAAATTATCTTCCATAGTGACTACCTATTTATTTTGAATTTTCTATTTAAATTATGAACTACCGCTATGTTACGATTTCGTTTTATATTAAATATAAATTAAAACATTAAATAATTGTTTACTAAATGAATATAAGCTGAATCTACTAATTACATTACGTGTAAGCGTGTATACATTGTAAATAATGTCTAATACATGAACCAAGCTCAAATGACCAACTAAACGACTTGAATTTTAGGTTTTTCGAAAAACAACGATATAAATAAAGAATATACTTGGCATATTAAATAGAAGAACATAGCGGGTCAACATATAACAACGTACCAGTTACACATAAGAACGTACAAACAAATTACATTTCGGAAAGTAATACAAATACGAAACAAACAACCAAATAAGGTACTACACTAAGGTACATCATAGGACAAACACACAAAGATACTACAAAGAGATATGACAAATCAAAAAGACTCGCTGCTTCGTCGTCGTCGCCCCTACCATTGTCGTTTTCATCGTCATCATCCCTGTCATCTCCTTCATCGACTCTCCATCTATGGCGGTGCTGCTCCTCATCGCCAGTCTCAAGCTCCCTAAAACGAGCAGTCAGCTCATCTATACTCCGTCGGTGCTCAACGTACGTCACCTGTCGAAGTGCCAGCTGCATCTGGTATAGATCCTCATAAGAATACATAGATGGATCTGGATACTGCGTGACCATTGGGCATGGAAGATCAACATATCTATCTACCCCATATGTAGTGGGTATGTTAACAATCCAACCATAGTCCGCCATCGGGGTATACTGTGGAGGAGGTGGAGGCGGTGGAGGCTGGTAAACTTGAGTGCTCTATGAAATGTCCTAAATAATAGGGGGTGCAAGTTCACTACGAATAGCAAAAGGACCAACGAAATCAGCTGTCGTGGCATGTACAAAACTAGCCGCATGAGGTGGGGTGTAATACTACTGCTAGAAAGAAATATAATCCCGACCAATAATAATGAAGTCATTAGCTGGCCACCACTCCCCGACATGCTCCTGTAATGCGGCGACAGAATAAACCCTGAGAGTGGTTGTATCTGGGTGAGGATCATCAGGAAAAAAATCACCATCAAATATATGTCTCGAGCAATGCTCCCCTAAGTACCAAAAGCAGCCTAAACTAGGTGAACAAGATACTAAAGGAAAGCGTATTTTCAAAAGAAAATTAGCCTGCACTGCTGGTTGCTCGATGATAAACGGTGAACCCTCAAATAGATGCCAAATAACCGACACTCCTATAGTCCGCATCTCAATCTGGTTACGAACTATGGCAAATACATGTCTTGCCTGTCCTCCCAGAACCTGTCTACAGTTATCGAGATTCAACGCTCATACTCTAGGGTAGTAAAGAAGCAGTGACGGATCCATGATAGGAGAAGTCATGTTGTGAAAGTACTCGTAGTACCAGTACTGGAACATCTCAAAACCTATAATCGAAGCAATCTTCGGCCTAACAATGCACCGGTGATCCATTGACCTATACAAGTATGCTAATATAGGTGCCCCCCAATCATACACAGTTGGGCTACTGTCGAACGAAAAACCTTCAACAACCGCCACATAACCACAAGTGAGTATGCCTGAGGGATTTGTAAAAAAACAAATTCCCCATCATATACAGGACAAATAATCTGGCAATCTCCAAATGGTGAACATTAGGATGCATACCTAATAAAGCATGGATTGCATGTTTAATGAATGAGCATCTAATATGGAACTTATCGGTGATACCACTATGTAAATCAAGATGTGGAAATAAACCACCCAAAAGGATGAAGTCTTGAAACCGCTCATCATACAGCAAGGTTTCGCCTAAGCCTATGGCAATACCAGTAAGCATAGTAAAGTCCAGTGGAGTGAGTCCCATCTCCCAAAAACTAAAGTGGAATGTATGAGTTGTTTTCCACCAACAAACAGCCAATGCACCACATAACTGAACATCGTTATTTAAAAGGTTTTCGATACCTATTTAACGAATATTAATTAATTAACACTGAAAATAAAAATTACACGAATTTGTATATAGATATGACTAGAAAACGTACTCAAAAAATCATCAAACCAATAAAACGGAGAAACCCATGAATAATACCCTGGGTATCATACTCTCGAATATGTCTATATAGACGAACATTACTAACCCAAGAGCCACGTGTACGCTCGTTTCGAGCCTAATATTACGAACGAGACATAATTTTCAGAAAATATTTTATTAATAAAACTTACAGATGCATCAACTAAAGTGCTGACATGCTCTTCGGTACCAGACAACTCACGAAAATTAGCCAACCGTTTCTCCGGTCTCAAATTCGCGGCCTTGTGAGAATCCAAAACCATCTGATCACTGCGTCTAGCACCACGTCTTCTTCTAACTGTTGGCGTCTCACGAGCTCCCATATCCCCAATTGGTACGTCCCCCTCTACCAGTACGTGCTCCTCGGTCGGATCAACGTTTCCACTATGGCTACCACTACCGCGTAATGCTCTACAAGCGCAGCGCATTTTTTTTAAACTTTTTTTTATAAATGGGAAGTAGCTAAAATGGGGTAGGAGAAAGAGGGAGGCAGTGGAAAAATGGGGGAGAATGAAGAAGTGTTTATCCAACTTATGTTAAGCCGGATATTTATACCCTTACGCTTAGCCGGCTTTTTAAAAGTCGGCTAAGCGTGTGGTGTGAATTTAATTCCACACCACATATGGATCACAATCCAACAGTGCTGGATTACGATCTATGGGATTGCTTTAGCTGCTTAAAATAAGCCGGCTAAAGCAATCCAACCAATCATCCCTACTGGGGTGCGTTGGTCTGGTTGCTTCGACGATGGGATGTTCCCCAACACGCCGTGTTGGGGATGCTCTAGTCTTCGTATTATTGAAAATTGACTATTCATCACAGAATTTTTGTTAACTCGGTCAATACATGTACATAAAAATATAACCAAAAGTTAGTTTATGGCAATGATACCTATCTGGTTTGATTATGTACGCACATATGCATTCATTTGTGCATATGTTCACACATATAAATGTCCGTGTCTGTTCGGACAAGAATAATAAACTGCTCTTAGCTTCCAAATGATTACCTGGGCATTCGCACATATATCCGTTTTATGGGAAAAAGGCAGTGTTATGAATACCTACCCGTGAGCCCAGCCGTGGTGGCTTATAGTCATCGGCTCTGGTGATCCCACCGGACCATCGGTCTGCTACAGGTGACACTGAAGATGAAATTAGGGTTGCTTGAAGATTAGCTAGTAGAATGGAAAATAATCTGGTGTGGCAACTGAAATCGAAAGAGGAATAAGGCATTGCAATAGAAACTGAACGCGAAATTAGGTTTATTTTGATTGATGGGAAATAGATAGAGTTGCTTTGATTTTGTGTTATGCCGCCGAAAGTTGAAACTACAGCCCAAAAGCTAGCTCAAAGGTGTATTGTGCCTAATGGGTTATATAGACATCACCCTTATTATTAGACGATGTAGGATATTACATACACCCACGCTTCTGAAGTACGACGGCTACATCGGCACTCTATGACCACTAACACCGCCCATACAATGTCAATGTCCAATAGAGTGACGTCACGCCCATACATGTCATTCAAGCGCATACATGCCGCCAACAGGTTTTGAACTTTTTCTATCATGGTGTTAGGCTCTGATACCATTTGTTATTTCTATGTTAGGTAGAACTACACCCCGAAAGCTAGGTCAAAGGGGTAGGGTGTCTAAAGAGTTATATATACATCACCCATACCATATTAGGAGATGTGGAATATTACATTTTGGGGATCTGCCAGCGGTTTTGGCATTCTACCACGACTTGAGGCAGATGATGGCTCTTTACTCCTCCGGGCCAAGATGGTCACTGGTCGATAGTTTAGAAATGATGCTAACAATGAACACACACAAAAAAGTACTAGCATGACACATTGACATCCTCTATCCAAGCATATTAGAAATGATGCCTGGATCATAAGTAAAAGAAACCATTCTAAGATCCCTTCTAATTTCTCGAACATTGTGCGAATTTAATTGCTCACCATTCTTATTATTTTCCTGTTCAAAGACTTGCACATCCCTTTCTCTCCAAACTTCATGCAGATACTTCTTAAGCAGTAAGCTGAGAAGCCTTAACTTATTATTTCCTTCTTTAGTGCCCTTGTGTATGTTTCTCCATTCATGCATGCATTCCTGCATGATATCCGATCTCCCATAGCTCTCATAATCCGATTTGTTAGAGAAATGGTCTGCTGGCATAACTTGTTTGCACCTTTTATTTCTTTTCTTATTTAGGCCCACATTTAACTTTGTTACTGGGCTTGCGTGTACAACCCATTTAATTTGTTTTGCTCTGTACAAATAACCCTATATACACGAGTATCCATTCATTCGGTAATAATAAAAAGCTTTATCTCTATTCCATTTCTCGTTATTAATTCAATACATCATTACCACGGATTACATATTCTGCAATATTTCGACATGCGCAACAACAAACAGACATTTTTATAATGTTTAAAAACCGCTATAAAAAATTTCTATAGCGATTCTATAAACGTCATAAATCAACATGTTGTAAAAAGTCTAATAGATACTAATAGTGTGTCATTCTTGTAAAGGAAAACATACTTTTGTTGCCATCTTAAACAGATCATATTGATGCAACTGCTTTTCTATAGCATTTTGAAACGTGCTATAAATCTTTTATGACGTCGCTTAATTGCTATAATATGTTGACATGCCATATTATTATAGCATTTGAACACGCTATGGAATCATTGTACCAAGCTTTTATGACGCATTGAAACACTATAGAAAATTCATTACTATATATTGTAGCATTGTTTTGTTGTTGTGAAAACTATCTACTCCTTGCGAAATAATTTGTATAACACTAGCATAATGTTATAGTATAACAAAACTATAACAAATTTTCTTTTTATTTCATAGTTAGAACGCTATAAAAACAATTCTATTGCACTTTTTTGCTACCATAACATTCAAAGCTTACAATTTTCAATTCTACTAATATATTATAACAATTCAAAAAACCACATTTGTGATACCCCATGCCCATTAATGTCACTCACAAAGGGAATGCATCAAGTCTCGTGAAGCTTTTAGGTAAACAGACATAGAATATTACAAGACAGATAAAAAAAATTTGTAGTGGAAATAAACAACTTTATTAATCATCAAAATACCGTGGTCCAAAGCATCATTTATCTGAAATATAAAAAACCATTACAACATAAAAACCACTGTCTTGTACTTCAGAAATATCAGAGTACATAAAAGAAAGAAAATTCCCCAATAACAAAGTATAGCCATTGCAACGAGATTAGGAGCTTAATCCATACATATCAACAGCTCCAGCAATCAAGCAAAATCACGGTCAAGCCTGAATGTTTCCTCCTTGAGAACCCGGGGGGGGGGGGGGAGGAGGAAACGAAAGAGTGAAGGGAAAACAACAGGGGTCAGACATAAAGTCTGGCGAGTCTAGTAACTTTTAGCCAGTAAATAAATGAAGGTAATCATGATAGCCATAAAGTTGATAAGAGAGATCACTATACAAATGGAAGGTGTGACAAGGCAGATAAGGTAAGGTGTATACATGCTTCACTAATAACTACTCTGCACCATTACTAGTATAATTTAAGAAGTAATGATCCCTTCCACTATAAGTTGGTAGACTCAGGGCATACATCCCAGTGTATCCCAACCACTACCCTAATTGATTGGCTCCCTACTCTATAGATACCCTGTGTGGGTCCCACAGAAGGGGGTATCACTTCCCTAAAGTGGCAACCCAAGAGGTGCACAATCATATCTACTGGTGTCACGGTCGTCTTGTCCCCCTCTGCCCGGCCCATGCACGCACATGTTCCCGGTCAATTTGTGCCGTCTACACCACCCATGACGTTTTGGATCTCTTATAATCAATCAGTAAGTGTGCCCTTTCTCCGCCTAGTACAGAGTTCCCTACTCTGATACCGAATACAGGTTACTGACTAAAATGGGTCCCACACCATATGATACAAGCTCTCCCCTTTTCTCTTGTATCCCCGCTAGGTTTTCCACTGACTATGTATACTCTAAAGGGTGATCTTTAAATACATAGCCCTATACCAGTTATGCTTACCCTAAAAGGGTGATATTTAATTACATAACTTTACCGGGTTAAGTTTGTGGGCCTATATATATAAATATTACCCACCCCCTTCAGTTATACTTAATCCACCCACTATCCAATCCATTTTACTTGACCCTAACTTATGTTCATAATCATACAGTTCTTATGGATCAAATTAGGTTAAGTAGTCCTTTCTCATTACCATGTCCAATTATGGTTATATTGGGCTAGACCTCCTACATTAGGCCTGCAACGTGTGGATGCTGGATATGTCAGTCGGGTCCGGACAGTCTTATTCCACAGTTGGGCCTAACCACGTGTCTTAGCCCGAGTCGTATTTACACACTTAGACCTCTCATATTAGGTTCAACATTAGTGGCTGCTGGATATGCCGATCGGGTCCGGGCAGACTTCCGCCACTAATGTAACCTAACCTCGTGTCATAAGTGTTAATATAATTCCTAATTATAGTTACTAAACATTCCATTTTTTAATTAATTTACCAATTAATTAATCTTACCTTTTTGGGTGTTATTGCCTATTCTATCAACAATTTGAATTACTAGTCCAAAAATGTTTATTTCCCCATTTATGCTAATATTTACTTTTCCCACCGTTCTAACCAACGTCCTCACAGAATTAACGGCATGCCTAGGCTAAATAATTAGCCTAGCCATATACGATGAAAAGGAAATCTAATAGGGATGTAACACAAGTGATCATTGAATATTATTTGGCATAACATAGATTAACATAGTCATAAGGTTGTCATATGAACTTGTGACAATTTCTATGAAGCCAAAGTGAACAAAAATGAGAGCTAAGCTAAACATTTAAATATCCAGCAATTCAGATCTAGCATATTACAAATTAAGATCCCAAATAATAACATAGCAAAATACTCACAACTGAATTGGATCTAAAGAAATAGATCTATCATGACATGGTAGCATATTTAGATCTAAAGGTGACTTCACATGTCAAGTTTACAACATATCATAATTAACTACAACATGACAGGTGAAAGGTTGTTTACATAAAGGAGTAGATCTAAATTAACAAGTCCACATTTACCACAATATAGTTGCAATTCAAGATCCACATAGGCAACATAGTAGAATGTCCATAATCATATTAGCTCTAGGGAAAATGACAAAATATACTTGCATAGTTTCATGATTTACAACATATACACAATTCACAGTCTTTCATAATTCACATTTATCTATTTAAACCTAAAAGTGACTAGAAACTCACAACGTTAGGTTTAGAGAATTGAGAGAGAATAGATCTGAATTCTGAATTTGATTAGCTAAACCGTTGTTGTAGACTTGATTCTGTTTTCAATTTGCAACCCGACAACATATGGCTCCCATGATCTCCAATGAAGAAAATAGGAGAATAGGGGACCATATGTATAGCCTAGAACCAATGAATCAGACCCAGAATCAAGTCCAGGCACATAAAATAAATTCTGCCCAGATCTGCACGAGGGGGGGTCGACACCCCCTAAGGGGGGTCGACACCCCCTGGGGGGGGGGGGGGGGGTTCGACACCCACGAGCGGGGATTTTCCCGCTCAATCCGCTTTGGTTGGATTTTGAATTTTGAACTGTTTTGAAGGTTCTGGAATTGTTATATATATATATATATATATGTTCTTCCTTATGCGTATACAAACTTCTAAGGCTTATAACTTCTCCATACGATATCCGATTTACGCAAACCCGGACTCTATCCTAAGTAGAATTCCGAGATGAACGCAATGGCGCAACCCATTTACCTTAATTCTTCTTCTAAAAATTAAGTATTCTTTAATCTGTTAATTTCAATATTTTAAAATTACGGGGTGTTACATTCTTCTCTCCTTAAAGCATTTCGTCCCCGAAATCATCAAGTTAAGAAGAACATATCCTACCATCCATCATCCATCCACTCATCCATCATCCACAAGCATCCATTATCCTTAAAAGATTTCTAATGCTTATATGAGTATATGCAGAGGTGTGTGTATATGTCCCAATACTAATGCGAAAATCAGGCGGTCTACTGATCCAGTTGACCTCCTTAATGCGATGTGTGATTAGTACCATTAATCCAATATGTATACAAATAATCCTATTATAAAATGTAAGTTCTATATGTGTGCACGTCCATTCGTCCAAGTGCAACATCCATATGCTAACTCATCCATTTTCATCCATAAAAGAAAAGAAAATGCACACGCATCCATATGCAGTATGAGAGAGTGATTGAGCCAATCTAGTGCCTAATGAGTGTGTATATGCGTCCACAGGCAACCACTAGCAAACACTTTCATCCACTTGCATCCATCAAACATAACATGTTTCAAAAACATGTTTTCATCCATAGGACTCCTAACTAAAGGTCGAAAACACTAGGGATAAGATATGCTTAATTGACAAAAATAGGCACAGATAAAGCTTTGGAAAAAGGAGTTAAGAACATACCCTCAAAATGGAAAGGGTACGAAGCACGAATTCTATCTTCAGTTTCCCAAGTTGCGTCTTCTGGGTTGTCTGCTTATTGAACCTTTACCAACTTGATTTCTTTGTTGCACAACTTCTTAATTTCCGATTTAAGAATACGGGTATGGACTCGTCTGACTGTCGCCTCCCGTTCCACCTCCACTTCTTCCAGCATACTCGGCTCAACGACTTCTGCGATGTCATGCAGGCACTTTCGCAGATGAGAAACATGAAAAACATTATGAACACCAGACAAATTCTCTAGGAGTTTTACTTTATAGGCCATTTAGCCCATTCTCTCGGTTATGGGAAAGGGTCCCACAAACCTAGGTGCCAACTTCCCTACTGAACCGAAGCAGACCACATTTCTCAGAGGTGATACTTTGATGAAAACTAAGTCTCCCACTTTAAACTTGATGCCGGTTCTCCTCTTGTCTGCATAGGACTTCTGCCTATCTTGAGCTGTTTTCATTCACCGTCGAATAAGGTCAATCTTCTCAGATGTCTCCCTAACCATAGCAGGCCCAAGTAACACTCTTTTTGTAGATTCCCACCAACAAGTTAGAGACCTACAGAGTCGCCCGTACAATGCTTCGAAGGGTGCCATACTGATGCTGGCTTGATAGCTATTATTATAGGCAAACTCTACTAAGGGAAGATGCTCTTCCCAAGTCCCTCCGAAGTCTAGGATGCACAGCCTCAGAAGAACTTTTGGAATTATGTTCACCCTCTCTGTCTGGCCATCGGTCTGAGGATGATAAGCGGTGCTCAAACACACCTGTGTACCCAATGCTTCTTGCAAACTCCTCCAAAATTCGCTGGTAAAGATGGGGTCACGATTGCTCACGATGCTGGAAGGAACTTCATGGAGACGAACTATCTCATAAACATAAATTGTTGCCAACCATGGTGACGTCCTTTTACTTTTAACTGGAATAAAGTGAGCACTCTTTGTGAGTCTGTCCACTATCACCCAAATACTGGTATTAACTTTCTTCGATCTAGGCAAACCATATACGAAATCCATAAAGACGCTCTCCCATTTCCACTGTGGGACCTCCAACGGATGAAGTAATCAACCGGGCTTCTTTTGCTCAGCCTTGACTTGCTGGCAAACCAAACATTGAGAAACTAATTCGGCCATATCCCTCTTCATCCCAGCCCAAAAGAAAATTCTTTTCATGTCTCAATACATCTTGTCACTGCCTGGATGTATGGTCATCTTAGAATGGTGGGCTTCTTCTAGGACTGCCTTTATCAAGCTTCCAGTTTGTGGAACACAAGGTCTTCCATCTCGTCGCAACCACCCTTTTTCATCTATGGCATACTTACTGAGGTGACTAGATGTCTCCCCTCTTCTGAGCTTATCCATGATGTCTCGAATATGTGGGTCACCATGTTGCGAAGCTCCTATCTGCTCCACAAGAGTCGGTCGTATCTCCAAGGATGCAAAAAAATCAGGCAAAACTTCGATGGAGGGTCTAAAATCAAAAGCTGATATGAACTCCAAGTTCTTTCTTTCCAAAAACAGAGGACTTAGGGCCACCCTCTGCATACTTAGTGCATCTGCCAACACATTACCCTTGCTAGGGGTGTAAGCAATCTCAAAATCATATGAAGCTAAGAACTCCATCCACCGTTGTTGCATTAAGTTGAGATCCATCTGTGAGAATAGATACTTGAGAGATTTATGGTCGGTGTACAACTCGAACCTTTCTCCAAGCAAATAATGACGCCATGTCTTTAATGCGAATACTATGGCAGCTAGCTCTAGATCATGGGTGGGGTAGTTCTTTTCATGAACTCGCAACTGCCTACCACCATAACATATTACCTTGCCCTCTTCCATTAGAATCGCACCAAGCCCAATACCACACGCATCAGTGTAAACGGTAAATACTTTACTTCCATCGGGTAAGGCCATGACTGGGGCCGTTGTCGGAGCCCTCTTCAGTCGTTGGAAAGCAACATCACAGTCTATATCCGATGAAAACACCAAATTCTTCTTTGTCAGCCTGGTGAGAGGGGCTGATATCTTCGCGAAGTCCTTAACGAACTTTCTATAGTAACCTGCTAACCCAAGGAAACTTCTCACTTTGGTTGCGTTTTTAGGAAAATGCCAATCTTGCACTGCAACCACCTTCGTGGGATATACAGCTATCCCTTCTTTGGAGACTACATTCCCCAAGAATATCACTTACATTCTCCAAAAGTCACTACAACAAAATGACCCTATTACAACGGTGGAACACCGTTGTAATAGGTTTTTACAACGGTGGGCAAACCGTCGTGTCTTAAGAAGTTGTAATAGCCTAATATCTTTTACAACTTTTCTGCACTGTTGCAAAACCGTTGTAATATGTATATTTTACAACTTTTTTCCACCGTTGTAATAAACTTTATTACAACATTTATGCACCGTTGTGATTGATATTTGGGTTTTAAAAAAAATAAATTTTGCAAATGCAACAAAAGCTGAATAAACAGAAAACAAATTGATATAAATTCAAAGCAACAGATCCATTCATACAAAAAACATTACAACTTTATATTCAAAATGCAAAAAATGAATCATACATCATCACGTTAATATATCAATTCTTCATTACAAATAATGATTACAAATTAGTACCATCCAAAAACTTTGCTTCAACTATCAGCTTGCTTCATCTTTGCACTTCCTCAACTTCCCCACCAACACAAGACACCACCTGCACAATCACAAAACATGCATATATATAAACATGACCTTAAGCTTGTTGTAAACATAAAATGGTGGATATCTACTTTTCTTCCAAGTTGGATGAGGAGTTGAAACTATGTAAAATGCAATGCATGTATTTTTGTAGTAATCTAAGAGTATATAAGAGTTTTACTGGTTTAAGAAATACGTAATGACCATGAACTGCTTCGCTCTTTTAATGTGTTTAAGTTAATTAAGGTAATGAAAGATGATAGCAAGGATTAAGCCAAAAAGGCTGTTAAAGAATTTTGTTTTAACTGTATATATTTACTGAAGCAAATGAAATGAGATTTAAAGCATGGTATGTTTAGACAGTCATGAGAAATGTATCATTAGTGAAATTCTTAGTTTCAATCACTAACTTAAAAGTTTGGATTGGAATAGCTAAACGTATGTACTGGAAATGAATCATTCTTCTTACGTTAAAAGGGAGTTTTCATGAGGTTGTTTTCATTGCTAATAAACTGGAATTGAGTACAGCTGTATGTTAAAAATGAGTTTGCATGAGTTTGATTTTATTGCTAATAATCTGAGACTGAATACAACCGTGAATATAAAATAAAGTTAAGAGATATTATATAAAAGACATGAGTATGTGAAGCTGCGTTGATGTGATAGCATTTAGCTGTCATGATAAGGTGTATGGATGTATATAAATTCATATATAAATGAACGTATTTGGCAGTATGGCCATAGAATTGGACACAATTGTATATTTAAACCGGTGAGGTAATTATTTGGTACCAGTTACGAGCTTACAATACAAATATGATTACAATAGTCAAACTAGTTCCGTATTTGCACACAACTGCAAAAATAAGCAGCACGGTGTTTATTCTAATCAATACAACAATAAATTGAGCAAACAAAAGTAATGGGTATAAAGAAGTAGAACTAACCAGACAGAAGAATTGCTATGCTGCTTTAGCTGTTGAAGTACATCAATCTCGATCATAGCATCCTCACGATACTTATCTACAGCTCGAACAATTTTTACGGCTACCATTTCTTTACCTTCCCTGTCCCAACTCCCAACACTCCAATACATGACCAAACGTGCCTTCTCCTATCTTATATATGAGAAGCGCAACAACTGAAAAAACAAAATAAAACTTATCATGTCTTCAAAACTTAAATAGTAAAAGAAACAAAATGACAAACAATAGCAATCCTCATTTACTCGTAGCCACCCTTTCATGGAACCAGTATAACAACAACCTACTTTTTCTGTATAAGGAAAACATCTAAAAACTTATTGAACGACATCGGATTGATCCTCCTAGACTCGCTGCATCATCTTTCTTCTGTTGAGCATAGTTTAACAAGTTTTTATAATCAACACTACTCTTATCTCCAAATTATTAAAGACCCTTAACAGTATACCTTAACCAATTTTATTATTACTTGAAAAAAAAACGAACTACAAAGATTAAGTCATATGACTCCTTTCAGTGCAGTACAAGAGACCCCAACAAAGACAGCGTCGAAAAATTGAAAATGCATAGCCAACTCATCGACTACTCAAAAATTCAATGTCTAAAAAAAAATTTGGGTTGATAAAGCACAAGTGCATAAATCAGACTCACGCTAATGTTTAAGCAATTCAGGCCAGGTCAACATGTAGTTAGCAAAAGCAACTTATGGCAAACATCACAAGTGCAGTAGGCAAGCATGCACGACATAAAGCAAAGAAAAAGTAGGAACTGTGCACCTGAATATCAGACCAAGGCTCACCAATAACATTCAAATAATAAAATGATCAAAGTTTTAATATAATCTGTACAAATTAGACGCTCTCAGGACTAAACAATCCTTGTGTATGCAAGGGACAAAGAGTAATGGCCGAAACATACCCTTTAACGTGAATCCTCTACAGCAGACCCAAAGTAGCACTAACATTTATCATAATTTCTAATTATAGGTTGAGCGGGTTATCTAATACCAAAAGTTCACACCCTTCATTTTAATTAAAAGAAGTAAAAGAAGTAAAGAAAATAGAATAGGAAAAAGTGATAGAAGCAAAATGAATTACCAGCGTTGACGACCGAGAAGCAAGAAGAGCGAGCAAGAGTTCACGGTAACTGAGCTCCATTGGGTGAAGTTGTGGCACTGGTCTGAGCTGTGCGTTGTCCGATGGCAGCTCTGGCGATTTGGTTGACTGACTATGGGAAGGAGGAGATGGCAGCGCGATTGCTGAAAGGTGAAGCGGAGCAATCGGTTGAAGGAGCGGCTTCCGATGAGGAGGGAGGTCGGCTATTGGTTCAGGTGGCGACGGTGGAAGAAAGCGAACGGGTAGTGCAGCAGAGGGATGACGGCGATGGCCATTTCAGTGGCCATTCATTTCGAAATTTTTGGAGGATTTAATTTTGGGGAAAAAATGCTGAAATCTCATGGGAACAAACGTGCCTTCTCCTAGACTCGCTGCTCTCGCCCTCGAGTTCGTCTCCATCACGAATCCGACTACAAATCTGATGCGAGGCATCGGATTGATCGCTTTTCCCCCAATTTCCAGTCGCTAGGGCTTCGGCCATTATTGTTGCCTTTTATTTTGAACGAGATAAATGAAAATGACGGCTCGTTTCTCCTTTCTTACATTAACACGGCTAGGGTTATTTTCCTGCCAATTGACAGCTTTGGCCCTAGGGTTTTATTGGGCTTTATAACCCTTAAGCCATTTTATAATACTTAAATCAATATTTACAACACTTGGACGAATTTTAATGTCGCACACACACACAATATATAAATTAGCATGTATATTTGTTCACAATTTAAAAAATGTACAATTTTTATATATTCAATATGTACATAAATAAATGATTTATTTATTTATTCATTTATCCACCCTAAATATATATATATATATATATATATACATATATATATATAATTGAGATCAATATTTTTTTTTTGAAAATTAAGATCAATATTATAAATTAACTATTAAATATAATCTTAGTTATTAATCTCTTCTTCTTAATTATTAATCTCTACTTCTTAATTATTAATAGCAATCATTGATTATTCATGATTAGCATTAATTATTATATTTTAATTATTAGTATTGAACAGTGAATTATTATTTTATAATTTTTAATTAGTATTTGATTAATTATTATTTATTGAAAATTATTATCAATCATTAATTACTAGTATTTAACAGTGAATTATTTGTAAATTATTAATTAATTAATTAATATTTATTTGTTTACTTATTATCGATTATTAATTATTACTTACTAATTAGTTATTAATTAAATGTTAATTATTAATTAGGATTATTTCATATTTTAAATTAATTATTAATTAGGATTATTTCATATTAACAATAGTTATTATTTAACTTTTACTTATTTCTACTTAGTTATAATCGAGTAATAACTATTAAAAGCTTATAATGTATATGTCACCTAAATATTAATTAATAAGCAGTTAACATTAACTATTAAACATTAATTACCACTTATTAACTATTAATTATTTAATAAATATGATTGATTCCTAAGTTTATTATTAATTATTAATTATTATTAAATATTAATATAATTAGTTATTAAATATAGATATTATAAACATGAAGTTTGTAATGGGCATCTATTACAACTAACAAAACAAAAAGTTGTTAAAAATACGTTTATTACAACTTTAGGGAATACCACCATTGCAAAAAACCATTTATTACAACCGTGCTTTTACCACCGTTGTAAAAAACCATTTATTACAACGGTGTCTTTACCACCGTTGTAAAAAATCATTTATTACAACGATGCTTTTACCACCGTTGTAAAAAACCATTTATTACAACGGTGCTTTTACCACCGTTGTAAAATTAAAGTTGTAATAGGGTCATTTTGTTGTAGTGAGTGGCATTTGGAGAACTTTGCTTTAAGCTGATGGTCACGGAGAGTTTTCAAGACTGCTCTCAGATGTTGGGCATGCTCTTCTTCGTTCTTGGAGAAGATCAAAATATCATCAAAGAAGACTACGACAATTTTGTTTAGGAATTCCCGAAACACCCTACTCTTTAAATCAACAAAATAGGCGGGTGCATTTGTCAGCCCAAAAGGCATCACTATCCATTCAAAGAAACCGTCCGGAGTTCTAAAAGCAGTTTTATCTATGTTGTCTTCAGCCACCCTCAGCTGATGGAACCCCCGTAGCCACATCTAACTGAGAAAACACCGAGGCACTAACAAGTTGATCAAATAAATCATCAATCCTCGGAAGCGGGTGTCTATTCTTCTTGGTGAGTTTATTCAACTCTCTGTAGTCAACACACAAACGAAGCGAACCATCTTCCTTAGTTGCGAATACTACTGGAGCACCCCATTTGGATATGCTTCGTCTGATAAACCCTTTCTCAAGCAGCTCCCCTACTTGCTTACTTAGCTCCATCCTTTCCCTTGGGGCCATGTGGAACACGGGTAATGCAACTGGTTTTGCATTGTCCACCAGATATATACGAAAGTCGATCTCGCGCCTCGGCAGTAAACCCCGTACCTCATCAAAAACATCAGAAAAATCTCGGGCTACTGGGACAGATTGCAAATCCTCTATAGATGCATCAAGAGATTCTAAGAAACTAAGCATAACATACCCTTGCGGGTCACAAGAAACTTCGAGGTTCCTCCCATGACAAGTCAAGAGCCTAACAACCCTCCTCTCACAATGCAGAACAGCCCCATACGTAGTAAGCCAGTCCATTCCTAGAATCAACCCATAGCCCATAAACCCGAGCACATAAACGTCACATTCAAATTCAACGCCTAACACAGATAATTTCAAACCCCGACAAATCATCGATAAATGAGCCGAACCACCAATGGGGTTTGAAACAACTACGGGATCTACTACGATACTAGTAATTAAGTGCAGAGATTCAACTACAGAACTATATATAAACGAGTGTGAGGCACCAGAATCAAAAAGTGTTCTAACTAGATGGTTTGAAAGAGAAACTAAACTTTCTATGGAAATCTTTCTACCTCTTTCAGGAACAATGATCGCGAGAGCATGCATCTGCCCTCCAGAAGTTCCAGCTCTTTGACCTTGTCCCTGCGGTCCTTGTTTCTTTGGGCACTCTTTAGAGTAGTGTCCAAGCTCTCCACAATTAAAGCAAACTGATCTTCCTTTTCTTACAATCTTTAACCAAGTGACCTTCCTTCCCATAATGGTGACATTTTCTCTTATCCCTGCCTTCGTCATTCTTCCCTCCTTTCCTCTGCTGTTGTTGTTGTTGTTGTTGTTGCCGCCGTTGATGCTGTTGCTGCCCCTTCTTGGGCCACACCTTCTTATTCTGCGATGACTCCTCAGCTTTCACTTCCTTCTTTTCCCCCTTGTACTACTCATGCATTAGGGCCATATTAACAAGATTTTCAAACGTGGCCCCCATTGGGAGGTGGGACATAGCCAAACCATGTAGAAGCTCATTCAGCCCATTAACAAACCACAAGGCCTTTTTGTGCGGTGTGTCTACCAACTCTAGCCCGAACCTTGCCAGCTGGTTGAACTTGTTCACATATTCCTTCACCGTCAAATTTCCTTGTTTGAGTGCTAAGAACCTCTCCATCTGTATGCTTTGCTCCGCTTAGGAAAGAAATTTCATTTCGAACCTCTGTCTAAAGTCTTCCCAAGTCACTACCGGACGTCCAGATTGGGTGACTTCCCACCAAAATGAGGCTTCGTCCTTTTGAATTTTCCTTCGGTCCTCCACTTCTAAAATTACGAATAAGTCCTCGGTCTCCTTGAGCCAATTCTGAGCTTCTATGAATGACTCGTTCCCACGGAATGGCTTCCCCCCCATAGCACAGAAGTCCTTGTTGATCTTGGCGAAGTTATCTGCTCCTGGAGGGGGAGTAGGAGGAATGACAGGTACAACTAGGGGATGAACGTCTCTTTGGCCTTTGGCAGGCGTCGTGGCCTCCAAATACCTACGGAACCATCCGGGTATAGTGATGCCCACTGGGATATTAGGTATGTTTTGTTCCCCGGACATGCTGAAAAAAGGAAAAGGAAGAAATTTTGAAAAAGGATCGAAGGATATTACATATGGCTTTTTGGGGAATGTTTTTCAAAACAGACTTTTCTTTTTGGAAATACTTTCTTTAAAAACTCATTTTGAAAATTATTTTACAAAAACTCTTATCTAATCTGGTAACCTTCTGCTCTGATATCAAGTGTGACACCCCACGTCTGTTAATGTCACTCACAAAGGCAATGCATTAAGTTTCGTGAAGCGTTTCGGTAAACAGACACAGAATATTACAAGATAGATATAAAAAAATTTGCAGTGGAAATAAACAACTTTATTAATCATCAAAATACCGTTGTCCAAAGCATCATTTGTCTGAAATATAAAAACCCATTACAACATAAAAACCACTGTCTTGTACTTCATAAATATCAGAGTGCATAAAAGAAAGAAAATTCCGCAATAACAAAGTATAGCCACTACAACGAGATTAAGAGCTTGATCCATACATATCAGCAGCTCTAGCAATCAAGCAAAATAACGGTCAAGCCTGAGTGTTTCCTTCCTGAGAACCTAGGGGGAAGGGAACGGAAGAGAGAAGGAAAAAACAAAAGGGGTCAGACATAAAGTCTGGCGAGTTTAGTAACTTTTAGCCAGTAAATAAATAAAGGTAATCATGACAGGTATAAAGTTGGTAAGAGAGATCACTATATAAATGGCAGGTGTGACAAGGTAGATAAGGTAAGGTGTATACATGCTTCAATAATAACTACTCTGCACCATTAGTAATATAATTTAAGATGAGATGATCCCTTCCACTATAAGTTGGTAGACTTAGGGCATACATCCTAGTGTATCCCAACCACTACCCTAATTGATCGTCTTCCTACTCTATAGATACCCTGTGTGGGTCCCACAGAAGGGGTATCACTTCCCTAAAGTGGCAACCCAAGAGGTGCACAATCATATCTACTGGTGTCACGGTCGTCTTGTCCCCCTCTGCCTGGCCCATGCATGCACATGTTCCCGTTCAATTTGTGCCGTCTACACCACTCGTCGCGTTTTGGATCTCATATTCAATCAGTAAGCGTGCCCCTTCTCTGCCTAGTACGGAGTTCCCTACTCTGATATCGAATACGGGTTACTGACTGAAATGAGTACCACACCATATGATACAAGCTCTCCCCTTTTGTCTTGTATCCCCACTAGGTTTTCCACTGACTATGTATACCCTAAAGGGTGATCTTTAATTACATAGCCCTATACCAGTTATGCTTACCCTAAAAGGGTGATCTTTAATTACATAACTTTACCGGGTTAAGTTTGTGGGCCTATATATATACAAATATTACTCACCACCTTCAGTTATACTTAACCCACCCATTATCCAATCCGTTTTACCTAACCCTAACTTATGTTCATAATCATACAATTCTTACGGATCAAATTAGGTTAAGTAGTCCTTTCTCATTACCATGTCCAATTATGGTTATATTGGGCTAGACCTCCCATATTAGGGCTGCAACGTGTGGATGCTGGATATGCCGGTCGGGTCCAGACGGTCTTATTCCACAGTTGGGTCTAACCTCCTGTCTTAACCCGAGTCGTATTTACACACTTAGACCTCTTACATTAGGTTCAACATTAGTGGCTGCTGGATATGGCGGTCGGGTCCGGGCAGACTTTCGCCACTAATGTAACATAACCTCGTGTCATAAGTGTTAATATAATTCCTAATTATAGTTGTTAAACATTCCATTTATTAATTAATTTACCAATTAAATAATCTTACCTTTTTGGGTGTTACTGCCCATTCTATCAACAATTTGAATTACTAGTCCAAAAATGTTTATTTCCCCATTTATGCCAATTTACTTTTTTCCCCGTTTCAAACTAATGTCCTCACAGAATTGACGGCATGCCTAGGCTAAATAATTAGACTAGCCATAAGCGATGAAAAGGAAAGTTAATAGGGATGTAACACAAGTGATCATTGAATATGAATTGGCATAACACAGATTAACATAGTCA
This sequence comes from Allium sativum, assembly GCA_030737875.1. Classification (NCBI taxonomy): domain Eukaryota; kingdom Viridiplantae; phylum Streptophyta; class Magnoliopsida; order Asparagales; family Amaryllidaceae; genus Allium; species Allium sativum. The sequence continues at coordinate 699,433,549 of CM060922.1, read as the reverse complement.
TAAGGTTGTCAGATGAACTTGTGACAATTTCTATGAAGTCAAAGTGAACAAAAATGAGATCTAAACTAATGATTTAAATATCCAACAATTCAAATCTAGCATAATACAAATTAAGATCCCAAATAATAACATAGCAGAATACTCACAACTGAATTAGATCTAAAGAAATAGATCTATCATGACATGGTAGCATATTTAGATCTAAAGGTGACTTCACATGTCAAGTTTACAACATATCATAATTAACTACAACATGACAGGTAAAGGTGGTTTACATAAAAGATTAGATCTAAATTAACAAGTTCGCGTTTACCACAATATAGTTGCAAGTCAAGATCCACATAGGCAACATAGTAGAATGTCCATAATCATATTAGATCTAAGGAAAATGACATAATATACTTGCATAGGTTCATGTTTTACAACATATTCCCAATTCATAGTCTTTCATAATTCACATTTATCTATTTAAACCTAAAAGTGACTAGAAACTCACACCGTTAGGTTTTGAGAATTGAGAGAGAATAGATCTGAATTCTAAATTTGATTAGCTAAACCATTGTTATAGGACTTGGTTATGTTTTTAGTTTGCAACCCGATAGCATATGGCTCCCATGATCTCCAATGAAGAAAATAGGAGAATAGGGGACCATATTTATAGCTTAGAACCAATGAATCTGACCCAGAATCAAGTCCAGATATGTAAAATAAATTCTGCCTTGATCAGCCCGGGGGGGGGGGGGGGAGTCGACACCTATGTCGACACCCCTTGGGGGGGTCGACACCCACAAGCGGGAATTTTCTTGCTCAGCCCGCTTTGGTTGGATTTTGAATTTTGAACTGTTTTGAAGGTTCTAGAATTATTATTATTATATATATATGTTCTTCCTTATGCGTATACAAACTTCTAAGGCTTATAACTTCTCCATACGATTTACGCAAATCCGGACTCTATCCTAAGTAGAATTCCGAGACGAACGCAATGGCACAGCCCATTTCCCTTAATTCTTCTTCTAAAAATTAAGTATTCTTTAATTTGTTAATTTTAATATTTTAAAATTATGGGGTGTTACAACATTTATAACATTAATGCAAGTATATAAATGGAGTCATAAGGCATATCATGAAATTTATATATCCATATATTTCATACATGAAGAATTAAACGTAAATATTTATGATAAAAATTAACACTACTTAACGCTCATTTCCCTTCTCAATAAACCGACCTCAGCCTCTTCTTCATGAACAAACACTAGTTCACTCTCTACTCCACAAGTCGAGAACTTCCTTAACAAACTTATGCTCTCCTAACCTTCAAACTATTTCAACTGCAAATAGCTTACTTCACACCTGCAAAAACCCATACTGCCTCCACACATAAAATTTCCTCAACTTCCTATTCCCCTCACCAACAAGGAAACCCACCCTCATCACAGCCGACCTGAAGTGAATTGTAGTGACAGACCATTCACACTCCTCACCAAGCACAAACAAAACCAATTGAAATCAAAGATGTTACCCCCATTAGAAATAGTTGGCGACTAAACAAAAATCTTCAACCAAACAAGTGTCTAAAATAAACAAAAATACACATTCCACTATTTATTTGCCATGCAGCTTTCTTCCTTTTGCTACTTTCTGCACTTTACCCATTCCTCGACAGTGACAAAAAGCACTTCCATAAATTTAACTTCCACTTTTTATGAAAATTTTCTTAGAAAATCTGCAAATGGATGTATTATACATTGAAAAATGTAATTTGCTTTAAGTGTTACGGATCACTTTAAAAACTGATCAGCCTTGCAAAAAAAAATGTAATTTGCTTGGTTCAAGTTTAAGTGGACAACATTTGTTTTAGATGGCACATACAACTCATGTTTTGTATGTTCTGTAAAGTAGCAAAAAGGTTGAATCAAGTTATTTACCTGTTTGCCTATAAGGTATTTAGAATTAACTATTCTTAGCACCGCATTGTATTTAAAAAGTTAAATCACCTCACCTTCAACTCAGCTCATTGCACAATCCATTTATAGTTCCCAAATGCTTCTTTTTCCTTGCGGCATAAAGATCAACCAAAAAAATTAATTAAAATGAAATGAAATTATAGTAAAAATATAGCAGTACAGGCATTATCAGACCAGAAACTGAATGTAATCACTACTCGATTTACTGATAAACTTTGTTTATGCATTTTTGAAAAGTTAATTTTTAAAATTATGGCCTGGTATCAATATTTCAGATGCAGGTTGAAAAGCCCGATCAACTGGAGTCGCATTCAATCTAAATTACATAGTGTTGCTTCTGATGGTAATATGCATGCAAAAAAGAAATGTTACTATGGTTGCTACTCTCAAAATTAATGCTTACTTCGATTTTGACCCCTTTGGCTCAACCACTTCGATCATGAAACAAATCAACATACTCGCTTCTGGAAAAATGAAGACAACTGCCAATCCTAATTTCATAACTATATCTCCTTTTTGTCTGGTGCACCAAGTCAATTCGAAGCCCAATTTCATGTTCACTTCATAACTTCTCCGCTAATTCTCCAACCTCCTCTAACCTTGTCAACTTTGCTCATAATCTCACACAAGACATAAACATCGACACTTTTTCAGTTACACTAAATTCCTAACATTGTAAAATGCATCAAAGTGGCTCTGAATCAAAATTTAACTCTCATAGGTCTCTTAAAACCATTGAAATTGTAACTGAAATAATAACCAAAGATTATCATATTTCTCATCAGGAAAAACATCAAAACTATCATCTGTCATCTATTCTTAATTGGACATATAGTAGGAAAACAACCACCCATGTTATCTGATAGTAAGAAAGGGTGAAACCAGGTTCAAAATATGGTACGACCTAGCAACGGAGGAATGCTTTCAGTCATGCAACTTTACTTGTTCAAACAAAATGACAGTACTCTGTTTTGAGGGAAATGATGAACATAAACACAACACAACAAATATAGTAAGGATAGGTATGGACGTCAATTTGAAAAAATTGATATGTTATTGTAATTTTTATTTGTGAAAGCAGTAAGAATGATAATCTTAACCCTTTTGGCATAAATAGTATTTAATAATTTGTATATTCCAATATGTTTTGTGTCATGAAATAATAAAAGATCTTCACAACAGTTTTGTTATATTCATGAAGATATAATTATCATAAAAAAGAGTGAGCACAGAAGTTTTTCAAGTATGAAAAATCCAAGTTTCAAGATATATGGAATTTGAATACATTAAATCTATCGAAGCTGGAAATGTTGCTTAAGTTTAGTGGAAAATGTTTGCATGATCATCAAAGAAGTGTAACGTAAGTCTCATAGTTATTTGCAATGCATACACACACACACATACTTTGTATTAAACATGAAAATATTGAAGATGAATGTGTCATAGTTGAAAAGGAAATTGATTATGTAGAAAAGGTTCAAAAAGAAATGCAGAAGAACATATGCAACTTAGCACGTTTGTCATAGTAATCTACATCACCTAAAACTTAGCCTTATCAATGCATGTTAAATATTTATGAGAGTGAAGCTTTTGCATTTAAGAGCAATTTATTGGCAGAAAAGCAGCTGAGGCATTGTTAAAATTAAAAGATAGCAATACTGCAATACAATATTAAAATTTCAAGAAAAAAATATTTAAATCTTTAAATATTTGCATCTAAGAAGTAATAGTTCGAACATAAACTAAGATATGATAGTATTAGAAAAGCATATTGTATACCTCATATAATAGCGTTAATGATATTTTTCATCAACACCCAAATAAGATAATAGGGGTACGAATCTAAGGATACTTAGGGATAGTTTAGTTTCTGTAAGCTTGAGTTAGGTCACCATTTTCTAGATATCAAGATCTTAAACCTGAAGATTAGTTACTCTTCCTTCAAGAGGTGAGTATCACGCTTGGAAAACTTAAGAACCAATAATTACCTTGGGATAAGGGTTTCCTAAGCGCAAAGAAAGTTAGAAAGCTAAACGGCTTGTAGAAGGGTTTTTTTTTTAATTCGGAGGTATAGTAGAATGCAATAAGAAACATATCAGCAAACAACATAATGTGGAAAAATAAGAAGAACACAACAACTTATAGTGGTTCGGTTCTGATTGAACCTATGTCCACTTTAAGGACTTTGATGATTTTATTCATAGAGGAGCTAACATAGGAATCCCCAAAATGATTTACAAATTAGGGTTAGCTCTCTTAGAAATGAGAGAGAGATTGTGGAATGTGGAAAATAAGTCCCCTAAAATGAGACCTCTAGGGTCTAATTTATAGGCATATCGTCCCCCTTTTCTCTGTGGCACAGCTGAAGCCCCTTTGGGATGTGGTGGCATGTTGTCGGTCGCCTACGCCTTTTGGTTTCGGCTGTCTTGGTGTTGTTACTAGATCTGGTTTGGCTTTCAGAATGCTGGTTTCGTCTTTATGAGCCTAATCTTGATGTCGCTCTTCACATGTATCGATTCCAAGTTCATTGATATATATAGCCTTCGGAACAGCTCTCGGTCTACAATGACAAGCTTTGGTCTTATCTTCGAGCTTTTGTGCTTTGAGCGCCTTTGTATGTGAAAGGGATTGGTAGTAATGTTGACAGTCTTAGGACGTCGTCGCAAGTTTGTGATGTTGGAAATCTTTGGATAATACCGATAGCGTCTATAGCCATAGGACAATGTTGCTGCTCTACGATGCTATCCATCTTTGGCCAACATTGATTTTATTGCAATGCTGATATCGCGTGACAAGGTTGTTTATCGATACACTAATCTTAGGAATGCGGATAATTCCACCTAATGTCGCAAGATTGAAAGACTTGTTCATGAACTTTTCACCCTTAAGCTCTATCATTTGTCATAGGACGTCTGAGGATGAGATGCCCAACCCCAGAGGTTTGATGGTGAAATCTAGTATCTAAATTCTTTGTCGCCTTTCCTTGACCTTGTGTTATTCTCGGCTTTGCTTCTCTGGTGGGTATCAGCGGAGGGAGTTCAACCCAATACTTCTGAGATCCTATGGTTCCTTCATTCTTTTGGTGCATTTCAACCATTTATTGAAATTTTATTTAGAATGGTAGTTCCACCTTCCTGCTTTTGCAAATGGCATGTAGCGTTTGCTGTGATGTGGTTTTTCCCCTCATCCATTGGTTATGCAATGTCAAATAGGCTTCAAGTTTCCATGGCACTCGGCTTTTTCCAATTTTGATCGATTCATGAGAGCCTTACATTGGACTGCGCGCGACTGTCATTGCTTTAGGCATAACCTAGTGATACACTACAGAAGTTGTCTTTTATAGCGGCATGTAGCCGCTATTAATAATAATTATAGCGGTTCGATAAACGCTGTATATCAACATGTTATAAAAAACTGCAGAATATTTATAACCCAAAAAAACCGCTATAAAAGAGCTTGTATTTACAACGCAAATTTTCCACTATGTTATTTAAAGACAATAGCTCATCCTCACCGCTATTAAACATCTAAAGCTCAACGAAAGTGAGAATATTTATAACATACTATAGCCGCTATAACATATTTATTCGATAGCGGCTGTATGGCGCTATTGAATCAACATATTATAGTAATCAAAATGAATCTTCGTAACAATTTAGAAAGCAATGTATGAACGAAAAATAATAATATAATAATCAGCAAATATAACACATATTAACGATAACAAAATAAAGTATTATAACAAAAAATGATTTCAATCCATGAATTACCAAATTCAATACATAGGTTTTCAATTCCACATTGATGTCAATTTGAGTACACAAACATAGTTCATATTTAAAACTACAAGTACCAAATGCATCACTAAGAACTTCAACTGCGCAAAGCCTGCGCAAAGCCTTTCTTTTTCCATCAAATAGTCCATGGATATTATGCAATCACCTGGTTCTAAAAAGAAATCGTCATAAATTCATGACAAACCAAAAGAAATTAAAAAAAATATTAGACCAAGTACAATACTACATGAGAATCGTTTCCAACAACGAAAAAAAGAAAAGAAAAAGTAATGGTGAATCATACTGCAGAAGCAAATGAGTCGGCTCGATAATAAGAAAAAACATACCACATGCTTCCAATAGCAAGAGGTGAGCTTCCATTTCTGATGAATTGATATCTCCAATAAAAATTGCAGATGAAATTGCTTTTGAATTTGTAAACCTCTTCCTAGCTTTATTGCTTTCCTGGACCAAAAAGTTCAAAAAAAAAAAAAAAAAAGGAATTCATTGGATACATAGAAGAAACATGATGACAATCCCAAACTGGCAAGCATAAGGGATTATCATAAGCACTTGGAACAGCTAAAATGGAGACAGGAAATACTCCGGGTTATGATCTGATTCTTTACAAAAAGAAGTAAAATGGAAAACTTATCACCATTTGAGCTAGAATCTACTGCTCGTGTTTTAGAACGACTTAATTTTCTCCTTGTTAATAAATTTTTTTTAGTGAAAACACTGAAAGTAAAACATGGGATCCTAATATCCAATGGCTAAGTGGTTATTAGATTGACTTCATTTTTTCCTTGTTTCCAGTCTTCTAGCCGATATATATCAAAATCTATAGATTTCCTCCTTTATAAAACAGAGAAAACATTCATGATTAACATAATACAACCAATTGACCATAATCAGTACACTGAAATTAGGCTCCTAAAACATCAAACAACAATCCTAGAATTGAAACATATGAAATCCAAACCAAACAAATGAAGATAATTACAATAATCAAACCTTTGCACTTGATGACCTGACATGTTGTCTAACACTGCCACGATCTATGACTAACACTGCAATCAACGAAATCAAAGAAACGTTGTAAGTACAAAGTAGTTTCCTGGCAGGCATAAGGGATTTCTTTTCTGTATTGCATAAAGATTTTCTCCCCTTACAATCTCACCTACAAAGGACCTTTCAGGATTTTTTGTACATCATGTATTTGATTAAGAATCTAAGGGACAATTAATTATTTTTCATTCTGAAAGATGCGGTAAATTTAATGAAATTATGAAATAAATGCCTGCAAAACATGAGACATGGTGATAAATGATGAAAATCTTTATGCAAGGATATAACTTTGTTCTGTCTTATGAATGAAATTATTATACCCCAACTTTGATGATGTATAAATATGTAGTTTGTAAACATTATCGACGTAGGGCTAAAAAGACAACAAATATAAATCGTATACAGGTTTAGATTCAATACATCGGTATAGATCTATAACTTTCAAAATCAAACAACAGTTTTCATAGTAAGTAGCTTTTATGTGGAGAAAGCCTTCACCCAACAGATCCATTTCTTGCTTTCAACGTTTAATTTTTCCCAGTCATCCAAATATATTTCTACTCATGGTACTCGAGAATCAATCTGAAGCTTGTATAATTGATATGTGTCTGACATAAGGAGATATAAGTTATCATGGACGCTGCTACATATACAGAAATTTGGTTAAAAAAAATGACGTAGTTTATCTAAGATTTGATCTGACTGGACTGGGTTTAACATAGATCTACTCAGGTTTGACCTATGAAAAATGTGGATAATCTCAAGACCAAGCCCAATTTAAGTTTAGATGCTCATTAGACAAGTCAAGCATCGTAAGGTTAACTGGAAAATCTGCAGATTAATTGAAATTCAAACAAACATTATTTGAATATATTTTTATTATCCAAATTCATGTCCTAAATGGATATTGAACACACACACAATCAGAACATTTTTTGGTTTTAATGTCAAATCCAATCAAACAGCAGACAATAGTACAAAAAAGGCATCGTTTACATTTGTACAAGCCATCGTATTGGCGCTGATTTTACAAGTAGCAACTACGACCATTTGAAAATGCATTATCTTTTATGCATTTTCTTAAGAATTGATTATATGTATATTCCATGTGTCATCTAATCTAATGGATGTAAACACACATGAACCAGTGTTAAGGTATAGTCAAATGACTGTGCATTATTGAAGTTTTTCCTAGATAGGATTATATATGTTGAATCTTGAGATAAGCGTACATTGAAGAATAGTGTGGTATATCTCCATCCTTAATGAAACTATTTAACATCAAGAAGAAGAAAAAAGATGAAAGGACTATCCACTGCATTTAGAAAATAAGTACATACATTATGATAATACGCAGGCCCAAAAGTTCAAAATAAAATGTGATAAAAGGGTGCAGGTCATCATTTCCCTTTCTTTTTATTTTACTATTTATGCCCTTCTTTCTTATTTCCATAAATAGTTGAATATTAGGATAGTATATAAGATAATGCTAACAAATATAATAGTGTTTCTAATCTTGAACTCACGTGAGGGTTTCCCTGATCATCAGGAATGACAAATCCAGTTGTCATGCCAGCAATGCTAAATGCTCCAAAAGCTTTGGCTGTAACCTGCTTCCTACTATACATAATGACGCTAGCTAAGCCCCACCACAACATTCAATTATTGGCACATAAGAGGCCCGTGCAAAAAGCTACAGATCATCATCAACATCAAAAGCTTCACCTGTTGAAGCAAATGCCATGCAAGAATAACTTAAATCAGATTTCCTAGTTCAGTGTACATTGATGCATCTATTTTCTAAGAGCATTCCCAGTAGCATTTAAAAATTGTTTAACTTAAGTAAATATACCTTAGTTTTTACCAATCCAAACCTTCCATGCACTATTTGCTACTTCTCCATGTTTTTACAAGCCTTGGCACTATACCTAAAATAATCATGCGTGCATCCTGTTTTTAAAAGGAAAAACGCAGATGCTATAAGGTTTTATGCTCTTTTTGTTGTTGACATCAGCTAAACCATTGGATATCATGATTTCAATGCGTTAAAGCTGATTTCAGTGCATTCTTTAACTAACATGAAAATATTTCTGAGAGCATCAGCTGAATCTGATTGTTATAATGGATAGATCAACGAATCTAATAAATGAAGCAAAAGTTGTTACCTTAACATAAATCATGCTATCAATGGTTGCCAATGATAATGTGACACCATTGGCTATAGCTTTACTCCTAGGCACTTAATGATACTATTCCTACTCAAGTCTTGTCAGGGACACGGATTTGATACCATCTTTTAAGTCGAAAGGTAGACCTAGAAAACTTACAATTTCAAAGCAACATCAATAGAAGCACCGGTTTCTACTTGACAATTTCAAAAGGTATTCCTATCAGGTATCTTCATCACATACACTACCCGAGCCAACATCAGTAGAAACCAGTGCTTCTACTGTAATACCGCTGGAAACAAATTCTCACCACTTAAAACAACATCATTGAACCAGGCTGCATTAAGACCAACAAACAAGGGAGCAGGATTAACAGAGCACAAAGTATGAATACCTGACAATGGCATCAAGAAAGGATTAGTCTGGTCAATAGAGGAAACCAGATCTGACGGTGAGCTTCATAAAGTTCAATGGAGTCAAATGAAGATCACTTGCTTGGAGAACAACATCCATCAAAATCACATAATATAAATGGTGTAACCTCATTTGCTATGTTGGACCAACGACAGAAATCCACATACCAACTCAAGTTTCTTCCATCTTTGATTATTGCTGCAATGATGCATAATATAAGAATGTGAATTTCAATTATTTCGATTTTTATACTATGAATCGATCGTTGAGTCTAATTGCATAGGAGCATCATTTGGTCATCGAGGCCTTACCCGAAAATAAAATTTAGGCTCTTCAAATCAAATCTCCATTCACATCTTAAAATTATTTCAATCGACTAGTTAACATGACCTATAAGCTAAAATTTCAATATCATTAATCTCCCTTTTAGTACCAATTTTCCAAGTCAATCACTATTTTATATGTCTCAAAATCTTCCAGTACCAGGCTATCATTACGGTAAAATCTCCTTCATGTAAGCTTTAATCCAAAAATATGTCCTCCCTTTTTCAACCCACTCCAAAAATTTCCCATCAAAATTCTAATCCTTTTCCATGGTCATACGCCACATGTCAATTGGCTTGCTAAGTTTAATCTATTTTTAATGAGGACGAAGACAAACCTATGAATTATTTTACATTTGATGGCACATAAATTGAAAACAGCCAAATTACCGAAACATTAATAATGATATCTTACTAGAGTATCAATCGAAAATGAAAGCGACGTACATTAAGCAGTCTATATACTTTATATTTGATAATGAAAGCGACGTACATTAAGTAGTCTATATACTTTATATTTGATAGAACATCCATTTACAAAATGCATCTAAATGGTTATAACAAGAACCTATTGCTTTGAGAAAGGATTTTTTTGACGATCGCAAACCTGTAAATAAAAAACGTCCAACTTATATTAGGAGATTATCTAACGCACTTTGGTTTACTACCTTTTAACACACCGATTCATTTATGGTGCAAGCATGAACTTTACATTGCATAATTATGCAACTTGCTCACATTGAAAAATATACCATACTATGTAATTCTATCTGGCACCTGCATCCCACAAAGAAATATGTTCTAGATTATCTTTTTTGTCAAAAAAAAATATGTTTTGTTATTGACTTATAAGATTCTTATGTACATATGAGATATAAATTTGAGTATGCATGGTTTCACACATACAAATTTGATGAGTAAGAATTTTATAAATAGATAAATAAATGCCTTTAGGAAGAAAAGGGCTGCTGCGGCACCTTACTGCCTTCAAGCAACAGCCCAATGCTGTCTCGAAGTAGCAGCAGGAACAAAAAAAACGTATAGATGGCTATAGTACCTCAAATGGACTTCTGTCTCCTATGTTGGATGAGTGCTTTATTGTAGTTTCCAATCAGATAAGTGAATTGTTGCAAAAGTAAAATATTGCTAGCGAATATTAATTAAAGAGTCACTTAAGAAAATTTCTTTATAACTAAGAGTTAGTGACAACATCTTAGAGGTTTGGGATCGAGCTTAGATCTTAGTGGTTCATTGTCGTTTACAGTTGCTGAATGATTATATGTAGTGCATGAGAAGAGTAGAGCCATAACTCGTCCTTTTAAGATTTTATTCACTGCATGCAATATTATTAACTGTAGGAACTAAAAGTAGTCTAGTGTAACAAAGTTTAGATAAAAGTGGCAAACAATTTTATGAATAGATCTAGTTTTGATATGTGTGTTAAGCCGTGCATCCATGTGTATATAGTCATATATTGGTGCATGAATAGATCTAGTTTTGGTCTCATTGCAGCCTTAACTCATTTGGTTCAAAAATATGTGTGTATAACAATTTATCACTGCTCTGCTTTTCAGTTGACTGCATCGTTTCCTCTTACAGTTATATTTGAACTCCTGCAATCATTGTCCATGTTTGACCCGGAACCATGTATATGATGCATTATAGTGCATGCTTGACTTATTTATGAATATGACTTCTGGTATTTATGGTATACTGCACCATTTTGCAAGGATGTGTCGTGATCATATGTAGTATGTGTGAGTAGATGTGTAAGTGCAAGCATTGGTATGTTTATGTGTGTGTGCATCCATGTGTTCTTGTGTATGTGTTATTCATATTTTGCATTTTAAATTCAATTTTGTTTTAAACGGTGGAGATTTTCCATACATTTGTCTTCCGATTCGATGTGTTGTCATCTAAAAAAAAGAATATCTACATAATTTTCTTTTTTAGTCCTGTTGGTGTCAAGTTTACAAAAAGAATAAAGCGATCAAATTTCGCTTCCTTTTTGCAAAAGACAGAACATCAATAATGTCAAAATATCCATCTAGGATGTTGCTCCTTACATGAACTAATAAACCTAAACATCTTGCTTATATCCATGCACTCGCACTTCTGCAATACTCATTTCACATTCCAAGTACCAATCTATGTTTGAGTGTCGATGTCTACAGATCAAGTAACAATTCACATGTAGAGCAATGAGCTGTTTTGATCATATCTTTTGAAAGCTTAGTCCGATTTTAATGATTTTGGACATTCCCGAAAGCTAAGACAGTATGATATAATTTTCGTTTAAATGGTTTTGTGAAATTTGATGTTTACTTAGCTAAAAACATGAAATTATAGGTCAGGCATGCAGCAATGTCTATATATTTAGGAATCTTGTCTGCTAATTTTTGAACTCGTGCCTTTGCCATACAATTATGTAGTGCCTTAGCTAATAACATTAATCGTACAAATCATATCAAGTATAACACTGTAAAAAATGTGTGCTAAAATGTCAACACTTAAGGTACGATCGTAGGATATTTCAATGAAGTAACAATCAAGTGTAAATAATGAACATCTTATTTCTCACTGTTTCAGAACACTAATAAACCGTCAATTATCAGTAATTGTCATATATGTTATACAATTATTAAGATTTCACTTTGTGTCGATATTAAATGAACTTAAGGCAGCACCCGAATTAGCAGTAAGAAGTTATTGAATTATACCTGAGGAAGAGTAGATCACAGGAGCCAGGAGCACGTTGACAACACTCCCAAGTTCAGACTGCAGGAGGATTCTTTAATGAAGTTACCAAGAGCAATCTTCCATTACAGAAGGCAAATCAACACGCGATTCAAATTCGTAGGAGTAACACGGGGCGATTTAGGAGCAATATCCTTCAAATATTTGGAGTAACATGCTTCAGATTTACTTTGTACTTCAAGTAAATCAACGAAAATAGAAAGGAAAAAATTAAAAGAATAAAAAAAGACAGAAATATTCATGATTAATTACCTACCATCGAGCAAGTGACAAAGTCGATGACTGATTTTGCAATTCAGGGCAGCGCGCACGATTTGGGAAGTGTGAGTTGAAACACAACAAACATAAGGTAAGGGCAGTAGGGGGTCAATGGTCGAAAGGCAGCGGATTTGTTGGTTGAGTATCTGCTTTGCGATGGAGAGATTTGAAAGAAACTGAGAATGGAAGTGAAAATTCAGGATGAAAAGATGAGGGAATTGGAAAATAATTCAGTGAAAGGTGGGAATGAATATCATTATTGGGGGAGCCAACGTTACACACCCATTACCGAGTCCAAGTACTTTAAATAAACCAAATTAAACTAAACAATAACAATATCAAATATTGTGTTATCTATTAGCGTTATGAAAACCAACTTTTCTTGTAGTGATACCTGCACAATGTAAACAATTTTAGATCAGGTGTGTTACTGTGAGAAAAGATGGCTAATGTAATATGCTTATTAGGATATCGTGTTATCAAGATCTTATTATTGAACAGAGTTCGCGTAGGCAAGAATTTTCATTTCTCGATCCCTCTTGTTTCTTTATCGTGTCCTCATTATGAGACTTGAGTTAACTATTTGCCCGGGGTATACATCTCATCCATTTTGATTGTCGAAACCTCCTCCTCTTTTGGCTTTAGCTAGGTGGTTATTTGTGCAATTCTCTCGTGATAAACTGATACTATGCAGAAGGGTTCAAGGGTTGGTCGTCTAATCCTTTAAAGACAAATTATTTCTTGTCTTCTTAGCTTTCCATTATGATTTATTACCTATCTTTCCATTCAAATGCTCCTTGAATTAACTATAACCCCCTTCAAACAACCAATACGGTGGTGTTGACCAATCATCTATGGGTCGGTATTGACCTATGGAGATAGATTATTTTCGCATGATTTTTCCTGGACGTGATGTATTGACGTGGCAGAACTCAGCTATGAAGTCAAAGATGTCACTTCCCTTGTTTTTATGCGTCAGTACCGACCTATGGGTGATGGGTCGGTTCCAGACCTTATAGTAAGATGATTTCTGAACTCTTATTTTTATGAAGCAATGTCAAAGTTCTGGCTAGATGAAACATGAAGTCAGATGTCTTATAAGGACAATCTTTATAGGTCGGTACTAATCCATGGGAGATGGGTCGGTACCGGCCTATAACCTTAGCGTATTTTTTGCTCGAATTTTTCTTGTTTTACTTTCCATATTTCCTCTAGTGTATATATGAACTTTTGTGTTGATATGACATCATCGGATGACTGGAAGCGTTCTTTTCAGCTAATCTTTGTGGAATGCTCCTCTTTTAAACAACACATGTTAAGCCTTTCAATTATGAGATATCCACTCATTAGGTTTTGCATCCTGCTACAAATAATATTGGATTACTTTCCTTATCGAACTTTATTTTTTCCAAATGCATGATTTATGGAAAGTATGAGATCATTGAAATAGTCTTATAGAAATTTGCCTCAAATACGTTCAGACTCAGGCTGCTATTAACTTCTATCCGGGGTATCAATTTATTTAATTCTTATAAGTTGAAAGGTTGAATAGGAGAAAATTTAATTCCATCAGTGCTTTCTAGGTCTTCTTCTCTAACCCAGACTTTGAAATTGACCTTTCATGGCATCAGTTTCAGATGTGACTTATAACTTTTTCATAGCCTTTTCTGGTAGATCTACCTTCTAGATCATGACGATCTATAGTAGATAGTTCAAATCTAGGCCTTAGAATCAGTTCCCAGTGAAAGAACCAAATGTTAATGCCAAAAATGGCACTAACACCATATTATAGTGAAAGCACCAACCCTTTATGGGGAAAACAGTATAGAACATATAAAAATAAATGGAAAAAGGTAAAAGAAAAAAATTAAAGAGAGACACAATTTTTATAGTGGTTCATCCATTATCAAGGCCTACGTCTACTTTAAATATCTTTTATTATGATCCTTGCCATGTCAATTACAATATATTATGGATGATTATAAGGTTCCCCAAAGTAGAGATCAACAGATTATCACTAGTATTATTGGTTATCGGAGAATCACGATAACCATCCTAGGTGACCTAGATTTTCTATCTATGGAGAAGAAGCTTTGGTGTAGGAGAAGAGTGTTGGCTATTGGAGATGAAGTCTTGTTGTTAAAGATGAGCAATGGCTGTTAGAGATGAAGATCTATTCTGATATGGCTTTGGCAGCGTCTTGGTATGGGAAAGATTGGATCCCTTTTTCAGTTGGAGAGCATGCTGTATTTATAGGTGTTTGGAATGAAGTTGGGCTAAGCCCATTTGTTGGAAGCCTTGGAATTTCATGTTGAATTATCCCTTAAAATAGTGTGGAAAAATATATTAACTAAATGGTCGGTACCGGTCCATGGAGTTAGCCAATTTGTGGTTTATTCATATTTGAGGTGGAAGATTAATACATAACTTTCTAATGCCTTAACCGAATGATCTGAAAATTCACATATGTATTATAGATGAATAGAGTGACCTTTCACATAAATTTCAAGCCATTTGGGTCACTCCTCAATGTTTGGATTCTGCCCGCGAAACTAACATAATTTAGCAATGATTTGTCCATAATTCACTCAATACTTGTCTGATCGACCATAAACTTAGGGATGTATTCTGCATGATGTAAGGGACCTACCATATGAGTCTCATGATGTGGGGCCTACTATAGTTGAGTTGTATACGACCCATGGAGTAGGGGTTGGTACCGGCCTATGAGGTAAACTCCAAATTACTTGAAACTTTTATGAGCCTTCTTTTATGTCTTATGAGTGTTCTCCCAAAATTTTAGGACAATCTGAGTCCGTATGTACCCTGTATGTTCAGTTCAAGTTGCTTCGGTCCAAAATCGGGTAAACAAATACATAACTTGAAATTGAAATAAAAACTACTACAATAAGATAATAGCTTTAGAATTTAGCGGAGAAGGATGAGGATGAAGAAAAACCAAACTTTCAACCTACTTTCCCAAAGAACTTGCTCATTTCGTAGACATTTTTTCAAATTTCTTACTAAATGGCCTCTTTAGTGCCTTTTGGTTTTTGACTAGAATGATTTGATTTTCGAGGAGGATTTTCTTGGAAGGGTTTTTTGTGCTCATGGAAAATTCTATACTTTCTAAGGAAGCATTTTCCTCTTCTTCCTCTTCTTCGATATCAATTTTTTCACCTTTGAAATCAACTCCATAATATTTGTATGAGTAAGGTAAACTTCATGATATAACGTATTTTCTTTTGATGATAAATTCTCAGGTAGAAATTCACTTAAAATCACTTGAGCCCAACTTATGTCATAATTTCCAAAAATAGCAAAGCGGGCTTTACCAACTTTCAATGTTGGGTTGTTGAAACTTCTCGAACGTGGAGTGATAGTATGTTGAAGAAGTAAATTAACAATTCTTGCCTTATGACGATAAAACCGGTTTTTGAACTCTAAATGTTCATCACTTTCAAAAATATGGTGAAATGTCTTTAGATTATTTTCATTAATATTAAAATCCATGAGATCCATTTGCGTATTTTTGTAACCCAAAATGGCACACGAAACATCGCATTTACAAACAATTTGAGTTCCTTTACGCTACTCCATGTTTCACTTTCATTTCCTTGATAAAAATCACGATTCAAGTTTGCATAAAACATTTTGATAAGATTCAAGTAAAAAACTTCATCCTTTTCCTGAGAATCAATTAAACTTAAAATTCCATTTTGATGAAAGAGAGATTAAAGATCATAAGTAGAAAAATCACTAAAAATTGCAAATTTTCCCGTATCGACTTTACCAATGTTTACATAACTTATGTAATCTTTGATTGCATTCGGGTTGTTGTAAAGGAAGCCTTTGGTGGTCTTAGTTAGACTTATTGTATTTGGTGCGCTTGAGGAATCCATTAGAGAATAGTTTTGAAGAGTATAGGATAATGAAGATAAGTTTTGAATTTTGAATTAAAAATAGAAAGAGATGATATGAATAGGTAGTTAAATAGAGAATCAAAGGACATGTTCTCTGGTCAAGAGACACCTTTTCAGAACATTGGGTTTGGTGAAAAGGTGGAGGGAAATTCAAATGTTCAAAATTCAAATTTTGAGTTTCAAATTTTCATACATATGTCGACATATACAATCTCGTACGTCGACATGCCTTCTGAAATTTCAAAGGGAAATCTGATTTTGACTTTTCGATTAATTTATAACTTATAATCTTATTTAATTATTTCCTAGGATTGTACTTATTATAAAAATACTTTTTATATTATTATTTTATTAAATTATTATTATTTTAAATTTTAAATTTTGAAATTTGGATTTTAAATTCAATTTTTCAAACAAAGTGAACCGACAAACAACCATTCAAACAATTCAACCAAAATTATTATAAATGTGTAGCTATTTTTAGATCCATTCTTCAATTTTTTCTGATTCGTGAATTGATGTGAAGCATATATTTAAATTGTTTGTTTCTTTCTCTTCGCCACTGGATGATGAACTAGAATCATATAGAGTTGTTGCATACGCTCTTTTTCTCTTCTTTGATGAATTATCATTTGAAGGTTGATTTTGTTTCTCTGGATATGGAGAAAATATTTTTAGGTGGCCTGGTTTGTCATAGTTAAAGCATATGACATTATTTGGGATTTCATTATTTTTCAAAGAATTCCTTTGCTCATTCCTCTTGAAATTATTTCTATTTCTATATCAAAGAAATTTTCTAAAATTCCTTGACATTAAAGCTATTTCTTCATCACTATCGCTGTTTGAGTCAGAATCGTCGGTTGTCGCATTAAATGATATTGATTTCTTTACCAATGACTTATTTTCTTTCCTACATTGCATCTAGACTTCAAACGACATTAAATTTCCAATTAATTATTCAATTTTCATTGCACTGATATCATTGTTCTTTTCAATTGCTAGTGTCTTGATCCCAATTTAATGTTAATGAATTAAAAAAAATTCTGACTTGACCTTCCTCATAATATGTTTTCCCAAGGCCATTAGTGAATGCATGATCTCACGAAACCTACAGTACATGTTAGAGATAGACTCATTCTGATTCATTTTAAATAATTCAAACTAATGGGGTAATGTAACGACCTGCAAATCCGTACTATTTGAGTCGACTAAATACAACACACGTCCAACCTAATTTGCACGAAAATATAGATCATTAATAGAAAAAAGTTAGAGGATGAGAAATAGAAAGATAGAAAATTAGAATAGAAGAAAATAGGTAGAAGATAGAACTAAAAAATAACACAGAATCTCACAATCGCAGCGAAATAAAATATAACACAAATATATATATATATATAATCACTTTGAAATGCAAACTATATATTTTTACTTACATACATCATCAGAGTACATAACAAATACAATACAGCGGAATAAATTCTAAATATCTAACGTTGAAGCCTCCTGCTCCAAGCTCCTCCAGATAAATCTGTAAAATCTTGAACTGTTGGACTGCCCGTACAAATTTGGTCACCCAAGAGTTTAGGGAAAACATAGAAAAATGAACTCTGGGTCAGTCATGGGACTGGTGTGAGTAAACGATTAAAAACAGTTTGATTTTAACTTTCAAAAACCCTTTGAATGAAAAGATAATCATAAGACCAACCCACACATAAATATGGATGGTTTTACCATACGATAACCCAAAACATTTTTGAAAATAATATTATTCTAATATTATGATAGTGTCTAAATACAAATAAATAGCAATCTAGAAGAACGCTTGCATCTCACGCTCTACATACATAGTATACAATTAAAACCGCGGGCGCATATTGGGGATTGGATTCCGACTATGACAAGGTATGGAACCACCTGCCGATAGTATATTTCTAGAGCGGAATACACTGGGTTCAACAAGAACGTCTTGCAACTCGGCCCACGGCCGACCACTCATTTCTCTTGAGTTTATTGAATATATTGTCACCAACGGTTGGGAGCTACGCATCGTTTTCCAAAAGGGACATCATTGAATAGATAAAGAAGCAAATGGAATTTCTCTAGATAGGTGACAATACACCCTAATGGGAGCGACCCACATAGCCATGTTTTTTGCCCAATTTTTGTCATTTCCCGGTTGTGAGGCTAGAGGCTGAAACTTACCTTTGGATATAACACGTCTTCATTCACTTTGAATGCCATATCGTCAAACCCGCCAAATCACAAATTGATTTCTCCAAAAAAATATCCCGGGTATAAAGCTAAGAGAAACGAATTCCTCCGTCACCCAACGTAAACATGTTTCAAGAGATCAACTTACGCCATTTATTAGGCATACTCTGTTAGACATTCGTCCATAAAAGTTGCCTTGGGACTGGACAAATCGAAGGCACTATCCTGTAAATCTATCTTAGGTCATTTCTACCTAGGATCGACAAAACAACTGATTGACATGAAAATGTGTTTATTTTATACTCTTATATCTTATCTTTTGTATATAAATAAATATTACTTGGGTATTGTTTTGTCACTTTTACAGATATTCCAACCCAGCCCGCATGCAACCAGAAAAGTAGAGAAATGGAGATCAGATTGCTATACATTTATATTTTGAAGAATTGGAGATGATGATCCCACATTTAGTTGTTGTTGGACAAGATTGATAAAAAGGCCATGCACATCTCAATCAAGGAGGCTTGTCAAAGAACCAAGAGGAAAAGAAGAAAGGCCAAAAATTTAATAGATTTAACTAAGTCCCATTTGAGATTCTCATTGTAAACTAATTAGTGATGTAATGGCTAGGCCCATTTATAATTAGGGTTAGGGTTTTGTTATCCCCTATAAATACCCTTGTAATGTCATTTTAGCCACCATCTCCAGTTTTCTGTATTATCTTCTCCATTAATAAAAGTTCTTCTTCTTTTTTTACTATTTCTGCATTTTTCTTTCTTAGCAATCGGTGTTGTCTTCACAATTAGTTTTCGAAGAGCACCAATTGTATTTTACATTTTTTTGTTAGTGATTAGTCGTTTGATTAGTTTCAACGACAATCCTAATTTACTTTTTGTTGTTCTTATTTTCCTGCAATTTTAATTTCTGCATTTTATTTCTGTTTTGCATTTTAATTTCCAATTGATAATTGTGATTTGATCGTCGGTTCAATTAGATTTGTTCTGAATCGGATCGCAGTTTCAATTTTTATTGTTTTCAAAACCAACCTCGAAAATCGTCTAACTCGCCTAAGAGATTAAATAAATAATTTGATTTTAATCTACCTCACTGTGTTCGACCTGTATGCTACACACCTGTGCGCTTGCAGTAATTTAATTTAAAAATTCGCGCTTTTCTAATTCGTAGGAAAGCGTCGATCAACAACCCTTGCATAAACTCCATCTTCTATGATCTTCAATAATCTCTGACTCGTAACGTATATATTGAATCGAAGTGGAATTTAGAATTCCGGTCTCTTCAAAAACGACAAAGAAAAGGTCTAGATTTGATAGTCGGTTATTTAACTGTCAAATATATAAAATAAAATAAACAGGTTTATTTCCATTGGATGTGGTAAGTCTTATTTAAATAATCCTTAAATATTTACATTTAAATATTAACTTTGTATATATATTGATTTGAAAACAAAATTATTAACAAAACTCTTATTATCAATCTTACGTGATAATCTCACTCTCGAATATCCATTTTATAACTGAAAACAATATTCAACTCTAACACTTATTCTGAACACAAACCAATATGATTTATCAGATAATAGTGAAAGCGATCAAGTTGGGGTATTTTAATTACCTCTCAAACCTTGAGTCGAAATCATTCTTATCGTCAAGGTTCGCAGAAGTTCGATATCCAAAATATTCAGCAAAACCATAAATTGGTAAATCCATTCATTTTCCAAACCTTAAATCATTTATCAAATTAACTTGGTTAACTTAAATATTTGACTAGGGAATTTAATTCAAATAATCGACTTGATTTTCTATTCCTCTGATAATTAAATTATCTTTAAACCTTAAAAGATTAATTAAGTTATCTTATTCAATTATTAACTTCTCTATTTAACTGTACCATTATTCTACCCAACATTTTAGTTTAGAACATTATCAAGTCCTTAAAACACTATTTATTAAAACTTCTTCTATCAAATTTATCAAAACTAATAAATAAAAATAATTCTCATTTAAACAGTTGATTTACGTCAAACAAACTAATTAACTGATTTCAAAAATCTTTCTTTTTTAAAATTAACTAATAATACAATTAGTTTAAAAAAAATCCATCTAATTGTTTTCTAAAAACACTTTATATCCATTTATCAAAACTCGAGTCCATTTCTGAGTTACTTCGCAGAAAAATGGCTTAGCAGTTCCAACAGTAGCAGTTTTTATAACAAACAACATTCAAGTCATTAACCCAATTTTCACAAACAATCATATAAATATAACTCAATATTATCAACTGATAATATAATATCTCAACTGATAAAATATGTCAAACTGATATAATAGTAGAAAGGTGTTTATTTCTGCTAACAGGGTGTTCAAAACATTCAGTCAACCAAATATATAGTGGAACGGTGTTTATTTCCACTAACAGATGTCAATAAAAATATTTAATTATGATTAACCTATTAAACCCAACTAAATAAATAAATCAAACAATTCAGGATTTACTGAATTACAGATCATAATTGGTCTATTATAACCGTTTACGTATTAGTTTAGTTCAGCGACCAAATTTAGGTTCAATTAATTTTAAATGATATTTAGTATTAAAATTTATTTTAAATAAAAAAATTCATTTTAACTTTTATTGCCCAAAACTCGCTAGTTACATCGAGCTACACACATGCGCCATCAGTTTACTTGACTGGACACGAACCAAACCCATACGATCATAAGTTATTGATCTAAGCCTATACATATACATACCTATATATATGTTTCTATAAATTAATTTAAAATAATTAAAATTTTCCCTCAAACCCAGGCCCAAAGCCAGAGACCCACGCCCTTAAAACTTGCGTACCCATTTAAATACTCTAGGCAACAAGTGCCAACCCCTCTGCCCATTCTTCTTCCTAGCTTACCCAGCTATTGTTGCTTTTCCAGATACTTTCATTTCTTTACCCTTTTTTTAACAAACGGGCCCAAAATTTAACCCATGCATCCACGTATAAACCCGCCTACACTTCAGGCAAACAACACCAAAAAATGCACACCAAACTCCCCATGTTCCCTTTTTTTACTTCCTTGTGTTTCCTTCTGACTTTCATTTCATTTAATTTTACAACGTTGGTCTTCTTCTTGAGTCCAACCAAGCCAAACATCCATGCGCAAGTATCCACTAAACCCTGTTTTCATTTTCCAGTATCAACCCCATTTTTCTTATTCCATTCTTTCTTGCCTTCCTTTCCCATTCTCTACTACCATTTCTCGTTCTGTTCCTTCTTATCACTTTCCCCCACTTCTTTATGTTTCGTTAGTTATTTTTTTTTTAAAAAAAAAGATGACCTGAGCCCTCATGCTTCAGATACAGTACCAATGGGATTATTAAATTCACTAAACCAAAGCAGCTGAAAATTTTAGAACACGTCCCATAACCAACAAACATACAGCTGCAACCAATTTCTGCTTACATTTATCCACGCTTTCAAGAAGTGTGTTTTACTTTATGTATGAAGTAAAACTACACGCTATAACCTTGTTGGAAATATCTCCCTTTTCTTTCTTTTGCAGATTGGTATCTTTTTGTATTTTTGTACAGCTTAAAGCAAAGTTGCCATTACAAAGGCTACAGGCTACACAAGTTGTTAAATTGTATACTGTATACGCACATACACTGTTATTCTGCTATTTGGTAGTTGGTACTTAGTGTTGCTTATCACCCTAATTTACCACGGAAAAGAGTTTCCCCAAGTTGAAAATTTTAATTAATCAACTATTGGGATCCTATTTCACATCAGCATACAAACATAGCTAATAAATCCACTATTAATATAGCAATTTCTCAGGTTGCTTTTAAATGACCTTGTCACTCTTTTCTTCTCTCAGGATGTTTCATTCACATCCATAATCAAACCCTCTACGTATATTAAAGTTGTCTATACTGATTTTTTTCCCCAACAAAACATCAAGTTCTAACTAGCATAATTATAGATGAATATAGGCACTTAACTAACAAAGATATATAACATTAGAAAGAGTGTAAATGTTTATTCACATTTCCAAGTGTTTTGTCCTATTGTTTTTCATTCCAGCCTTTCTTTACTGATCTATAGGTTTTCAACAGACTTTGCTTTACAGTTTTGTTACCATTTTCTTCAGTTTTTTTTAGATCTCAAGAATGAATGTGTGAGGGTACTAATGAGTATGGATGCACATTTATAGGAGAAAACTAGTATTAAACAATAGGCTACACATATAGGTTGTCTGACTTGTTCTAAATGGAGGTCATAGGCTGCTGCAAGTGATTGAAATGATGTGTTGTTTAGGCATTTCGATACTTACATCTTACAGCTATACTGTAACACCCCACCTCCGCCAGGGTGGCTCTTTCAAGCGACTCTGACTTTGGTGGGGCGTTTTTAAAACAAGGTAAACATGCATAATGATATAGCAAGGCAGGACATGACATATATATATATATATATATATATATAAAAATAAACAGAGTAAGTAGATAAAACAGCGGAAGATTCTTAAACCATTTCAAAAACACAAGTCTGGTACATCAAAATGTCAATTTCCCAAATAAACAAGTCTAGTACATGAAATAACATCATCTGAAACTGAAAAAGAAAACATAAAAGTAGCTATCCCCAAAGTGGAAGAAACCATAGCGAGCCCAAGTCCAAAGCATACATGAGCTATCCAAGAGAGCAGCTAAGATCCAAGCTAGGCTCCTGTATTCCCTCCCTGAGAACTTGGGGGGCGGAAACGGAAGAAAAGAGGCGAAAGAAAACGGGTCAGTCAAAAAGACTGAGTAAGCCCTGCTACGATCAGTCTATAAACTAATAAAGTTAACATCATGATGGAAACTGAGATGATCATAGATAACATCATACTGGCCTGATAAATTAACTATAAGATAGATAGAGGTGTCATCGCATAAACATGGTTAAGTTTTGCACCACGGTGTACTAGCAGCCCAACATAACAGATATTGATCCCTTGGCCCAAGCTTTGGCCCAATAACATGAGGTGACCTTAATACCAGGTCCAGCCCAACGGTCTAGTCGATCGGCTCCCTATAAACCTAACACGTCAAGTGTTGGTGTCCATACGGCCCACATGGATGTAGTTAGACTGTGCTGGGTCCACCTTTGGGTGTATCAAGCCCTCGGGTGTCAACCCCAGACACTTAAGCAATAATGCACAGTCTAAGCCTACTGGTACCCGTGCCTCGAGTTTGTCCAACATCGGACTACGTGCACGTCCGTAGCCCGCCGGACCCGCACCGCTGTACCACTCAGCCGTCGCTTTGGTCGCTTACATCAGTCCAGTAATCGTGCCCCGCCCTAACCTAGCTGTAGGGTTGTGGTGATACCAAACTGGGATTACTGCTGGAACAGACCACGTTGCTAGGGTTTCTAAGAGGGTTAAGTGTGGTTTTAACCCCTCACTAATCATGGATTAAATTAGTTAAGTGTAACCACTTAACCCCATCTAATCCTCGCATCCCCATTATTGGTTAAGTATTAGTGGGCCATGACTTAACCCTAATCATGAGGCATTAATTAATTAACGCACCTTAACCTCTCACATTAGACCTTGTTGTGGTTACTAGTTAGGCCGGGCAGGTCCGGGTAGCTTTACACCACAACTTGGTCTAACCTCGGGTCTTGGCACCCCATGACCAACTTCTCACATTGGGTCCTATTGTTTGTAGCCACTAGTTAAGCCGGTCGGTTCCGGGTAGAATTACGCTACAAACTCAACCCAACCTCGAGTTGGCCACACTTATGTTTTCTAAGTGTCATGTCCACTTTATTTCAAAACATAATTACAAGTCAACAATTACTTGGGTAGACCTAACTTAATAGGTAAATTCCCAAGGGGTAGACCTAACTTAATAGGTAAATTCCCAATCTTATATTTTCATGTATTTTAAGTTTACCCAAACCCCCCAACGTCATTCTATCGCTTACATATTCGTAATAACGCATAAAGGATAGGAAGAGGGAACTTGGCACAACATACATGATGGACTTGCATATCACAACAAACACACATAACATGTTAGACTTGCACAACTTAGCATCGTGAACTTGCATATTACCATAAACGTGCATAACATGTTAAACTTGCATAACTTAGCATAGTGAACTTGCATATTGCCATAAACATGCATAACATGTTAAACTTGCATAACTTAGCATAGTGAACTTGCATATTGCCATAAACATGCATAACATGTTAAACTTGCCTAACATGGCATAGGGAACTTGCATAAACATGCATAACTTGTCAAACATGCACAACTTGTCAAACATGCACAACTTGTCATTTTAAACTTGCATAAGCATGCATAACTTATTAAACATGCATAACATGGCATAGTGAACTTGCATAAACATGCATAACTTGTCAAACATGCACAACTTGTCAAACATGCACAACTTGTCATTTTAAACTTGCATAAGCATGCATAACTTATTAAACATGCATAACATGGCATAGTGAACTTGCATAAACATGCATAACTTGTCAAACATGCACAACTTGTCAAACATGCACAACTTGTCATTTTAAACTTGCATAAATATGCATAACTTGTTAAACTTGCAAATCATGGCTTAGTAAACTTGCATAAACATGCATAACTTATTAAACATACAAATCATGGCTTAGCAAACTTGCATAAACATGCATAACTTATTAAACATACAAATCATGGCTTAGCAAACTTGCATAAACATGCATAACTTATTAATCTTGCAAATCATGGCTTAGTATACATGCATAACTCAATAGACTTGCAAATCATGGCTTAGTACCCTTGCATAAACATGCACAACTCAATAAACATACATAAACCCCAACTTTCATCACACATTAACTTTAGAGTTTCTAAAATGAAGGTAAGAGGGCTTACAATGCTTATGCGGACTCAAATAAGTATAGCAAATGTGAAAAACCCCTTAAGAAACTAATTAAACCCCAAAAATGCAAGCAAACTTGATCAAGACTCCTCCTTTATGATGCCAAATAGAGAAACAAGCCTTTAATGCAAGCTAAGGAGGATCATACAAGCCTAAATATACTTGTATGCATGGAAATCTCTTAGGGATTTGCTTAGGAGTTGTATGAAGAGGGTGGAGGCCATGAGAGTTTTGATTTTGCCATAGTTTAGTTGCTAGGATGAATAATGAATGATTTAGGGTAGGTTAGGGTCTTATTTATAGATTAGGTTAGTGATTTAGACCATAGGATTAACCCTAGGTTGAATTAGGGCCATCAGATCTCGGAACTCTCTAGAAACAGGCCACAAGACCCAACCCCAATCAGAAATGGTGCACCAGGCTAAACAGCCGGGCACCCCCTGTCGACAGGGCAGTCGACATGCCAAGACCCCTGTCGACAGGCCTGTCGACATGGGGTCCTGGGCGGGAATTTTTCCCGCCTGCCCAGTTTGCCCTAACCCTTGTATTTTAATTCGAAATTTAAATCTGTTTACACTTAAGAATTTTCTGAAAACTTCAATGGGCCTTAACTGGGTCATACGGACTCCGATTTTCGAAAACTCGGATTCTATTTCGCGTATTTTTCCGAGACGAACGCAATGGCATAGCCCGTTTCCCTTGATTCCCATTTTATAATTTAATTCTGCCTCAATTTATGTTATAACAGATTATTAGAAATACGGGTTGTTACATTCTCCCCTCCTTAAAGGATTTCGTCCCCGAAATCTTCAAGTTAGGAAGAACGTATCCTACCATCCAATCATCCATCTACTCAAAGCATCATCCACGAGCAATCATTGTCCTTACAAGATTCTAAATGTGGTATGAACTTATGCAAAAGTGTGTGTATATGTACTTATCTAATGCAAAGATCAGGCGGTTACTGATACAGTAAACCTCCTTAATGCATATGTATGTAAATCAGGCGGTTACTGATACAGTAAACCTCCTTAATGCATATGTATGTCAGTGAAATGAATCCATATGTATGCAAATTCCTAAATTCATAGTATCTATATGAGTGCACATAACATTCATCCATATGCAACATCCATGTGGTGGCACAACAAGTTTCAATCATGAATAAGCATAAACACTCATGCCTATGCAATATGAAGAGTGTGTGAGCCGATCTAGTGCCTAATGTGTATAATGCATCCACGAGTAACCACTTGCAAACACTTGCAACCACTTGCAAACATCAAGCATAACATGTTTCAAATACATGTTTCATCCAAAGGGTTTCTACCTAAGATTCTCATGACAAGATAGACACGATAAACTAGATAAACTAGATAAACTCCTTTTTGGATTACAAGAAATCCATTCAAACTTTGACATATAGTACTAACCGATGAGTCTTAACCCCCTTATGGAGTTTACAATAGAAATAAGATCGAGAATGGGACCGAGAGGATATATACAAAAGATAACTTGCAAGCAAGCTCCACAGGAAAACAAGGATCAAGGATGCACTCCTACAAAGAGATATGATGCGTGTATCTAGTCTTCACTCTTCTTAGTCACGTTTCCTTGAGCTTAATTCCACTGTGCTTTGACCGTCTTTTATTTCATGATTTCTTGGCTTCCTAACTCCTAATTACCAAATTCGAGTTGGAACTCATTTCATTATCGCCTCTCGTCTTTCTTTTCCACTTATTCTTTTTTCTGTATACTTGGCTTAAACGTACTATAACCTCATGATTTCATGCAAGCTCTCCAAAATTCACTAGTGAATCCTGGATCTCGTCCACTTACTATAAAGTATTCCACGCAGCAGAACTTTTCTTGAAAATACCAATCCACGTTGCCAATTGCCCTTATAAACGTGATTTTCTATAACTCATGCTTAATCGAAATGAACCATCCGCCTATGAGTGATAGGCCATACCTAGATTCAATTGCCTACCCATGGCTTCCTGTAGGTTATTCCAAAACTGGCCAACTTCTCGAGGATAAACCCATGATGCAGTCCTCTCGCTCTTTACCGGACTGAAATGAGCACTCTTCGTGAGTCTACCTAATATGACCCACATACCCGTATTCCCTTTCTTTGATCTAGGTAGTCTATCCACATAATCTATCGAGATGTTTTCACACTTCCCTTGCGAAACCTCCAATGGAGGTAATGGCCCGCTGGGCTCCTATGACTTGGCCTTAACCTGGTGGCACATCATGCATCCTGAGACCAACTCGGCCACCTCCTCGAGTGATGCGTATCTTCAAGAACCTTCTTTACCAAGTCTTCCACCCGAGGAACACATAATCTCTCATCGCGCCTTAGTCATCCCTTGTCATCTATAATATATCTAGCGAGGTGACTTAACATCTCGCCTCGAATCAACTGGTCCATGTTCTTGACTAACTGCGGGTCTTCTTCCTGTGAAACCCCCTTCTTGATCCAGAAGAGTAAGTCTAAGCTCTGGGAATGCTAACTAACTAGCCAAACGGAGAAAGCTTCTTACTTCAATTGCCCTTCTCAGAGCTTTCCGGTCTTAAACCGCAGCCACTTTAGCGGAATCCACCGCTAAGCCTTACTTAAGAACTATGTGCCCAAGAAATCCAACTTCTTTCCTCCAAAGTGACATTTGGAGAACTTGTCCTTCAACTGGTGGCTCTAAGCGTATCCATCTCCTCCTTGAGATGTATAGCATGTTCTTCCTCGTTCTTTTGAGGAGATCAAAATATCGTCTACGACGACCATGACAAACTTGTTCAAGGACTCCTTAAACACCCAACCTATCAAGTTCACGTAATATGCGGGTGCATTAGTCAAACCAAGTAGCATGACTAGCCATTCTAAAAATTCCATCTAGAGTCCTAAACGCAGTCTTGTCAATTCCATCCTCAGCCATCCTAAGCTGATGGAATCCGGTAGCTAGATCAAAAGAAAACAGATGCTCCTACAAGCTGATCAAACAAATCATCGATCCTTGGTAACGGTTGTCTATTCTTCTCACGATAATCAACACGCAAGCGAAGCAAACTGTCCATATTAGTAACGAATGCTACTGGAGCACTCTACTCGAGAATACTTCGTCTCAGGAAGTTCTTCTCAAGCAACTCCTTGACTTGCTTTCTTAACTCTCATCTCGTGAGGTCATGTGCCTAACCGGCCACAAAACTGGCTTGGTATTACCAACCAGATAATGCGGAAATCTATCCCACGTCTAAGGGTAACCCCTTCACTTTCCCCAAGATATCAGGATGTTCTCGGACCACCCTCACAGATTGCAAACTATCGATAGATGAGTCGAGGGATTTCAAGATAACATAACATGACGGGACCCATAGGGTTGCCAGAAATTTCTAGGGTATTACCGAGGCGAGTCATGAGCCTCACAACCCCATATACAAAAACCCAGAATGGCTCCAAAACAGGACAACCATTCCATGCCCAAAACCAACCCATATCCCCGGAAACCGAGAATATAAACATTCCACGAGAATTCTATACTCAAGATAGAAATTTTCAAATCCACTCAGACCACAGACAAACGGGCAGAACCCCCAATTGGATTTGAAACACATACGGGATCATCAACTAGGCTAGTACTTAGGTGCAAACTTTCA
Source organism: Allium sativum (assembly GCA_030737875.1). NCBI lineage: Eukaryota > Viridiplantae > Streptophyta > Magnoliopsida > Asparagales > Amaryllidaceae > Allium > Allium sativum. The sequence goes on along the minus strand of CM060922.1, from coordinate 699,404,084 downwards.
ACTAGATCAGATGAAATAAAACTATGCGATGTGCCAGAATCAAACAAAGTACGAACAGGGAAAGTCAGAAAATGTAAACAAGACTTTCAACAAAAAACACTACCTCTATCATGAGCTGGAAGAACGGTGTTGAGGGGATGAACTCGCCCTCCAGATAATCCTGCATACTGAGTCTGACCTTGCCCTTGTTTCCTCGGGCAATCCTTGCTGAGATGTCCAAACTCACCACACTGAAAGCATTCGCCCCGCTTTCTCTTCTTCTTCCTGCATTCCCTGTATATATGTCCAACTTTACCACAGAAGTTGCATTTCCTATTCCCTCTTGGCTTGTCCTTGCGGTTGTTGTTATTCTTGCCCCGTTTCCCGGAATTTACTCTCTTGCCTTGAGACTTATTCGCCTTGACCTCTTTCTTGTCATGGTTATCTTCTTCTTGAAGTAGGGCCAAATTCACCAAACTCTCGAAAGTCGCCCCCAAGGGTATATGAGACATGGCCAAACTATGTAATGGCTCGTTTAATCCTAGAGCAAAGTGTAGGGCCTTCTTCTGAGCTGTATTAATCAAGTCTAAATCGACCCGAGCCAGTTGATTAAACTTATCTATGTATTCCCTAATAGTCATATCCCCTTGCTTCAGTGATAAGAATCTCAGTCCAAACCTTCCTCTAAAGTCATCCCAAGTCTCAATTGGCCTGGTCGCGGTGGTGACTACCCACCAACGTGCAGCTTCTTCCTTTAGCAACCATACTACCAATAAAACCTTCCTGCGGTCACCTATATCAAAGGTGGCTAAAAGATCTTCGGTCTCTTTCAACCAATTCCTTGCCTCTACAATAGTCTCTGTTCCACTAAAATTCCTGCCACCCATCATCTTAAAGTTCTTACAAGTTTCCGCAAAATCCGCTTGTGGAGGCTGAGGGGGAAGAGGAACATCAGCTACGGGAGGAGGAGGAGGAACAGCGGCCTCAACTGGGAAGACAACATTAGGGACACCCGGGACCGGTGCCGTGACTTCCAAGTACTGACGAAACCAATCGGGTATTGTTACTCCTTCGGGCAAGATGAGGTTATCAGACATGCTGGAAACGAAAAGAAAAGAGTTCAAACGAGGAGTCAAAGGATAGTGCTAATGGCTTTTGGGGAATAGCCTTTAAAAACAACTAGACTTTTCTTTGGAAAATACTTTATACTTGGTTTTGAAAACGGTTTTTCAAAAGTTTTAAAAACCTTTTTATCCCTTCTCGTAAACCTGGCTCTGATACCAAATGTAACACCCCACCTCCGCCAGGGTGGCTCTTTCAAGCGACTCTGACTTTGGTGGGGCGTTTTTAAAACAAGGTAAACATGCATAATGATATAGCAAGGCAGGACATGACATATATATATATATATATATATAAACAGAGTAAGTAGATAAAACAGCGGAAGATTCTTAAACCATTTCAAAAACACAAGTCTGGTACATCAAAATGTCAATTTCCCAAATAAACAAGTCTAGTACATGAAATAACATCATCTGAAACTGAAAAAGAAAACATAAAAGTAGCTATCCCCAAAGTGGAAGAAACCATAGCGAGCCCAAGTCCAAAGCATACATGAGCTATCCAAGAGAGCAGCTAAGATCCAAGCTAGGCTCCTGGATTCCCTCCCTGAGAACCTGGGGGGCGGAAACGGAAGAAAAGAGGCGAAAGAAAACGGGTCAGTCAAAAAGACTGAGTAAGCCCTGCTACGATCAGTCTATAAACTAATAAAGTTAACATCATGATGGAAACTGAGATGATCATAGATAACATCATACTGGCCTGATAAATTAACTATAAGATAGATAGAGGTGTCATCGCATAAACATGGTTAAGTTTTGCACCACGGTGTACTAGCAGCCCAACATAACAGATATTGATCCCTTGGCCCAAGCTTTGGCCCAATAACATGAGGTGACCTTAATACCAGGTCCAGCCCAACGGTCTAGTCGATCGGCTCCCTATAAACCTAACACGTCAAGTGTTGGTGTCCATACGGCCCACATGGATGTAGTTAGACTGTGCTGGGTCCACCTTTGGGTGTATCAAGCCCTCGGGTGTCAACCCCAGACACTTAAGCAATAATGCACAGTCTAAGCCTACTGGTACCCGTGCCTCGAGTTTGTCCAACATCGGACTACGTGCACGTCCGTAGCCCGCCGGACCCGCACCGCTGTACCACTCAGCCGTCGCTTTGGTCGCTTACATCAGTCCAGTAATCGTGCCCCGCCCTAACCTAGCTGTAGGGTTGTGGTGATACCAAACTGGGATTACTGCTGGAACAGACCACGTTGCTAGGGTTTCTAAGAGGGTTAAGTGTGGTTTTAACCCCTCACTAATCATGGATTAAATTAGTTAAGTGTAACCACTTAACCCCATCTAATCCTCGCATCCCCATTATTGGTTAAGTATTAGTGGGCCATGACTTAACCCTAATCATGAGGCATTAATTAATTAACGCACCTTAACCTCTCACATTAGACCTTGTTGTGGTTACTAGTTAGGCCGGGCGGGTCCGGGTAGCTTTACACCACAACTTGGTCTAACCTCGGGTCTTGGCACCCCATGACCAACTTCTCACATTGGGTCCTATTGTTTGTAGCCACTAGTTAAGCCGGTCGGTTCCGGGTAGAATTACGCTACAAACTCAACCCAACCTCGAGTTGGCCACACTTATGTTTTCTAAGTGTCATGTTCACTTTATTTCAAAACATAATTACAAGTCAACAATTACTTGGGTAGACCTAACTTAATAGGTAAATTCCCAAGGGGTAGACCTAACTTAATAGGTAAATTCCCAATCTTATATTTTCATGTATTTTAAGTTTACCCAAACCCCCCAACGTCATTCTATCGCTTACATATTCGTAATAACGCATAAAGGATAGGAAGAGGGAACTTGGCACAACATACATGATGGACTTGCATATCACAACAAACACACATAACATGTTAGACTTGCACAACTTAGCATCGTGAACTTGCATATTACCATAAACGTGCATAACATGTTAAACTTGCATAACTTAGCATAGTGAACTTGCATATTGCCATAAACATGCATAACATGTTAAACTTGCATAACTTAGCATAGTGAACTTGCATATTGCCATAAACATGCATAACATGTTAAACTTGCATAACTTAGCATAGTGAACTTGCATATTGCCATAAACATGCATAACATGTTAAACTTGCCTAACATGGCATAGGGAACTTGCATAAACATGCATAACTTGTCAAACATGCACAACTTGTCATTTTAAACTTGCATAAGCATGCATAACTTATTAAACATGCATAACATGGCATAGTGAACTTGCATAAACATGCATAACTTGTCAAACATGCACAACTTGTCAAACATGCACAACTTGTCATTTTAAACTTGCATAAGCATGCATAACTTATTAAACATGCATAACATGGCATAGTGAACTTGCATAAACATGCATAACTTGTCAAACATGCACAACTTGTCAAACATGCACAACTTGTCATTTTAAACTTGCATAAATATGCATAACTTGTTAAACTTGCAAATCATGGCTTAGTAAACTTGCATAAACATGCATAACTTATTAAACATACAAATCATGGCTTAGCAAACTTGCATAAACATGCATAACTTATTAAACATACAAATCATGGCTTAGCAAACTTGCATAAACATGCATAACTTATTAATCTTGCAAATCATGGCTTAGTATACATGCATAACTCAATAGACTTGCAAATCATGGCTTAGTACCCTTGCATAAACATGCACAACTCAATAAACATACATAAACCCCAACTTTCATCACACATTAACTTTAGAGTTTCTAAAATGAAGGTAAGAGGGCTTACAATGCTTATGCGGACTCAAATGAGTATAGCAAATGTGAAAAACCCCTTAAGCAACTAATTAAACCCCAAAAATGCAAGCAAACTTGATCAAGACTCCTCCTTTATGATGCCAAATAGAGAAACAAGCCTTTAATGCAAGCTAAGGAGGATCATACAAGCCTAAATATACTTGTATGCATGGAAATCTCTTAGGGATTTGCTTAGGAGTTGTATGAAGAGGGTGGAGGCCATGAGAGTTTTGATTTTGCCATAGTTTAGTTGCTAGGATGAATAATGAATGATTTAGGGTAGGTTAGGGTCTTATTTATAGATTAGGTTAGTGATTTAGACCATAGGATTAACCTTAGGTTGAATTAGGGCCATCAGATCTCGGAACTCTCTAGAAACAGGCCACAAGACCCAACCCCAATCAGAAATGGTGCACCAGGCTAAACAGCCGGGCACCCCCTGTCGACAGGGCAGTCGACATGCCAAGACCCCTGTCGACAGGCCTGTCGACATGGGGTCCTGGGCGGGAATTTTTCCCGCCTGCCCAGTTTGCCCTAACCCTTGTATTTTAATTCGAAATTTAAATCTGTTTACACTTAAGAATTTTCTGAAAACTTCAATGGGCCTTAACTGGGTCATACGGACTCCGATTTTCGAAAACTCGGATTCTATTTCGCGTATTTTTCCGAGACGAACGCAATGGCATAGCCCATTTCCCTTGATTCCCATTTTATAATTTAATTCTGCCTCAATTTATGTTATAACAGATTATTAGAAATACGGGTTGTTACATATACTACGGCCATGTCAAAGTACTTTAAAACTAAACTTAGCTCTTAAGTAATGTATTCATCCTACTCAAAATATTGTGTAGTCCTATATATGGGCAGTACTATGATGTGAAGGCTTATGCAAAATGTACTGATTGTTTAAATCTATCTATACTTAGTTTATAGGTGATCTAAGCGACTAAGCAGCTATGTACAAATAGATTTTACTATCAATTCCTTTGATTTGAATAAACTTGACTGTCTATATTATATTTGAAAGAGTGTGTGTGTGTGTGTGTGCAGGCCTTAACATTTACTCCTCCATGTGCTAGTGTGTATGTATGTAGACTGTTTACACATTAGAGTAGTCCGTGCTAGGCTGTCTACAACATAGCTAGGTTGTCTACAACATACAGTATTGGAAATGTAAAATTTAAGCCTTAGCCGTTATACTATCTATTAGCTATGCAGCATTGCACGTGAAAAAAAGAAACTGCAATATTAATTCCAACAATGAATGGTCGTGCACCCTCTCTTTGCATATTGAATAATGCTACATTTTGTACACACTTGGATGTGAAGCAAATGAGTTCTATTTTGAATGTTTTTATATGTTATTCTATGTAATCCTATATTACAACAAGTTTTTAATTGCAAACAAAAATGTCAAAACAACATTTACTATATATATATATATATAAAACTATAACAAATAAAAATATACACATAGGATACTTAATTATTTATATTAGTATTCTATAATATTCAAATCCAAGATTGCATATATTTAATCATAGTTAAAAACACATTAAAAATACAAAACAAAATGATACAATATTATTTACTGCTTTTACATACATATATACACTGGTTAATACAATAAAATGTATATATACTTTAAATTTTACTCAATATTTATTATTCACAATTTATTTTTTTAAAATCGATTATTGAAATAATCCTTAATAAATCGCATTACAAACTCGGTTAAAAACCGTTATATTACAGGTAACATAGATATTTTGGTATGTTTAACTTTGCTTGTTCCTTCATGAGTCACTTGCAAAGTTTTCCAGATTTCATATGCAGATTTACAAACTAATACCATATTAAATTCATTTTTATCTAATGAAAAGAATAAAATATTCATAGTTTTTGAATTGTTTTGAATAGTGGCTTTTTGATCATTAGTCGATTGCGCAAAATTAACAGTGGGTTCAACATATTCAGTCTGTGTGATATTCCAAGTGTCTAATCCTATTGATTGTAAATAATATTTCATTCTACAAGCCCAATATGCATGATTACTACCATTGAATAATGGTAGTCTGATGGTGGACTGGCCCTCTACAAATGAACTACTAGTATTGGCAATTCCATTGTTGGTTGTTGTTTAAACTTTCAAATTTTCAGATTACAAAAACTTTGAAAATCGATGCTCTGATACCAACTGTTTGGGATGCGGATTAAGGATCTTAAAGCAAATTAAACACTGGAGGGGGATGAATAGTGTTTTATGGATTTTATAAATTTCTTGAAATCTTTTTTAAATTTATCAAAATGTTATGCAAATCACAGATATCAACAACCACAAAATCAATCACAGATGCAGATAATAAAAATAAAAGCCAGTAAAAGGAAAGTACACACTGGGATTTTATGCTAGTTCAAAGTTACCCTACATCTAGTCCCATACAAAACTGGGTTGATGTGGATCTATTTTCAGCTAATATTCAATATTACAATCCTTGATTTTAGGGTAATAAGGACACATCCAAACCGATTTCCGGAGTATAGTGAGACTTGATTGATTTCCGGACCACAACCTACACCCAATTGATATCCGGGACACAATCACACCCGGTCGAGTTATACGGGACACGACCACACCTTTCCCAGTATCAGTTTTGGAAGATTGACTTGATATAACTAGATCTTGCGGTCCTTGATTACAAATATCCTATAACTTTTGAGTAGCACTTGAATTTCAGAAAGAGTTTGACAGAGAACTGAAAGAGAAAGTGATTGATATAATTCTCTTTGAAAATCAGTAGAGTATAAGTGTGGAATTTAAAAAATTAAGAAGAATAATGGAGAGAGAAGAAAGGAAGAAGAGGATAATGAAAATTCAGTAAAAAAAATCAAATTTAGAAGCTCCTTTCAGAATAGTTTTGAATTCAAAAGACATAACTTTTCAAAGTTTAAATTCGAAAACAAACTGTGCATATGTCGACATATAAAAATGCATACCTTGACATGCCTTAGAAAAAGTTCAAAAAATAAATTTTTAATTGAGGAAAATAATAATTAAATAGATTATGGTAATTCTTGAGTTAAAACAAACTATATTCCTTTATATTGAAATAGAGTTTTTCAAGTAAAAATAAATTAAAAACATATATTCAAGAGGATATAAAAATGATTAAAAACTAAATATAAAATGATATAAAAGTATATTTACAAAACTTATGAATATAAGAAATATATTGGAATTTATTAAATATAAATAAGGAAATTGAAAAAATAAGTAACTATAATAAAATTAATATTAAATCTATAAGTAAGAAACATTTGAATCAGGAGTTAAAATACATAAAATATAATTTTAAAACATAAGTAAAAATATATTCTCAGAAGTTAAAATATATTTAAAAAATAAGAGATATAGATTCAAAATAAGGAAGTAAATTTGAAATCATTTTGAAAATAGATTTAAAACATGGAAGTAAATTATTTTCAAAGTAGATTGAAAACAAGGAAGTAATTTTGAAATTATTTTGAAAATAGTGAGAGAAGTTTGAAATCAGAATTCAGTTCTAACCAGAGTTTTAATAAAATTCTAGGCTCATTTACTTTATATTTCTTGGACTTTTGTTATTCATGATCTTGTTTCGTGAACTCTTCTACTTTGAAATCTTGATTCTTTGAACTGTGTAGTCTTTAATAATCAATACCTGCATAGATTTCCTCTGTGTGTGTGTGTATATATAAAAATATATATATATATATATATATATATATATATATATATATTCTAGAAAATAGTTTTAGTATATATTTTATAATAATAATATTTGAAACAAGATTGTTTTCACCAAAACCATCATCATCAATATCTCAATCCCTAATACTAACTTGATGATATCCATATTTCGAATCAAATTATGTATAAAAAAAAAAAAATACGCTATGTAATTCATCTAACAAGTCATCAATCAAAGGAATAGGAAATTTATTTTTAATAGTTCGTCTATTCAAAGCTCTATAGTCAACACATAATCTCCAACTTCCATCTTTCTTTTTAACCATGACAATAGGGGAGAAAAAGAATTAGAACTAGGCCTAATTATTCCAAATTTAAGCATATCAGAAATTAATGCATCTAGTTCTCTTTAATATATTGTAAGTATATTTATATGGTCTAAAAATTGGTTTAGCTCCCTCCAAAAGAGGAATTTTGTGATCACATACCCTTTTTATTGGTAGCACATTTGTTGGTGTAGTGACTAAAGGAAATTGGTCAAGTATAATTTGAATATCTTGTTGCAAAATTTGGTTATGAAGTAGCAACAGGTAGCAACATGAAATGTAAGGTTGCTGAGTTGAATTATTTAGTTGGTTTTTTTCTTTAATCGCTTAAATGTCACTTTGTAATAAACCATGCCATTTATACTCTTTGGCCCCTGTAGGAAAACCTTACTTGCAATTTTTTGAAATTGAAACAAATTTCCATCCGTTATGCTTCCAACACAATTTGGCATGAATCCATAGGTAATACTGAAAGATCAAGAGGCATCTTGCAGCCCTGACTGTGTAGTGTGACAAAAGAGCAAATTTCAGACTCTTTTAATTTATGGCCATTAGCAACTTGAACCTTATGATTTAGATAGTTTTAATTTATGTGCTAGGGTTGTATCAATACGACCTTCTTTTGGTAAATGTTGTTATTACCTTGTCTATTAGGATTCGTTTTCAACCATGATTCAGGAGGAGTCAAAGCCTAATGGTAGGGAAGCCTTCAAGGGAGAAGCACAACTGAAGAAGAGTACTCTTCCTGAGCTAGTTGGGCCGCAACTTACTGGGACCGTTTTTCAATCGTTTTATTGAGCCTATTAATTTGATCATCGTGAAGAGCTCTATATAACTCTCTTGCTTATTTTGACTATTTTTCCAACTCAATGATATGATCTCCAAAAGAATTAAACTATTCTTTCAAACTATGTATCCTAGATTCCAAGGATGTTATACCAGCCTGTAATATCATGTAGTTGAACTTGCGAGCATTGACTTGTTGAGACTTCTCAAATTGGTCTGTCATTTCCCTGTATTGAGATTGTGGCTTTTCTTTGATATCATAAGCATGTTGAATCTTCTTTTCACACAAACTCGCTTTAGCAGATTCAAGCTAGCGAATTCGGAGCTCATAACCCTCTAGGTTGGTCGTTGAAACCTCGTCCCTTCGGCAGGAAATGGAAAGGCCATGGGGAGGGATAAGGAGGTCTAAAAACGAACTAAGAAAGCATTGTTGGGGAGCCGGAGAGCAATCGCCTAAACAAAGAAGAAAGCATTGATGAGGAGTGATCTTAGGGACTCTTGCCTCGGCATAGTGATGAAATTTTTAGCCTATGCTTCCTTGTGAAGGGCGATCTCTTCATCAATCTCTGTAAGCTTGTTTCTTTATATTCATAATGTCTCCCATCAAAATAAGAAGAGTCTAATTCCCTTCAGGAGGCTCTAATAGAGGTACTTACCAACATTAATCATCTCTTTCGAAAGAAAAACATGGATTAGAAGAAAAAACGTGACTGATAAAGGTAAGATGAAAACACACTTACACAGATAGAATCGGAGTAGGTACAACATTAAAATTCATAATAAGCGTACCTTAGTGAAATTACAATATGACGTCAAAACGACATAATATTTGAAAAATAAATAAAAACATCCCAAGGGAACCATCATTGAATGAAAAGATAAGAGATCAGGTGTTTCCTTTATCTAAGTCAAGCACTTTATGGTCTAAGTAACCATCACCAGGGAGCACAGCTAGGAAACCTTTTAAGTGCTAGAATCGTGAAGACATTTTGAAAGGTGACTTATTAAGGTGGAACCAAATTTTTTTTCTCCTAGGGCATTGTTCTTGACATTCCAAAAATTATTAAGGTGAAACCAAATTTTTTTCTTTAAAAATTGTTAAGGGGTTACCAATGAGGAAAATAATCTATTAACAAATTAAGATAATTTTACCTTATTACATATTTAGCCTCTTAACAAATAAAGGTCAATTTACCTTAACAAATATTGCAAGGACCGTAGTAATTTTTTTTATTCGCATATATTAATTTTTTTAAAATCCTAAAGGATAAGCGTTTTCGGAGGAATAGGATCGCATTATGATTATTATTATTTGTCAACATAAATATGCCGAATTTTATAATTACGGAAGAAATGCATAGAAATAATTATTAATTTTTGACATATCAGAGTAAAATACATGTATAATTGATTACGTACTGCATTCGGTGCAGTGGTGATGAACTGCTTATTTTAATTTGGTTTCCCTTATCGAATAAGTTTTTTTAAACCTGATTTGAAGCCGCAATCCAAGAATATTGTGCAGTGTGAAATAATATGCTTGTATAGTCACTTACCGATTTTTCAAAGAGTTGAGTGTTTTTTAAAAATGCCCCCCTTTAACAATAGCTGGAGTGTCAATAAAAACACTGTCTTCAAACCACGTGCAGCAGCAACGCTCCTGTTTTGTGTTTGCAACATTCCTACTGTTCCAACAAAAAAGCCACTTCAGTCTCAGGAACTTCTAAATGGTCAGGAAAAATTGCCTCTTAAATAGGGCATAGATGTTGAAGAGAACATCACAAACCATGATCACATCTTCATTGATGGTCACGTACAATTTGTGCCATAATTTTTCTCCCTCTCTTCAACTTAGGATAAAGTCTTGGGAACTTAGGCCAAGGCTTTCTCTGTTTTAGCCGACGCCTCCATAGCTTTTGTCGAAGCATCCTCAGCCTCCGATAAACTGGATTCCAACTCACTACTTAATTTTAGACCCCACAAGCTCCCTCTTATTATTTATGACTTCATTTCCAAAGCTCACTAAAGATGGCTCCATGGTCACAACGTGTTTGATGCAATTCCACCGCAAAAGCGCATCCCAACATAAACGATCTAAAAATCATTATAAATAACCAAAAAATAAAGGTTTATTGGTTATTATGTAAGGAAATCTCTTTTGAAGACTGTGGAATATGTCAGTGAAAGCATCGCCTAGGGGGTGGTAGATGCATTACAGGAAACACAGCAGCATTGAAAGAGGAAACATAGTCAATTTTCAACCACCTCATCTATTCAACTTACACAGAGACAACAATTCCCACTTGGACGTGTAATACACGGTGGGAGTTGAGACTCTAAAACATGGTCAAGGCAAACCATACCAAATAAATTGATAATCAATTTATTTGGTATGATACCGTTTAATTTCATGTGGTTCGGCAAACCATACCAAATAAATTGATTATCAAAATTTTTGGTATCATTTTAATTGGTAGCGGTTGGTAATGGTGATAAGTGGTAATATGGTAAACATGTCCAACTGTAATCCGCTCTTTGTCCTCGTAGATATATTCCTCGGTTTAGCCCTACAAAGGAGTGAGGTTTTGTTCCTCAAAAAGACTCTTTGCTATTAGAAGCCTGGACTCTTCTATATAAGCTTCCGCATCATATCAGCATGAAATTAAACGGTATGATAATGATAATTAACTTTAAATTTAATAATTACCATACATGTCATATATATTCGCACACATAAACATGCATACGTATATATCTATATGTGTGCATATATAATATTTCTATTATGTAACACCGCATTTAAAATATAATGATTTAATAGAAAATATAGCAAAATAATTTTATGTTATCAAACTAAATGCAATTCTTATTGTGTATTTTTTAAAGATAATATGATTTTGTACAATATTTAGATTCTTGTCTACACAAAATAAAAGTGAAAAATATTCATATAATAGAAAATAACAACTCTTAATATTACTCTTTTAGCATAAAAAATTGTAAACAAATAGATATCAAACTCGCAAACGGTAAAAAATAATTACAGACCTCTACTAACTATTACCAACCAAAAATTGAATTATCGGTTTACCAATTACTTTTGTTGGTAATAGTACAATTTTTCTATTATATATAATGGTATGATAATGGTTTTGAATACGAATTTTCGATATCGAACCAAATCTATCTCTAGAGTGGATTATCACATTCAAGGACTGAAAATAGTAGAATAATTTATAAGGATGGTTTGGTTAATGCCCCTTTTAAGTTTCAAATTAAATAAAACATCATTGTCCAAAAATATATGCAAATTAGGTTTATATTTTCTGAAAATCATCAAAAATCAATGTAAAACGCTATCAAATTCAAGACTTAGTTCAATTTGTAATCATCTACTCATGTAAGAAAAGTAAAAAAGGTTAAAAAATGCATCAAAAAACATAAAAGTCACGTTTTGACAAAACTTGCAGGAAATTATGCAGTTTTCCTAAAAATTGCATATATTAGCGCATTACAAACAATAATTACATACTTCTATAAATTTTTTGTTGAATGCTTCAAATTTTCAAATATGATACCTGCAATTATTCAACATGACATTATTGTAGAAAAATCATGAAGAAAATAATGTAAATTGCATATGATTGAAAAAAAGCCCGCTTTTAGAAAAAATACAGATAGAAATGCAACTTTACTAAATAACTGCAGACAGTTTGCAAGTTTTCTATAGATTCTGTATGCATATACAGAGGTAATCTCTGCACTTTTTTCACAATAAATGCAGAAATTTCTATATCTTTTTCTTTTCAGTATTCTTTTTTATTATTTACAATTTTTGAATTATTTTAAAGCACCATAGTAAAAAATTACGTAAACAATATTGTTATAGTTTTAGGAATCTCTTTACAATGAAGCTTAAACTGAAATCCGTCTTATATATTGTTTAGTTTCAGGGACCTTCCCCTTAATTTCACTAATTTATATCTAGATGAGCGTTCTCATGACTTAAACATAGAAAAACCACTCTTGATAGTAAGGCATGATCAAATATCCAATATATAAAATGATAATTGTCATGAGTAGATGATGAGAGTAACATGATCTAGTTGAGTCGACGATAAGTTGACTAAGGATGATCAATATTCTATAAGGGAATTAAGGACGAAGTAAAAACTATTATGGATGAGTTCCTCAGTGATAGAGACGAAACCCTCTAGAGGTATTCACATACGATCAAGCATAATGGAACTCTTATTGTTAGCATCATCTTGCTTCCTAGCTTGACTCCTGGTTTCTGGCATGGTGGCTTTGGCGTTTGTGTATGGGAATTGGTGGTGGGTGTTTAGGGAGATGAGTTGGCATAGAGAGGAAGTGAGGGAATTAAGGATCAACACTGTGTAATCACAAGAATTGGAGTGATCAACACGGTGAAAAGATGCAGATTTATGAGGGGGAATCAAGATAGAGAAGAGGCACAGAAATGGGTTATCAGCAAGAGTGGATCCACATAAAACAAGTGATCAACTTGTGGAAAAGAAGGAAAATCTAAGGAGGAAGAAATATAGAAAAAGATCACGAAAAGAAAAAAGAAGAACACAGCAATATAGGGTAAGTGTAATTGATTTAATTTATGATTTCTACATTCTGTTACAAGGCCTAGGAGGTCCATTTATACATGCTTTTAAAATTATCAATTGCCAGAATTTACATAATTGCCATAAGTTTTAACTACAATATATATATATATATATGTGTGTGTGTGTGTGTGTGTGTGTGTCATTGTGCACATGCACAAGATGCATGACCCTTTTATTCATCCCTGGCTATGAATTCTTTCTTTTAATCTTTAGTTATGGATCATTATACTCCATAGATGTTTCAAAAAAAATTTTACAATCATCTCCAGGTCCTTGCATTAATTGATGTTTGCTATTTTTGTATGTGTTTGATGAAATGCCACTTAGAATTTCCTATGCATCACTTGTTTGATGATATATCTGACTGTAACAACTCCCCTCCCATTGAAAAAGAGACCATGTCTCAAGGTCTAAGGTAGGGAATTTCTTGATTATATCCCAAAAGTCTTCCCATATTGCATTGGTGTCTGCTTATTCTTCCATTTTACTATGATTTCGACCATTGGTTTATTATTTTTAGGTACTAGTCTTCGATCTAGAATTGACTATGATTCATCCACTAACTCTTCCACATAGGAAGGATACTTGAGAACTAACCTTCTTCTTAAGTTGACTTACATGAAAAATAGGATGAATTTGAGCACCCTTTGGTAATTCCGGTTTATAAGCTACCTACCAATTTTTGAGTATTTTGTATGGGTCATAATACTTTGGAGATAATTTTGTTGTATTGGTCATGCTTACTAAGAATTGTCTATATGGTTGTAGCTTGAGATAAACCTGATCATCAACGTCAAATTTCCTTTTAGATCTATGCTTGTTTGCATACTTCTGCATTCTGTCTTGAGCAAGTTTTAAATTGTCTTTAAGTATGGTTAGGACAACGTCTCTAAAGAAGAGTTATTCTACCTGTTGTACTTTAGCAGTTACATATGATAGAATAGTTGGAGGTAGCTTTCCATAAACAACTTTATAAGGTGTCATCTTAGTTGACTCTTTCCATGTAGAATTGTACCAGAATTCAGCTAGAGATAGCTATTTAGTCCATTTACTGGGTTGATGAGAGGCAAAGCATCTTAAATAAGTTTATAAAAGTTTGTTGGTGACTACGGTTTACCCATCTGACTGGGGTTGATAGGTTGAGCTAAACTTCAATGAACAACATTGTAATGTGAACAATTTAGTCTGGAAATTGCTTAAAAATATTGTAGCTTTATCACTTACTATAGATTTTTGCATTGCATAAAATTATTTAATTACCCTATCAACGAAAATTTGAGCTACTTGTTAGGCTGTGAATGGATGTTTTAGAGGGAACAAATGTGTATATTTGAAGAGCATGTCCACTACAATATAGATCATAATTTCTCCATTGATTTTAGGTAAGTGTGTAATGAAGCCCATAGAGAGATTTGTCCAAATGTTTTCAGGTAAAGGTTAGAGTAATCCTAGTGAATGCACATTTTCTGATTTTGCTCTTTGACATATATCACACTGTTTTATAAAATTCTCTACTGATTTTAATGTGCTTCCAATAGAAAACCCTCTTCATATTTTTCAGTGTTTCTTGACTCCTAAATGACCACTGAGCGGTGTTGAGTGAAATTCATATAAGATGATGTTCAATAACTATGAGTGTATGTGGTCTAAGAGTATTTTTCCTTTGTAAAATATCAAGTCATGTAGAAGCTTGTACTTCATATTGTCTGCAGTACCATTCTAAATTTGTTTGTGCTTTAAGATATAGAAAGGTCTTTTATCTATTTCTTTTCTTAACTCGACAATCCAATTATATTGCACTACTGATAGATCCTGAAGCTCTGGGTTATCATAAATTCTAGACAAGTTGTCAGCAATGATGTAATAACCCGGAATTCTGAGCCAATTTAAAAATTTTATTTTGGCTATTTTAATGAATTTTGATTATTTAAAATGAATTATTTTAAATAATAACGACGAAAATTTTATTTTCGACGAAGTTAAAAAGAATAAATTTATTTTAGTTATATAACGAGCCTGAAATGGCGCGGTAGTTTGAAATTTCGATTTCGAATTTCAAATGAATATACATAATTCGTTTTAAGTCGGAATTGGACGAAACCAAAAATATTTGAATCTAATTGGGAATATCTTTCCAATGAATCCGAAAAATTGAAATTTCATAGCGGGGGTAAAAAGTTAAGTCCAGTTGAAAATTCAGAATAGTCGCTATGGAATTTCGGCCCTTAAAAATGGTCATTTTGCAAACGACCTCGGTTTTCGACGAAACCACTTTTGTTGGATCCGCGATGTGAAGTTATTGCTAGGTTTCAAGATTCGAAATTTTTCAAATCAAAATGTGAGCGTGGCAAAGGAAAACGCGTTTGACCAATTTCAGTTGATTTTAATCGACTGGAAAATGGCCATTTTACAAACGATCTCAGAATTCGATGAAATTAGTTTTGTTAGGACCGTATCGTCAATACGAAGCTAGAAAATATTTTTCGGGAATTTTTAGACAATGTATGTGGCCCCGGTAAATTGAAATGCGCGTTCAAATTCAATATATAGATTTATATTTTGATTTTGACAAAAACTGATCGAAACGATCGAATCAGCCTACGATACATATCACATTGTGTTCGGAATGAGGGTAATTAGCTATGGACGACAGTCGGTGGGTTTGATTTTGAGGTCAAATTTAAAAGGTACCTTTTTGAAATAATTAAATAATATATAATAAAACTCCCTTTCATCTCCTATAACCTTCAGCCCCCCTTATTCAAATCGATTTCCAGTATAGAAAAAAATAAGGAAAGAGGGGCGCGGCGGCCTCCTCCATGCCATCACCATCGCGCCCCGCCCCCCCTCAGGTGATCGACAACGCCAGAGCCCCCCTCCTCCTCTCGCACACATCCTCCCCTTCTCCTTCTCCCTCTTCTCTCCGTTCCCCAAAAACCGCCGAACCCCCAAACCACCTCGCGCCGACCCCCATACCCGCGTCGCCACCTCCCCCTGACCTCCTCCGACTCCAGCATGAAACCCCCCCCCCCCTCTCATTTACGCTGTAAGTTTTTTTTTTATTATTATCTCTATTTTTTTCCTTCCATTTATATTTTCTTGTTTATAAAAATTAGGTTTTTAAAGTATATAAAAATAAGATCTTTAATGTAGAAATAGTTTGGATTTTTTTTATTGAAGTAAAAAGAATGGATTTTTCGTAGTAAAGTTTACATTTTTATATAGAAGAAAATATTTTTTATTTATGTGTAAGGCATAAAAAGGTTTGGTTTTTAATAATGAAAAATGATTTTTTAAAACAAACCATAAAAGATAGGATTTTTGGAAAAGATTAAATTTTTGTAAGTGAAAGATTAGATCTTTGGTTAGGAAAAAGACTTGATTTTTATGTAATCAAAGTTAGATTTTTATAAACAAAAAGATTCGATTTTTATATTTGATAAATATTTTTTTTTATAAAGTAGTGGCGAATATAAAAATATAATTTTTATAGTATGGAAAGAATAAAAATACGATTTTTATATTATATAAATAGTAAAAATTCGATCTTTATATTAGAAGTAGAGATAAAAAATAGAATTTTTATCCATATAGAGTGATTATAAAAATAGAATTTTTATATACATAGCAACAATATAAAAATGTGATTTTTATATATGTAGTGGCTACGGATAACGAAATTGACAAAAGGCGAGCACGACGAAGAATTCTGCATATGAAGAGTCGTGGCGTTTGGTTTATCTAGTCGATGAGAACTCCTCACCTTTAATTTAAATTTCTAGTTAAAAATATATACTAGGATGCAGACGGTGTTTAGTAGCACCCGACACCCGTCGTCCATAGACCATGGATGGCTTGTATGCTTGTTTGTTTGATTTTGATGTGTAGTTGATTGTGTGATGTGATGTGAAATAAAATAAAATATTTAGATAGTTAAAAATATTTTATAGTTGAAAATAGAATTTTTAGCGTGTATATAAAATAAATAGTAATAAACAAATCGGAGATTTGTTTATATACACTGATTTGACTGATATTGATTGGGACGATAAATTTTACACATCGCCCAACTATACAAATAAAATCTGTGTTTGATTGTTTGAAACCCCACACGGGTATTGGGATGAGATTTGACGTACACTAATTCCGATTGTTTAGTTGTATGTCAATCGATGGATTGACAGACTGTGTAAGCGTTAATTATTTATATTTAATGCTTATGCAGTTGTGTGGTGCACTCTGGATGATGGTTGATTATTTATCGTTGTTATTATATACATGTGTTGTAGAAAAATCCATATAATTAACATTATATAGTAACTGATTGGGCTTCATTCCAGTTTTGAAAAAGAATATTTGAAATAGAATATTTGAATAGAAATATTTGAAAAAGAAATATTTGAAATAGAATATTTGAAAATAGAAATATATGAAGCCGTGTTGATTAGATTTGCGCCATTTTGACGTGAACGATATTTATATCGATTTTATTCATTTTTCAATGAATATTGAAAGTGATTTCAAAATCGAGTATTTAGAATTGAATTCGAATTGAAATTGAATAGAATTTAATTCGAATTGAAATTGAATAGAATTGAATTCGAATTGAAATTAAATAGAATTGAATTCGAATTGAAATTGAATAGGAATTGAAATTGAATAGAATTGAATTCGAATTGAAATTGAATAGAAATGAATTCGAATTGAAATTGAATTAATTTGAAATTCAAATTGAATTGAAAACGAACTGGAATTGAATTAAAAATCGATTTGAATTGAAATCAAATTGAAATGAATTTAAAACGAATTTATAAGGAAAAATTCAATTTTGATTTGAATTTGAAATGAAGTTGAAATCGTTTCGAAAACGAATTTAAAACGATTTATAAAATTCGTTTTAAAAAAGAAATCGACGAAGTATATATAATATATTATATATATATATATATATATATATATATATATAATGGCCTGAATAGAACGCGCCGCGCTGCAGCAGTTCGCGAATTTCGACCATTGAATTCGACTTGACGTTGCGGGAGATCCGACCGTCGGATTCTCCTAAAACCGGAACCATTGGGTTCGTATCGAAAAGAGCTTTCTAACGAATATTAGAAATTAGAAATCTAACGGTTGGATTTGGAATTATGTCCAAATCAAATTTGGAAAAGGTCGATGTATGTGCAGTTCGATGGCCATTGATGGAAATCGACTGTACGTGCCTTGATAAAATTATTAAAAATAGTAATAATTTGTGTAAAATCATAAGAAATGATTTGTGAAGAATTGGGATGAAAAACTCCATATTTGAAAAGATAAAAGAAGATTTTTATCGAAATGAACTAGTTTTGAACTAGAATAATAATTTATTTATTTTTAAAATAAATAAATTGGATTTGAAATGGTTTTGAAAATAACCAGAATTTCCAATAATTAAATTGGAATGGATTTGAATCGAAGTTGTCTTCGGAATATTTTGATGTTGGATTCCGTGATGATACAGATATTGCTATGGGAATTTGAAAGATATATTAATATCGTTATTTCCAATACGATATATGTTGTTCGTAGAATTTGATATTGAATATAAGCCGATATATTTTCTAGTCAGAGCCTTGTATTTAATATCAAATGTGATTTGGGTTGTCGTGAACGGTATCTTCAATAATACTGTTCTTAGACCCAAAGGAGTTAAGAAAATCAGAAACTAACTGGAGATTATTTAAGTTGAATGGTTTCTTGGGTATTGATCTGATGTTGGTTTCAGCCTTCGGGGTTAATATTTAGGGAATTGCTCACTTGCTAATTTACGGTTAAGGACTGCTTGAAATGTGATGTGATTTTGGGGTTTATCGTGAACCGTGTTTTAAATGACATTGATTATTTAACCCAGTTAAAGATTAAAACTAAGTGGAGTTTTAATGAATCTTTAATTAGATTGAAAAGATCGAGAATGGAGTATCACCAGTTTTGCTCCAGGCGATAGTTAAATCTTTAATTAGATTTGAACGTGAAATGGCAATTGAATTTACCGATAACACCGTGGTGTTAGATATGAAGTATTACCATTTTTACTTCATGGGATGAATAGGTTGGGATTGGGAAATAAAATAAATGATTACTTCGGTGTGGTTCGCTAATCCCGACTAGTTTGAAGTGACATTCAAAGGAGGATTAAAGAATAAATTTAAAAGAATTTATCTTTGATAAAATTAATGGGAACCTATCCCTAAGAATGTGAAATTTAGAAACTAACTGTAGGTTGGCTAAGAAGAATGGTTTCCTGGGTATTGATCTGATGTTGGTTTCGGCCTTCGGGGTTAATATTTGGGGAATTATTCTCTTGTTAATTCACGGTTAGTGACTGATGAATTGGAATGAGGCGTATGTTGTGTTTGTGTAACACTTGTTTATTATATACGTGAGTTATTCAGAAAGACCGGTTTTATCCCATTCCGAATAACTGATTCGACGTGGTGTCGAGGATGAAGACGGTGGTCGAAGACCGGAAGTCTTTACGTCGTTTGGGTGATTACTGATGATCTTGATTGGGCCGTACACCCAAGAGGAGGGAATCAGTTGGTGGTCGTCCAAACGTATTTGGAGATCGATGGATATGCGGGGTACTAGGTGCCTCCGGTTTCGTTCAGACCCAAAATGGACTTGTAAATGGACTTTGTGTCTGACATTGGATATCATTCTATGTGATTGATGGATATTGGTTGCATAGAGTGGTTTGCCTGTGTGGCATGCTAAGATGCAAATGATCAAGGCTTCTGTTGAAAAGCAGAGTCTGGTGGTTGATGATCAAAGCACAGCCTGTGTGGCATAGCTTTGTGTAGCATTGATTCGCGAGCCTCACACCCCGGTTGTGAACCAAAAACGGGAGAGGACCTCAGGGAGGACATGCGTTTCCTTCTAGCTAGAAGTGGCGTTAGTGGTTTGACATGCCCTGACGAGTTTGACTTATGTGGTTGTTGGTTTGCGAGGCGCCTCAGATATATCGGTGACTATGTGATGCCAATGGAGTCATTCGTTGGCTCATTTATGCCCCAAAGGGCGGGGAAACGCAGTGTTCAGGAATTTTAATCCACATCGGTGGACCGGCCCCAAGGGTCGATGCGCTCTGACCCTGAGACATGGGCTAGATTGTCTCGAATCGATAGAGGACGATCCCTGGCCTCGATTCATAGATGGAAATCCAATTTCCAAATACGTGACTTTGCGGTTTTATTTGTAGAGCCTAGTATGGCGACATGATATATGGTACCCATGCCACCTATGATTGATATTTATGATTGTATATAAAATCAGAAACTAACTGGAAACAAGCTAAGATGGGTGGATTCCTGGGTATTGGTCTGATGTTGATTTCGGCCTTCGGGGTTAATACTTAGGGAATCGTTCTCTTACTAATTTACGGTTGGAGTCTGATTAAGAATCGAAAGATAAAATTTCGCGTATCAAGCATTCTTTGCCTGTTATATGGTAAAACCCTATCCTCTGGCTTGCGTTGCATTGTGTGATAGGACCTGGGTCTTATAACAGCTTCATCTTTCTTTATTTAGCATTGCGTTGTCATTTTATGCACTGGCATTCTTGGGAGGAAACCCGTTCCGTGTTATACGGCGTGGTCCCTTGATTTACCTAACTTTAAAATAAAGATTAATAACTGTTTTAGTTCTCACACCAGTCCCATGACTGACCTGGAGTTTATTGTTTTAACTTAAACTCTGGGTGCCCTTATTTTGATACGGGCAGCTAGTAGTTTTGGTTTTTGCAGATTTATATTTACAGGAGCCTGGTTTACAGCTGGAATGATATCCGGAAAGCTTTGTATTCGTATATCTCCTTCAGTTGTGTACTGTATTATTTTCCGCTGCTATGTAATGTATTGTAATCTCTGCTATCTTATCAAATGTATATTATTTGTTTATACTTTGTATATTCTTGTATTCTGATGGAATTGTTGTAATATATAATGAAATGTTCTTCTGTCTGCGTTCTGTTGTGTGTTGTTCTCAATGTATCTGCTCTTTCCTTACCGGGGAAGTTACGGGTCCTTACAATGGTATCAGAGCTTTGGTTTACAAAGCTCAGAGAACAAGTCACATTAGAACCATACGAAAGAATTCATCAGATATTGGATTAGTAATATCCAATGAGAATGACTCGTTAGAGATGGGATCAGTAGTGTCCTAGAATGAGGGTGAAGAGTATATTTTTAAAGTGAAAACAATTTTTGTTTTGAAAATATAAACCAATTACTCGTATTAGATTATTTATTTTATATTGAATTTGGACAATCCAATATATAAAGATTTTGCATATACGTCTGATCCGCGTGTATTCGAAGTTTTAATATATTGGGTAGATATAGAATTACACTCTAGTCGCCCGGGAGTGATTCTGATGATTGATATATCATCATCAGAATTTATATTCGAGTGACGAAGGTGTGATATCTATATATTTCCCTTAGACTGGTGTGAGAACCATTAGATAGGGCTTATTGTTGTGATTTGGCATCAAAAATCTGATTTTTTGACTATATATCAAAGTTATGAATTTGAAATGATAATCAACAAATTGATTGCTGATTGTGTTGTTTGATTATTGTTTGATTAATTAAAATGTTGAACCTTTAGCCAAATTGATTAAAAAAGTGAATTGTATTGAAATTTTTGTCGCATTTGCATACATATACATGTACTTACATTGAACAAGTCATAGCAAGGAGGCTAGAGCAGAAGAATAAAATTGTTTGCCCGATAAATAGGTACATGTTTACCATAATTTACTGTTTTGTTTGGGTGATGATGATTTTATGAGCCAATTGGCTTTTTCTTTTTCTTTTGGATTTAAGAAGGCCATGGGAGGCTATATGAAATATCCCGAAGTCCACGGTGCAGGGGAGGTTATGGCGAAAATTTTCGAAAATTTAGGGTGTTAGCCAAATTTTTGAAAAATTTGAAAAGTCCTTAGAAACTGTAAAGTTGAAGAACTTAAGACGTACTGAAAATACTGGAAGTTGAGTTGATTAGTTAAACAACTTTCGGCTTCGTTCCTTTTCGGGGACGAAAAGTTTTAAGTGGGGGAGATTGTAATAACCCGGAATTCTGAGCCAATTTAAAATTTTTACTTTGGCTATTTTAATGAATTCTGATTATTTAAAATGAATTATTTTAAATAATAACGATGAAAAATTTATTTTCGATGAAGTTAAAACGAATAAATTTATTTTAATTATATAACGAGCCTGAAATGGCGCGGTAGTTTGAAGTTTCGATTTCGAATTTCAAATGAATATACAGAATTCGTTTTAAGTCGGAATTGGACGAAACCAAAAATATTTGAATCTAATTGGGAATATCTTTCCAACGAATCCGAAAAATTGAAATTTCATAGAGGGGGTAAAAAGTTAAGTCCAGTTGAAAATTCAGAATAGTCGCTATGGAATTTCGGCCCTTAAAAATGGCCAATTTGCAAACGACCTCAGTTTTCGACGAAACCACTTTTGTTGGATCCGCGATGTGAAGTTATTGCTAGGTTTCAAGATTCGAAATTTTTCAAATCAATATGTGAGCGTGGCAAAGGAAAACGCGTTTGACCAATTTCAGTTGATTTTAATCGACTGGAAAATGGCCATTTTCAAACGATCTCAAAATTCGATGAAATTAGTTTTGTTAGGACCGTATCATCAATACGAAGCTAGAAAATATTTTTCGGGAATTTTTAGAGAATGTATGTGGCCCCGGTAAATTGAAATGCACGTTCAAATTCAATATATAGATTTATATTTTGATTTTGATGAAAATTGATCGAAACAATCGAATCAGCCTACGATACATATTCCATTGTGTTCGGAATGAGGGTAATTAGCTATGGACGACAGTCGGTGGGTTTGATTTTGAGGTCAAATTAAAAAGGTACCTTTTTGAAATAATTAAATAATATGTAATAAAAATCTCTTTCATCTCCTATAACCTTCAGCCCCCCTATTCAAATCGATTTCCAGTATAGAAAAAGAAAAGGAAAGGAAAGAGGGGCGCGACGGCCTTCTCCACGCCATCACCATCGCCCCCCCCCCTCAGGTGATCGACGACGCCAGAGCCCCGCCTCCTCCTCTCGCACACCTCCTCCCCTTCTCCTTCCCCCTCTTCTCTCCGTTCCCCAAAAACCGCCGAACCCCCAAACCACCTCACGCCGACCCCCATACCCGCGTCTCCACCTCCCCCTGACCTCCTCCGACTCCAGCGTGAAACCCCCCCTCCCTTCTCATTTACGCTGTAAGTTTTTTATTTATTATTATCTCTATTTTATTTTATTTTATTTTATTTTCCCTTTCGTTTATATTTTCTTGTTTATAAAAATTAGGTTTTTAAAATATATAAAAATCATTAATGTAGAAATAGTTTGGATTTTTTTTATTGAAGTAAAAGGAATGGATTTTTCGTAGTAAAGTTTACATTTTTATATAGAAGAAAATAATTTTTATTTATGTGTAAGGCATAAAAAGGTTTGGTTTTTAATAATGAAAAATGATTTTTTAAAACAAACCATAAAAGATAGGATTTTTGGAAAAGATTAAATTTTTGTAAGTGAAAGATTAGATCTTTGGTTAGGAAAAAGACTTGATTTTTATGTAATCAAAGTTA
Source organism: Allium sativum (assembly GCA_030737875.1). Lineage (NCBI taxonomy): Eukaryota > Viridiplantae > Streptophyta > Magnoliopsida > Asparagales > Amaryllidaceae > Allium > Allium sativum. The sequence continues at coordinate 699,380,069 of CM060922.1, read as the reverse complement.
GATTTTTATAAACAAAAAGATTCGATTTTTATATTTGATAAAGATATGATTTTTATAAAGTAGTGGCAAATATAAAAATATAATTTTTATAGTATGAAAAGAATAAAAATACGATTTTTATATTATATAAATAGTAAAAGTTCGATCTTTTTATTAGAAGTAGAGATAAAAAATAGAATTTTTATCCATATAGAGTGATTATAAAAATAGAATTTTTATATACATAGCAACAATATAAAAATGTGATTTTTATATATGTAGTGGCTACGAATGACGAAATTGACAAAAGGCGAGCACGACGAAGAATTCTGCATATGAAGAGTCGTGGCGTTTGGTTTAGCTAGTCGGTGAGAACTCCTCACCTTTAATTTAAATTTCTAGTTAAAAATATATACTAGGATGCAGACGGTGTTTAGTGGCACCCGACACCCATCGTCCATAGACCATGGACGGCTTGTATGCTTGTTTGTTTGGTTCTGATGTGTAGTTGATTGTGTGATGTGATGTGAAATGAAATAAAATATTTAGATAGTTAAAAATATTTTATAGTTGAAAATAGAATTTTTAACGTGTATATAAAATAAATAGTAATAAACAAATCGGAGATTTGTTTATATACACTGATTTGACTGATATTGATTGGGACGATAAATTTTACACATCCCCCAACTACACAAATAAAATCTGTGTTTGATTGTTTGAAACCCCACACGGGTATTGGGATGAGATTTGACGTACACTAATCCTGATTGTTTAGTTGTATGTCAATCGATGGATTGACAGACTGTGTAAGTGTTAATTATGTATATTTAATGCTTATGCAGTTGTGTGGTGCACTCTGGATGATGGTTGATTATTTATCTTTGTTATTATATACATGTGTTGTAGAAAAATCCATATAATTAACATTATATGGTAATTGATTGGGCCTCATTCCAGTTTTGAAAAAGAATACTTGAAATAGAATATTTGAATAGAAATATTTGAAAAAGAAATATTTGAAATAGAATATTTGAAAATAGAAATATATGAAGCCGTGTTGATTAGATTAGAATATTTGAAAATAGAAATATAAGAAGCCGTGTTGATTAGATTTGCGCCATTTTGACGTGAACGATATTTATATCGATTTTATTCATTTTTCAACGAATATTGAAAATGATTTCAAAATCGAGTATTTAGAATTGAATTCGAATTGAAATTGAATAGAATTGAATTCGAATTGAAATTGAATAGAATTGAAATTGAATAGAATTGAATTCAAATTGAAATTGAATAGAATTGAATTCGAATTGAAATCGAATAGAAATGAATTCGAATTGAAATTGAATTAATTTGAAATTCAAATTGAATTGAAAACGAACTGGAATTGAATTAAAAATCGATTTGAATTGAAATCAAATTGAAATGAATTTAAAACGAATTTATAAGGAAAAATTCAATTTTGATTTGAATTTGAAATGAAGTTGAAATCGTTTCGAAAACGAATTTAAAACGATTTATAAAATACGTTTTAAAAAGGAAATCGACGATATATATATATATATATATATATATATATATATATATATTTAATGGCCTGAATAGAACGCGTCACGCTGCGGCAGTTCGCGAATTTCAACCATTGACTTCGAATTGACGTTGCGGGAGATCCGACCGTCGGATTCTCCTAAAACTGGAACCGTTGGGTTCGTATCAAAAAGAGCTTTCTAACGAATTTTAGAAATTAGAAATCTAACGGTTGGATTTGGAATTATGTCCAAATCAAATTTGGAAAAGGTCGCTGCAAGTGTAGTTCGATCGCCGTTGATGGAAATCGACTGTACAGGCCTTGTTAAAATTAATAAAAATAGTAATAATTTGTGTAAAATCATAAGAAATGATTTGTGAAAAATTGGGATGAAAAACTCCATATTTGAAAAGAAAAAGTAGATTTTTATCGAAATGAACTAGTTTTGAACTAGAATAATAATTTATTTATTTTTAAAATAAATAAATTGGATTTGAAATGGTTTTGAAAATAACCAGAATTTCCAATAATTAAATTGGAATGGATTTGAATCGAAGTTGTCTTCGGAATATTTCGATGTTGGATTCCGTGATGATACAGATATTTCTATGGGAATTTGAAAGATACATTAATATCGTTATTTCCAATACGATATTTGTTGGTCGTAGAATTTGATATTGAATATAAGCCGGTATATTTTCTAGTCAGAGCCTTGTATTTAATATCAAATGTGATTTGGGTTGTCGTGAACGGTATCTTCAATAATACTGTTCTTAGACCCAAAGGAGTTAAGAAAATCAGAAACTAACTGGAGATTAGTTAAGTTGAATGGTTTCTTGGGTATTGATCTGATGTTGGTTTCGGCCTTCGGGGTTAATATTTAGGGAATTGCTCACTTGCTAATTTACGGTTAGGGATTGATTGAAATGTGATGTGATTTTGGGGTTTATCGTGAACCGTATTTTAAATGACATTTATTCTTTAACCCAGTTAAAGATTAAAACTAAGTGGAGTTTTAATGAATCTTTAATTAGATTGAAAAGATCGAGAATGGAGTATCACCAGTTTTGCTCCAGGCGATAGTTAAATCTTTAATTAGATTTGAACGTGAAATGGTAATTGAATTTAACGATAACATCGTGGTGTTAGATATGAAGTATTACCAGTTTTACTTCATGGGATGAATAGGTTGGGATTGGGAAGTAAAATAAATGATTACTTCGGTGTGGTTCGCTAATCCCGACTAGTTTGAAGTGACATTCAAAGGAGGATTAAAGAATAAATTTAAAAGAATTTATCTTTGATAAAATTAACGGGAACCTATCCCTAAGAATGTGAAATTTAGAAACTAACTGTAGGTTGGCTAAGAAGAATGGTTTCCTGGGTATTGATCTGATGTTGGTTTCGGCCTTCGGGGTTAATATTTGGGGAATTATTCTCTTGTTAATTTATGATTAGTGACTGATTAATTGGAATGAGGCGTATGTTGTGTTTGTGTAACACTTGTTTATTATATACTCGGGTTATTCAGAAAGACCGGGTTTATCCCATTCTGAATAACTGATTCGACGTGGTGTCGAGGATGATGACGGTGGTCGAAGACCGGAAGTCTTCACGTCGTTTGGGTGATTACTAGGTGCGGGGTACTAGGTGCCTCGGGTTTCGTTCAGACCCAGAACGGACTTGTAAATGGACTGTATGTCTAACATTGGATATCATTCTGTGTGATTGATGGATATTGGTTGCATAGAGTGGTTTGTCTGTGTGGCATGCTAAGATGCAAATGATCAAGGCTTCTGTTGAAAAGCAGAGTCTTGTGGTTGATGATTAAAGCACAGCCTGTGTGGCATAGCTTTGTGTAGCGTTGATTCGCGAGCCTCACACCACGGTTGTGAACCAAAAACGGGAGAGGACCTCAGGGAGGACATGCGTTTCCTTCTACCTAGAAGTGGCGTCAGTGGTTTGACACACCCTGACGAGTTTGACTTATGTGGTTGTTGGTTTGCGAGGCGCCTCGGATATATCGGTGACTATGTGACGTCGATGGTGTCATTCGTGTAATAACCCGGAAATCTGGGCCAGTTTAAAATTTTTATTTTGGTAATTTTAGCAAATTTTGAATATTTAAAATAGATTATTTTAAATAATATCGACGAGAAATTTATTTTGAATATAATTCGAACGTATATATTTATACGCGTCGTCGTTAGAATATAAATATTTATATATAATTATAAATAGAATTGAAAATGGCGCGGTAGTTCGATAATTTGATTTCAAACTTCAACTGAATGTACCGGGTGCAAAACAATCTGGATTTTAGCGAAACCAAAAATAATAGGATCTAATTGAGAATATCTTTCCAACGAATCCGAAAAATTGAAATTTCATAGCGGGAATCAAATGATATGTCCAGTTGAAAATTCTGAATAGTCGCTATGGAATTCAGGCCCTTAAAAATAGGCATTTTGCAAACGACCTCGGATTTCGACGAAACCACTTTTGTTGGGTCCGTGATGTCAAATTATTGCTAGATTCCAAATTTCATAATTTTTCGAATCAATATGTGAGCGTGGCAAAGGATAATGCGTTTTGACCATTTCAGTTGATTTTAATCGACTGGAAAATAGCCATTTTTCAAACGGTCTCAGAATTCGACGAAACTAGTTTTGTTAGGACCGTATCGTCAATACGAAGCTAGAAAATATTTTTCGGGAATTTTTAGAGTTAGTATGTGACCCCGGTAATTTGAAATGTGCGTTCCAAATCAATATATAGAGTTATATGTTGATTTTGATGAAAACGGATCGAAACGATCAAATCAGCTTATGATACATATCCCATTGTGTTCGGAATGGGGGTAATTATCTATGGACGACAGGCGGTGGGCCTCGTTTTGAGGTCGAAAATAAAAGTTGCTTTTTGGGTGGAAAAAAATAATAAAATAATTAAACCACTCTCTCTCCCCTCTCCTTACATTGACCTGCCCCCCCCCCCCCCACCCCCCACCCCCTCCCGTTTCAGTCTTCGATCCAAATCAGAAAAAGAAAAAAAAAACGTTCTTCCTCTTCGCTCCACCGCCTTACGCCTCCACCACCATCGACGATAGCCCCTAGCCGCCGCACTGCCTGACCCTGCTTCCCCCCCCCCCCTTTCCGACGTCCTCCTCTTCCCCTGAACCCCCAAATCGAGCCCACCTCGTGGAAACCCAAACCCAATCGCGACACCCCCCAATTCCGCCGCTAGCACCACCTCCCAAACGACGCTCCAGCACCTCCTCCGGTCCAAGGCCGACGGTGGACACCCCTCCCCCGTTCGTAAAACAGTAAGTTTTTTTTAATTTATTCATGATATTTCAGTCTTTTAATTTATTTAAATTCTTTAAATAAAATCTGAAATATATATGTATATTATTTTATATAATTGATTTTTAATTTGCTAAAAAGATGATTTTTAATATGGTACAGAACTGATTGTTAATATGGTACAAAGATGATTATTAATATGGTAAAGAGTTTGTTTTTTTTATGGTAAGGAACTGATTTTTTTAATTTGCTAAAGATTAGACTTTTAGAATTATAAAAAAATTCGATTTTTATATAATGTAGGTATAAAAATATTATCTTTGTTTTGAAAAGAACCGTATAAAAATATTATCTTTGTTTTGAAAAGAATCGTATAAAAATATTATCTTTGTTTTGAAAAGAACCGTATAAAAATATTATCTTTGTTTTGAAAAGAACCGTATAAAAATATTATCTTTGTTTTGAAAAGAACCATATAAAAATATTATCTTTGTTTTGAAAAGAACCGTATAAAAATATTATCTTTGTTTTGAAAAGAACCGTATAAAAATATTATCTTTATTTTGAAAAGAACCGTATAAAAATGTTATCTTTGTTTTGAAAAGAACCGTATAAAAATATTATCCTTGTTTTGAAAAGAACCGTATAAAAATATTATCTTTGTTTTGAAAAGAACCGTATAAAAATATTATCTTTGTTTTGAAAAGAACCGTATAAAAATATTATCTTTGTTTTGAAAAGAACCGTATAAAAATATTATCTTTGTTTCGAAAAGAACCGTATAAAAATATTATCTTTGTTTTGAAAAGAACCGTATAAAAATATGATTTTTATCGTATGTAAAGGTTGAAAATATAATTTTCATATTATATAGATAATAAAAATAAAATCTTTAAATTTGAAAAGGCGAAATCTTTATAGTTGAAAAGGCGAGATTTTTATATATGAATAGCGAAGTAAAATTTCGATTTTTATATATGAATAGCGAAGTAAAAATTCAATTTTTATATATTGAATAGCGAAGTAAAAATTCGAATTTTATATATTGAATAGCGAAGTAAAAATTCGATTTTTATATATTGAATAGCGAAGTAAAAATTCGATTTTTATATATTGAATAGCTAAGTAAAAATTCGATTTTTATATATTGAATAGCGAAGTAAAAATTCGATTTTTACATATGTAGAGAATACGGGCAACGAAGGTGACAAAAGGCGAGAACGATGAAGATTTCTCTAAATGAAGAGTCGTGGTATTGGATAGCTATTGGTGAGAACTTCTCACTCAAAATCTCTTTTTCTAGTTATATATATATACTAGGATGCAGACGGTGTTTAGTAGCACCCGACAAAATCATCCACAGACCATGGACTTGTTTGATTGGTTGTGTAGTTGGTTAGATTATTTGAATTGAATTGAATTGTTTGGTGAAATGAAATTGATTTGATTGATGTGTGAATGGCGTGGGCCTTCACTAGACCGGGGATAAGGCTAGGCCTCGTCCCGTTTCTAGTATCGTGCCGTTATACCGTCGAAATTTTCTAAAATATGTTAGAAAAATAAAAATATCATTTTTATTGTGTAAATAAACTGAATAGAAATTCATGTGTTGAAATAAAATATTTTATCGTTAAAAATATAAGTTTTAACGTGGAAGTGAATAAAATAAAATACTCATTTACAAACCGGACGGTTTGTTTATGTACACCTATTTGAAGGACATTGATTGGGACGATAAATTTTACACATCGCCCAACTGCACAAATAAAATATGCGTTTGATTGTCTGAAACCCCACACGGGTATTGGGATAATATATGACATACACTAATCCCAATAATTAATCGTATGTCGATCGATTGGTCGACAGGCTGTTATAAGCGTTAGATATCTATATTTGATGCTTATACAGTGTAGTGCACTTTGGATGATGGTTGATTATTTATCGTTGCTATTATATGCATGTGTTGTATGGAATCCATATAATTAACTTTATATGGTAATTGATCGGGCCTCATTCCAGTTTAGAAGATAAAGAATATTATAAAATAAAGGTTCATGTGTTGACTGTACTCATCCGTTGAGATTAGTCATGTGTTGAACGAAATATTTTAAACAATAAAATTTATATCTTTATCATTATAAAATAATGGTTCATGTGTTGACTGTACTCATCCGTTGAGATTAGTTATGTGTTGAACGAAATATTTTAATAATAAAATTTACATCTTTATCATATATAAAATTAGAAACTAACTGGAAAATAGATAAGATGAGTGGTCTCCTGGATATTAATCTGATGTTGGTTTCGGCCTTCGGGGTTAATATTCAGGGAATCGTTCTCTTACTAATTTACGGTTGGAGTCTGATTTAACATCAAACGATAGATACCTTAATTTTCAAAAAAAAAATATTAAATAACAAAAATAGTCACACGTGGACAGTACTCATTCGTTGAGATTAGTCATGTGTTGACGAAAATATAGATTCACGTATTGAATGGAATAAATATTCAATTGTTGAATAGAATAAAGGAATTATTGAAATTTATAAAGCCGTGTTGATTAGAGATGCGCCATTTTGACGCGAACGATATTTATATCGATTATATCCGTTTTTACAATTTGAATAGAATCGAATAGAAAACGAATTTGAATTGAATCGAATAGAAAACCAATTTAAATAATCGAATAGAAAGGGAATTTGAATTGGATCGAATAGAAAACGAATTTGAATTGGATTGAATAGAAAATGAACTCAAATTGAATTGAAATTTGAATTGAATTTAAATGAATTTTAAAACGAATCTATAAGGAAAGATTCGATTTTAATTTGAATTGGAAATAGAAGTTGAAATATTTTTGAAACGAATTTAAAACTATTTATAAAATTCGTTTTAAATAGAAATCGACGAAACATATATTATATATATTATATATATAATATAATGACCTGAATAGAACGCGCCGCGCCGCGGCAGTTCGCGAATTTCGACCATTGACTTCGAACGGACATTACGGGAGATCCGACCATCGGATTCTCCTAAAACCGGAACCGTTGGGTTCGTATCGAAAAGAGCTTTCTAACGAATATTAGAAATTCAAAATCTAACGGTTGGATTTGGAGATACGTCCAAATCAAATTTGGAAAAGGTCGTTGTAAGTGCAGTTCGATGACCGTTGATGGAAATCGACTGTACGGGCCTTGATAAAATTATTAAAAATATCAATAATTTGTGTAAAATCATAAGAAATGATTTGAGAAAAATTGGGGTGAAAAACTCCATATTTGAAAAGATAAAAATGGATTTTTATCGAAATGAACTAGTTTTGAACCAAATTTAAAACCCAATTATTTTTAAATAAATGAATTAGATTTAAAAAGGGGTTTTAAATAATCGGAATTTCTAATATATTTGATTGGATATGAAATGGGTTTATCGTGAACGGTGTTTTAAATAACACTAGTTCTTTAACCCGATAATAAATAGAATGTGATTTGGGTTTGTCGTGTATTGTGTTTTAAATAACACTAGTTCTTTAACCCAGCAAAAGGAGTTTTAACGAATCTGCAATTAGATTGAAATGTGAATCTATAAATCTAAATTATCAAATTTAGAAGGTGAGCGAGAATGGAGTATCACCAGTTTTGCTCCAAAACGATAGTCAAATCTTTAATTAGATTTGAACGTGAAATGGTAATTAAATTTACCGATAACACCGTGGTGTTAGATATGGAGTATTACCAGTTTTGCTTCATGGGATGAATAGGTTGGGATTGGGAAATAAAATAAATAATTACTTCGGTGTGGTTCGCTAATCTCGACTAGTTTGGAAAACCATAATTTGGTTTGAAATGACATCCAAAGGAAGATTAAAGAATAAATTTTAAAGAATTTATCTTTGATAAAATTAATGGGAACTTTTCCCAAAAGATGTGAATATTTAAATAACAGAATATTCCGAATTGGAATGAAGCGTATGTTGTGTTTGTGTAACATTTGTTTTTAATATACGCGGGTTGTTCGGAAAGGCCGGGTTTATACCCATTCTGAATAACCGATTCGACGATATGTCGAAGATGAAGACGGCGGTTGAAGACCGGAAGTCTTCACATCGTTTGGATAATTACTGACGATCCTGATTGGGATGTACACCCAAGAGGATGGAAATAGTTGGTGGTCGTCTAGACGTACTTGGAGATCGATGGATATGCGAGGAAAGTGCCTCCGGTTTCGTTCAGACCCAGAACGAACTTGTAAATGGATTGTGTGTCTGACATTGGATTTTATTCTGTGTTGATTGATTTCTGTTAAATATATATCTGTTTGGCGGCGGAGATTTATTCTCTTGCTTAACGCCCTTCTCTGAGACGTACGAGCTTCGAGGTTATATATCGATAGATATCAATCGCATGGCATGAATTGCCTGTGTGGCACGCTGAGTTGAATGGATCAAGGCTTCTGTTGAAAAGAAAAGTCTTGTGGTTGATGATCAAAGCACGGCCTACGTGGCAGCTTTGTGTATAGCATGGATTCGCTTGCCTCACACCTCGGTATGAGTTAAAAACGGGATACGGACCGCTGGGAGAACACGACGTTTCTTTCTAGCTTTGGTGGTGTCAGTGACTTACCAGCCCTGACATTTATATACTTTTCACCTTTGTGGTTGTTGGAATGAGGCGCCTCGATTATAGGTCTGTAAGGACCGGGAAACGTGTGTTCAGGAATAACTAATCCTCTAACGTAAGTGAGGACCGGCCCAGCCGCATCCGAGGTTGCCCAGAGTGTGTAGTCCCGAGGCATTTGCTAGAGTGTCCCGAAGCGGAGAGGAGCTTGCCCCTTGCCTCGACTCATGACGGAAATCCAATTTCCCATACGTGTATTGCGGTTTTAATTGTAGAACTAGTATGGCGACATAGTAGATGGTAGCTATGCCGCCTATGATTGATATTTATGATTGAAATTGTTTTGACGCTATACACTTATTATAGTATCAAATGATTTGTTTTTAAACGTACCAAGCATGTTTGGCTAGTATAAGGGAAAACCCTATCCTCCGGCTTGCGTTGCATTGTGTGATGGGACCTGGGTCTTATAATAGCTTCATTTTCGAAAAAGCATTGCGCTGTTTATTCTATATGCACTGGTATTCTTGGGAGGAAACCCGTTCCGTGTTATACGGCGTGGTCCCTTGAATTACTCTCTTTTAAAGTAAAGCTTTAAATAACTGTTTTAGTTCTCACACCAGTCACATGACTGACCTGGAGTTTATTGTTTTAACCTAAACTCTGGGTGCCCTTATTTTCGACACGGGCAGCTAGTAGTTTTGGTTTTGCAGATTTATATTCACAGGATCCTAGTTTACAGCTGGAATGATATCCGGAAAGCTCTGTATCCGTATATCACCTTCAGTTGTGCTTTGTATTATTTTCCGCTGCTATGTAATTTATTGTAATCTCTGATATTTATCGAATGTAATTTATTCAATTATACTCTGTATATTCTTGTATCTGATGGAATTGTTGTAATATACAATGAAATGTTCTTCTGTTTGTGTTCTGATTTGTCCTGTTCTCAAAACGATCAGGGGTTTCGAACGGTCTAGATCGGTTTAACGACTGATTCGGATCGAGTGAAATTCCCGGCCGTCACATTTGGTATCAGAGCTTTGGTTTACAGAGCTCGAGAACAAGGCACATTAGAACCATACGAAAGAATTCATCAGATATTGGATTAGTAATATCCAATTAGAATGACTCGTTAGAGATAGGATCAGTAGTATCCTAGAACGAGTGTGAAGAGTATATTTTTCAAATGAAAACAATCTTGTTTTGAGAATTTAAACCATTTTAAACGTATTTGATTATTTATTTATTTTGAATTTGGACAATCTAGTATATAAAGGTTTTGCATATACGCGTCATGAACGTATATTCGAAGTTTTAATATATTAGATAGATATAGAATCACACTCTAGTCGCACGGGCCTGATTCTGATGATTGACGCGTCATTATCAGTAATTATTTTCGTGTTTCGAAGGTGTGATATCTATATATTTCCACTAGACTGGTGTGAGAACCAAAACTTATATAGCTAGAATACATTGTTGTGATTTGGCATCAAAAACATGATTTTCTGTATATATATCAAATTTATGAATTTGAAACGTTAATCCACTAATTGATTGATGTTTGTGTTGTTTGTTTATTTGTTTGATAATTTTGAACCATTATGCCTAATTGAACCAAATTTTGAATTATATTGAAAATTGGTCGCATTTGCTTGCATATACATATACTTACATTGAACAGGTTATAGCAAGGAGGCTAGAGCAGAGAATAAAATTTGTTTGCCCGACAAATAGGTACATGTTTACTATAATTTACTGTTTTGTTTGGGTGATGATGATTTTATGAGCCTATTGGCTGGCCGCTTGGCTTTTTCTTTTTCTTTTTGAGATCAGAAGGCCTATATGGCAATTTTGGGATTTTCCCGTGGCTCCCGGTGCAGGGGAGGTTATGGCGAAATTTTTCGAAAATTTAGGGTGTTAGCCAAATTTTTGAAAATTTTAAAATTCTCAGAAACTGAAAAGTTGGAGAATGGAAGCCAGATCGAACGTAGAGTTGATTAATCAAACCACTTTCGACTTTGTTCCTTTTCGGGGATGAAAAGTTTTAAGTGGGGAAGATTGTAATAACCTGGAAATCTGAGCCAGTTTAAAAATTTTATTTTGGCAATTTTAGCGAATTTTGAATATTTAAAATAGACTATTTTAAATAATATCGACGAGAAATTTATTTTGAATATAATTCGAACGTATATATTTATACGTGTCGTCGTTAGAATATAAATATTTATATATAATTATAAATAGAATTGAAAATGGCGCGGTAGTTCGATAATTCGATTTCAAACTTCAATTGAATGTACCGGGTGCAAAACAATACGGATTTTAGCGAAACCAAAAATAATAGGATCTAATTGAGAATATCTTTCCAACGAATCCGAAAAATTGAAATTTCATAGCGGGAATCAAAAGATATGTCCAGCTGAAAATTCTGAATAGTCGCTATGGAATTCAGGCCCATAAAAATAGGCATTTTGCAAACGACCTCGGATTTCGACGAAACCACTTTTGTTGGGTCCATGATATCAAATTATTGCTAGATTCCAAATTTCATAATTTTTCGAATCAATATGTGAGCGTGGCAAAGGAAAATGTGTTTTGACCATTTCTGGTTATTTTAATCGACTGGAAAATAGCCATTTTTCAAACGGTCTCAGAATTCGACGAAACTAGTTTTGTTAGGGCCGTATCGTCAATACGAAGCTAGAAAATATTTTTCGCGAATTTTAAGAGTTAGTATGTGACCCCGGTAATTTGAAATGTGCGTTCAAAATCAATATATAGAGTTATATGTTGATTTTGACGAAAACGGATCGAAACGATCAAATCAGCTTACGATACATATCCCATTGTGTTCGGAATGGGGGTAATTAGCTATGGACGACAGGCGGTGGGCCTTGTTTTGAGGTCGAAAATAAAAGTTGTTTTTTGGGTGGAAAAAAAAAATAAAATAATTAAATAATTAAACCACTCTCTCTCCCCTCTCCTTACATTGACCTGCCCCCCCCCCCCCCCCCGTTTCAGTCTTCGATCCAAATCAGAAAAAGAAAAAAAAAACGTTCTTCCTCTTTGCTCCACCGCCCTACGCCTCCACCACCGTCAACGATAGCCCCCAGCCGCCGCACCGCCTGACCCTGCTTCCCCCCCCCCCTTCCGACGTCCTCCTCTTCCCCTGAACCCCCAAATCAAGCCCACCTCGTGGAACCCAAAACCCAATCGCGACACCCCCCGTTCCGCCGCTAGTGCCACCTCCCAGACGACGCTCTAGCACCTCCTCCGGTCCAAGGCCGACGGTGGACACCCCTCCCCCGTTCGTAAAACAGTAAGTTTCTTTTTTTTTATTCATGATATTTCAGTCTTTTTATTTATTTAAATTCTTTAAATAAAATCTGAAATATATATGTATATTATTTTATAGAATTGATTTTTAATTTGCTAAAAAGATGATTTTTAATATGGTACAGAGCTGATTGTTAATATGGTACAAAGATGATTTTTAATACGGTAAAGAGTTGGTTTTTTTTATGGTAAGGAACTGATTTTTTTTAATTTGCTAAAGATTAGATTTTTAGAATTATAAAAAAATTCGATTTTTATATAATGTAGGTATAAAAATATTATCTTTGTTTTGAAAAGAACCGTATAAAAATATTATCTTTGTTTTGAAAAGAACCGTATAAAAACATTATCTTTGTTTTGAAAAGAACCGTATAAAAATATTATCTTTGTTTTGAAAAGAACCGTATAAAAATATTATCTTTGTTTTGAAAAGAACCGTATAAAAATATTATCTTTGTTTTGAAACGAACCGTATAAAAATATTATCTTTGTTTTGAAAAGAACCGTATAAAAATATTATCTTTGTTTTGAAAAGAACCGTATAAAAAATATTATCTTTGTTTTGAAAAGAACCGTATAAAAATATTATCTTTGTTTTGAAAAGAACCGTATAAAAATATTATCTTTGTTTTGAAAAGAACCGTATAAAAATATGATTTTTATCGTATGTAAAGGTTGAAAATATAATTTTCATATTTTATACATAATAAAATTAAAATCTTTAAATTTGAAAAGGCGAAATCTTTATAGTTGAAAAGGCGAGATTTTTATATATGAATAGCGAAGTAAAAATTCGATTTTTATATATGAATAGCGAAGTAAAAATTCGATTTTTATATATTGAATAGCGAAGTAAAAATTCGATTTTTATATATTGAATAGAGAAGTAAAAATTCGATTTTTATATATTGAATAGCGAAGTAAAAATTCGATTTTTATATATTGAATAGCTAAGTAAAAATTTGATTTTTATATATTGAATAGCGAAGTAAAAATTCGATTTTTACATATGTAGAGAATACGGGCAACGAAGGTGACAAAAGGCGAGAACGATGAAGATTTCTCTAAATGAAGAGTCGTGGTATTGGATAGCTATTGGTGAGAACTTCTCACTCAAAATCTCTTTTTCTAGTTATATATATATACTAGGATGCAGACGGTGTTTAGTAGCACCCGACACAATCGTCCACAGACCATGGACTTGTTTGATTGGTTGTGTAGTTGATTAGATTATTTGAATTGAATTGAATTGTTTGGTGAAATGAAATTGATTTGATTGATGTGTGAATGGCGTGGGCCTTCACTAGACCGGGGATAAGGCTAGGCCTCGTACCGTTTCTAGTATCGTGTCGTTATACCGTCGAAATTTTCTAAAATATGTTAGAAAAATAAAAATATCATTTTTATTGTGTAAATAAACTGAATAGAAATTCATGTGTTGAAATAAAATATTTTATCGTTAAAAATATAATTTTTAACGTGGAAGTGAATAAAATAAAATACTCATTTACAAACCGGACGATTTGTTTATGTACACCTATTTGAAGGACATTGGTTGGGACGATAAATTTTACACATCGCCCAACTGCACAAATAAAATATGCGTTTGATTGTCTGAAACCCCACACGGGTATTGGGATAATATATGACATACACTAATCCCAATAATTAATTGTATGTCGATCGATTGATCGACAGGCTGTTATAAGCGTTAGATATCTATATTTGATGCTTATACAGTGTAGTGCACTTTGGATGATGGTTGATTATTTATCGTTGCTATTATATGCATGTGTTGTATGGAATCCATATAATTAACTTTATATGGTAATTGATCGGGCCTCATTCCAATTTAGAAGATAAAGAATATTATAAAATAAAGGTTCATGTGTTGACTGTACTCATCCGTTGAGATTAGTCATGTGTTGAACGAAATATTTTAAACAATAAAATTTATATCTTTATCATTATAAAATAAAGGTTAATGTGTTGACTGTACTCATCCGTTGAGATTAGTCATGTATTGAACGAAATATTTTAATAATAAAATTTACATCTTTATCATATATAAAATTAGAAACTAACTGGAAAATATATAAGATGAGTGGTCTCCTGGATATTAATCTGATATTGGTTTCGGCCTTCGGGGTTAATATTCAGGGAATCGTTCTCTTACTACTTTACGGTTGGAGTCTGATTTAACAACAAACGATAGATACCTTAATTTTCAAAAAAAAATATTAAATAACAAAAATAGTCACACGTGGACAGTACTCATTCGTTGAGATTAGTCATGTGTTGACAAAAATATAGATTCACGTATTGAATGGAATAAATATTCAATTGTTGAATAGAATAACAAAATTATTGAAATTTATAAAGCCGTGTTGATTAGAGATGCGCCATTTTGACGCGAACGATATTTATATCGATTATATCCGTTTTTACAATTTGAATAGAATCGAATAGAAAACGAATTTGAATTGAATCAAATAGAAAACCAATTTGAATAATCGAATAGAAAAGGAATTTGAATTGGATCGAATAGAAAACGAATTTGAATTGGATTGAATAGAAAATGAACTCAAATTGAATTGAAATTTGAATTGAATTTAAATGAATTTTAAAACGAATCTATAAGGAAAGATTCGATTTTGATTTGAATTGGAAATAGAAGTTGAAATGTTTTTGAAACGAATTTAAAACTATTTATAAAATTCGTTTTAAATAGAAATCGACGAAATATATATTATATATATAATATAATGGCCTGAATAGAACGCGTCGCGCCGCGGCAGTTCGCGAATTTCAACCATTGACTTCGAACGGACATTACGGGAGATTCGACCGTCGGATTCTCCTAAAACCGGAACCGTTGGATTCGTATCGAAAAGAGCTTTCTAACGAATAATAGAAATTCAAAATCTAACGGTTGGATTTGGAGATACGTCCAAATCAAATTTGGAAAAGGTCGTTGTAAGTGCAGTTCGATGACCGTTGATGGAAATCGACTGTACGGGCCTTGATAAAATTATTAAAAATATCAATAATTTGTGTAAAATCATAAGAAATGATTTGAGAAAAATTGGGGTGAATAACTCCATATTTGAAAAGATAAAAATTGATTTTTATCGAAATGAACTAGTTTTGAACCAAATTTAAAACCCAATTATTTTTAAATAAATAAATTAGATTTAAAAAGGGATTTTAAATAATCGGAATTTCTAATATATTTGATTGGATATGAAATGGGTTTATCGTGAACGGTGTTTTAAATAACACTAGTTCTTTAACCCGATAATAAATAGAATGTGATTTGGGTTTGTCGTGAACTGTGTTTTAATAACACTAGTTCTTTAACCCAGCAAAAGGAGTTTTAACGAATCTGCAATTAGATTGAAATGTGAATATATAAATCTAAATTATCAAATTTAGAAGGTGAGCGAGAATGGAGTATCACCAGTTTTGCTCCAAAACGATAGTCAAATCTTTAATTAGATTTGAACGTGAAATGGTAATTAAATTTACCGATAACACCGTGGTGTTAGATATGGAGTATTACCAGTTTTGCTTCATGGGATGAATAGGCTGGGATTGGGAAATAAAATAAATAATTACTTCGGTGTGGTTTGCTAATCTCGACTAGTTTGGAAAACCATAATTTGGTTTGAAATGACATCCAAAGGAAGATTAAAGAATAAATTTTAAAGAATTTATCTTTGATAAAATTAATGGGAACTTTTCCCAAAAGATGTGAATATTTAAATAACAGAATATTCCGAATTGGAATGAGGCGTATGTTGTGTTTGTGTAACATTTGTTTTTAATATACGCGGGTTGTTCGGAAAGGCCGGGTTTATACCCATTCTGAATAACCGATTCGACGATATGTCGAAGATGAAGACGGTGGTTGAAGACCGGAAGTCTTCACATCGTTTGGATAATTAATGACGATCCTGATTGGGATGTACACCCAAGAGGATGGAAATAGTTGGTGGTCGTCCAGACGTACTTGGAGATCGATGGATATGCGAGGAAAGTGCCTCCGGTTTCGTTCAGACCCAGAACGAACTTGTAAATGGATTGTGTGTCTGACATTGGATTTTATTCTGTGTTGATTGATTTCTGTTAAATATATATCTGTTTGGCGGCGGAGATTTATTCTCTTGCTTAACGCCCTTCTCTGAGACGTACGAGCTTAGAGGTTATATATCGATAGATATCAATCGCATGGCATGAATTGCCTGTGTGGCACGCTGAGTTGCATGGATCAAGGCTTCTGTTGAAAAGCAAAGTATTGTGGTTGATGATCAAAGCACGGCCTACGTGGCAGCTTTGTGTATAGCGTGGATTCGCGAGCCT
The DNA here is from genome assembly GCA_030737875.1 of Allium sativum. Classification (NCBI taxonomy): domain Eukaryota; kingdom Viridiplantae; phylum Streptophyta; class Magnoliopsida; order Asparagales; family Amaryllidaceae; genus Allium; species Allium sativum. The sequence continues at coordinate 699,362,925 of CM060922.1, read as the reverse complement.
CACACCTCGGTATGAGTTAAAAACGGGATACGGACCGCTGGGAGAACACGACGTTTCTTTCTAGCTTTGGTGGTGTCAGTGACTTACCAGCCCTGACATTTATATACTTTTCACCTTTGTGGTTGTTGGAATGAGGCGCCTCGATTATAGGTCTGTAAGGACCGGGAAACGTGTGTTCAGGAATAACTAATCCTCTAACGTAAGTGAGGACCGGCCCAGCGGCATCCGGGGTTGCCCAGAGTGTGTAGTCCCGAGGCATTTGCTAGAGTAGCAAATGTCTCGAAGCAGAGAGGAGCTTGCCCCTTGCCTCGACTCATGACGGAAATCCAATTTCCCATACGTGTATTGCGGTTTTAATTGTAGAACTAGTATGGCGACATAGTAGATGGTAGCTATGCCGCCTATGATTGATATTTATGATTGAAATTGTTTTGACACTATACACTTATTATAGTATCAAATGATTTGTTTTTAAACGTACCAAGCATGTTTGGCTATTATAAGGGAAAACCCTATCCTCCGGCTTGCGTTGCATTGTGTGATGGGACTTGGGTCTTATAATAGCTTCATTTTCGAAAAAGCATTGTGCTGTTTATTCTATATGCATTGGTATTCTTGGGAGGAAACCCGTTCCGTGTTATACAGCGTGGTCCCTTGAATTACTCTCTTTTAAAGTAAAGCTTTAAATAACTGTTTTAGTTCTCACACCAGTCACATGACTGACCTGGAGTTTATTGTTTTAACCTAAACTCTGGGTGCCCTTATTTTCGACACGGGCAGCTAGTAGTTTTGGTTTTGCAGATTTATATTCATAGGATCCTGGTTTACAGCTGGAATGATATCCGGAAAGCTCTGTATCCGTATATCACCTTCAGTTGTGCTTTGTATTATTTTCCGCTGCTATGTAATTTATTGTAATCTCTGATATTTATCGAATGTAATTTATTCAATTATACTCTGTATATTCTTGTATCTGATGGAATTGTTGTAATATACAATGAAATGTTCTTCTGTTTGTGTTCTGATTTGTCCTGCTCTCAAAACGATCAGGGGTTTCGAACGGTCTAGATCGGTTTAACGACTGATTCGGATCGAGCGAAATTCCCGACCGTCACAATTCGTTGGCTCATTTACGCCCCAAAGGGCGGGGAAACGCAGTGTTCAGGCATTTTAATCCACATCGGTGGACCGGCCCTGTCGCTCCAAGGGTCGATGCGCTCTGACCCTGAGACATGGGCTAGATTGTCTCGAATCGGTAGAGGACGATCCCTGGCCTCGGTTCATAGATGGAAATCCAATTTCCAAATAAATGACTTTGCGGTTTTATTTGTAGAGCCTAGTATGGCGACATGATATATGGTACCCATGCCGCCTATGTTTGATATTTATGATTGTATATAAAATCAGAAACTAACTAGAAACGAGCTAAGAAGGGTGGTTTCCTGGGTATTGGTCTGATGTTGATTTCGGCCTTTGGGGTTAATACTTAGGGAATCGTTCTCTTATTAATTTACGGTTGGAGTCTGATTAAGAATCGAAAGATAAAATTTCGCGTATCAAGCATTCTTTGGCTGTTATAAGGTAAAACCCTATCCTCCGGCTTGCGTTGCATTGTGTGATGGGACCTGTGTATTATAACAACTTCATCTTTCTTTATTTAGCAATGCGCTGTCGTTTTATGCACTGGCATTCTTGGGAGGAAACCCGTTCCGTGTTATACGGCGTGGTCCCTTGATTTACCTAACTTTAAAATAAAGATTAATAACTGTTTTAGTTCTCACACCAGTCCCATGACTGACCTGGAGTTTATTGTTTTACCCTAAACTTTGGGTGCCCTTATTTTGACACGGGCAGCTAGTAGTTTTGGTTTTTGCAGATTTATATTTACAGGAGCCTGGTTTACAGCTGGAATGATATCCGGAAAGCTTTGTATCCGTATATCTCCTTCAGTTGTGTATTGTATTATTTTCCGCTGCTATGTAATGTATTGTAATCTCTGATATCTTATCGAATGTATATTATTTGTTTGTACTCTGTATATTCTTGTATTCTGATGGAATTGTTGTAATATACAATGAAATGTTCTTCTGTCTACGTTCTTTTGTGTGTTGTTCTCAAAGTATTCGCTCTTTCCTTACCGGGGAAGTTACGGGTCCTTACAAATGATGTTTTCCTTTCCTTTTTATATTCAACAATGTAGTAATATCCATGCAATTTCGCTAACCACTTCCCTTGAATACCTGTCGTAAGTTTTTGAGATAGTGGATGTTGCAAGATATGATGATCGGTTCTTATGATAAATCGTCAACCTAATAAATACTATGACCCTTTTTTGTTTCTTGGATAAGTGCCAATGGTTCTTTCTTATATGTAGATAGATGTAAGTTTCTTCCCTATAAAGCTTAACTAATGTATGCAATTAGCTTGTTGTGTTATAATAAAATAGCTCCAAGACCTGTGCCACTAGCATCACATTCTATGCAAAAAACTTCAGTAAAGTCTGGTATTGCTAGAATTTGTGGATAAGTTAAAAATGATTTCAATTTGAAAAAGATATCAGTTGCTTCCTCATTCCGGTAAAAAGAACTTTTCGTGAGCATACATGTTAAGGATTTGGCTATAATACCATAGCCTTTTATAAATTTTCTATAATACCCTGTTAAAACCCAAAAATCCCTTTAAAGCTTTTATATTTTTTAGATGTGGCTATTATAAAATAGCTTTGATTTTATCTTTATCAACTGAAATACCTTTTTTTCGATATGCCCTAAATATTCGATACTATTGGAGGCAAAAGAACATTTTGGTGAGTTGATTATTAACTGATTTTACTAAAATGTTTGTAATGTAATTTTTAAATGGTCTAGGTGATCACACCAGCATCTACTATAAACTAAAATATCACAAAAAATAATCAAGATAAATTGCTTTAAATTTTTTGTGAAAATATTGTTCATTAATGACTGGAAAGTAGATGGAGCATTAGTGAGGCCAAATGGAATTACAACAAACTCATAATGGCCATCATGTTCGAAATGTGTCTTACGTATGTAAGCCTCATGCATTCGTACTTGATGATAACCTAAATTTAAATCTACTTTTGTAAAAAAAATTGAACCATGCAATTCATCTAATAAGTCATCAATTAAAGGAATAGGAAATTTATTTTTGATAGTTTGTTTATTTAATGCCCTATAATCTACACATAGTCCCCAGGTTCTATCCTTCTTTTTAACCATAACAATAGGGGCAGAAATTGAAGTAAAGCTTGGTCTAATAATTCCATAATTAAGCATATCAAAAATTAGAGCATCTGGTGCTTTATTTTTATATAATGTGAATATCTATAATGCTTAAGGCAAACCGGTTTAGCTCCCTCTAGAAGTGAAATTTTGTGATCACATGTTCTCTTGGGTTGTAGCATGTTTGTAGGTGTTGTCATTGCTGGAAATTAATCTAATAGAAGTTAGACGTTTGGAAAAATTGTTTGATCACTTGTTATTGAGGCAGAGGCTGATGAAAGCATATAGTGTAGGCTAGCTAAATTAAATTCTTTTGTTGCCTTTTTTCCTTCCGTTGCTTTGATGTCATCTTGTAGTAACCCTTGCCATTTGTACTGCTTTCCTCTATAAGAAAACCTTGAAATTTTTTAAAGTTAAAACCGATTTCATCATGTTCCCTCATTCATTGTGCTCCAAGCACCGTTTGACATGAATCCAAAGGTAACACTAAAAGATCAAGGGGGCATTAACAGCCTTGACAGTATAATGTGACATTGGTGCAAATCTCAGACCCTTCTAATTTATGGCCATTAGCAAGTTGAACTTTGGATTTTGATTTGTTTAGTTTCAATTTTTATTTTAAGGTTATGTCAATGAAACTGTGTGTTGAGCCCAATCTATCATAAATATCACAGCCTTGTTATTTGTAACACCCCGTAATTCTAAGAACATTAAAATGATAAACTAAGGAATACTTCATTTAATATTTGGAATTAAGTAACACGGACAGCGACATTGCATTCGTCTCGAAATTTTGCTTAAGATGGACTCCGAGTTTGCGTGATACGGACATCGCATGAAGATGTTATTAAGCTTAGAAGTTTGTATACGCACAAGAGAATTATATATATATATATATATATATAACCAATCAAAACATTCAAACTAATTCAAAATCAGAGACGTGGGGTAGGGCAGGAGTTTAGCCCGTTAGGTGTCGTCCCTGATCCCCATGAGTGTCGACCCATGGGTCGACCACATAAAGGCGGTATCGACCCCTATGTCGACACACTAAGGGGGAGGGGGGACGACCCCCATACAGATCTGGGAAGAATTTCGGTTTCTGAACGTGGACTGATTCTTATGCAAGATTCATTGACCCTAGACTAGAAATAAGACCTCATTCTCATTATTTTATTCATAAAAAACAATGGCGACAATGAAGTGCTGCCCCAACTCAGAGTAAAATAGCATATTCTTCTTCAACAACAAGTTATGTGAATTCAGAGATCTGTGCTACAACATCTACAATCAATTCTTTGTTCTTTAGATCCAATCACAGTGAGTTCATGTTATTTTTAGATATAAAAATTTAATAAGTAATCTTGACATGTTTATAAGTTTGGATCTAATCCTATGCTTGTTAACAACTTGAATCATAACAGATCTACCATTACTTGTACACCTGATCTATTGTTCGCATATGCCTTCTACCATCGTATGCCTATTCTGTTATTATGACCAATTTTATCATCATATGCCTGATTTGTTATTATGCCAATTCTTGTTCTCTTCCCTTCCTCCTTTCCCTTTTTATTTTTATAGTCAGACTACCTTCGAGCCTAGGCATACCACTGAAATATGCGAACGCATGAAATTGGGAACGGCGGGGAACGTTAAAATTGGGGCATAACTTGTACTGGGATTTTTGGGGGGCATAATCTATACATTTATTTAAAGCTATAATTTGGGCATAACTCGTATTATGAATCATGATTGGGGATTTTAGGGGGAGTAGCATATACTGTACAATTTGACTAAAACTTGGGGTAAAGTTATATCGTGAATTATGACTATAATTTAGGGTATGTGAATCTATATGCTTAATTTAAGATTTAGCAGAACATGATAATAAAACTGTGAGTAACCTACTGTAACTTGCGGAGATATTTAATCTATTAAAATGACAAATCTGTTGAAACTGAATACTATAGTTGAAAAAACTACGATGAACATGAATAATTGTTTAAGAATGAACATGCCTAGATTTACAGTAATTAGAAACTGTAACTGCAATTAGACATGAGATTAGATTAAACTTGTGGTAGAAGTCTGCCCAGACCCAACCGGCATATCTAGCATCCACATGTGGTAAATCAAATGTGAGGGGTCAAAGTGCATAAATGTACACGTAACGGTGCTCAAGCAGGAGGTCAAGACCAGCTTTTGGTTGAAGTTTTCCCAGAACCGCCCGGCAAATCTAGCATCCACAAGTGGTCGGCTTAATGTGAGAGGTCTAGTGCATAAACATATATATAAATATATGTATATAAAAAGGATAGAAATAAATGGCACTAATGGTGATTATTGGAAATGAATTGGAATAAATGGGGAACGATAACAACATATTATAATTAATTACATTAATGAGGATGCTATATAATAGGTAGGCTTGTCCTAGGGACAAGTGGAAATTATAACATAAGTTATAATAAAAGGAAAGGAAACTCATTAGTAAACCGTAGTTAAGAGAACTAAGTTAATAAGTAAACAATGACAAGCTGTAGTGACATGTTAAATAGAAAACATGTGAACTGAGATGAAGTATACTTAATTACATATTATGTAAAACATGTTATTGTAACTATGGAATCAGACAAGGAATAATATAAAGGGATTGTAGATTACTTTCGTTAGTTACAATCTGGGGATAATAAATTGTAGATTACATATCTTGGATCACAACCTAGAGAACAACATGTTATGGGCTTATTAATGGACTTAAATGGATTAAGTATACATTAATAAGAGAGAGGAACTTGGTAACTTGAAAAAGAAATTAATGTGAATGGGTATAACTTGTTAACCTATAATACTTGACATGTTTAAATCTATTAGGAGGGGATTGCATGAACCTGTTAAATTGATTAGGGGTTAAGTAAACTTGTTTAGATCGGTGGGGGTTAAGTTGATCTTGTTAAATATATGGGGGCGATATATATATACACACACACACACACCCGACAAACTTAACCTATTTTACATGTGGGGGTTATGCAACCTTATTAAACGATTAGGCATAACCTGTTAAAATCCTAATAGTGGGAATGCAAACCTAGGACGGAATCTTGTATCATCTGTTGTGTGGGATCCGTTTCAGTCAGTAACCCATATAGGTATCAAACGAGTACTCCAAACTAGGTCAGGGACGGGGCACGCTTACTGAGCTGATTATAAGAGGTCACTTGTGAGAAGTTGTTAACGGCACATTCCATCGGAGTCATGTGCATGCATGGGTCTGCTTGCTTGGGTGGATAAGACGATGTGACATCAGTATATATGGTTGTGCACATCTTGTAAACAACGGGTTGCCACTTTAGGAAGTGATACATCCTATTGTGGGGTCAGCACAGGGTATCTATGGGATTAGGGAGCCAATCGATTAGGGGTTGAAATCAGGGTACATCTAGTCTTGCTTGTTGGGAGCTTGTTATTATCGATGGGTGTAACACTTGTCATTCCAGTTGGGCTACCTGTTATTCTTGTTGGGGTAAAACTTGTTATTCTTGTTAGGAGCCTATTATTCTCGTTGGTGTAACACCTGCCATTCTAGTTGGGCTGCCTGATATTCTTGTTGGGGGTAAAACCTGTAATTCTTGTTGGGAGCATGTTATTATCGTTGGGTGTAACACCTGTCATTCCAGTTGGGCTACCGGTTTCTTGTTGGGGTAAAATCTGTTATTCTTGTTGGGAGCCTGTTATCCCGTTGGGTGTAACACCTGTCATTCCAGTTGGGCTACCTATTATTCTTGTTGGGGTAAAACCTATTATTCTTGTTAGGAGCCTGTTACAGTCGTCAGGTGTAACACCTATCATTCTAGTTGGACTGCATGTTATTCTTGTTGAGGGTAAAACATGTTATTCTTGTTGGGAGCCTGTTATTATCGTTGGGTGTAACACCTGTCATTCCAGTTGGGCTACCTATTATTCTTGTTGGGGTAAAACCTGTTACTAGAAGTATACCTAAGTCTACCATTTTGTTCTAGTTGGGATCATCTTGTCTTTGTTATGATAGTATTAGTCTAGAAAAAAGTATTAAAGAAGCGCAATGCATGTTCTATTTAGTTTATCCTGTTTACCTTGTTATTCCTGCCTTATGACACTGTTATCTCTCTTCAACTTATGTGCCTATCATGATGCTTTTACTAATTTATATGCTAAAAGTAACTGGACTCGCCAGGCTTTATGTCTGACCCATTTTGTTTCCTCTTCTTTCTCTTTCGTTTCCACCTCCCAGGTTCTCAGCGTGGGAATAGTCAAGCTTGATCAGGATTCTTCTTTCATTCTGCTTGGAGCTGCTTAGATGTACCGCTAAATTTCGTATCTTCTCTACTATGGCTATATTTTGGGGATTATGCTCTTTTCATGTATTATTGTACTCTGATGATGATTTTTGTACAAGGCAGAAGTTTTATGTTTTCAGTATTCCATACTTATTATGTAATAAGGTTTAAACCACAAAGCTTTTCTATTTAATAAATTTTTAATTCCGCTGTTATTTTATATCAGTCTTGTAATGTTTCTGTTTACCTATAACGCTTGACGAAACTTAATACGTTTGGATAAAGAGTGACATTAACGAAAGTAGGGTGTCACATTTGGTATCAGAGCTGAAGGTTACCAGATCGGATAAAAGATTTTGAAAATTGTTTTCGAAATGGTTTTAAAAGAAAGCATTTTCAAAAGAAAAAGTCTGTTTTGAAAAACATATTCCCCAAAGCTATATAAAATATCTCTTGATTCTCCGCTTGAGTCCATTTTCTTTTTAGCATGTCTGGGGAACCGATTCTTCGTGAAAGGTGTCCCCATTGCGACATGGTTTCGCAGGCGTGTTAAAACTACGGCACATGTCGAAAGGCAAGGAAGTGCCCAACCTTTATCTATAGCCATAATAGTTCCGCCTACGGCTAATTTTCTCTCGAAATTCGTAAATATTTCAGGGAGATGGAGGCAGCTTTCGAGAGACTTGTTAACATGTTACACAAGGATGGTAAAGAGGAGAATATGGGAGTTAAGGTTGAGGAGCACATCCCAAGGATGAGAAAAATGGTGGCTTAAGAATGGAACATAGATGAAATAAGGAAGAACGCTTGTTTCTATTGTGGAGAGGTTAGTCATCTATTTAAGAATTGCCCGAAGAAGCAAGGACGGGGGAAAAGGGTAGGATCTTCTAGAGGGTAAGTGCATGCTCTCGTGGCTGGTGTACCAGATAGAGGTAGGAAAGTTTCCATTGAGGGTTTAATTTCACTTTGCAATCATCTTGTTAGGACTCTTTTTAATTTTGGCGCGTCACATTCTTTTATATCTGATTCTATGGTTGAGCCTTTGCACCTTAGTACTAGTATGGTTTTGGATCCCGTTGTTTCCTCAAACCCAATTGGGGGCATGGCTCATTTGTTTGTGATTTGTCGGGATTTTAGGATATCTGTATTGGGCATTGAGTTTGAGTGCGATGCATATCTTGTTTCATGGGATATTGTTTGATTCTAGGGATGGATTGGCTAGCCATGTATGGTGCCATTCTGGATTGTGAGAGGAGGGTCGTTAGACTTTTGACTTGCTATGGGAGGACCCTCGAGATTTCTTGTGACCCAAAAGGGTCTGTCATGCTTAGTTTCCTAGAGTCTCTTGATGCATCTATCGATGATCTACGATCTGTACCAGTAGTTTGTGAGTATCTAAATGTTTTTGAGGTAGTTCGGGGCTTACCTCTGAGGTGCGAGATTGATTTCCATATATACTTGGTGGACAATGCAAAGCCAGTTGCATTGCATGTGAGCTACATGGCTCCGAGAGAAAGAAGGGAGCTCAGCAAAAAAGTAGGGGAGCTACTTGAGAAAGGATTTATTATTCGAAGCATATCTGAATGGGGTGCTCTAGTAGTATTCTCCACTAAGCTGGATGGTTCACTTCACTTATGCGTGGATTACAGGGAGATGAATAAGCTCACTAAGTAAAATCGGCACCCACTTCCGAGGATAGAAGATTTGTTTGACCATCTTGTTGGTGTGACTGTTTTCTCCCAGTTAGACTTAGCCACAAGGTTTCATCAGTTAAGAGTGGTTGAGGACAGTATAGACAAGACTACCTATAGAACTCCAGATGGTTTCTTTGAGTGGCTCGTCATGCCTTTTAGGTTGACAAATGCATCCGCCTATTTTGTGAATCTGATGAGTAGGGTGTTTCAAGAGTTCCTAAATAAGTTCGTTGTGGTCTTCTTGATGACATCTTGATTTCCCCAAAGAACGAGGAAGAGCATGCCTTACATTTAAGAGAGGTTTGAGGTATACACGAACCATAAGTCACACAAGTATCTCAAATCGAGGCAGCTGAGATAGGCTTCTACTTGGACCTGAGACGATTAGAGAAATTTCTAGAAAAGATGGATCTTATCCGCAGGCGCATGAAGACAGCTCAGGATAGGCAGAAGTCATACGCGGATAAAGGAAGGACCGATATTGAGTTTGAGGTGGGAGATATGGTTTCATCAAGGTATCACCTTGAAGGGATGTGGTTCTTTTTGGATCTGTAGGAAAACTGGCACCAAGTTTTGTAGGACCATTTCCCATAATGGAAAGAATATGTCAAATTACTTATAGGGCACAGCTACCAGAGAGATTAGCGGATGTTTATCTGTGGAAATTTTTGCACAATACAGTAGAAGTAGTTGAGCCAAGTATGCTTAAGGAAATAGAGGTGGAACGGGAGGCGACAGCTAGACGAGTTCCTAACCATATTCTTGGATCAGAGGTTAAGAAGCTATGCAACCAAGAGGTCAAGTTGATGAAAGTTCGGGGTGGGGGGAGATAACCACGTGGATGCAACATAGGGACTGAAGACAAGATTTGCACTTCGTACGTTTTTCTTTTCAAGGGAATGTTCTTAGCTTCTTTTCCAAAGCTTTTATTTCGTGCTTGCTTCTGTCATTTAAGTATATCCAATCGATTGAATCTTCGAACTTTAGGTTGAAATCCAATGGATGTAGACATGTGTTTGAGATATGTTATGTTTGATGGATGCAAGTGTTTGTTAGTGGTTGCTCGTGGATGCATATACACACACATTAGGCACTAGATCGGCTCAATCACTCTCATATTGCATATGGATGCATGTGCATATTTTTCTTCTTTTAATGATTGAAAGTGGGTGTATCATTATGTGGATGTTGCATTTTGATGAATGATTGTGCACACATATAGAACTTACATGTTATAGTAGGATTATTTGCATACATGTTGGATTCATGGACTAACATACAATGCATTAAAGAGGTCGACTGAATTAGTAGACCGCCTGATCTTTCGCATCAGTATAGCGACATGTACACACACCTTTGCATATGTTCATATAAGCACTAGAAATCTCTTAAGGACAATGGATACCTGTGATTGGTGGATGAGTAGATGGATGATGGATGTTAGGATATACATTCTTTTTAGCTTAGAGATTTCCGGGACGAAATCCTTTAAGTAAAGGAGAATGTAACACCCCATAATTCTAAGAACATTAAAATGATTAACTAAAGAATACTTAATTAAATATGTGGAACTAAGTTAAACGGACTGCGTCATTGGTTTCAACTCAGAATTTTGCTTAAGATAGAGTTTGCATCAAACAGACATCGTATGAAGAAGTTATTAACCCTAGAAGTTTGTATACGCATAAGAGAATTATATATATACAAAACCAATCAAAACATTCAAATTAATTCAAAATCAGAGATGCGGGGTAGGGCGGGAGTTCGGCCCGTTAGGGGTCGACCCCGGTCCCCATGGGTGTCGACCCATGGATCGACCCCACAAAGAGGGTGTCGACCCTTGTGTCGAAACACTAAGGGGGGGTCGGCCCCCATACAGATCTAGGCAAAATTTCGGTTTCTGAACGTGGAATGATTCTTGTGAAGGATTCGTTGTCCCTAGGATATAAATAAGACCACATTCTCATTGTTTTATTCATTAAAAACAATGGCAACAACGATGTTCTGCCCCAACTCAGAGTAAAATAGTCTATTCTTCTTCGACAACAAGTTATGTGAATTCATAGATCTGTGCTACCAGATCTACAATCAATTCTTTGTTCTTTAGATCCAATCACAGTGAGTTCATGTTATTTTTATATATAAACATTTAATAAGTAATCTTGACATGTTTATAAGTTGGGATCTAAGACTATGCCTGTTAATAACCTGAATCATAATAGATCTACCATTACTTGTACACCTGATCTATTGTTTGCATATGCCCTCTACTATCATATGCCTGTTCTGTTATTATGACCAATTTTATCATCGTATGCATGATTTGTTGTTATGCCTATTCTTGTTCTCTTCCCTTCCTCATTTCTCTTTTTATTTTTATAGTCGGGTTACCTTCGAGCCTAGGCGTACCGCTGAAATATGCGAACGCATGAAATTGGGAACGATAGGAAACGTTAAAATTGGGGCATAACTTGTATTGGGATTTTTTGGGGCATAATCTATATATTGATTTAAAGCTATAATTTGGGCATAACTCATATTATGAATCATGATTGCTGTTTTTGGGTGCGTAACCTATACTGTACAATTTGACTAAAACTTGGGGAAAATGTTATACTATGAATTATGACCGTAATTTGGGATATATGAATCTTTAGGCTTAATTTAAGATATAGTAGAACATGATTATAAAACTATGAGTAACCTGCTGTAACTTACAGAGATGTTTAATCTGTTAAAATGAAAAATCTGCTGATATCTGTTGAAACTGAATATTGTAGTTGAAAAACCTACGATGAACATGAATAATTGTTTAAGAATGAACATGCCTAGATTTACATTAACTAGACACTATAACCGCACTTAGACACAAGATTAGATTAAACATTTAATAAGTAATCTTGACATGTTTATAAGTTTGGATCTAAGACTATGCCTGTTAATAACCTGAATCATAACAGATCTATCATTACTTGTACACTTGATCTATTGTTCGCATATGCCCTCTACCATCATATGCCTGTTCTGTTATTATGACCAATTTTATCATCATATGCATGATTTGTTATTATGCCTATTTTTGTTCTCTTCCCTTCCTCATTTCCCTTTTTATCTTTATGGTCGGGCTACCTTTGAGCCTAGGCATACCGCTGAAATATGCGAACGCATGAAATTGGGAACGATGGGAAACGTTAAAATTGGGGCATAACTTGTATTGGGATTTTTTGGGGCATAATCTATATATTGATTTAAAGCTATAATTTGGGCATAACTCATATTATGAATCATGATATGTGTTTTTGGGGGCGTAACCTATACTGTACAATTTGACTAAAACATGGGGAAAATGTTATACTATGAATTATGACCGTAATTTGGGATATATGAATATTTAGGCTTAATTTAAGATTTAGTAGAACATGATTATAAAACTATGAGTAACCTGTTGTAACTTGCAGAGATGTTTAATCTGTTAAAATGAAAAATCAGCTGATATCTGTTGAAACTGAATATTGTAGTTGAAAAACCTATGATGAACATGAATAATTGTTTAAGAATGAACATGCCTATATTTACATTAACTAGACACTATAACCGCACTTAGACACGAGATTAGATTACACTTATGGTAGAAGTATGCCTGGACCCAGCCGGCATATCCAGCGTCCACGAGTGGTAAATCTAATGTGAGGGGTGTAAGTGCGTAAATGTAGAAGTAACGGTACTAAGACACGAGGATAAGTCCAACTTGTGGTAGATGTCTGCCCGAAACCACCCGGAAAATCCAGCATCCACGGGTGGACGACTTAATGTGAGAGGTCTAGTGCATAAACACACACACACACACACACACATATATATATATATATATATATATATGAATATATGTATATAAAAAGGATAGAAATAAATGGCACTAATTGTGATTAATGGAAACGAATTGGAATAAACGGGGAATGATAACAACCTATTATAATTAATTACATTAATGAGAATGTTATATAATAGGTAGGCTTGTCCCAGCGACAAGCGGAAATTATAACGTAGTCATAATAAAAGGAAAGGAAACTTATTAGTAAACCATAGTTAAGAGAACTAACTTAATAAGTAAACAATGAAAAGTTGTAGTGACATGTTAAACAGAAAACAAGTGAATTGAGATGAAGTATACTTAATTACATACTAAGTAAAACATGATATTGTAACTATGGAATCAGACATAGATTACTTTCGTTAATTACAATCCAGGGATAATAAATTGTAGATTACAGATCTTGGATTACAACCTAGAGAATAACATGTTATGGGCTTATTAATAGACTTAAAGGGATTAATTTATACATTATTAAGCAAGAGTAACTTGGTAACGTGGAAAAGAAGTCATTGTGAATGAGAATAACTTGTAATACTTAACCTGTTTAAATCTATGGGGTGATTACATGAACCTGTTAAATTGATTAGGGGTTAAGTTAACTTGTTTAAATCAGTGGGGTTTAAGTTGATCTTGTTAAATCTATAAGGGCGGGTTATATATATTACACCTGACAAACTTAACCTTTTTTACATGTGGGGGATATGCAACCTTGTTAAACAGTTAGGCATAAATTGTTAAAATCCTAGTAGTGGGGATGCAAGCCTAGGAGGTAAGCTTGTATCATCTTTTGAGTGAGATCCGTTTCAGTCAATAACCCATATATGTATCAAATGAGTACTCCGAACTAGGTTAGGGACGAGGCACACTTACTGAGATTATTATAAGAGGTCACTTGGGTGAAGGTGTTAACGGCGTGTTCCATCCGAGTCATGTGTGTGCATGGGTCTGCTTGCTCGGGAAGATAAGACGATGTGACATCAATAGATATGGTTGTGCACATCTTGTAAATAACGGGTTTCCACTTTAGGAAGTGATACATCATACTGTAGGGCCAGCATAGGGTATCTACGGATTAGGGAGTCGATCGATTGGGAGTAGAAATTAGGGTACATCTAGTCTTGCTTGTAGGGAACCTGTTATTATCGTTGGGTGTAACACATGTCATTACAGTTGGGCTACCTGTTATTCTTATTGGGGGTAAAACCTGTTAATCTTGTTGGGAGCCTGTTATTCTCGTTGGGTGTAACAACTGTCATTCCAGCTGGGCTACCTATTATTCTTGTTGGGGTAAAACCTATTATTCTTATTAGGAGCCTGTTATTATCGTTGGATGTAACACCTGTCATTCCAGTTGGGCTACCTGTTACTCTAGTTGGGGTAAAACCTGTTATTCATGTTGGGAGCCTGTTTTTCTTGTTGGGTGTAACTCCTGTCATTCCAGTTGGGCTACCTGTTATTCTTGTTGGGGGTAAAACCTGTTATTCTTGTTAGGAGCATGTTATTCTCGTTGGGTGTAACAATTGTCATTCCAGTTGGGCTACCTATTATTCTTGTTGGGGTAAAACCTGTTATTCTTGTTGGGAGACTATTATTATCGTTGGGTGTAACACCTGTCATTCCAGTTGGGCTACCTGTTATTCTTGTTGGGGTAAAACCCGTTACTAGAAGTACACCTAAGTCTACATTTTTTTCTCTAGTTGGGATCATCATGTTCTTGTTATGTTAGTATTGGTGTAGAAAAAAGTATTAGAAAAGCGCAATGCTTGCTCTGTTCAGTTTATCCTGTTTACCTTGTTATTCCTGCCTTATGACACTGTTATCTCTCTCCAACTTATATGCCTGTCATGATGCCTTTACTTATTTATATGCTAAAAGTAAATGGAGTCTCCAGACTTTATGTCTGACCCATTTTGTTTCCTCTTCTTTCTCTTCTGTTCCCCCCTCCTCCCAGGTTCTCAGGGTGGGAATACACAAGCTTGATCAGGATTCTTCTTTCATTCTGCTTGGAGCTGCTTAGATGTACTGCTTGATTTTGTATCTTCTCTACTATGGCTATATTTTGGGGATTATGCTCTTTTCGTGTATTATTGTGCTCTGATGATGATTTTTGTACAAGGCAGAATTTTTATTTTTTCAGTATTGCAGACTTACTATGTAACTAGGTCCTAACCACAAAGCTTTTCTATTTAACAAAGTTTTAATTCCGCTGTTATTTTATATCTGTTTTGTAATATTTATGTTTACCTATAACGCTTCATGAAACTTAATGCATTCTGATAAAGAGTGACATTAACGAACGTGGGGTGTCACATTTTTTATAATTCCCTTGATTCTAATAGTATGTAGTGTAGGGATGCCAAGTAATGTATTAAGTGATATTGCATGCAAAGTGTTATTTAAGTCCTCATCACTATCAGTGTTAAACAAGTACGTGTTATCATCAGGATTTGTATCTTCCAGGTCAGATGTGTTATCAATATCAATTACCCCTTCCATTATGAAAACTTGCTTATTTTTACATTTATAGCCAGCATGATATTTTTCATTACATCCAAAGCATATGCTATTTTTTTTCCTTTCAAGTCGTTCTTTTAGGGTAAGATTTTTAAAATTTTGAACTTTTATCAGAATTACTAGTACCATATTTTTGAAAAGAAGTAGAAGAATTGGTACCATTGTTTTTCTTAGTAGGAAAAATATTTTCTTTTATTTTTGGATAGCCACTTTGGTTCTCAAAAAATTGCTAAGCTAACAGCATAGTCAAAATCTGTTGGGTTATTAGCAAAAACATGGTATTTGATTTCTTCTTTTAACCCTCCTAAGATTTTTTGTAAAAGTTTATAGAGTAACAAGCTCTATCATACCCTCAAGCCTTTCAAATTGATTCACATATTGCATCACTGAGTGTGTTTGTTTGAGTAATGAAAAAGTGTTATAGGGTCGTTCTAAATTATTAGAATTAAAGCGTACTTGAATTGCTTTTGTAAATACTGACCATTTTTTATGACATGTGTTTCTTTAATACCTGTAGAACCATTGCAATGCTTCCTTTTCTCATGTTGTAGGAGCATAGGTGCACCCAATCATGTGGATCTATATCATTGTATTTCAAGAATTGTTCAACTTGTCTGAGCCAATCAATAACCCTGTCTTCTTAAGAAAATTTTGGGAAATCGATTTTGAAATTTATTTTTGAAGAGTCTCTTGATGCAGTTACTAGTGTGTCAGTATATGTAAGTCTTGGTTGTGATTATTTGGGTTGGTTTGATCAGGTCTTACTAGCAATGGTTGCCAAATATTTGGGGGTAAATAAGCATTTGATCTCTGGCTTTTACTGCCAAATTGCCTTTGTGTATATGAATGAGGTGGTGTTTCTGACACTCTTGAATTATTTTAATTCAAAAAAAATTCTTGCTAGAGATTCTTGAATGTTGTCCACCTTTGTACTGAGATCACTCATTTTCCCTTTGATGTCTTGATAAGTGAAAAATCCATAGTGATATCTTCTAATTTCATCAAACAGACCTCATTCCTATTATTAACCAAATCTTACCTATCCCAAATTTTTTGCGGTGACAGGCTCCCAAATTTTTTATTTTCCAAGGTTGATGATGCATCCACGCGGGTGCCAAGGACTGAGGGATCATGATGGAGAGGGTCGGTGTTAAACTCATCAGGATGCCCTAATACCATATTCTTCGTATCATCTTGCTTCCTGGCATGAATCCTGGTTTCTGGCATGGTGGTTATGGCGTTTGTGTATGGGAATTGGTGATAGGTGTTTAGGGAGATGAGTTAGCATAGAGAGGGAGTGAAGGAGATAGGGATCAATACGGTGTGATCACAAGAATTGGAGTGATCAACACGGTGAACAAAAGAAGATTTAGAAGAGGGGATCAAGATAGAGGGGAGGCACAGAAAAGGGTGAGCAACATGAGTGGATCCATGGAAAACAAGTGATCAACTCATGGAAAAGAAGGAGAATCTAAGGAGGAAGAAATGCAGAAAAAGATCACAGAATGAAAGAAGAAGAACACGACAATATATGGTAAGTGTAATCAACTATATCAATGATTTCTGCATTCTTCTACATAGCCTAAGGGGTTTATTTATACATGCTTTCAACATTATCTATTTCCATAATTTACGTAATTGCCAAAAGTTTTAATTACTATATATATATATATATATATATATATATATGTGTGTGTGTGTGTGTGTGTATCACTATGCACGTGTGCAAGATGACAACCCTTTTCTTCATCCGTGGCTATGAATTCTTGTATTTAATCTGTTAGTTCCTAATCATTATACTCCATTGATGTTTCGGATTTGTTTACAATCATCTCTGATTCACGTCCTTACATCGATTGATGTTTGTTGTTTTTATATGTGTTTGATGAAATGTCTCTTAGAATTTCGTGCGCATCACTTATTCAATAATATGTTTGATATAATACTTACTGTCTAGCCCTGCAAGCCAAAATGATTATGAATCCCTTGTGCATGGCTTACTTCATTAATCATTGACTGAAGGTCAAGAAAGGAGGCTAAAAGCTGGCAAGAAATAGGTATAATAAGATCATTAGAAGCTATGTATACTACTGAGAGAAACGAGAGGAAAATTAAAAAATGATGGGAAGATGTGATAAGATGATAAATGAACAACTGAAAAAGAAAACATTATATATTATGAAGAGATTAATAATAAAAATGAATAAATTAATCTTCACACCACTGATTGATTAAATAATTTATATAAGGGAGATAAAAGGAAATTACCAAAAGCACGAAATAAAGAAATAACATACTCACATTTCGAGAAACACGATAAGAGCATTGATGATTTAGGCAATATGCAAGGAGAATACAAATAAAGAAAAGAAATAGCAAAGAAAATAATACTAGATATAAAACACAAAGCATCATCAAAAAAACTTTCGACATGCAAATTACCGAACAATGACCAAGTAGAAAATAAACACCATATGATGAGAAAACCGCAGAATAAATGAGTTAGAAAAAGGAAAATTAGGAGTTTATATTAATTATGGCTAAGGACGTATGGGTCTTAGAGTCTAAACATGTGCACTTAAAGCGCTTAGTGGTTCCACGTCGGTAGAGGTGCAAAAGATTACAACAGAGATCAAGGTTTAAATTTCCATTTTTCGGTTTTGTTTCGATCATTAGAAGTTATTAAATTTCCAGTTCCATTTCAGAAATTCCGTAAATCTCGTTTAAATTTCAGTTCCGGATTTAGTTACTTTAAATTTATTCAATGTCTAAAATACATCAAAGATATCAAGCAATATATTCAAAATTAGTTAATAGTTTACATATTAAAAATAATTTATCGTCCCATAGTGCAAGGCCCAATTGCTAATTGCTTTTAAAATTCCTGTAACCCAGTATAATAGCATCCTTCACAATGGGTAGGCCTCCTTTTTAATTTTTTATAGCTGCTCGTAGGCCATTACATCCACTTGCGTTATGCGTTTCTTTTATCAAAACCAGTTCCGTCTCCACTGTCAAACCCTAACTGAATCACTTTCAAATTTTGGTTCCAATTCTAAAATTGAAAGCAACAAGAAGAAAATTTCTTCTTAAACTATTGAATGTTATTCCAGAAATACGTAATAATTCGCAAGTGTATTCCCCTCAGTTTAATTTTCTCAGATGTCCTTTTGCTCTGAAACTATGTTTATTACTTGAAACTTCTTGGCTTAGTTTTTCTTGTTTCATTTTTTCAGTGACAACATTGCGAAATCAGAATGTTTAGCAAATTCCGTCCCGATTCACAGCTGGAATAGGAACGGAAAGTCTGAAATGCCAACATGCCGGACGGAATCTCGAACCTTCGCAAGGATATAGCATGAAATAGCAAAGATGCAAAAGAACTTCATTAGATAAAAAAACTTTATATTTAATGTTATTTTGGTCTCATTCTCGAACCATCTTCGTAGGAAAAATAAATATTATTTAATTTTATATAATAAAATCAGAGTGTATCATGATTTATGTAATTCATATTTGGTGAATACAATAGATTTCAAATATCTACTAAGGATTTATGGTTTAAAATTAGATTTTTACCCTGATTTTTTAATTTGGTTCAGAGGAGAACTAATCAAATCAATCTATTTATATTAATATTGCTGAAATGGAAGCTAAAAGGTCTAGATTTAACAAATATAAAAAAATAGCGAGGTTTAACGTTGATCTATTGTTTAATAGCTTTATATTGAAAAAGCAAAACAGTAGGAGAGAATTATGCCTTAGAGCATATATTTTGCAGGGGTTTAACAGGTTTTAACTACATAGAACTAAATGGAGCAAATTGGACAGTTAGTCGACCATAATAATGAAACATACAGATATATAGAAAATGGTCAAAATTTCATTAATAATAAAATAGATCGCCCAAAAATTATATTGAAGTAGCATTAAACAAAAGCGAAACGAAGAGAAAATTGGGTACGGTCTCTAGTTCATGCCAACATACATTAGCGCAGACTTAGAAGGAAAATATTATATAAAAGAGTATTATTAATGCCACTCCAAAAATTGATAAGGATGGAGAGGGGGGGGGGGGGTCATATTTTAGTTTCACTCCATTAAAAGTTAAATTGTGAAGGGGGGCCAAACAAAATGGAAAAATAAATAAATAAACTCGATTTTACTCTCCATTCAAATACACAAAACACGGTAAAAATCGATAAGAACATACAAAAATTCAGTACAAAGTTTGAAAATAACATGTCGAAAATAGATCAATTGAAAAAAAATCCTACATATTCGGCGATACTACGTCGGAAAACACGATTTTATTCGATGGTCTATCTCTGAATTTGTGTTATTGTCATGACCTGATGTGTCCACCAAATTCGATGAGTACATATCGTTTTAATTATTTTACTTCGGCTCGCTATCAACGAATATATCATTTATGGTCGAAAATGGTCCATTGTTTTTTCCAGTAAATTGTTAACTTTTCGGTAATTTCTTTAACAAATTCAACATGTCATTAGCAGAGCCGGTCCTTGTACCAGGCTAATCAGACATTTGCCTCGGGCAACCCCCGAGCGGGGGCAACAAGGTGGATGGGAGGAGAAGGTATGATAGTTTAATTTTATAGAATGTAAGAAAAATATTTGTTCACCGCAGTTTGAGAGAAGTAATCAGTACAGCGGTAGTCTACAATCTTTATTGCTTGCAGCGCCTGGGTTCGATTCCAAATTTTTTAGCATTTTTTTATATTAATCTTTCCATTTTCATGACCTTCCAGGGCAACATTTTACACCAACTTCCACATTAAAGTCTAACTTGCCTTGGGCAACCCACCAGGAAGGACCGGGCCTGATCATTAGCTTTTTTGAATAAAAATCATGTTATCATCTTTTTCAAAGTTAGAAATTTCGTTAGAAATTGGTTACTCCACGAAAAAAGTGATTAATTGTTTACTCTAAGAAGAAGATGATGATTATGGTTTAATGAACAGTAAAATGTTATTTGGGTTAAATAATAAAAGAGCATTTTGGTCTATATTTTATAAATTGTTAAGAGGAGCTAAGTTAAATGATCCTCCCCTTAGTAAATTAAAAAAAAATGGATCTCTTATCTGTTTTTAGAGTGGCATTAACAATACTTATATAAAATTTTCCTGCTAAGGTATACAATGCGGGTTAAAATGTTGCTGCCTTACCTTAAAGCTACCAAGTTCAAAAGAAACCCTAATAGCAAGACGTCTTATTAAACAGTCAGCGCGTAGGAAAAGGAAAACAACCATATAAAAGTCGAAACCCAAGCGCAGTCAAAATTGGACATCGATGGAAGTGGAACTTCAAATCTTCACCATCATCAGTGATGTTCCTTTTCCCAAAATGGTTACTTATTAATTCCATCCAGATGCTATGCCTATTCACTAACTTGATCGGCTATGCATCCATATAAAAAAATGTCATCGATTCAAAGTTGAAGCTCTACAAATTAAACTCAAAGACAGTGTTGGAAATACTGAAAGGTAAGCTTGTTGATGAAGGGGTTGAGCCTCGATTACTAACGATCATCCTAAATCATTAAAGAACTACGTTGCAATCACTAAAGAGCCAAACCGCAGGTCAACGACGAGAAAGTTCCACTCACCCCATCTAAGCTGAGGGATTCGAACGATCCAAAAGAAGAAGACAACCCCACATTAAGCTACTACATCCAAAATAAAAACAAGAATATAGTGCAAGTTAGAAGAGTGCATCTGTCTAGTCAGTTTCCTAAGTCATTCTTAAAGCGTTCCTGAAATTCAAATCTCCGACCTAAATTCTGGTTTGCTTTGGCAACCCCAAAGGTTCCCAAAGCAACTCAGTTGGTTGCTTTGCCGTTGCTCTTAGCCGGCTAATGGGACAAACATTTTTTCTGTTGCACCCTTAGCCGGATTTAAATAAGCCGGCTAAGAGCAACGACTATTTTTAGAGCCGTTGCTCCCTCCTCACTCCAATCTCTCTACCCCAATCTTCTTATATATACAACATCTTTTCTACTTTCATAACACAACATTATCTCCTATCTTACTGAATCTTACAACTATCATTTTATTTATTATCGAATTGTAACGTCGAAGAATATGAGTAGCAAGAATATTAGAGGAAAATGAAGAGTCACCACACAGCAATTTGAATCCGTACAATTTTGTTCAAGAGCAGCAAGAGTTTCCAATGCAAACTTCGTACCAGCACAACAAACATTCTAATTTAGGTACAATGCAAAACATTTCAAATTGTTATCTTCCACGGAAGAACCAGAACTTCTACCATTCACAGCAAAATTTAAATCATTTTCAAAACACTCAAGTTTCTACCTACGACCATAATCCCTCTTTTCAACAATCCTATAGCAATCAACCTTATTCTTCTCCTAGCAGCCAACATCAATCGACCTTTCCGAATACTTCTCCTAATATTTCTAGAAATTTAAACTTGTTATATGGTGATAATAGCGTTGAAAATGACAGAATGCGAATTGATATCAATCAGATTCCATATTCATGTATTACTAGCCCGCGTGCAAAGGTTGTGAAAATGGTAAAATAGTCACCTGATGAACAAGCTGAATTAGCCTTTTGTTGGGTTGAGTGTTCCAAAGATAACTGGAAAGGCACATGTCAAACTAAAAGTTTTTTTGGAATTCTGTTTGTAAAGTATTCAATGGCCGAAGTCCGCAAATGGCTCCAAGATCGGTTGACTCTTTGAAGCAGTCATGGAAGAGAATCAATTCTTGTTGCCAACGTTGGAAAGAGATAATGACCGTGTTGGACGGTAAACAACAAAGTGGTGCAAACGACATGGATTCAGTACTATATTTTAATAAGCTATTTATGTTTCTCTTGTTTCATGATATTTTCATTTACGTTAATTAATGTTATGCAGCTTAGCAAAGCAATTGAAGTGTATATGTCTGAACATAACAACCAACCTTTCAATTTGCACAATTGCTATGACATACTTTCTTTGGAAGACAAATGGAACAAAGTGCGATAGGAGAATACAACACAGCGATTTATGCCACTCAGGCCGACCAAAGAAGTTATCCCCAAAAGATTAAACTTACAAGAAGACCCTCTTTTACAACCAATTTAGGGGGAAGGCAACCTGGAAAGGGAATAAAAAGACCACGAAAGATTACAACAAGTATTACGAACAACTTGACGGACGTATGGCAGCTGCGGAGGAATCAAATGAGCAATACATGGAAACAAAGGTAGCATATAGAATAGAGAGACAAAAGAGAGCACAAGAAAGACAACGACGACATGAAGAGCTTCAACAAACTAGAATCATCGAATTGGAGTTATGAAAAGAGGTGTTAGCTCAACAACAACATGCAGATGAATTTTTTCTTATGAGTGTCATGCTATATGATCTAAACCCAATACAAAGAAAGTATATGGAAAAGCAACTTGAAGAGTTCCAGAGACATAACGCAGATCAGCCCGTGTCATTGTTTGAGTATTCTATAGTTTCATTATAGTTGAGTTATAGACGTTATTGTTGTTTTAGTTTTTTAATTCAGGTTTTTAATTAAGTTGTATTAGGAGTTTTACTATTAAAAGTTGAATGAAAATTCAGTTGTAGCCATCATAAAAATTGTGATACCAAACCAATATTTAAAAGTAGAGTTTACATTAAAACAAAACACACAATCATTAATTTAATATAAAATAGATACTACCCCTACGTACTGACACTTAAACTTAGATAATAAGGCTTTAATAGTAAACATTAAGTAATTAATTAACTATTGGTTTCCCGCATGCTCCCATTAGTGCTCTACGAGCTCTTCTCGTAATTCTAGATGAGCTTGTGGATCTCAGACCTCTTCCAGTCATTTCAAGTATTTTGCAAATGTATTTAGGTCCTTAAAAGGTTTTTTCCTAAATTCCACTGCAATGTCCGTGTAGTTTCGAAGCTGGAGTTCGTATCCTCCTCGTTCTTCTTCAACAATCATATTATGTAAAATAATACAAAAGTACATGATGTCAGCTATAACTGCTTTATCATGGTTAACTACTTCCTTCCGAAGTATATGAACTCTAACTTGGAGTACTCCAAATGCTCGTTCAACATCTTTCCTCAAACTCTCTTGCTGTTTTGTGAACAAAGCTTCTTTTGCATTGTTTGGCTTTTTGTACACTTGCACGAGCGTCTTCCATTTTGGATAAATTCCATCAACAAGATAATAACTAACATAATGATCCTTGTCTCCAATTTTGTAGTTGCACGAAGGTGAAAGGTCATTGTACAAATCGTTAAATAATATGACTGTCGTAATACATTAATATCGTATAGAAAACCAGGAACGCCAAAAAATGCATGCCATACATAAAAGTCAAACAAAGCAAAAGCTTCTAACACCATCATAGCCTTTTTGCAATGACCCCTGTATTGTCCTTGCAATGCCACTGTATAGTTTTTCCATGTCTAGTGCATACAATCCAAGATACCCATCATACCCGGAAATCCACTTTGAGCTCCCATTGCTAATAATCTCGCAATGTCATGAATTGTTGAGGATCTAAGATACTCTTCACCGAACTCACACACGATAGTTTTGCAAAACTGTTTCATACATACTACTGGTGTTGAATCCCCAATTCTTATTTTGTCGTCCAGTTAATCAGCAAAAGTTCCATAAGAAATCATACGTAGTGCGGCCGTAACCTTCTGAAGGGATGAAATGCCCAGTTCGTTGAGGGCATTTCTTCCATGTGAAAAATATGTTGGTTGCGGAAACTTTGTTAAGTACTCAGGTAAATACTGTTTTTGACATACGAAATCTTCAACGGAAATATACTTCTCTATATACAAGGTTTGTCACAAAGTAATCCTTGACTAGTAGATTGTGACCAACGAGATAGTCACGTCTATATCGCATTTCATTTCTACCGACAATGCTTCCACCTTGGGTTGAAGCTGAGCTTTCAATAATATCTTGGTCTATCGTGTATCTTGTTTCTTCTTGAAATGATTGTTTTGTTTGTTACGGTGTTCAACATACTCGTCCGACGTTGATGAGGAAGAAGAGCATGAAGCACAACATCATATATTTTTTAAGGCACCCATTGATATTCTAATTGATTTGCAAGGGTTTGTGCTTGGAAGAAAGAAGAGCACACCAATTTAAATCAAATTACATGTGAACATGCACACAAGTAAATAAATTTTTCACTATTGACTGGAATGGATGAGTTTGCACAAATTTTAGTTTTAAGCTGGACTACCAAGTGTGTAGTATTTAAAAGGATGTGGTGTGTATGAATAACCAAGAGCTTTAATTCTGCAGCATGTCAAAGAAATCGCGCGTCTACAGTTCAAGGGAATAGACTACTCATTAATGTGTTACTATTCAATTTTGGACTATCTACCTTTTTCTGTGATTGGACTATTCACTTTTGTCAGTGTTTCCCTGATATGAATTATGTATCATGAGACAATAGTCCAAGAGGGTATGTTAGTCTTTTGTGACGATTTCAACATTGGCTTTTCCATAGCAGAAATAAATATTCCTAGTAAGCTCCAAACCAAATGGTCTCTACAACTTGTGAACGGGTTGTCAAATCCAACAGCATCACATCAGAAAATCTTTAACGAGTTGTTAAATACAGCAGTGATCGATCACATCACTGCTTTATGTCATCGTAAAGTCTGTACTGGATATATTACAACTCACTGCTTTGACTTTGACTTTATGACCTCATCCACATGTTAAGTATAGCAGTGATCATCCACACACTATATATATAGACCAATTATTTCCCATTGTTGAACTGCCACATTCTTTTATTACTCAATCAAAATGCCTTCTTGGCATCATCTACAGACTCCGATGAATAGGCGTATGAACAGATGCGACTTCAGGAGCTTGAAGACGAATTCTAGTTTCTAAACCAAATGAGACCTCAGGATGAACCCTCGTATGAACAGGGGAACATTCAACCTCCACATGAAGCTCAAGTACTACATGTTCAACTTTCATATGAACAGTCGGTCGCTCAACCATGGTAAGAAGTAGAGGTATATTGAGTACACATGGTAAATTTTCTTATTAATAGGAAGTTGATTCTTATCCAGCTTGTTGCTACTACGGTTATGCGGTTGAAGTTGTGGTTCGAGAAGAGGGCAACTGTTAACGATAATTTTCGTCAAAACTGGAGATAGGTCAATAAGGATGGATCTAAGGAAAAAGAAATAGGTTGTTTAGCCTTCACAAGCATGGGTTAGGTCTCCGTCCCTAGATAACGGGGCTTTTGGGAGAAGGATCACTAATTTACAGTTCTTGATAAAGGATTTAACGGAGGATAGCAAGGAATTCTACACCAAGTCCGCTGGGAGATCTAAGCTCGTAGGGAGGACCTAAGCTTGTAGGAAGGGTTAAAATCTATAAGAAGAGGCATTCCCTTCAATCCGCGGAAAAGTTCGGACAAGAATCCATGCATTTACAGGAAATACATAGTAAACCGTGGTAATAACAATTAAGAAAATAGTATGACAAACTCATAGGAAATACTCTAAGCATAGATACGCGCTTTATTAATCTTCGATTTAGAATACATGAACGGAATAGAAGAACTCCTCCAATTGATCCCCGTCTTAGGATTTTGAGAGAGGATAAAAGAATTAGAAAAAACAAAAATGAGAACGTCCCCCCTCTAATGTGACCCCTAGGGTCTTATTTATAGAGAACTTGAAGCCCCTTCTGCTGTTGGGCCTTCAGGAGCCTTCGTCAGCCGCCTTTTTCCTTGGTCTCGAATGTTTTTGCTTTCGGCCGCTTTGTGGTGCTAATTATAGATTCCATAACTGAAGGTTTTGGCCAATCGAGAGACTCTTTGAGCTTGACATGTGCTTTCTGTTGTGGTAACTATCTGGAAGGTATTTTGAGTTTCTGGTTGTATACTCTCGGTCATAGATTTTCGGATATAGGCTTCCGGTTTTCCCATGAGTTCTTAAAGGAGCCTAGCCTCATTATGTATGTGGATTGCTGCCGGTTCGGAATCACTGTCGGTGTCTGTGCTAAGTAGACTATTGCGGATAGCCTGTATCCCTTCCGGGGATCCAGTGTCTGCTTTTAGGTGGGATTTCCAGATATAGCCTGATCCTCCAGAACGTTGCTCTAGGTGATTTGACTATTGTTTATCAATACGACCTCTCCGCATTTATGTAGTGGGTGTTTCAGAAACTGGTTCTGGTTAATCTTTATGTGTTTTTGGCTTGATGCCCTTGGTGTTTTAGTCTCTTGTCGTATCGGTATTAGGCAGGTTAATACAAAAAGTCCTTTCGGACCTCAATTGACGAAGCTCCTGCCTTCATCTTTCTGGGTTTCTGACCTGGATGGCCTTTCTCCAAAGAACCCCCTGCAGGGTTGACGCTGTTGGAAGGATCCTGCCGGTCAGATCCCGTATTTTTATGATCTTTTCCCTTAGGAAGGTCTTGGTTGATGCGGCTTTCAGACCATTTCTTCCTACTCTTGAATCCTCTTAGTATTTGTCCCTACTTTGTGAAGGATTCTTACTGGCTTGTGGTTATCCGGTACCCCTTCACCGTCAGCCTATTTCATTGTTAATTTTGGTAGTGACATTTGCCTCCCTCTAGTAAAGGGGTATTTTCGATTTTCCAAGTCAAACTCTCTGTCTTTTTCGAAGTGTCATATCTGAGTCTTTTGATCTCCCTTGATAGGAAATGTTGATTGGTCTTTGTTTGTACGGTGAAGATTTGGGTGAATTTCTTTGCATAATTACCATCGTTTCTTCTTTTTTTTTTAATCTTTGGCAAACATTTTTGCTTTCTTGTAGCGACCCGGAAAATTCGACACTCGAATTATCGACATTTACAGAAACAGTGTTCCACTCGAGTATCGAATCTCCAGAAAGCTAGAAGAAAGAAGTTGGAGGATGAGAAAGATAAGATAGAAATATTAGAATAGAAGAATATGAAGAAGAACAACGCACAAAATCAGAGCCTCACATCGCAGCGGAACAAAATATAATATAGAAATAAATCTTTATTGAGAGCTTTGAATAGACTTACAACATCAGAGTACATCAACATCACGGGACAGTTGTAATAATCTGCCCTTATATACCACACAGCGGAATAATATCATACGTCTGAATTCTTACAGCCCATCTCTTCACAGTATTCAATAACCTGAACCTGTACATTCCGGGCTAACCCGAGCATTTACAAAACACCGGGTCAGTCTGGTGAACCAGAGTGAGATAAACTCGCACAGTATTAAGGGTAAATCATCCAATCATGATTTTAAAGTTCAAAATCTTTTCAAAAGAAAAGGATAATCGTAAGACCAAATCCACACATAAACACGGACGGTTTTTACCTTACGATAACCCAAAACAGTTTTGAAACCAATATCTTTCCTGATATTATAATAATGTCTAGATACAAGTAAATAACAATCTAGTGGAACGCTTGCATCTCACGCTCCACATATATAGTATACAATCAAAATCGCGGGCGCTTATTGGATATTGGATTCCAACTTGACAAGGTATGGGACCACCTTCCGCTTGTGTATCTCTAGAGGCAAATACACTGGGTTCAACAAGAACGTCTTGCAACCCGGCCCTCACATGACCGACCACTCATTTCTCTTGAGTGTATCGAATGTATATCACCAACGGTTGGACTCAAACCACCGTTCCCGAATGGGCAGAATCGATAGATTAAGAAACAAAAGGAATTTCTCTAGATAGGTGATTATACACCCTAATGGGAGCGACCCACATAGCCATGCTGCCTGCCCGATTTTTGTCATCTCCTGGTTGATGAGGCTTGAGGTCAAAATTTACCTTTGAACATCTGGTCTTCATTCACTTTGAATGCCACATCGTCAGATCCGTCAAGTCACTAATTGACGTCCACAAATATACTCTGGGTATTAAAGAAGTGCCCCTCTTTGCCACCACTCGGTATATTTGTAAAAATCAACGTACGTGGTTTCAGGAAATACTCTGTCATACATTCGTCCATACAAGTCATCCAGGAACAGGATGAACCGAAGGTACTCTCCTACTGCATCCAATATAGGAATCACCCCATGGATCAGTAGCGATCGTCCTTGCTATCCACAGTTTCAACCACGACAGAACCCCAGTATATCCCCGGGTCGAATCAGAGATTGTAAGTGGTTCTTCCGCTTTATGAAGATCTATGGTCTTCACATGCTCCATCTCGATCGTCGCCTGATCTCTTCTTTATATTCTCATTTGTTAGTTGGAATGGTTTTCGAATATACATTCGATCCCGGTCTTTCCATACCAACAATCGAAAAGGTCAGACTTGATAGTCGGTTATTTAACTATCAAGTAAACATCCATAAAATCACAAAAATAGATTCACTGGATTGGTACTCAGCATCACTTGGCTTTTAAAAATTTATCGCCTAATTTCCTTATTATTTCCGTTGATATAATCTTATATCATTTCCTTTACTTTGGAAGTATTATCATACTCTCTCGCCAATACCAACTAATATCATCCCTGGATAGTCCCAAAGTCGTTCAAGTTGGGATATTTTAATTACCTCTCAGACCTTGATCAACAACGTTCCTATCCTTAGATAAATACGAGTTGTCATTCAAAACCCAATATTATTTACCTCAATTTCTATTTCCAACTTCGTTTACTAAGCTCTAATCAGAACCCTTCTACCAATTTCCTTTTCCCTCGAGAAACCCCTTTTTTTTAAATCCATTGATTTAAACTTAATCCTATTATTAAGAACTTCCAATTTAAAAACAACGTTTAAACACATATTCATTTATAAACCTTGTTTATAAATTTCAGGTTTAATCCAAACCCTTTACATCCTTACCTTCCTTATACTTAATTCAACGTTAAGTAAAACTTTGCATTTACGACATATATTCGTTTGAACCTCTTTGTTGCTTCATTATAAAACTCGAGTTCAAACGATAAAACTCATCCCTGGCCTCTTTCCAATACTCGACCATTTCATTTCAACTTGGTTACTTAAAGGTATTTCATTTTACAACTCATTCAATTCAACATAAATCATTTCAAATCAATTAATTCTCATTAGCTAGAATAAATAATAAACTCCCTTTTTGAAAACGTTACTAGGATTAACCAATTACTCATCCAGTCATTTCCCTAATTTAAAATTTAACTTAGTTTAAATGGTCGACACCACCATGGTTACTCTTTGAGCCAACTCTATTTAATTCCTCTTTAAATAAATAAAAAGGTAACTAATTTAAATAACTTTATTTAATCGCTCACGATAAATCAAACTCTTAACTGCTAGGTATTTTCTGCTCATTTGTTTATCATTCTTATCGACATAAGAATTCTATTTTATAAAAACCCTCTCATAATTTCTATATAAACTTTTAAATAAATAAATAATGAAATGTTTATTTCCCTTTTAAATAATTCTGTCAATGTAATAACTTTCAACTCTATTTTTCGTTATAAAATATATTTATAACTCAAATATTATCGATTCACTGTCGATAAAACCCATATTTTATAAATCGATTGATTTATAAACCAAGTGATGCCAATTACTCGACCCATACCATCCATCATAACAAATGTTGAAATAAGGTTCAATAATCAATGGTAATCAACTATTCCTTTTTATTTGACTGATAATGTTTACAACAATCATCAATCAACCAACAGCCAATCCAAACAATTCAAACAATTATACACGTTCATTTTATAAACGTGACCAACCCAGAGAAATTTCTTTATCCGGGTCAAATCAGAATAACTGGTGTTTTACTGAAATTAAACTACCGTTTAATTTCAGAAATTTAATCAACGATAATTATATATCACTAGCAAACCGTCATTCATTAACAACCAGAACACGCAAAACAAAAAAAATCCAATTTATATAAAATATAAATGGGAAAAGCTGAGTGAGTTTAACTCACCTTGATTTGAATTTGTTGATCACCAGTCTGTTTTAATCAAATTAGACTGACGTTTAATTTGAAATAAAATTCCACTCACTTCAGATCCGGACCATACTCGCTCCATCTCAAAGTACTCGTCTCCATGGTCCCAACGCAACTGACCGCTCTTGAATCTGATATCGTATGTGCCAGAAATTGTATTATGAAATTTATAAGCTAATTTAAATACTTGAACATGGATTTTATAACTAAACTTGAATTTATAATTTTAAATGGGCCCGTTACCTTTGATTCTTCGGCTCACTATCTAACCCAATGACCACCTTAAAACCCTTACACCCGATCTCCTTTTCATTCAGTAAGCCGCCACAAATTCCCAAAACCGAAGCCACAAAAAAAAAACCCTAATCCCTTCTTTTGCTCGATGGCGTCGCAGCCTGCTTCTCGCGCCTCCCCATTTCCATCAATCGGTCATCCACCATCAACACACTTCGGCTCCCTACCGAAACACGGTGGAACCCCAAACGCCCAGATCCAAGACGAGGCTTCCAACGTGAACGATTTCAGCAGCAATCAGTCCCCCCATCGAAAGCTAAGTCTTCTTGTACTCGATTTTAATTACTGTAATGTTTTGATTTTATTCTATTCTGGTTTTCGAATGGGATTTCTTTGATTGACTGTGCTTGTTTATGTGGTTGCCTTCGAATTGTTTGTGCGTGGATGCCTATATTTATAGTGTGGAAATTATAGATTGGATCAACGTCCAGCAATATAGGTTTAGCTACTCCTAATTTAGGCCACTCCCTTTTCCTACCTTTTCAGATTTGTACAGGGAGTGTTGATGTTGCGTGAGGTTGATTTGTCAAAATTGATATTGATCGAACATGTATAGGTGTGTAGATTATATAGCATTGTGATGCTATGAAATTTCACTTCGAATTAGAGATTTTTTCTTTGGGACTGTAACATGGGTTTTCTTTTCGTTTTAAATACATAGCACAGTGAATTTTGTGTCAGAAGATTACTGTATAACCATGTGAGTTACTGTTCGATATGGCAGTAAAGATTTGGTGTACATGTGCTGTTCTTGTACATTTTATAACTGTTCACTTTGCTGTTCACTGTCTTGTTTAATCAGTCCGTATGTATATGAAAATATACATATATTTTCTCATTGATTATTTATTGGTGTTCATATATTTGATTTTTCCTCTTACCTTAGCTGTTCATGCCTATTCTTCTTTAGCTGTTGAGATGTCCATCCCTAGCTGTATATGTCCATAAAGATTTGATACATATTTTAGTTGCAATAACATAAGAGTGGTATGAATAGTTGCTGTTACAGATTGGATATGACATCTTTTTGAAGTTCAAGATATATTCAGAAAAAAATAACTTCAACCTTTAGTGTAACATAGGAAAAACAACTTCCACTTCAATGTTATTTTAAATTTTACTGAAATATATTATTTGAGAAATGCTAAGTTAAGTTTTGATTTCTTGGTGGGCATGTGGACGGTCATTGACCCAAATGGGATACTGCGTGTGCAGCCATGCCATTGTGTGCATGCCTTTAACTTATGTGTTGTCTTTGTTTTTCTATTGTTCATGATGATTTTTTTTTTACTGTTCATAGCTGTCCTGAAATCATCCCTTATGGGTTTATATTTCTTTTTTCCGCAGATCAACATCGATTGAGCCAATGGATTCAGTAGTGTCATTGGGTACACAGACCATCTTATGCTATGAAGTGGATTAAACGTGGCCTTTGATTTACTGGAGTGGCTGTAGGGATAGCAAATCATATCAATGGTTTTGTTCTGCTTTGTGAAGTGTATTATTATATAATTTTTCCTTCGAAATCTGTAAGTCGAGATGGTTTGCCTGAATTTATGAAATGAACTTTTCCTGAATGTTGCGAACTGTAATGTTGGTTGTGTTATATTGTAATTGGTATATACTGTAATGTTCATGTTAGTAATAAAATTTTCTCCTTCTCTTGTCTACTCCAGTTTCATGTTGTATTCGGTGGCCAGTTTTTGGTTTACATTTGTTTCTCTTTTTGTTTCTCTTGTCCAACCAACAGGTGACTAAATTTTGGTTTGCCGACGGGTAGTAATATCACTTAAACTTCAGCTCATTTTTTCACAATTGTTTCCAAATAAATTAAACGCAGTTTAATTCTTATAAACGGCTAGTTTAATTCTCTTGTCCATTTCAGCAATCAGGCTCATTGAAACCAAAATCTATGTTCTTTTTTTTTTTTTTGCTTTGCCGAACTAAGCGAGAACATAAATAAATAAATAAATTTGATTAAATATTATATTCAAATAAAAAAAATTTAAATATTCGAATTTAAATAGCCGAAAAATCCGGGACGTTACATTTCTAAGCATAAATCATGTTCGTTAATCCGACTTTAGATGTACGGTTGAGAGAAAAGGCGAATCTCTTTTTCCCAAAAATGAATCTTCTTTTTCTCTCTTCTCCTTTTTCCTACATAACATTTTACTCAAGCAAGATTATTGTTCATCAAAATTTGTCACGCTATTTCCTTGGATTTCAGATCTAACTAGTCCTAAGTTTTCTTATTCAAACTTCAATCATCGGTTTGAATTATGCTTTGAATCGAGGATTGATGGTCCTAGTATAGATTAAACTCTCAACAATCGTCATAGATGACGATTAATGGTGACCTTTAATAAGTTGTACTCATCCCCGTTCATTATCAGGGTTTTGAGAAAAAAAGATTTGCACAAACAAATAACTTGTAATAGAGGGTAATTTAACTTGTTGACATCGATCTTTACAGTCAAGATCGTTGTCTAATGGGATAACAAAATTCTATGTCGCTTGTCTATCTGTGTGTCATTAGTGTGCAATTATCAAATAGAAATTAGATTAAAACACATGTTTATGTTATGGCATTACCTGGCAAGACTATGTCTGATATTCCACAATCGGACAACTCTAGATTGAGCGAGTCTTACATATTTTGTTCAAAATAGAAGCATCTCAGAGCGAAGGAGCTTCAAGCTGCTGATGTAGTGGGTGCAGTTCCTCTTCTCTTGCATTCAATGTTTCTTGGGGTGATTTACATTCATCTCCCACTGCCTCTCCCCATCTTAGGTTTTTTTCTAAGAAGAGAACAACCTCGTCTACCAGTAATGGTTCTATCAAGAGACATGAGAGGGCGAATTCAGTCTCTCGTCTTTTTGGTGATGAGATCGTTGAATCGCCTGGGTGTCGGTCGTTATCTAGCCCCCTCGCTCCTTTTCTTCGAGACTTTCCCAGTATGTGTCCTTCTTCAGTGGACACCGCAGGAAGTAGTTTTGTTGTAGGCCTTCTAAGATCCGATTCTCAAGGGTTTCAAATTTGAGAGGGTAGGAAACACCTTCTCCTTCTCAACGATAATGTGATCCTGTGAATTCACTTTCACCGACTCCGTACTTTGATAACATCGTCAGATCTGTCTTACCTTGTGTTGATGTGTTCGATATTTCAGGGCTCGGTTTTACATATTGGTCCAGTTTCTATCTTCATCTTATTAAACAGCAATAGTTGGTTTATATTCTCGTTCTCCTAAATTCTTTATTTGTTTACCTTATGTATGCATTAACATCTCATCGTTTCTTCCTAGATATCTGGTGGCGGCTTCGTTATCTTGGGTCATAAGAGAGCCGAAGGAAGAGAAGTCCGCGTTAGAGTCTAGGATCTGTGATTTAGCTTCAGTGAAGAGCCATAACGAGGAAGCTTGTAGTTAGTTGAGAGTGTTTCTTGATAGGGAAAAGACCGGTAACCAAATCTTAGCCGCCAAAGTTTCGACCCTTAAGCGCGAGCAGTTGGATACGTCGGTAGAGCATGCTGGGAAACTGAGAGTGAAGGAGGCAACCCCTTCCGATGCTAAATGGATAATTTATGAAACCCAGGACAAAATTTCCTCATTTTTGAGGGTAAATCTTCCGGGTATAGCGGCCGAATATTATGAGAAGGCCCTTTCTTTGGTTTGTTGTGATAATTGTGGCAAGTTTTCGGATATAGATTTTCTTCTCTCCCTCCATATATCTAAAGCAGGGTCTTGGGGCGAATTAGGATGTCCGGACAGGATGTCGAAATCTCCAAAGGGAACAAGGAGAGGGTTGAGGATTTTTATTTGTTGAGGGGCTGTCTGATTATCCGGCGCCCGAAAATGGTGAGAATTCTACTTCACTTATTGGTAGTGATGACGTAGGCGGTCGTAATAATGAATTTAACTCCCAATATGAGCATGACAAGGATGGTACGAAGGAAGATATGTTTTCTTTGTTTATGGGTGACTTTGTGGGTTTTCTCGAGTGCTAATTCATCTCACGTTTCAGTTACTCTATGCGGAGTTGGTGGGCTTACTGAAAAGATTGATTTCCCAAGACCTAGTGTGTAGACGATACGTACGATTTCTCATATCCCTCAGGTATGAACTTTTATCCATGAATTTCTTCTTTACTTGTGGGCCTTGGCCTTTAATGACTCATCCTTGTGGTCACGAAGATTCTACTTCCATTAATTATTCTGTTTCCAAGGATGATATGCACTCTCTCTAGGTTGAGGAGGGAATTCCTCACAAAATATTCCTATAAATCTGGCATAGAACACTTTTTGAGAGAGCTCAAGCATATTTATATGAAGTACCCTTAGTTGTCTTTGAATTTTTTGGGGAATGATAGAGAGGTGATATTAAAGAATCTTAGGGTCCACCATGATAAACTAATATGTAATATGAAGGAAAGGAGTACCGGAGAGAAAAACTAATTTGTCACACCCCTTGTAGTTGATGTTAATATGCATGATATGAATTGTGCTTGTGTTCATTTTCTATCTTTCGTAGGTCGTTCTTTGGTTTGAGCATTGATGTTCATTATCTGAAAATTGATCCTATAAGTGGTAGCTTATTTGTTTACACGGATAGGAATGTTTGCTTGAAGACATTTTCTTCTTCGTCGATGAGGGTGTTCAAATTACTACACGTCCTGAAAATTTTCTGGGAAACTTTCTTGGCGATACTGAAGATAGGCTTGACCCGTCCGGGGAGCTACATGCACAACATTTGAAGGGGCAAATAGGCACATTGGAGGCTCAGATAAAGCAAAAGGGCAAAAAAAAATTTGAAGCAAAGAGGGATATAAAGATAAATCCTTCTATTGATTTTGATGGAGAAAAGGATGAACTCCGACGTCAAGCCATTGACTTAGAGGAAGGACGTGACGATGCATTGACAAAATGTAAAAATTGGGATCTATCTTTGAAGGCGCTCTTGAAACTCCCAATCCTGGTGTCTCGCAGGTTTCTATGGGATTCGAATCTTCTGGGCTTGAGACAAGGGACATTCCCTCTAGAATGGATCATTCCCTTGTCGTTAGGTGGCATAGACAGGTTAAGGCCAACATGAAAGGTTTTTATGATAGGAAGAGCGTTGAGGACAACTTTCGTCGTACTCATTTTTACACTTCCAAAATTAAGCAACTACAGAAGGAGAAACAGTCTTTACACAAAGATGCTTTTGACTTGAAGAGGGAAAACTAAAACCTTCGTGAAATGGGCAAGGCTTTCAACCGAGCTCTAAAGTGGCAGCCTAAACCCTCGGATAATTCATGCATGGTCATAGAAAAGATGCGAAAGGCTGTTGGACTTTTACATACTATGATTCATCATTCTGCAACTTCTTCCTTATCTAATGAATAAGGAATACTCTCATTGGGAGCTAGGCTACTGTTTATTCCAAAGCTTTATTGTTGGGATGTGGGTGTCCTATCCAAAGGAGAAATGTTTGTCTCGCAACCTTTCTTGTAAATAACTATGTAAGATATGATGTGCCTAGTATATCATTTGTCACATCTAATACTTTATGATGGTGGTGTTTATAAACGGAGGCAAGACTTACAATGGCATTACTTAACGCGTGATGACGTATTTTATCGTAAACGTTTTTCTTTCGTTATTGTTATGACAGGGTGCATGTCTTCAGTATACTTCGTTGAGAGTTTGTCTTCTAGACCTTTCTTAGAGTTTCATTTGCTTTAAGTAGGGTTAATAGTAATGAGACGTAGAAGGTGCAAAAAAATCTATAATGCTTACTTTCGTGGTGTGTGCTAGTGCAAACATTTGATATACTTGGGTAATGAATTGATGAAAGCATAAGTTAAAGATATTTCCATGGGCGAATGAGAAGGCCAAAAGTTTACACCTAGTAATAGCGAAAATGCGATTCCAAGCCAGGTTCAAGTTGGCGAGAGGGTTGATTAGCTCCTTCTTATTCATCTTTGACGATTGACGGTTTCCAGACCGGGACATTTTGTAATGAGACCGGAACTCTGTATATGGTTGTGGTTCACACCTGAGTCGACCCAGATTTGGGCAATAAGATGGAAGGCCGAGGGCTCGCTTTTGGCTTTTGTTGAGGATCGAATCTACCTGTATTGGGTATTGAGACAAGACCGGGATCCCCCTCCCAGTATTTGTAAAAGTTTGCTCCAACCCAGATTCGGGTCATAAGAATAAGAGACCGGAGGCCCGCTTCCGGTATTTGTGAGAAACTAATCTGACCCAGATTCCGGTACCAACATAAGAGACCTGAATCAACCCTTGTTCAGGTAGTGAAGGATTAAAGACCGACAACCCTCTTTGGTGTTAATAGAAGTCCCGTACCAACCCTTATTCGGGTAATTTAAGTTTGAAGACCAGAAATCCCCTTCCGGTAATTGTGAAGAACTGAATCATCCCAGATTCGGGCGTTAATATAGATAGAGGACTGGAAACTCCTTCCTGTGTTTGTGAAGAGCTGAATCATCCCAGATTCGGGTATTAATATAGACAGAGGACCGGAAATCCCTTTCGGTATTAATATATTGGCATCCCTCTTGGATTTGATTTGTGAAGCAGAGGCTATACGTGCTTCCTGAGCCACTCCTTGGGCTTTTGATGTCAAATCAAAGGATGTACGTTCTTTGTTTGCCACTCTCTTGGCTTGTGCGTCCGGTGCGCTTGGCTAGCTTATCCACAAGCAGGGCCCAAGGACTTACCCGACCTCCCTCTAGTAGGCTGCTTATTTGACCATCGTAGGTGATGATAAGGTCTTAGGAACTTAGACGGGGCCATTGTAGGCACAAAACTAAGGATTAATCTTTTGATGCTCTATACTGACCATCGTAGGCTCTGATAGAGGCTTATATGCCACCCCCTCCAAGGGGTACCCTATCTTGACCATCGTAGGCTCTGATAGAGGCTTATACACCACCCCCCCGAGGGGTGCCCTATCCTGACCATCGTAGGTGATTATAGTGGTTTGCATTCCCTTCCACGGGTAACGCAGAACATAAGAAGAGGTAGGACGTGCTTAGTTCTACAGAGGAAGGGCATACTCTTCTGCGGGTAGAGGTAGGGCGTGCTAATTTTAGATGCATCGCTACAACTATTTCTAGTGTGAAATGGAGGCTTATTCTTTTGATGCTTTAACCTAGCCCCCTCTGATTTGGGCATGGAGAAAGACTAACACACCATCCCCCTCCAGGGGATGCCTTTCCTTGACTACTTTGGTGGTGACAAGGGATTTGATCCATTAATGGTTTGACCCCTTTTGGGTTTCTTTAAGCTTCGAACGATAGGTTTTCCATACCCTCAGTCGTGTCTGATAATCCTTTTCCCGAGGATTTTTACTGAACTTAAACTGATCTTGTTATAAACTCTTGTAATTGGTCTTGGCTGATGAATTTGATGACTATTTCTTCAAGGATTCTGCAATGATTAGTGTCATATCCATTCCTCATATGGTAATGACAATAGGGTCCTCCTGCCTTCCTTTCATATTTGGGCTTTTTCATTGCGGACAGACAATAGTTGAGTTCGTGTTTGGTTAGGAAATAGATATTCTCCATCGAGGTAGTAAAGTAATATCCCTTGAGTTGCCTTGTTGTGAACTTCTTTTCTTTTCGCTAGGGCTTAACCTTCTTGCGGTCCAACCCTGTTGTTTTACCTACATCTTCGTTCCTACTTCTCAAAATACTGAAATTGAGATGTTATTCTTCCGGACCATTTGTTGGTGAAGTGAAAAAAATTATTCATCATTTCTTGTTCAAACGCCGTTCCTCTAATCTTCTTGTAGAGAGTTTTCTTTAGATGAGAGAAAGCACTAATATCCTTTGATGTAGAACCATCCGGAGGAGGTGCTGATGCTTGTTTTATGTGGTTTTAATCCTCGGTGTCGAAAGAATGTTGTTCTATTTCTCTTTTCCGCTTTATTATCCGTAAGGCTTCCGCTCTCAACCTTCGCTCTTCTATTACTCCAGGGTCAGTGATTTCCGACTTATCCATTCGAGATCCCGAAGACCTTCGCTGGGACCTTTTACCCATAACTTTTCTTCTTCAAAGCCTTAATCTAATCCGGGACGGAACAACAAAGGTAGATATGTTGCTGATAACCGCACGGTCAGAGGTTCAGGCCCTCCTTCTAGCGCCAAAATGTTAACAATATTTTTTGTCAACACCGGAGATAGGTCAATGGGGATGTATCTAAGGAAAAAGAAATAGGTTGTTTAGCCTTCACAAGCATGGGTTAGGTCTCCGTCCCTAGATATCGGGGCTTTTGGGAGAAGGATCACTAATTTACAATTTTGATAAAGGATTTAATAGAGGATCGCAAGGAATTCTACACCAAGTCTACTGGGAGATCTAAGCTCGTAGGGAGGACCTAATCTTGCAGGAAGGGTTAAAATTTATAGGATGGGGCGTTTCCTTTGATCCACGAAAAAGTTCGGACAAGAATCCATGTATTTGTAGAAAAAATAAATTAACCTATGGTAATAACAATTAAGAAAATAGTATGATAAACTCACAGGAGAATACTCTAAGTATAGATGCGTGCTTTATTAATCTTCGATTTAGAATACATGAACGAAATAGAAGAAATCTGTAACACCCCACACCCGTTAAGGTCACTCACTAAGGGAATGCCTTAACTTCAGTGGAGTATTTTAAGTGAATATAGAACAGAAAAATTACAACAAGACAGATATAAGTAATACTTGAAATTTAAAACATCATTTCATTGCAGCAGAAGGTAAACATGTTTGGTTACATACCAAAAACCAACAAGAGTCAAGTACAAAATATCCATCTCGATAAAAACATAAGTACATAATCCCACTACATACTAATAGCCATAATAGAAAAGATAAGCTGAGCTTTACATCAACGGTCCAAGCTCCAAAAGATAGATAAAGGAATCTGATCAAAGCCCACTAGTGCTAGGCCCAACCTGAGGACTTGAGGGGGGGGGGGAAAGATAAAAACAACGGGGTCAGACATAAGTCTGAGCGAGTCCTATAACTTTAACAATACAATCATTAAAGTAATTAGGGTATGATATAAACTTGGTATGGTAACGACTGGGGATAAATGACTACACTAAGCAGCCAACTAGACATAGGAAGAACTAAGATATCGGTAAAGACGCATCTACCCACCCAAGGGTAATTACTACACTGCACCACACCAGTCATTCCTAACTTAAAGGTTGATCCCACTCAAGGACTTAGAAAACTTAACTAGTAGTTTCATGTACCCCTAGCTGACCACATAGGTGCCGTCTTCCCTATCTCCACTAGGTGTACCCACTACTCCCCAAGCGATCGGCTCCCTAACGTAGATATCTGTGCTAGTCCCACAGTGGGGTGTATCATTCCCCAAAGTGGCAACCCGATACCAACACTGATGCACGGCTTATACCTACACGATGCAACAACGTCTTACCTACCAGCCCGGGTCCACACATGCATATGAAACCCGTTGGACTTGCGTTGCCACCGCTAACCCGTTTTGGCCTCTTATATTCAAGCCCAGTACGTGTGTCCCGTCCTCGACATGGGTCAAGCCCACAAAGATACATATGGGTTACTGGTTGAAATGGGCCCCCACAAGCTACCCACCTAAGCTTGCTCCCTATAGTGTATCCCACTTAACCCTTTAATCATGTTTAATTACATGTTTCCACTTTGGTTAAGTATTCTAATCGTATTTTCTATTACCACCCAAGGCAACCACTAGATTTCCACATGCCACCCAAGGCACCCACTTAACCCCTCATGCCCCACTACATGCTTATCTGGTTAAGTGTTTCTTAATTGATTAAGACCGTAACCTTTGTAAAGACCTCTCACATTAGACTGTCTTTTATGGCAGCTGGATTTGCCAGTCGGGTCCGGGCAGCCTTACGCCATAACAGAGTCTAACCTCGTGTCTTTACACTTGTCACGTATTTAGTTTATGCCTAAGACCTCTCACATTGGGCCTGTAACGAACCGGGGATTTCAGCGACCTTGGTTATCGACATAAACTTAATGACGACTAACCAAACATCACAAAAACCCGGATAGTCCAAGAAAGAAATTAGAGGGTGAGGATAGATAAGATAGAACTAATAGAATAGAAGAAGAAGAAGAAGAAGAAGAAGAAGACAACAACATCAGAGTAACACGAATCTCACAGCGGAACGAATAAAATATAATATACAATATAACTTGAAATCAAAAGCAATATATGTATACGATACCATTATCAGAGTACAATACTTACAATACAGCGGAATAAATAATAGCTACATAATTCCTGAAGCCTCCTGCTCCAAGCTCTCCAAGTATATCTGTAAAATCCTGACTACTTGACTGCCCGTACAAATTTGGGCACCCAAGAGTTTAGGGAAAACAAAACAAAATAAACTCTGGGTCAGTCATGGGACTGGTGTGAGTAAACTCAAATCATTTGGTTTAACTTTCAAAATCCTTTTCAAAAGAAAAGATAATCGTAAGACCAATCCACTCATAAATACGGATGGCTTTTACCTTACGATAACCCAAAACACTTTGGAAATCATATATTATCTGATATTATAATAATGTCTAATCACAAGTAATTAAAATCTAGTAGAACGCTTGCATCTCACGCTCTACATATATAATATACAATCAAACTCGCAGGCACTTATTGGAGATTGGATTCACACTTGACAAGGTATGGGACCACCTTCCGAACGTGTATCTCTAGAGGCAAATACACTGGGTTCAACAAGAACATCTTGCAACCCGGCCCACACATGACTGACCACTCATTTCGCTTGAGTGTATCGAATGTATATCACCAACAGTTGGGATCAGCAACCGTCTCCCGAAATGGGACAGCATCGATAGATTAAAGAACAAAAGGAATTTCTCTAGATAGGTGATCATACATCCTAATGGGTGCGACCCACATAGCCATGCTGCCTGCCCGATTTTTGTCATTTCCCGGTGGATGAGGCTTGAGGTCATAATGTATCTTTTGACAGATCCCACCTCCATTACTTTGAATGCCACATCGTCATACCTGCCAAATCACAAATTGATTTCACCAAAAATACCACGGGTATACAGCTAAGAGAAACGAATTCCTCTGCCACCAAACGTAAGTACGTTTGAAGAGATCAACTTACGCGATCCTTTGAATATACTCTGTCAGACATTCGTCCATTCACGTTTGTCATGGGACTGGACAAACCGAAGGCACTATTCTGTAAATAGGATAGCCCTTGCATAACTCCGTCTTCAATATATTCAGCATACTTGATTCGCAACGCTTATGCCAATACGGAGTGGTTCTCTGGATAATAATCCGACCGGTCTCTCC
The DNA here is from genome assembly GCA_030737875.1 of Allium sativum. NCBI lineage: Eukaryota > Viridiplantae > Streptophyta > Magnoliopsida > Asparagales > Amaryllidaceae > Allium > Allium sativum. The sequence goes on along the minus strand of CM060922.1, from coordinate 699,320,653 downwards.
ATATTAACAACGTTAAAATGGTCAAAACTTTGATAGTCGGTGATTTAACTATCAAATAAAAACATGTCGGTGTGCAAACAACGATATTATTTCCAGATGGAAATTCTATCGATCAATCATCATTCATCATCAAATTATCATAAATTTACCCTTTTCCTTATTCTTGTTTTCCTATATTTCTTATTTACTATATTTAGAAAATATACGTTATTAACAATGGGAAACAATTCCATTTCTCATTTTCTATATTCAGAAAACATTTCTGATTTTTCATTTGGAAGACATTTCCAAATCTCCTTCATTGGGTTTAAACTGATGTTTGAGTAAACATCGCTATGCCAACACCAACCATTTCGCTCATTAACTAAATTCACTTAACCCCTTTCACTCTCGAACCTTATCCACTTCTTAGTTAAAACTGAAGTCAATCAAGTTGGGGTATAATTACCTCTCAGACCTTAACTGAACAACATTTCTAACTTCGAAATAGACAAAGTTCAAACTTCACTCTTTAAGAAACTTCCTTGCGAACTCTCGGATTCTATTTATGAATCCACTTCCTTTACTGAATCATTTGATTATAACTATAAATGTTATAATTCCATGCTTTCAAAATATGTTAACTTAAATATATTTCCATATCTTAATTTGGATAAATAAACGACCAACTACTTTATTAACAGATAATTAAAACTTGATTTGAAATGGAAAGTAAACATTACTTCCCTTGATTCGATATAATCGAATTTCCATGTATGATTCACTCTCGAATAATCACTATCCGATAATTCTCTTTCGAATAAACTATATTCGATTCCCCTATTCGAATAACTAATATTCGATAATCCTTTTCTTCGAATAACTAATATTCGAAAATCTCACTTCGAATAAACCATATTCGATAATTCTCTCCTTCGAATAACTATATTCGATTTAACACACTTCGAACGAACTATATTCGATTACTCTTCTCGAATAAACTATATTCGATAAATCTACTTCGAATAGGTGATATTCGATTAATTCCCTTTTTGACTAACCCTACTTAATTTACTAATACTCGACTAACTCGACTTAATTAACTTCTATTGATTAATTACTATTTGATTTAACACCATTTGCTTGACTCTAGATCGCAGCGATCACAATGGTTACGCCTGATTCCCCCAGGAAACGTCCGACCGCCGTAGGCTATCTGCAGCCCTGCGAATTACGCTAGCAGTCGTGCTAAATGGAAATTCATCCTTAAATAACTTTGTCTATTTTTAACTCTATCTCAAATAATTAGATTTGATCAATTCTAATTGAATAACTAATATTCAATTAACCCTTATTCGACTACTATATTTGAATAACTCTAGTTCGATTTGACTCAAAACGATTAACTCTAACTGATTAACTCTAACTGGTTAATCTTAACTGAATAACTCTAACTGAATAACTCTAACTGGTTAACTCTAACTAACTAACTCTAACTGTTTAACTTTATGGTTTAACTCTGACAGTTTAACTTCAACGGTTTAACTCTAACAGTTTAACTCCAACTGTTTAACTCTAACAGTTTAACTCCAACTGTTTAACTCTAACAATTTAACTCCAACGGTTTAACTCTAACAGTTTAACTCCAACGGTTTAACTCTAGTTGATTAACTCTTTTGAATTAATCCCTTTGACTTTTCTCTTTTGAATAATTCCTTTGGAATAATTCCTTTGAATTACCTCCCTTGAATAGATACTTTTTCTATTCGTTTACTCAACAAATAACTATTCTCTTTTCGCTTCTATTTATTTAACAAATAAATATTCCCTTTAACTTTTCTATTTATTCAACAAATAAATATTTCTTTTAACTTTCCTATTTATTTAACAAATAAGTACTTCTTTCAACTTTTCTTTATTCCCTACATGAATATTCCCTTTACAATTCCATTTGTAAATACTTTTACGAATGTTTCCCTTTTTATTTCTATTTGTAATCGTTTCACAAATATTTCCCTTCTATTTGATTTCACCAATATTTTCCCTTCAATTTGATTTCACCAATATTTTCCCTTCTATTTGATTTCACCAATGTTTTTTTTTTACAAATGCTTTGATTCTATAATCATTTCCTCTCATGAAATTCTCTTCCTTTTATATATAAAATCTATTGATTTTATATAAATAATTTATTTTCAAAATAAACTTTGAAAATCTCTTTTCACTTTCTAGTATCACTTATGGTATAAAAATACCAAATCAAAAGGTTCAATCATCATCCAAATACACAGGTTCAACAACAGATGATATAACACATCATATATCAGAATATATGAAAAACGGTAAATAAATGTTGAGGAATCCAGTTGGATTCCTCCGACCTGTTTCCCTGCATCCACAGATGTTACACAATATAATTCACATCAATTTCATTTCAATATGAGGTATTCTGATAAACAAAATCAACATCGGTTAACGATATATATAACTATATCGGTATTTTCAATCAATTGACTAGCAGTTCAACCAAACAATCAACACTCAGCAATTCAACCAATAATTATCAGTTCTAAAAATACTTTATAAAAATATAAAGTGTTCAGAGTTAGTGAGATTTACTCACCTTGGACGGTTTATCGTTGAATAACGATAATCGGTCATTGATTTGGTTCAGACGTTAAATTTCACCATAAAATCCAAACGAGCTCCAATCCACTTGCGGTCAGTTCCATTGCGTAGTGCTCGTCCATACGATCCCAACGGATCCTGTTTCGTTAAATTTCGTTAATGTATGCAAAAGTTATGCTATTTACAATATTTACCTAATTTAAATGAATATATATTTAATTAAATTAATTAAATTATTTTTATCGTAATTAATTTCTAATTGCGTTATTAGCCAAATTACCTTCCCTGCCCTTCTAAAAAAATCATATTCCCATCTCTAGCCATATCCAATTTTTTTTTAAAATTGAAAAACCATTTTAATATTAATTTAATTTTCAAATAAAATATTTAAAAATATTCATTTAATTATAACTTAAAATTTTTAAACCGGATCAAAAATCTGCTTCCACTCATTTTAAAGTATTTTTCGATAAGAATCCAACGGTCCTTGTTTCGTGGAAATCCGACTTGTTTTGAAAAAATTATAAGCTTTTAAAGTTTAAAGTTAAAAATTACGAAAATGCCCCTGTTTTGTTTTAAATTCAAATTAAATTAAAAATTAAAAATTTAAATTAATCATCCCATTCGTCGGATCAGTTAGGGATAGCCAGGGAGAGCAGGAAACTATATTTTCCAAACTCAAGCCTTAGACACTATCCTCTCTGTCACCCTTAGAATGTTCCGATATTTATTTTTACAAATTCTATTTTAATTATTATATATATATATATATTACAAAAATAAATAAATATTATTTAAAAACTTACCCCGTGAAGCCCAAGCCTCTGCCTAAGAGTCCCTAGCTCCCCGTCTTTCCCTCCTTTCTCCCTTTCTTCCCTTTTCCCTATTTCCTAATATTTTATTATTATTTCTGCCATTGCCAAAGCTTGAAAGAGGAGGAGGAGGAGTGAGTTTAAAATGAAGGGGGGGGGGCTATTTATAGCCGAAGGAGTCACATGGATTGCTGAGGTGGCGCGAATCCAATGGTCGAAAATGGATGGCTAGGATTAATCCTTAAATTAATTAAATTATAAATAAATTTAATAATTTATGAATAGTAAAGTGTGTTTTCTCAACCCTATTCGGACGTTAATTTGACTTACTTATTGATACCTTATCCAAAATCTTTTTCAACCATGTTGTTCAATTTTTCTTGCTCTTCAATAATATATAAAAATATTTAAATTTTGAATTCGTTTGAACTTTCAAATAATTTAAATTCAAATTCAAAATAGTGTTTTGTGTTAGTTTCAACACCTTCCGGTCTCATGTTGGAGTATCAAACGATAACGGTTTTCAGAAATTCTTCCACCATCTGGTCCGGTTTTTAACGTATTTCAATCATATGTATTCAAATCAAAAATCGGAGTTCGTTTAGATTTTCAAATAATTTATTTAAATTTTGTTTCCTTAATAACTTTCTATATCCGCTATAGGATTTTCCCAGATTTCATATATAGCTAATATTCTATGTTTAAAATTTTCCTGGATAGGTCTCAGGTTCCAGTTTTGCCGTTAGCATTAGCAAATTTCAATTACCGTCAAAATTTAGTTCAAATTTTGGCCTTTTTTTTTTTTTTCCACATACGGATGCCATTTTTGACGTAACTTGGTTGGTTACCTAATTTCATCATTTCGGATTTAATGAAACTGATTTCATCGAAATCCGAGTTCATTAGCTACTACTTCCTTTGTAAACGTACTATTTTAAATTAAAAATTTATCCTTTTATACTGCCAGTTCACATTATATTGCAGATCCACTAAATTTCTACCATTTCGGAATAAAATAAAATATTCAAAATTATTGAAATTAAACCATTTAAACTTCCAAAACAATAAAAAAACATTTTTAAATATTAAACTAAATGTTTAAAAAATCTGGGCCGTTACATTCTTTCCCCCTTAAAATAATTTCGTCCTCGAAATTGCTAAGGTAGAAAAATGAACTTTATAACTAGGTTAAAATTATTTATTTACTCCGGTTTCACTAAACCAATCTATTCTAATTAATTTATTAATTTATTTCTATAAACGAAAATTTCAAAAATTCTGAAAATTTTCTAACATTCGAAATTTCTGAAAAATTTCGCCAGCATCTCCTTTGTACTGGTCAATAGCTCAAACTCCAACTCGCCTCTCTAGGTCTTCTTCAACCCAAAAGAAAATCAAACAGCCAAGTGGCTTGCCAAACAGGCTCATAAATCTCATCTAACTCATTTGAATATGTACGTGTACCTTTTTGTCGGCATTCAATTCTGCTATCAATTTAGCATATACCACTATCATCCCAATCAAACTCCCAATCACTTTTATCTTCAACACGACCATCCTCTTATAACCAAGCCAAATTTCAATCAAACTGCAATTCCAATCTCAATTCAAATTTCTTGCTTGACCATCCATTTCTATCCCATATTATCTCTAATCCAGTCCAATTCTACTTGATACCATTCTATTTCAATTCAACTCAATTTCCACTGAACTGCCTTCAATTCAATTTCAAATTTACTTTCACAAATTTCTATTTAGTTTGTGTTTATTTCAATAATCTGTACCTGGGAGTTTCAAATAGCTTTGCCTTTTCCAAAAATCAAATATCCCTTTGGAATATCAAAACAACGCGGTTTTTCAAAACAATTAAAAACAAAATCTTTGGTAGTAATCCGTCACTTACAAACTCGAAAATGAGCACCGATGATATCCGGATCAACATCGGAATTTATTTTCCAGCTATCGAAGTGAGTTCAATACTATAGCACTTTCAAAACCCATTTTTAAACATTTTCATTTTGAAATTCATTTCAAAATATCCCTTTTTAATGCTTGTAACAAATTTAAAATCTCCCAGGATTTTAAAATTCACATATATTCAATTTAATTCCATTTACAACGCTTATTCAAATTTTAGCAATTTTAATTCCAATTCTGAACTTAAATTCAGATTTAATTCATCTGATTTCATATATTTCACTAATATGAATTTTGATTTGTTATTTACATAACCATTTCACATTTTATAATCTTATTCGATTATAATCACAACCAACACATCCAATATACTATAATAATTTCAAATATCTATACTTTGCTTATATCAAAATATAATTTGGGTAAAATTATTTCATTTACCCTTTTTTTCAAAACATATCGTGTCGACCCATCGTATTCATGTGTTTATAAACTCCTATCGATATAGTGGATCAAACTGATCGACTAGAACTCATAAACGACTCAACCAATAAATCTCCACAATATAAAACCATTTTTATATCAAATAACAAATACGTTCACTCGTATATATACACTCAAACTCAGTCTAGGGTATTACTAACCCCATCTCTACTAAGTCACGCCACAGAGCCAAGGTAAATCACTTAACCTTCAGCTCTGATACCACTGTAACAACCCGGGGATTTCAGCGACCTTGGTTATCGACATAAACTTAATGACGACTAACCAAACATCACAAAAACCCGAATAGTCCAAGAAAGAAATTAGAGGGTGAGGATAGATAAGATAGAACTAATAGAATAGAAGAAGAAGAAGAAGACAACAACATCAGAGTAACACGAATCTCACAGCGGAACGAATAAAATATAATATACAATATAACTTGAAATCAAAAGCAGTATATGTATACGATACCATTATCAGAGTACAATACTTACAATACAGCGGAATAAACAATAGCTACATAATTCCTGAAGCCTCCTGCTCCAAGCTCTCCAAGTATATCTGTAAAATCCTGACTACTTGACTGTCCGTACAAATTTGGGCACCCAAGAGTTTAGGGAAAACAAAACAAAATAAACTCTGGGTCAGTCATGGGACTGGTGTGAGTAAACTCAAATCATTTGGTTTAACTTTCAAAATCCTTTTCAAAAGAAAAGATAATCGTAAGACCAATCCACTCATAAATACGGATGGCTTTTACCTTACGATAACCCAAAACACTTTGGAAATCATATATTATCTGATATTATAATAATGTCTAATCACAAGTAATTAAAATCTAGTAGAATGCTTGCATCTCACGCTCTACATATATAATATACAATCAAACTCGCAGGCACTTATTGGAGATTGGATTCACACTTGACAAGGTATGGGACCACCTTCCGAACGTGTATCTCTAGAGGCAAATACACTGGGTTCAACAAGAACATCTTGCAACCCGGCCCACACATGACTGACCACTCATTTCGCTTGAGTGTATCGAATGTATATCACCAACGGTTGGGATCAGCAACCGTCTCCCGAAATGGGACAGCATCGATAGATTAAAGAACAAAAGGAATTTCTCTAGATAGGTGATCATACATCCTAATGGGTGCGACCCACATAGCCATGCTGCCTGCCCGATTTTTGTCATTTCCCGGTGGATGAGGCTTGAGGTCATAATGTAACACCCCACTCCCGCTATGATCACTCACTAAGGGAATGCCATAGCATCGGTGGAGTATTTTAGTGAATATAGAACAGAAAAATTACAACAAGACAGATATAAATAGTACTTGAAATTTTAAAACATCATCTCATAACAGCGGAAGTAAAACATGTCTGGTTACATCATAAAACCACAATAAAGGTCAAGTACAATATCCATCAAAATAAAGAAGTACATAATCCCACTCTCATACAATAGCCAAACAAAAGAAAAGATAACTGGATAACTGGAGCTTTACATCTATCCAAGCTCCTAAAGACTGGAACAGCAATCCGATCAAGCTCCACTACTGCTAGGATCCACCGTAGGACCTGAGGGTTGGGAAAAAGATAAAAACAACAGGGTCAGACATAAGTCTGAGCGAGTCCTATAACTTTAACAATACAATCGTTAAAGTAACCAGAGAAGACATAAACTGATATACGGTAACATATAGGGATGAATGGCTACCCTAAGCAGTCAACTAAACGAAGATAAAGGATAAAGACGCATCTACCCTCCCTAAGGTAAATTACTAAACTGCACCACACCAGTCGTTCCTAACTTAAAGGTTGATCCCACCCAAGGACTTATAAAATTTACTAATTAGTACCTGCGTACCCCTAGGTGACCAAGTAGGCGCCACGGGGCCCTACAATCCACTAGGTGTACACACTACTTCCCATTCGATCGGCTCCCTAACGTAGATACCCGTGCTGGCCCCACCGTGGGATGTATCATTCCCCAATGTGGCAACCTGATGGAACTAAAGGTGCACGGCTTATATCTACTCGATGCAACAACGGCTTACCTACCAGCCCGGGCCCACTCACGCATATGAAGCCCGTTGGACTTGCGTTGCCACCGCTAACCCGTTTGCCTCTTACAGTCAAGCCCAGTATGCGTGTCCCGTCCTCGACATGGGTCGAGCCCACAAAGATACGTATGGGTTACTGGTTGAAATGGGCCTCCACAAGCTACCCACCTAAGCTTGTCCCTTTTTCTAGTATATCCCACTTAACCCTTTAATCATGTTTTAATTACATGTTCCATTTTGGTTAAGTATTCTAATCGTATTTTCTATTGCCACCCAAGGCAACCACTAGATTTTCTCATGCCACCCGAGGCACCCACTTAACCCCTCATGTCCCTCTACATGCTAATGTGGTTAAGTGTTTCTTAATTAATTAATTAAGAACGTAACCTTTGTAAAGACCTCTCACATTAGACTGTCTTTTATGACCGCTGGTTAAGCCGGTTGGGTCCGGGCAGCCTTATGTCATAACAGAGTCTAACCTCGTGTCTTTACATTAATTACGTATTTAGTTTGTGCCTAAGACCTCTCACATTGGGCTAACATTTGTAGCAACTGGTTAAGCCGGTTGGGTCCGGGCAGTTTTACGCTACAACTGAGTCCAACCTCGTGTCTTAGTCAATTAATTACACCTAATTAATCACCCTCATAATTTTATATTAATTATCCCTAATTAATCAAGTTTTCTTAACATGGGTAGACCTAACTTAATAGGTAAATTCCCATGGGGTAGACCTAACTCAATAGGTAAATTCCCAACACATAGTATGGGTACACCTAACCAAATAGGCAAATTCCCATACTATGTTTATTTATTTTGTGTTATGCATAATTATATTAATTTCACACAATCTTATTAACTTATGCATTTAATTACCCCATCGTTCCCACGTAATTTCGTTCATGATATAACACATATAAAAGGTGTCAACTTGCATATGAATGAACATGTTTCAAAGGTGCCATCTTGCATATTAACAAACACATAACTTGCATATGAACTTGCATAACATGTCACATAACTTGCATATAATATGTCACATAACTTACATATTCATTTTGCATAACAAACTTGCATATTAGCTTATAGACTTGCATAATGTGTCATCATGAACTTGCATATTAATAAACATGTAACTTGTATATTTACATACATGTAACTCGCATATTAACAAACATGTAACTTGCATATAAAGAAACATGTAACTTGCATATTTACATACATGTAACTTGCATATTAACAAACATGTAACTTGCATATTAACAAACATGTAACTTGCATATTTACATACATGTAACTTGCATATTAACAAACATGTAACTTGCATATTTACATACATGTAACTTGCATAGCATATTACCATGAACTTGCATAACATGCATATGATTACATAGCCCACAACTTGCATATTTAGCATCATGCAAACATAACATACATCATATTAAACTTGCATAAGCTTACATACTCAACATGCATAAACATAAGATTAATGCTAACATCATATCATATGATTCAAAGCTCATTAACCCACATACAAAACCATAAATCTCATCACATCTCATCTAATTAGTTTACCAAAAGATCATCAAAGTGATAGAAACTCACAACTAGCAACTTTGAACACCAAATGAAGAAGATTAAGATGCTAAGAAGGGATTAGAAGTTGATTAGAGAGTGATTAGTATGCAACCCTCTTCATAAAATTAGTGGAGGCCATGAGAGCTAGCATTTTGCCATAGTTTAGTCACTAGGTTTAATTATGAATGAATTAGGGTAGGTTAGGGTCTTATTTATAGATTAGGCAAGTGTTTTAGGCCATAGGATTAACCCTAGATTCAATCCAAGCCATCAAAGCATGTCTTGGGGAAGAAGTCAAGTGTAGGAACCATCTAGGGCCTTTAGATTAAAGATGGACCATGAGAACCATTCAAATGCAAAATCTGCACTTGAGCGAATCGGCCCACGGGTTGACAGCCAAACACCCTGGATTAACCCCTAGTCGACCCAGCGGGCTCGGGTCGACTTCAAAAATCGGCCGGTTCGGTTATTCCCCTCTCCCAATTCGCTGTTTTGAGCATTTTTGCATATTTATTTATTAAATTTTCAATTATATATATATATATATATATCAATATATATATATATATATATATATCTACACAACCCATTTCACTTAATTAAGTATACTTTAATTTGGGAATTTTCGTGAAACTTCGCGAGGCCATATCTTGGTCATACGGACTCCGATTTTCGAAAACTCGGACTCTATTTCGCGTATTTTTCTGAGACGAACGCAATGGCATAGCCCGTTTCCCTTGATTCCCATTTTAGAATTAAATTCTGCCTCGATTTATGTTATTACAGGTTATTGAAAATACGGGTTGTTACATTCTCCCCTCCTTAAAGGATTTCGTCCCCGAAATCTTCAAGTTAGGAAGAACGTATCCTACCATCCAATCATCCATCTACTCAAAGCATCATCCACGAGCAATCATTGTCCTTACAAGATTCTAAATGCTGGATGGATATATGCAAAAGTGTGTGTATATGTACTTACCTAATGCGAAAATCAGGCGGTTACTGATACAGTAAACCTCCTTAATGCAAACCATGATAGTGCCATGCATCCAATATGTATGCGAAACCCTATTGACACATACAAATTTCTACATGCGTGCACAACCATACACAAAAATGCATCATCCATATGATAACACAGCCATGATACATCCATCAATCTAACTACCACATCCATTTATGCAATATGCAACATGAAGTGACTGAGCCGATCTAGTGCCTAATGTGTGTGTATATGCATCCACGAGCAACCACTAGCAAACAATTGCATCCATATGCATCCATCAACCATAACATGTTTCAAACACATGTTTCAACCATAGGTTTTACCCTATCTAAAGGTCATAGGTATTAGCGAGAGGATATACTAAAGATAAGATAAGTACTAGACAAGCAATAAAGGAGAAGTTAAAAGACATACTCTCAAAAAGAAATGGATACAAAGAACGCATCTTTGCTTCCGTCTCCCAAGTAGCATTGCTTTCGTCATCTCCCCATTGCACTTTAACTAGCTGAACTTCTCTGTTCCTCAACTTCCTAGTTTCTGACCCAAGGATGCGAGTAGGAGCTCGTCGAATCGTCGCATCACGCTCTACCTCTACATCTCTAAGCAAGCTCGGCTCTACCACCTCCGCGGTCTCATGTAAGCACTTCCTCAAATGTGATACATGGAATACATCATGAACACCACTAAGTCTGTCGGGCAACTCCACCCTATATGCCATCCGTCCAATCCTTTCCTTAATAGGAAACGGCCCAACAAATCTCGGTGCTAACTTCCCTACGGACCCAAAGCGAACAACATTTCTCAATGGAGATACTTTGACAAAAACCATGTCCCCAACCTCAAACTCAAGATCCGTCCTTCTCCGATCCGCATAAGATTTCTGTCTATCTTGCGCTGCTTTCATCCTTTTTCGAATTAAATCAATCTTCTCTGAAGTCTCTCTAACCATATCCGGCCCAAGCAAGATCTTATCCGTAGATTCCCACCAACATGTAGGAGATCGACAAGGCCTTCCATAAAGAGCTTCGAAAGGAGCCATACCAATACTGGACTGAAAGCTGTTATTATATGCGAACTCCACCAAAGGAAGATGTTCTTCCCATGTACCTCCAAAATCCAAGATACAAAGCCTCAAAAGATCTTCTAAGATACGGTTCACCCTCTCAGTCTGACCGTCCGTCTGAGGATGATATGCGGTGCTCAAACACAACTGAGTCCCTACCGCCTCTTGCAAACTTCTCCAAAACTCACTAGTGAAAATAGGATCTCGATCACTCACAATGCTGGATGGTACGCCATGCAATCTAACAATCTCTCTAACATAGACTGAAGCAAGCCATGGAGCGGTCCTCTTACTCTTTACGGGTATAAAATGGGCACTCTTGGTAAGTCTGTCTACCACAACCCAAATTCCCGTATTGCCCTTCCTCGATCTCGGTAACCCGTCGATGAAATCCATCGAGACACTATCCCACTTCCACTGTGGAACTTCCAATGGGTGTAGCAACCCACCGGGTTTCCTTTGCTCCACTTTAACTTGTTGGCACACTAAGCATCTAGCCACATACTCGGCCACATCTTTCTTCATACCGGCCCAGAAGAAAACTCTCTTCATGTCTTGGTACATTTTGTCTCCACCGGGATGAATAGTCATTCTTGAACGATGTGCATCATCCAAAATAGCCTTCTTCAAACCCTCATCTTGCGGTACACAAAGTCTACCGTCTCTATGCAACCATCCCTTATCATCTATGGTGTATCTACCCAAATGGCTGGACGACTCCCCTCTTATAAGCTTCTCTACCAACACAACCAACTGTGGGTCGTCTCGCTGAGCCTCGCCAATCCGTCTCAAAAGAGTAGGTCTAACCTCCAAGGATGCCAACAAACCAGGTACAAAATCAACAGAAGGTCTGAAGTCAAACAAAGAAAGAAACTCCAAGCTTCGTCGTTCCACGAACAATGGACTCAAAGATAGCCTTTTTCTACTTAAGGCGTCTGCCACCACGTTACCCTTACCAGGGGTATACGCTATCTCGAAATCATAGGATGCTAAGAACTCCATCCACCTTTGCTGTCTTAAGTTTAAATCCTTCTGAGAGAATAAGTACTTCAATGATTTATGGTCGGTGAACAACTCGAATCTCTCACCAAGAAGATAATGGCGCCAAGACTTAAGTGCGAAAACAATCGCGGCCAACTCTAGATCATGGGTAGGGTAATTCTTCTCATGCACTCTCAATTGTCTCCCTCCATAGGCTATTACCCTTCCCTCCTGCATCAAGACTGCGCCTAATCCTGTTCCACAAGCATCGGTATAAACAACAAACGGCTTACTCCCATCCGGGAGCACTAAAACTGGAGCGGTGGTCAAAGCTCTCTTTAACCGTCGGAAAGCATCATCACAATCTACATCCCACGAGAAAACCAGATTCTTTTTCGTCAAGCGGGTTAATGGGGCTGATATCTTCGCGAAGTCTTTGATGAACTTCCTATAATATCCTGCCAACCCCAAGAAACTTCTTACCTCGGTAGCATTTCTAGGAACTTTCCAATCCTGGATAGATACTATCTTTGCGGGATCCACAGCTATCCCTTCCTTAGAGACCACATGCCCTAAGAATCGCACTTCTCTTCTCCAAAAATGGCATTTAGAGAATTTAGCTTTAAGACTATGCGCTCGAAGAGTCTCCAACACTTCCTTGAGATGTAAGGCATGCTCTTCTTCATTCTTGGAAAAGACCAAGATGTCATCCACAAAAACTACTACAAACTTATTCAGATACTCTCTGAACACTCTACTCATGAGATCAACAAAGTATGCGGGGGCGTTTGTCAACCCAAATGGCATCACTAGCCACTCATAAAAACCATCCGGAGTCCGGAAAGCAGTCTTCTCTATACTGTCCTCCGCCACTCTTAACTGATGAAACCCTGTAGCTAAGTCCATCTGCGAAAATACTGACGCGCCAACCAACTGATCAAAGAGATCATCTATCCTCGGTAATGGGTGTCTATTCTTCTTCGTGAGCTTATTAAGTTCTCTATAATCCACACAAAGTCTGAGGGACCCATCCGCCTTCGTGGCAAACACTACTGGAGCTCCCCACTCCGATATACTTCGCCTTATGAACCCCTTCTCAAGCAACTCCCCTACTTGCTTATGAAGTTCTCTTCTCTCACGAGGAGCCATGTGGCGTACTGGCAAAGACACTGGTTTGGCATTATCCACCAAATAAATTCGGAAATCTATCTCCCGCTTCGGAGGCAAACCCTTTACTTCTTCAAACACATCCGGATATTCCCGGACTACTCTGACAGAACACAAACTCTCGACCGAAGCATCGAGCGATTCAAGATAACTTAGCAAAACAGATTCCATGGGATTGCAAGAGATCTCGAGAGTGTTACCCAAGCGGGTCATGAGCCTGACAACTCTCCTTTCGCAATCAAGAACGGCACCATTACTGGATAACCAGTCCATGCCCAAGATCAACCCATAGCCCGTGAAGCCCAATACAAAAGCATCACATCTAAACTCAACGCTAAGTATAGAAATCTTCAAACCCAAACATATCATAGACAGATATATGGAGCCCCCAATTGGGTTTGAGACAACCAAGGGATCATCAACTAGACTGGTGTCTAAGTGCAGTGACTCAACTAACGATGATGAGATAAAAGAATGCGATGCGCCAGAGTCAAACAAAGTACGAACTGGATGATCAAACAGAAAAACCAGACTTTCAACGGAAATAGTTCTACCTCTCTGCTGAATCGGTGGAACTGAGAGAACCTGAACTTGCCCCCCTGACTGAGGTGGTGCTATAAGAGCTTGCACCTGGCCTCCTGAGGTAGACCCCGTCTTCTGCCCCTTCTTTGGGCAGTTTTTCACAAGATGCCCTGCTTCACCACAATGAAAGCAACCGGTCTTCTTCTTTTTGCGACAATCCTTACTAAGGTGTCCTGGTGTTCCACAATTGAAGCACTTCTTCTTCGTCTTCTTTTTGTCACCATTGCCTTTTCCGCCCTTGCCTTGTTGTTGCTGTTGCGGTTTCTTCTGATCCCCCTTTTTCTCTGGTGCCTTAGAATTCTTATCATCCTCATGCATAAGTGCCATGTAGACAAGCTTCTCAAAAGTGGCCCCCATAGGAATGTGAGTCATAGCTATTCCTTGCAATGGTTCGTTCAAGCCTCTAACGAACCTCAAAGCCTTCTTCTCCGGTGTATTCACCAACTCTATGCCAAACCTTGCTAATTGATTGAATTTGTTGACATATTCTTTCACCGTGAGATTCCCTTGCTTCAAATTCAAGAACTTCTCCATAAACAGATTCTCTTCCGCCCTTGAGAGAAACTTAGCCCCAAACCTTTGCTTAAAATCTGCCCAAGAGTCAACAGGGCGTTCTCCATTAGTGACCTCCCACCAGAATGAGGCCTCTCCCTTCATTAACCAAGCCGCCAACTTGACTTTCTTTCCCTCTTCCACTTCAAAGATATCTAGCAACTCTTCCACTTCCTTAAGCCAATCTCTAGCCTCTACGAAAGTCTCTGAACCAAGAAAAGGTTTTCCTCCTATAGCCTTGAACTCCTTGCAAACCTTAGCAAAATTATCCACTCTAGGCTGAGGAGGAGGAGCGGTTGTCTCTGGTGTAGTAGCATTGGCCGGACCCGCAGCCGCGGCCCTAGCCTCTTGCAACCTCCTATACCATAGTGGTATAACTAAACCCTCCGGGATGTTAAGATCTTCAGCCATGCTGAAACGAAAGAGGAAAGATTCAAAAAGGAGATTCCGAAAGATAAAGATATGGCTATTGGGGATTATGCTTTTCTTTTTCAAAAACTTTTTCTCTTAGAAGACATGCTTTTAAAAATACTTTCTTCGAAAATACTCTTAGAAAGTAATTTTTCTCAAAAAATTTATCTGTTCTGGTAACCTTAAGCTCTGATACCACGTGTAACACCCCACTCCCGCTATGATCACTCACTAAGGGAATGCCATAGCATCGGTGGAGTATTTTAGTGAATATAGAACAGAAAAATTACAACAAGACAGATATAAATAGTACTTGAAATTTTAAAACATCATCTCATAACAGCGGAAGTAAAACATGTCTGGTTACATCATAAAACCACAATAAAGGTCAAGTACAATATCCATCAAAATAAAGAAGTACATAATCCCACTCTCATACAATAGCCAAACAAAAGAAAAGATAACTGGATAACTGGAGCTTTACATCTATCCAAGCTCCTAAAGACTGGAACAGCAATCCGATCAAGCTCCACTACTGCTAGGATCCACCGTAGGACCTGAGGGTTGGGAAAAAGATAAAAACAACAGGGTCAGACATAAGTCTGAGCGAGTCCTATAACTTTAACAATACAATCGTTAAAGTAACCAGAGAAGACATAAACTGATATACGGTAACATATAGGGATGAATGGCTACCCTAAGCAGTCAACTAAACGAAGATAAAGGATAAAGACGCATCTACCCTCCCTAAGGTAAATTACTAAACTGCACCACACCAGTCGTTCCTAACTTAAAGGTTGATCCCACCCAAGGACTTATAAAATTTACTAATTAGTACCTGCGTACCCCTAGGTGACCAAGTAGGCGCCACGGGGCCCTACAATCCACTAGGTGTACACACTACTTCCCATTCGATCGGCTCCCTAACGTAGATACCCGTGCTGGCCCCACCGTGGGATGTATCATTCCCCAATGTGGCAACCTGATGGAACTAAAGGTGCACGGCTTATATCTACTCGATGCAACAACGGCTTACCTACCAGCCCGGGCCCACTCACGCATATGAAGCCCGTTGGACTTGCGTTGCCACCGCTAACCCGTTTGCCTCTTACAGTCAAGCCCAGTATGCGTGTCCCGTCCTCGACATGGGTCGAGCCCACAAAGATACGTATGGGTTACTGGTTGAAATGGGCCTCCACAAGCTACCCACCTAAGCTTGTCCCTTTTTCTAGTATATCCCACTTAACCCTTTAATCATGTTTTAATTACATGTTCCATTTTGGTTAAGTATT
The DNA here is from genome assembly GCA_030737875.1 of Allium sativum. Lineage (NCBI taxonomy): Eukaryota > Viridiplantae > Streptophyta > Magnoliopsida > Asparagales > Amaryllidaceae > Allium > Allium sativum. The sequence continues at coordinate 699,304,132 of CM060922.1, read as the reverse complement.
CTAATCGTATTTTCTATTGCCACCCAAGGCAACCACTAGATTTTCTCATGCCACCCGAGGCACCCACTTAACCCCTCATGTCCCTCTACATGCTAATGTGGTTAAGTGTTTCTTAATTAATTAATTAAGAACGTAACCTTTGTAAAGACCTCTCACATTAGACTGTCTTTTATGACCGCTGGTTAAGCCGGTTGGGTCCGGGCAGCCTTATGTCATAACAGAGTCTAACCTCGTGTCTTTACATTAATTACGTATTTAGTTTGTGCCTAAGACCTCTCACATTGGGCTAACATTTGTAGCAACTGGTTAAGCCGGTTGGGTCCGGGCAGTTTTACGCTACAACTGAGTCCAACCTCGTGTCTTAGTCAATTAATTACACCTAATTAATCACCCTCATAATTTTATATTAATTATCCCTAATTAATCAAGTTTTCTTAACATGGGTAGACCTAACTTAATAGGTAAATTCCCATGGGGTAGACCTAACTCAATAGGTAAATTCCCAACACATAGTATGGGTACACCTAACCAAATAGGCAAATTCCCATACTATGTTTATTTATTTTGTGTTATGCATAATTATATTAATTTCACACAATCTTATTAACTTATGCATTTAATTACCCCATCGTTCCCACGTAATTTCGTTCATGATATAACACATATAAAAGGTGTCAACTTGCATATGAATGAACATGTTTCAAAGGTGCCATCTTGCATATTAACAAACACATAACTTGCATATGAACTTGCATAACATGTCACATAACTTGCATATAATATGTCACATAACTTACATATTCATTTTGCATAACAAACTTGCATATTAGCTTATAGACTTGCATAATGTGTCATCATGAACTTGCATATTAATAAACATGTAACTTGTATATTTACATACATGTAACTCGCATATTAACAAACATGTAACTTGCATATAAAGAAACATGTAACTTGCATATTTACATACATGTAACTTGCATATTAACAAACATGTAACTTGCATATTAACAAACATGTAACTTGCATATTTACATACATGTAACTTGCATATTAACAAACATGTAACTTGCATATTTACATACATGTAACTTGCATAGCATATTACCATGAACTTGCATAACATGCATATGATTACATAGCCCACAACTTGCATATTTAGCATCATGCAAACATAACATACATCATATTAAACTTGCATAAGCTTACATACTCAACATGCATAAACATAAGATTAATGCTAACATCATATCATATGATTCAAAGCTCATTAACCCACATACAAAACCATAAATCTCATCACATCTCATCTAATTAGTTTACCAAAAGATCATCAAAGTGATAGAAACTCACAACTAGCAACTTTGAACACCAAATGAAGAAGATTAAGATGCTAAGAAGGGATTAGAAGTTGATTAGAGAGTGATTAGTATGCAACCCTCTTCATAAAATTAGTGGAGGCCATGAGAGCTAGCATTTTGCCATAGTTTAGTCACTAGGTTTAATTATGAATGAATTAGGGTAGGTTAGGGTCTTATTTATAGATTAGGCAAGTGTTTTAGGCCATAGGATTAACCCTAGATTCAATCCAAGCCATCAAAGCATGTCTTGGGGAAGAAGTCAAGTGTAGGAACCATCTAGGGCCTTTAGATTAAAGATGGACCATGAGAACCATTCAAATGCAAAATCTGCACTTGAGCGAATCGGCCCACGGGTTGACAGCCAAACACCCTGGATTAACCCCTAGTCGACCCAGCGGGCTCGGGTCGACTTCAAAAATCGGCCGGTTCGGTTATTCCCCTCTCCCAATTCGCTGTTTTGAGCATTTTTGCATATTTATTTATTAAATTTTCAATTATATATATATATATATATCAATATATATATATATATATATATCTACACAACCCATTTCACTTAATTAAGTATACTTTAATTTGGGAATTTTCGTGAAACTTCGCGAGGCCATATCTTGGTCATACGGACTCCGATTTTCGAAAACTCGGACTCTATTTCGCGTATTTTTCCGAGACGAACGCAATGGCATAGCCCGTTTCCCTTGATTCCCATTTTAGAATTAAATTCTGCCTCGATTTATGTTATTACAGGTTATTGAAAATACGGGTTGTTACACATAATGTATCTTTTGACAGATCCCACCTCCATTACTTTGAATGCCACATCGTCATACCTGCCAAATCACAAATTGATTTCACCAAAAATACCACGGGTATACAGCTAAGAGAAACGAATTCCTCCGCCACCAAACGTAAGTACGTTTGAAGAGATCAACTTACGCGATCCTTTGAATATACTCTGTCATACATTCGTCCATTCACGTTTGTCATGGGACTGGACAAACCGAAGGCACTATTCTGTAAATAGGATAGCCCTTGCATAACTCCGTCTTCAATATATTCAGCATACTTGATTCGCAACGCTTATGCCAATACGGAGTGGTTCTCTGGATAATAATCCGACCGGTCTCTCCATATTAACAACGTTAAAATGGTCAAAACTTTGATAGTCGGTGATTTAACTATCAAATAAAAACATGTCGGTGTGCAAACAACGATATTATTTCCAGATGGAAATTCTATCGATCAATCATCATTCATCATCAAATTATCATAAATTTACCCTTTTCCTTATTCTTGTTTTCCTATATTTCTTATTTACTATATTTAGAAAATATACGTTATTAACAATGGGAAACAATTCCATTTCTCATTTTCTATATTCAGAAAACATTTCTGATTTTTCATTTGGAAGACATTTCCAAATCTCCTTCATTGGGTTTAAACTGATGTTTGAGTAAACATCGCTATGCCAACACCAACCATTTCGCTCATTAACTAAATTCACTTAACCCCTTTCACTCTCGAACCTTATCCACTTCTTAGTTAAAACTGAAGTCAATCAAGTTGGGGTATAATTACCTCTCAGACCTTAACTGAACAACATTTCTAACTTCGAAATAGACAAAGTTCAAACTTCACTCTTTAAGAAACTTCCTTGCGAACTCTCGGATTCTATTTATGAATCCACTTCCTTTACTGAATCATTTGATTATAACTATAAATGTTATAATTCCATGCTTTCAAAATATGTTAACTTAAATATATTTCCATATCTTAATTTGGATAAATAAACGACCAACTACTTTATTAACAGATAATTAAAACTTGATTTGAAATGGAAAGTAAACATTACTTCCCTTGATTCGATATAATCGAATTTCCATGTATGATTCACTCTCGAATAATCACTATCCGATAATTCTCTTTCGAATAAACTATATTCGATTCCCCTATTCGAATAACTAATATTCGATAATCCTTTTCTTCGAATAACTAATATTCGAAAATCTCACTTCGAATAAACCATATTCGATAATTCTCTCCTTCGAATAACTATATTCGATTTAACACACTTCGAACGAACTATATTCGATTACTCTTCTCGAATAAACTATATTCGATAAATCTACTTCGAATAGGTGATATTCGATTAATTCCCTTTTTGACTAACCCTACTTAATTTACTAATACTCGACTAACTCGACTTAATTAACTTCTATTGATTAATTACTATTTGATTTAACACCATTTGCTTGACTCTAGATCGCAGCGATCACAATGGTTACGCCTGATTCCCCCAGGAAACGTCCGACCGCCGTAGGCTATCTGCAGCCCTGCGAATTACGCTAGCAGTCGTGCTAAATGGAAATTCATCCTTAAATAACTTTGTCTATTTTTAACTCTATCTCAAATAATTAGATTTGATCAATTCTAATTGAATAACTAATATTCAATTAACCCTTATTCGACTACTAAATTTGAATAACTCTTGTTCGATTTGACTCAAAACGATTAACTCTAACTGATTAACTCTAACTGGTTAATCTTAACTGAATAACTCTAACTGAATAACTCTAACTAACTAACTCTAACTGTTTAACTTTACGGTTTAACTCTGACAGTTTAACTTCAACGGTTTAACTCTAACAGTTTAACTCCAACTGTTTAACTCTAACAGTTTAACTCCAACTGTTTAACTCTAACAGTTTAACTCCAACGGTTTAACTCTAACAGTTTAACTCCAACGGTTTAACTCTAGTTGATTAACTCTTTTGAATTAATCCCTTTGACTTTTCTCTTTTGAATAATTCCTTTGGAATAATTCCTTTGAATTACCTCCCTTGAATAGATACTTTTTCTATTCGTTTACTCAACAAATAACTATTCTCTTTTCGCTTCTATTTATTTAACAAATAAATATTCCCTTTAACTTTTCTATTTATTCAACAAATAAATATTTCTTTTAACTTTCCTATTTATTTAACAAATAAGTACTTCTTTCAACTTTTCTTTATTCCCTACATGAATATTCCCTTTACAATTCCATTTGTAAATACTTTTACGAATGTTTCCCTTTTTATTTCTATTTGTAATCGTTTCACAAATATTTCCCTTCTATTTGATTTCACCAATATTTTCCCTTCAATTTGATTTCACCAATATTTTCCCTTCTATTTGATTTCACCAATGTTTTTTTTTTACACATGCTTTGATTCTATAATCATTTCCTCTCATGAAATTCTCTTCCTTTTATATATAAAATCTATTGATTTTATATAAATAAATTATTTTCAAAATAAACTTTGAAAATCTCTTTTCACTTTCTAGTATCACTTATGGTATAAAAATACCAAATCAAAAGGTTCAATCATCATCCAAATACACAGGTTCAACAACAGATGATATAACACATCATATATCAGAATATATGAAAAACGGTAAATAAATGTTGAGGAATCCAGTTGGATTCCTCCGACCTGTTTCCCTGCATCCACAGATGTTACACAATATAATTCACATCAATTTCATTTCAATATGAGGTATTCTGATAAACAAAATCAACATCGGTTAACGATATATATAACTATATCGGTATTTTCAATCAATTGACTAGCAGTTCAACCAAACAATCAACACTCAGCAATTCAACCAATAATTATCAGTTCTAAAAATACTTTATAAAAATATAAAGTGTTCAGAGTTAGTGAGATTTACTCACCTTGGACGGTTTATCGTTGAATAACGATAATCGGTCATTGATTTGGTTCAGACGTTAAATTTCACCATAAAATCCAAACGAGCTCCAATCCACTTGCGGTCAGTTCCATTGCATAGTGCTCGTCCATACGATCCCAACGGATCCTGTTTCGTTAAATTTCGTTAATGTATGCAAAAGTTATGCTATTTACAATATTTACCTAATTTAAATGAATATATATTTAATTAAATTAATTAAATTATTTTTATCGTAATTAATTTCTAATTGCGTTATTAGCCAAATTACCTTCCCTGCCCTTCTAAAAAAATCATATTCCCATCTCTAGCCATATCCAATTTTTTTTTTAAAATTGAAAAACCATTTTAATATTAATTTAATTTAATTTTCAAATAAAATATTTAAAAATATTCATTTAATTATAACTTAAAAATTTTAACCCGGATCAAAAATCTGCTTCCACTCATTTTAAAGTATTTTTCGATAAGAATCCAACGGTCCTTGTTTCGTGGAAATCCGACTTGTTTTGAAAAAATTATAAGCTTTTAAAGTTTAAAGTTAAAAATTACGAAAATGCCCCTGTTTTGTTTTAAATTCAAATTAAATTCAAATTAAATTAAAAATTAAAATTTTAAATTAATCATCCCATTCGTCGGATCAGTTAGGGATAGCCAGGGAGAGCAGGAAACTATATTTTCCAAACTCAAGCCTTAGACACTATCCTCTCTGTCACCCTTAGAATGTTCCGATATTTATTTTTACAAATTCTATTTTAATTATTATATATATATATATTACAAAAATAAATAAATATTATTTAAAAACTTACCCCGTGAAGCCCAAGCCTCTGCCTAAGAGTCCCTAGCTCCCCGTCTTGCCCTCCTTTCTCCCTTTCTTCCCTTTTCCCTATTTCCTAATATTTTATTATTATTTCTGCCATTACCAAAGCTTGAAAGAGGAGGAGGAGGAGTGAGTTTAAAATGAAGGGGGGGGCTATTTATAGCCGAAGGAGTCACATGGATTGCTGAGGTGGCGCGAATCCAACGGTCGAAAATGGATGGCTAGGATTAATCCTTAAATTAATTAAATTATAAATAAATTTAATAATTTATGAATAGTAAAGTGTGTTTTCTCAACCCTATTCGGACGTTAATTTGACTTACTTATTGATACCTTATCCAAAATCTTTTTCAACCATGTTGTTCAATTTTTCTTGCTCTTCAATAATATATAAAAATATTTAAATTTTGAATTCGTTTGAACTTTCAAATAATTTAAATTCAAATTCAAAATAGTGTTTTGTGTTAGTTTCAACACCTTCCGGTCTCATGTTGGAGTATCAAACGATAACGGTTTTCAGAAATTCTTCCACCATCTGGTCCGGTTTTTAACGTACTTCAATCCTATGTATTCAAATCAAAAATCGGAGTTCGTTTAGATTTTCAAATAATTTATTTAAATTTTGTTTCCTTAATAACTTTCTATATCCGCTATAGGATTTTCCCAGATTTCATATATAGCTAATATTCTATGTTTAAAATTTTCCTGGATAGGTCTTAGGTTCCAGTTTTGCCGTTAGCATTAGCAAATTTCAATTACCGTCAAAATTTAGTTCAAATTTTGGCCTTTTATTTTTTCTTTTCCACATACGGATGCCATTTTTGACGTAACTTGGTTGGTTACCTAATTACATCATTTCGGATTTAATGAAACTGATTTCATCGAAATCCGAGTTCATTAGCTACTACTTCCTTTGTAAACGTACTATTTTAAATTAAAAATTTATCCTTTTATACTGTCAGTTCACATTATATTGCAGATCCACTAAATTTCTACCATTTCGGAATAAAATAAAATATTCAAAATTATTGAAATTACACCATTTAAACTTCCAAAACAATAAAAAAACATTTTTAAATATTAAACTAAATGTTTAAAAAATCTGGGTCGTTACAGGGCCAATCATTTGTAGCCGCTGGATTTGCCGGTCGGGTCCGGGCAGTCTTATGCTACAAAAGGGTCCAACCTCGTGTCTTAGTCGATTAATTACACCTAATTAATCACCCCCATATTTTGAATTAATTTTCCCTAATTAATTCCAATTTAATGATGTACATAATTGACTCAATTATGTTCATCCACATATGGTATGCAACATCATACCAATTTCACCACAATTTTGTTAACATGAATATTAACCCCATCGTTCCCCATGTAATACGCTAACATGACATACTTAAAAGGGAAGATTCATCACAAATACAATGGGTTCAACTTAGCATAACATTAGCATCAACATGGGTTTTAAAGGTGTCAACTTGCATATATGACCATAGCATCAAACCCAACTAGCATAAATAATCAACCCAAACTTGCATGAATCACATATGTCATAAAGAGGGTAACTTGCATAGATGTTCATGTCATAGACCTATCATAAAGGGATAAACTTGCATACATGTCATAGGTCTAAAAAGGGATGAACTTGCATATGTTACTCATATCATAAAAAGGGGTAAACATGCATATATATGCATGACATACAAAGGGGTAAACTTGCATATGTATGCATATCATACAAAGGTGTAAACTTGCACATGTTACTTGCATATAATCAAACACCAAACTTGCATAACATGTCATATATGAACTTGCATATAATCAAACACCAAACTTGCATAACATGTCATATATGAACTTGCATATAATCAAACACCAAACTTGCATAACATGGTGTCATAATGGATCAATGTTTATCATAGTGATTTGCATAACTAGCATCATGAACACATAGCATAAAACTTGCATAACTAACATCATGGACATATAGCATAAAACTTGCATAACTAACATCATGAGCACATAGCATATGATAACATAACTTGCATTGATCCACATTCATAACCATAACCTCATTACATCCTATCATAATTAGTTTAGCAATTGCTTGCTAAAGGCATAGAAACTCAAAGCTTGTTGATTAGCACTCCTATGAAGAAGATTAAGTTGCTAGAGTTGATTAGAAGTTGATTTGAGAAGCTATCTTCTTCTAAAATGTGATGGAGGCTCCTTCTAATTGCATTTTGACGGCATGACGGCCTTGTATCTATTTTTAGTATGAATTAGGGTAGTATTAGGTTGTATTTATAGATTTAGGATGTAGTTTAGGCCATAGGATTAACCCTAGTTTAGATCTAAACCATCAAAAATCGTCACAGGTTAGCAGAACAGACCAGAGAACCAAAACAGGTGCACCAGGCCAGCCAGGGTCAAACCAGAAAGCTGTGCAGGTTTCTGGCTCGACATGGGCGCACTTCCCAAGTGCGCCAGTGTATTTTTGTGCTGGCGCACTTCACAAGTGCGCCAGTGCATTCTGGCTTGTTTTCGGTTTTTCTGCCTAACTTCGTTCGTCCATATCTTCTTCATACGGACTCCGATTTTCGGAAACTCGGACTCTATTTCGCGTATTTTTCCGAGACGAACGCAATGGCGCAACCCGTTTCCCCTAATTCCCAGATCTGGGATTAGTTATTCTTTAATTTGTGAATGTTAATATTAACTGAAATTCGGGGTGTTACATTCTCCCCAACTTAAAGGATTTCGTCCCCGAAATCTCTAAGTCCAGAAGAACGTATCCTACCATCCAAACAACCATCTACTAAACCATCAAACACTGGCATCCATTGTCCTTAAAGTTTCTAATGCTGTATGAACATATGCAAAAAGTGTGTGTATATGTTCCCTGTCTAATGCAAAATCAGGCGGTCTACTGATTCAGTTGACCTCCTTAATGCAAACCATGATAGTGCCATGCATCCAATATGTATGCGAAAGAACCCTATCGACACATACTATATCTACATGAGTGCACAATCATTCACAATAAAAATGCATCATCCATATGATAACGCAACCATTATACATCCATCAACTAGGTACATACACACAATTTATATGCAATATGCAATATGAAGTGACTGAGCTGATCTAGTGTATATGCATCCACGAGCAACCACTTGCAAACACTTGCATCCACATGTATCCATCATACATAACATGTCTCAAACACATGTTTCAACCATAGGTTTACCCTATCTAAAGCTCAAAAGTACTAACGAGAGGACATACTAAAGATAAGATAAGTACAAGATAAGCGATAAAGGAGAAGTTAAAAGACATACCCTCGAAAAGGAAAGGGTACAATGAACGCATGTTCACTTCTGTCTCCCAAGTAGCGTTGCTCTCATCATCTCCCCATTGCACTTTGACTAGTTGAACCTCTCTGTTTCTCAATTCCTAGTCTCTGACCCAAGGATGCGAGTAGGAGCTCGACGAATCGTCGCATCACGCTCTACCTCCACTTCTCTAAGCAAGCTCGGCTCAACCACCTCTGCGGTCTCATGTAGGCACTTCCTCAAATGCGACACATGGAATACGTCATGTACACCACTAAGTCTCTCGGGCAACTCTACTCTATATGCCATCTATCCAATCTTTTCCTTAATAGGAAACGGTCCTACAAACCTTGGTGCTAATTTTCCAACGGACCCAAAGCGAACAACATTCTGTAATGGAGATACTTTGACAAAGACCATGTCCCCAACATCAAACTCAAGAACCGTCCTCCTCTTATCCGCATAAGATTTCTGCCTATCTTGCGTTGCTTTCATCCTTCTTCAAATCAAATCAATCTTTTCTGAAGTCTCTCTAACCATATCGGGCCCAAGCAAGATCTTATCCGTAGATTCCCACCAACATGTAGGTGACCGACAAGGCCTTCCATAAAGAGCTTCGAAAGGAGCCATGCCAATACTAGACTGAAAGCTGTTATTATACGCGAACTCCACCAATGGAAGATGCTCTTCCCATGTACCTACAAAATCTAAGATACATAGCCTCAAAAGGTCTTCTAGAATACGGTTCACCCTCTCGGTCTGGCCGTCCATCTGAGGATGATATGCGGTGCTCAAACACAACTGAGTCCCTACTGCCTCTTGCAAACTCTTCCAAAACTCGCTAGTGAAGATAGGATCTCGATCGCTCACTATGCTAGAAGGTACACCATGCAACCGAACTATCTCTCGAAGGTAAACTGAAGCTAGCCATGGAGCAGTCTTCTTACTCTTCACGGGTATGAAATGGGCGCTCTTAGTAAGTCTGTCTACCACAACCCAAATTCCCGTATTACCCTTCCTCGATCTCGGTAACCCATCGATAAAATCCATCGAGACGCTATCCCACTTCCATTGCGGAGCTTCCAATGGGTGAAGCAACCCACCGGGTTTCTTTTGCTCTGCTTTCACTTGTTGGCACACCAAGCATCTAGCGACATACTCGGCCACATCTTTCTTCATACCGGCCCAAAAGAAAACTCGCTTCATGTCTTGGTACATCTTGTCCCCACCGGGATGAATGGTCATCTTCGAACGATGTGCATCATCAAGAACAGCCTTCTTCAAACCCTCGTCTTGCGGTACACAAAGTCTACCGTCTCTACGCAACCACCCCTTACCATCTAGGGTGTACCTACTCAAATGGCTGGTCGACTCCCCCCTTATGAGCTTCTCTACTAACTCAACCAACTGTGGGTCGTCCTGCTGTGCCTCACCAACCCATCCTAAAAGAGTAGGTCTGACCTCTAAGGATGCTAGCAAACCGGGTACAAAGTCAAAGGAAGGTCTGTAGTCAAACATCGAAATAAATTCCAAGCTTCGTCCTTCAACGAACAATGGACTCAAAGATAACCTTTTTCTTCTTAAGGCGTCTGCCACCACATTACCCTTACTAGGAGTATATGCTATCTCAAAATCATAGGATGCTAAGAACTCCATCCACCTTTGCTGTCTTAAGTTCAAATCCTTCTGAGAAAACAAGTACTTCAACGATTTGTGGTCAGTGAACAATTCGAACCTCTCGCCAAGAAGATAATGGCGCCAAGTCTTAAGCGCAAAAACAATAGCGGCCAACTCTAGATCATGTGTAGGGTAATTTTTCTCATGCGCTCTCAACTGCCTTCCCCCATAGGCTATTACCCTTCCCTCTTGCATTAAGACTGCGCCTAGTCCTATCCCACAAGCATCGGTATAAACAACAAATGGCTTACTCCCATCTGGCAACATTAAGACTGGAGCTGTGGTTAAAGCTCTCTTTAACCGTTGGAACGCATCATCACAATCTACGTCCCATGTGAAGACTAGATTCTTCTTTGTCAAGCGAGTTAATGGGACTGATATCTTCGCGAAGTCCTTGATAAACTTCCTATAGTAGCCAGCCAACCCCAAGAAACTCCTCACCTCGGTAGCATTCTTCGGAACCTTCCAATCTTGGATGGACACTACCTTCGCGGGATCCACAGCTAACCCTTCTTTGGAGACCACATGCCCTAAGAACCGCACTTCCTTCCTCCAAAAGTGACATTTAGAGAATTTAGCCTTAAGGCTATGCGCTCGAAGAGTCTCCAACACTTCCCTAAGATGTAGGGCATGCTCTTCTTCACTCTTAGAAAAGACTAAGATGTCATCCACAAAGACCACCACGAACTTATTAAGGTACTCCCTGAACACCCTACTCATCAAATCAACAAAGTATGCAGGGGCATTCGTCAAACCAAAGGGCATCACCAGCCACTCATAGAAACCATCCGGAGTCCTAAAGGTGGTCTTCTCTATACTATCCTCAGCCACTCTCAACTGATGAAACCCCGTGGCTAAGTCCAACTGCGAAAACACTGAGGCGGCAACCAACCGATCAAAGAGATCATCAATCCTTGGCAATGGGTGTCTATTCTTCTTTGTAAGCTTGTTGAGTTCTCTATAGTCTACACAAAGTCTGAGGGACCCATCCGCCTTCGTGGAAAAAACTACTGGAGCACCCCACTCCGATATACTTCGTCTTATGAACCCCTTCTCAAGCAACTCCCCTACTTGCTTATTGAGTTCCCTCCTCTCACGAGGAGCCATGTGGCGCATTGGCAAAGATACTGGTTTAGCATTGTCTACCAGATATATTCGGAAGTCTATCTCCCGCTTTGGAGGCAAGCCCTTCACCTCCTCAAACACATCCAAGTATTCCCGGACCACTCTAACAGATCGCAAACTCTCGACCGAAACGTCAAGCAATTCAAGATAACTTAGCATAACAGAATCCATGGGATTACAAGAGATCTCGAGAGTGTTACCCAAGCGGGTCATGAGCCTAACAACTCTCCTTTCACAACCAAGAATGGCACCATTACTGGATAACCAGTCCATGCCCAAAATTAACCCATAGCCCGTGAAGCCCAAAACAAAAGCATCACATCTAAACTCCACGCTAAGTATAGAAATCATCAAACCCAAACATATCATGGACAAATAAGTGGAGCCCCCAATTGGGTTTGAAACAACCAAGGGATCATCTACTAGACTGGTGTCTGAGTGCAGTGACTCAACTAATGATGATGAGATAAACGAATGCGATGCGCCAGAGTCAAACAAAGTACGGACAGGATGATCAAACAGAAAAACCAGACTTTCAACGGAAATAGTTCTACCTCTTTCCTGAATCGGTGGAACTGCGAGAGCCTGAACTTGCCCCTTTGCCTGACCTGGTGCCATAAGAGCTTGCACCTGTCCTCCTGAGGTAGATCCCGTCCTTTGCCCCTTCTTAGGGCAGTCCTTCACTAGATGCCCTGCTTCGCCACAGTGGAAGCAGCCAGTCTTCTTCTTCTTCCGACAATCTTTGCTTAGGTGGCCTGATGTCCCGCAATTGAAGCACTTCTTCTTTCCCTTGCCACCATTTCCTTTCCCACCCTTGTTTTGCTGTTGCTGTTGAGGTCTCTTCTGATCTCCTTTCTTCTCGGGTGCCTTATTAGCATTGGGACCCTTCTCTTCCTCATGCATAAGTTCCATGTCTACTAGCTTCTCAAAGGTGGCCCCCATAGGGATGTGAGTCATAGCCAATCCATGCACCGGTTCATTCAAGCCTTTAACGAACCTCAGAGCCTTCTTCTCCGGTGTATTCACCATGTCCATGCCAAACCTTGCTAGCTGATTAAACTTGTTGACATATTCCTTCACTGATAAGTTTCCTTGCTTTAATGTCAAGAACCTTTCCATATAAAGATTTTCTTCCGCACGTGAGAGAAACTTTGCCTCAAACCTTTGCTTGAAATCCGCCCAAGAGTCAACAGGGCGCTCTCCATTAGTGACCTCCCACCAGAACGAGGCCTCTCCCTTCATTAACCAAGCAGCTAACTTGACTTTTTTTCCTTCTTCCATCTCAAAGATATCTATCAACTCTTCCACCTCCTTAAGCCAATCCCTCGCTTCCACAAAAGTTTCTGATCCTTGAAAAGGTTTCCCTCCCATAGCCTTAAATTCCTTGCAAGTCTTATTAAAAGTATCCGCGCGAGGAGGAGGAGGAAGATCGGGTGCAACTGGTGGTGGAGGAACATTTGCTGGACCCGCAGCGGCGGCCCTAGCCTCCATCAATCTCCTATACCATACTGGTATCGTCACACCCTCCGGAAAGTTAAGATCTTCAGCCATGCTGAAACGAAAAAGGAAAGATTCAAAACGGAGAATTCGAAAGATAAAGATATGGCTAGTGGGGATTATGCTTTTCTTTCAAAAACTTTTCTCTTAAAAGACATGTTTTTGAAAATACTTCTTCCAAAAATGTTTTTAGAAAAATAGTTTTTCTAAAAAATTTATCTGTTCTGGTAACCTTCAGCTCTGATACCACGTGTAACACCCCACTCCCGCTAAGGTCACTCACTAAGGGAATGCCTTAACTTCGGTGGAGTATTTTAAGTGAATATAGAACAGAAAAATTACAACAAGACAGATATAAGTAATACTTGAAATTTAAAACATCCTTTCATTGCAGCAGAAGGTAAACATGTTTGGTTACATACCAAAAACCAACAAGAGTCAACTACAAAATATCCATCTCGATAAAAACATAAGTACATAATCCCACTACATACTAATAGCCATAATAGAAAAGATAAGCTGAGCTTTACATCAACGGTCCAAGCTCCAAAAGATAGATAAAGGAATCTGATCAAAGCCCACTAGTGCTAGGCCCAACCTGAGGACCTGAGGGGGGGGAAAAGATAAAAACAACGGGGTCAGACATAAGTCTGAGCGAGTCCTATAACTTTAACAATACAATCATTAAAGTAATTAGGGTATGATATAAACTTGGTACGGTAACGACTGGGGATAAATGACTACACTAAGCAGCCAACTAGACATAGGAAGAACTAAGATATCGGTAAAGACGCATCTACCCACCCAAGGGTAATTACTACACTGCACCTCACTAGTCATTCCTAACTTAAAGGTTGATCCCACCCAAGGACTTAGAAAACTTAACTAATAGTTTCGTGTACCCCTAGCTGACCACATAGGCGCCGTCTTCCCCTATCTCCACTAGGTGTACCCAATACTCCCCAAGCGATCGGCTCCCTAACGTAGATATCCGTGCTGGTCCCACAGTGGGGTGTATCATTCCCCAAAGTGGCAACCCGATACCAACACTGATGCACGGCTTATACCTACACGATGCAACAACGTCTTACCTACCAGCCCGGGTCCACACACGCATATGAAACCCGTTGGACTTGCGTTGCCACCGCTAACCCGTTTTGGCCTCTTATAATCAAGCCCAGTACGCGTGTCCCGTCCTCGACATGGGTCGAGCCAACAAAGATACATATGGGTTACTGGTTGAAATGGGCCCCCACAAGCTACCCACCTAAGCTTGCTCCCTCTAGTGTATCCCACTTAACCCTTTAATCATGTTTAATTACATGTTTCCACTTTGGTTAAGTATTCTAATCGTATTTTCTATTGCCACCCAAGGCAACCACTAGATTTCCACATGCCACCCAAGGCACCCACTTAAACCCTCATGCCCCACTACATGCTTATCAGGTTTAGTGTTTCTTAATTGATTAAGACCGTAACCTTTGTAAAGACCTCTCACATTAGACTGTTTTTTACGGCAGCTGGATTTGCCGGTCGGGTCCGGGCAGCCTTACGCCATAACAGAGTCTAACCACGTGTCTTTACACTTGTCATGTATTTAGTTTATGCCTAAGACCTCTCACATTGGGCCAATCATTTGTAGCCGCTGGATTTGCCGGTCGGGTCCGGGCAGTCTTATGCTACAAAAGGGTCCAACCTCGTGTCTTAGCCGATTAATTACACCTAATTAATCACCCCCATATTTTGAATTAATTTTCCCTAATTAATTCCAATTTAATGATGTACATAATTGACTCAATTATGTCCATCCACTTATGGTATGCAACATCATACCAATTTCACCACAACTTTGTTAACATGAATATTAACCGCATCGTTCCCCACGTAATACGCTAACATGACATACTTGAAAGGGAAGATTCATCACAAATACAATGGGTTCAACTTAGCATAACATTAGCATCAACATGGGTTTTAAAGGTGTCAACTTGCATATATGACCATAGCATCAAACCCAACTAGCATAAATAATCAACCCAAACTTGCATGAATCACATATGTCATAAAGAGGGTAACTTGCATAGATGTTCATGTCATAGACCTATCATAAAGGGATAAACTTGCATATATGTCATAGGTCTAAAAAGGGATGAACTTGCATATGTTACTCATATCATAAAAAGGGGTAAACATGCATATATATGCATGACATACAAAGGGGTAAACTTGCATATGTATGCATATCATACAAAGGTGTAAACTTGTACATGTTACTTGCATTTAATCAAACACCAAACTTGCATAACATGTCATATATGAACTTGCATATAATCAAACACCAAACTTGCATAACATGTCATATATGAACTTGCATATAATCAAACACCAATCTTGCATAACATGGTGTCATAATGGATCAATGTTTATCATAGTGATTTGCATAACTAGCATCATGAACACATAGCATAAAACTTGCATAACTAACATCATGGACATATAGCATAAAACTTGCATAACTAACATTATGAGCACATAGCATATGATAACATAACTTGCATTGATCCACATTCATAACCATAACCTCATTACATCCTATCATAATTAGTTTAGCAATTGCTTGCTAAAGACATAGAAACTCACAGCTTGTTGATTAGCACTCCTATGAAGAAGATTAAATTGCTAGAGTTGATTAGAAGTTGATTTGAGAAGCTATCTTCTTCTAAAATGTGATGGAGCTCCTTCTAATTGCATTTTGACGGCATGACGGCCTTGTATCTATTTTTAGTATGAATTTGGGTAGTCTTAGGGTGTATTTATAGATTTAGGATGTAGTTTAGGCCATAGGATTAACCCTAGTTTAGATCTAAACCATCAAAAATCGTCACAGGTCAGCAGAACAGACCAGAGAACCAAAACAGGTGCACCAGGCCAGCCAGGGTCAAACCAGAAAGCTGTGCAGGTTTCTGGCTCGACACGGGCGCACTTCCCAAGTGAGCCAGTGTATTTTTGTGCTGGCGCACTTCACAAGTGCGCCAGTGCATTCTGGCTTGTTTTCGGTTTTTCTGCCTAACTTCGTTCGTCCATATCTTCTTCATACGGACTCCGATTTTCGAAAACTCGGACTCTATTTCGCGTATTTTTCCGAGACGAACGCAATGGCGCGACCCGTTTCCCCTAATTCCCACATCTAGGATTAGTTATTCTTTAATTTGTGAATGTTAATATTAACTGAAATTCGGGGTGTTACAAAATCCTCTAATTGATCCCTTTCTTAGGGTTTTGAGAGAGATGATACAAGAATTAGAAAAAACAAAAATGAGAGCGTCCCTCCTCTAATGTGACGCCTGGGGTCTTATTTATAGAGAACTTGGAGCCCCTTCCGCTGTTGGGCCGTTGGGCCTTCAGGAGCCTTTGTCAGCCGCCTTTTTCCTTGGTCTTGGATGTTTTTTCTTCCGGCCGCTTTGTGGTGTTAATTATAGCTTCCGTAATGAAGGTTTTGGCCAATCGAGAGCCTCTTTGAGCTTGACATATGCTTGTTGTTGTGGTAGCTCTCCGGAAGGTATTTTCAGTTTTCGGTTGTATGCTCTCGGTCATAGATTTTCGAATAAAGGCTTCCGAATTTCCCGTGAGTACTTAGAGGAGCCTGGCATCATTATGTATGTGGATAGATTGCTGGTTCGGAATCACTGTCGGTGTCTATGCTAAGTAAACTAGTGCGGATAGCCTTTATCCCTTCTGAGGTTCCGGCCTGCTTTTCGGTGGGATTTCCAAGTGTAGTCGGATCTTCTAGAAGGTTGCTCTAGGTGATTTGGCTGTTGTTTATCAATACGACCTCTTGGAATTTATAAATTGGGTGTTTCAGAAACTGGTTCTGGTTAATCTTTATGTGTTTCTGGCTTGATGCTCTTGGTGTTTTAGTCTCCTGTCGTATCGGTATTAGGCAGGTTAATACTGAAGGTCCTTTTGTACCTCAATTGACAAAGCTCCTGCCTTCATCTTTCTGGGTTTCTGACTTGGATGACCTTTCGTCGCAGAACCTCCTGCTAGGTTGACGCAGTTGGAAGGATCCTGCTGGTCAGATCTCGTAGTTTTTATGATATTTTCTCTTAGGAAGGTCTTGGTTAATGCGGCTTTCGGACCATTTCTTCCTACTCTTGACTCCTCTTAGTATTTTTTCCTGTTTTCTGGAGGATTCCTACGCGCTTGCGGTTATCCGATACCCCTTCATCGTTGGCCTATTTCATTGTTAATTTTGGTAGTAACAGCAACAACATAGGCCGGCGCATTCAGAAATGTCCATCCTATCTGAATGGATGCAATTACATGGAATGGATAGACGAACCTTTGTGCCTAAGGGGAATAACATATGAAAATGAACTCGAACGAGAGACTAGACGTCTTCAAAATGTTATTAAACAGTTACGGATCGACCATAATGCTTAGGCGACTTACAACTGCTTGAGACTCCCTTGAGACGGAGCGTAACATGTAGTTGGCTTAAGTAACTATTTCCCATGTTTACTATGATGTTTTAGTTGGCATCTACTATCCTTAGTTGTTGTACTTTTATGACCTATTATATCTGTATGCGCATTATTGGTTTTATCGTTAATGTGAAATATTAGTTATATCATTATGGTCATGACCACTTGTTTCTGTATGATTATTACCAATTGAAGCTAAATCTATTAATTACATGACGTTTTAGCTTATAAACGTTATGGTGCATAAACTAACCTACTACGACTTTTTTAAAATTTGATTTATACATAATTTACAATCTACATTATGAATACATGAAATTTCTTTTCCATTAAGAAATTATAATCCAACAAATTCTAATGATTCTTATTACTAGAAATTCTGAGTAATATTGGATCATGTACAGTCGGTTAAAGTTCAGAACGTAAAATTACGAACTACCGCGACGTTATACGCTCGTTTTTAACTAAATTAAATTTATAGTTCATGCATCTTCTAATAAACGAATTCATTATTATGATTAAAATTTATAGAATTCCAAGTATTAAAATGTTTAAGTCATGAACCAATTTCACATGATAAACTAAACGACTTGAATTTTAGGTTGTTCGACGTAATACGATATAAATAATAAACATACATGGCATATGTAATGACCCGCATTGGCAGAGGTATTATAATTAATTTATTTAATTATATAAATAGTGATATAGTGAATTAAATGGTCGTAGAATTAAATAATTATGAATAATTAATTAAAATAATAAATTAAATAATATATTTAATTCTGAAATAATCAGAATTGGCTGAAATGACGATATGGTGTGAACTGGATCACCTGTGATATTTAATTCAGTTTAGAATTTGATTAGAATAACGAATATATTTTATAAACGACAGTTGAACGTATAGTTTATAATATAATTATAAACGAGCGTGAAATGGCGTTGCAGTTCGTAATTTGGTGATTTTAACTTCAACTGAATGTACAGGATTCGTTTTAAGCCGGATTTCTGTGAAACAAGAAATGTGTGGAGCTGGTGGAGTATATCTTTCTAGTGGAAGAGAAAAATCGGGATTTCGTCGTGTAGATTTTGATTTACGTCCAAATCAAATTTTAGAAAAGTCGCTGTTGAATTCCTTTATAATTTATAAAGGAATTATTTATATTTTAAAAAGCAATTTCAATATAAATCGAATATCGGGTTGACCCAGATTGAAATATCAAGTTAGAAATTCATAGAGGAATATTCTAGAGCTGTATGGTATTCCACTGTGAATATAGACGATAATATTTATTTTTAAATATTTAATTTAATTATATTTAAATATTTTTATATATTTAAATGGGTCATCCAGAGCTTTAAAAATAGCCACTTTTGCAAATGAAGTCGGAATTCGACGAAACTAATTTTGTTGGATCTGCGATGTCAAATAGTTGTTAGATTTCCAGTTCCGTGATTTTTAGAGTCACTGTGTGGCCGTACGGATTTTTAGAGTGAAAAATAGTCAGTATTTCGATAGTTAAAAATACACTGTGTGAGCAAACGGAGTCGGAATTCGATGAAACCAGTCTCGTTGGTTCCGCAATGTCAAACTCTAGCAGTATGTCCAGTTTGGTGATTTTTGGGTATCGTATGTAATCATAGGAATTTTAGAGGACGAATACAATTAGCAATTGCTTAAAATAAAATTTAATAATCAAAATTTAAAATATTATACTTTTCTATAAATACACTACCACCACCCTTAAAATCTAATTCTGAAGTCAACACAGAAAATGCGCCGTATATTTCCTCCACAATTCAAACAGTGAAAACCCAAGGTTTCAAAATCAAAATAAATAAAATTCTCAACGGCAAAATCCAACAGTTGATTATTTGAAATGCTGGAAGGAAATGCTTCGACCCCGTACCCTTTTTAAGAAGCTCGATGCACTTTCTGGGCTCGATATTTGTACCCAGCGTGAGCTAGGGTTGGAAAATTCGGGGGTTTTGGTACTTGAATCTTGTTTTAGTTGTTATATTCTGGTTTGTTAAGGAGAGTGGCATCAAACAGTGGGTTCTGGTTGGATTTCGGCTTCAAGAATGTCGCACTCTTCCTGGGAGGTGATGTACTGTGTTGGCGACGCAGGTGGTGAAGTGCGAGCGAATGATTTGGGAAATAGCCGGAGTTGTGGAGTTGCGAAGAGGAGTGTTACGATGATGTTGATTTGGAAGTTTACGAGGTGGTTGAAGGTTTGGAAATACTGGAGTTCAAAAATGTCGAGTTTGATATCCTGGAGTTCGTGATTTCAATTTGGGGAAGAAACAAATCGGGTCCGGTACGTTAAAAGGGAAGCGGGCTGGGGAAAAAGGGAAGTTAAGGCCCAATAGAAATAAATCCAAGTTTTTATTTTAATTTAATGTATATTAACTTCGACAAATGAATAACTTGGTCATACGATATCGGTTTTCAGCGAAACAAGATCCGTTAGGATCGTATGGACGAGAGCTTCACAATGAAGCTGACTGGAAGTGGATTGGGGCTCGTTTGAATTTATGGCGAAATAAATTGTTTGATTCAAATCAAATAAACAGTTTATCGTTCTTTAACGATGAACTGCAAATGCGAGTAAATCTCACTAACTCTGAACAGTTTATAATTTCATGTTCTATTTTTAGAACTGTTAAATATTGGCTGATTGACTGTGTGTTGACTGTTTGATTGAACTGCTAGTCAGTTAGTGAATTTCTATATTGATTCTGTTTAACAGAATATATCATATGGAACTGAAAGTGATGTTATCTATATTGTTTAACATCTGTGATGCAGGGAAACAGGTTGGAACTGGATTCCTCAGCATTTATTTTACTGTGATTCATATATTGTGATATATGATGTGACATATAATCTGTTGTTGATTATGTGTGTTTGGACGATATTTATCGTTGTTATATGGTATGTTAAATACCATAAGAAATACTGGATGTGGGAAAGGGGATTTTCAAAGTGTATTTTGAAAATGAATTATTTATATAAAATCGATGGATTTTATATAGAAAAGGAAAAGAATTTTCATAAAAGAAAATATTTATTTGTTAGAATAAATAGAAAAGATAAAGGGAAATATTATTGGTTAGAATAAATAGAATAGAATAAAGGAAATATTTGTAAACCATTTACAAATAGGATTGAAAGGGAAATAGTGTTAAACCATAAACGAATAGAATTATAAAAAGGGAATAGTGTTAATCAAATAAAGTTATTCGATTTGAGTATATCAAGAAGTAGTTAATCGAATATAGTTTATGATCGAAGGAGTTAAATCGAATATAGTTATTCGAAAATAAAGTTAAAACTGAATAGAGTTATTCAATTAGAGTTATTCAATTAGATTTAATCAAATAGAATTAATCGAATAGAGTTAAACAAAATTAGAAACTGACTAGAGATTATTAAATTGAATGGTTTTCTAAGTATCGATCTGATGTTGGTTTCGGCCTTCGGGGTTTATACTTAGAGAATTGTTCTCCTACTGGTTTACAGTCTAGGACTGATAGTTATGAAATGATAGTGATATGTAAATAACAATGGAAATGTTTTCCAGTATTAATAACGTATATTTTCTAAACATAGAAAATAAGGAAATATGAATATATATATATATAGATATATATATATATGATTGATGATTGATTGATAGAATTTCTATCTGGAAATAGTATCGTTGTTTGCACACGTGTTTTGTTCGATAGTTAAATCACAGACTATCGAAGTTTTTAACCATTTTAACGTTGTTAATATGGAGAGACCGGTTGGATTATTATCCAAAGAACCACTCTGTATTGGCATAAGCGTTGCGAATCATATATGCCAAAGATAATTGAAGACGGAGTAAAGTGCAAGGGTTATTGTATAATTCTTAGATAACAGTGTCTAAGATGGATGTATTGAATAGTGCCTTCGGTTCATCCTGTTCCTGGATGACTAGTATGGACGGATGTCTGACAGAGTATTTCCAGACGATCACGTATATTGATTTCTCCAACCGTACCAAGAGTGGAAGCGGAGAAGGAAACTTCTTTTAGCTAACACATAATGTATTGTTGAGGACGTCAATCGGTGATTTGATGGATTTTATGATGTGGCGTTCAAAGTGAATCTTGTGTGATGATAAAACGTAGCTTCTAGCCTCATCAACCAGTAAATGACAGAAATCGGGCAGGCAGCATGGCTAAGTCGGCCGCTCCGAAGTAGGGTGTATAATCACCTGATCTAGAGTTTCATTTATTTCTAAAAATCTATTGTTGATGCCGTCCCATTGGGGAAACGGTTGCTGATCCCAACCGTTGGTGATATACATTCGATACACTCAAGCGAAATGAATGGTCGGTCATGTGTGGCCGGGTTGCAAGATGTTCTTGTTGAACCCAGTGTATTCCTTTCTAGAGGTACACTAGCGAAAGGTGGTTCCATACCTTTTCATAGTTGGAAATCCATTACCCAATATGTGCTTGCGGTTTTGATTGTATACTATATATGTAGAACGTGAGATGAAAGCGTTTCTGCTAGATGATTATTATAGTGTGGCTGATAGACATTATTATAATATCAAAAGTTTTTTGATATAAAGATATTTTGGATTCTCATAAGGGAAAACCCGTTCCGTTATACGGCGTGGTCTTATGAGATATCGTTTACCTGTTCAAACTGTTTTAAACTGTCTTACTCATACCAGTCCCATGAGTGACCCGGAGTTTATTTTGTTGTTTTCCCTAAACTCTGGGGTGCCTAAATTTATACGGGCAGTCAATTAGTCAGGATTTTTCAGATGCAATTGAAGAGTTGGAGCAGGAGGCTTCAGGATCATATAGCTATAGTTTTATTTCCGCTGTGTTGTAAGTGTTGTACTCTTATAATGTTATTGTATACATATACTGATTTTATTTCAAGGATATGTTATCTATTATATGTTATTCGTTCCGTTGTGAGATTCGTTTTAATCTGATGTTGTGTTCTTCTTCTTCTTCTATTCTAAGTTTCTATCTTATCTGTCCTCATCCTCTGTTTTCTTTCTATTAATTTCCCGATTTCCAGTACAATTTGGGTTGGACGTGTGTTATTTAGTCACCTCAAACTGGACCGGATTTTCGGGTCATTACAATTGGTATCAGAGCTTAAGGTTAAGTATTACCTTGGCTCTGTGGCGTGACTCAGTAGAGATAGGGTTAGTAATACCCTAGACTGAGATTGAGTGTATATATACGAGTGGACGTATTTGTTATTGATATAAAAATTGTTTTATATTGTGGGGATTTATTGGTTGAGTTGTATATGAGTTCTGGCCGATCAGTTTGATCCACTGTAACGGTAGGAGTTACTAAACACTCGAATACGATGGGACGTCGTCACGATATGTTTTTGAAAGAGGGTAAATTAAAATAAGTTTACCCAAGGTATATCTTGATATAGAGAAGATATATATCAAAATTAAAATATAGCGGATATATTGGTTGTTATTATAATCGAGTAAAGATTATAAATTAAATGGTTATGTAAATAACCAATCAGAATTCATATAAGTGTAATACGTGAAATCAGATGAGTTAAATCTAAAATTCAAACCAGAAATTGAATTAAAATTCGGGAAAATTGGATAAGTGTTTGTTAATGGATTTGGATTAAAAATAAGAAAAATTTAAGATCCTGGGAGATTTTAAATTGTTTTACAAGCAGTGTGAATTATATTTTGAAATGAATTTCAAAGTGGAAATGTTTAGAAATGGTTTTATAGTATTAAACTCACTTCGATCGCTGGAAAATAGATTCTGATGATGACAGCTGCATCATCAGTATTCATTTTCGAGTCGTAAGTGACGAATTACTACCAGAGATACTGTTTTGAAATTGTTTTGGGAAAGACAAGTTGTGTTGAATTTCAAAAAGGAAATTTTGATTTTTGAAAAGAGTAAACTGTTTAAAAACTCCCAGGGAAAGACTGTTTGAATTAAAAACAAATTTAACAAAAATTTGTGAAAGTAAAATTGAATTAAAGTAAAGCCAGTAAAGTGGTAATTGAGATTGAATTAGAATGATATCAAGACAAATTGGATTGTGAGATTCAAATTTGAAGTGTAATGTGATAATCAAGTTAATAGTTGGGAATCGAGAAGAAACTCGAGTTGAAATGATATTTGGCTCGGATATAAGCGAATGGTTGTGTTGTGGATAAAAGCAGATTGGAATTTGATTGGGATGACCCTTGTATCCGCTGAATTGATAACAGGTGGAAAGGATATAATGATATGCCAACAAAAAGGTACAAGTTTCTATTTCTATTGGATATAAGATTTATGAGCCGGATTGGCAAGCCGCTTGGCTGTTTGATTTTTCTTTTGGGTTGGAGATGGCCCAGAGAGGCGAGTTGGAGTTTGAGCTATTGACCAGTACAAAGGAGGTGCTGGCGAAATTTTTCGAAAAGTTAAGGTGTTAGAAATTTTTCAGGATTTTTGAAAATTTTCGTTGATAAGAATAAATTAATAATTTAATTGAAATTAAATTGGTTCAGTTGAAACTGAAGTTAAGAAGTGAACAAATATGTTCTGACCAGTCGATAGGGTCGTTTTCTACCTTAGCAATTTCGAGGACGAAATTATTTTAAGTGGGGAAGATTGTAATGACCCGCATTGGCAGAGGTATTATAATTAATTTATTTAATTATATAAATAGTGATATAGTGAATTAAATGGTCGTAGAATTAAATAATGATGAATATTTAATTAAAATAATAAATTATATATATTTAATTCTGAAATAATCAGAATTGGCTGAAATGATGATATGGTGTGAACTGGATCACCTGTGATATTTAATTCAGTTTAGAATTTGATTAGAATAATGAATATATTTTATAAATGACAGTTGAACGTATAGTTTATAATATAATTATAAACGAGCTTGAAATGGCGCTGCAGTTCGTAATTTGGTGATTTGAACTTCAACTGAATGTACAGGATTCGTTTTAAGCCGGATTTCTGTGAAACAAGAAACGTGTGGAGCTGGTGGAGTATATCTTTCTAGTGGAAGAGAAAAATCGGGATTTCGTCCTGTAGATTTTGATTTATGTCCAAATCAAATTTTAGAAAAGTCACTGTGGAATTCCTTTATAATTTATAAAGGAATTATTTATATTTTAAAAAGTAATTTCAATATAAATCGAATATCGGGTTGACCCAGATTGAAATATCAAGTTAGAAATTCATAGAGGAATATTCTAGAGTTGTATGGTATTCCACTGTGAATATAGACGATAATATTTATTTTTAAATATTTAATTTAATTATTTTTAAATATATTCATATATTTAAATGGGTCATCCAGAGCTTTAAAAATAGCCACTTTTGCAAACGAAGTCGGAATTCGACGAAACTAATTTTGTTGGATCCGCGATGTCAAATAGTTGTTAGATTTTCAGTTCTGTGATTTTTAGAGTCACTGTGTGGTCGTACGGATTTTTAGAGTGAAAAACAGTCAGTATTTCGAGAGTTAAAAATACACTGTGTGAGCAAACGGAGTCGGAATTCGACGAAACCAGTCTCGTTGGGTCCGCAATGTCAAACTCTAGCAATATGTCCAGTTTGGTGATTTTTGGGTATCGTATGTGATCATAGGAATTTTAGAGGATGAATACAATTAGCAATTGCTTAAAATAAAATTTAATAATCAAATTTTAAAATATTATACTTTCCTATAAATACACTACCACCACCCTTAAAACCTAATTCTGAAGTCAACACAGAAAATGCGTCGTATATTTCCTCCATAATTCTAACAGTGAAAACCCAAGGTTTCAAAATCAAAATAAATAAAATTCTCAACAGAAAAATCCAATAGTTGATTATTTGAAATGCTGGAAGGAAATGCTTCGACCCCATACCCTTTTTAAGGAGCTCGATGCACTTTCTGGGCTCGATATTTGTACCCAGCTTGAGCTAGTGTTGGAAAATTCGGAGGTTCTGGTACTTGAATCCCGTTTTAGTTGTTATATTCTGGTTTGATAAGGAGAGTGGCATCAAACAGTGGGTTCTGGTTAGATTTCGGCTTTAAGAATGTCGCACTCTTGCTGGGAGGTGTTGTACAGTGTCGGTGACGCAGGTGGTAAAGTGCGAGCGAGTGATTTGGGAAATGGCCGGAGTTGAGGAGTTGCGAAGAGGAGTGTTACGATGATGTTGATTTGGAAGTTTACGAGGTGGTTGAAGGTTTGGAAATACCGGAGTTTGAAAATGTCGAGTTTGATATCCTGGAGTTCGTGATTTCAATTTGGAGAAGAAACAAATCGGGTCCGGTACGTTAAAAGGGAAGCGGGCCGAGAAAAAGGGAAGTTAAGGCCCAATAGAAATAAATCCAAGTTTTTATTTTAATTTAATGTATGTTAACTTCGACAAATGAATAACTTGGTCATACGATATCGGTTTTCAGCGAAACAAGATCCGTTAGGATCGTATGGACGAGAGCTTCACAATGAAGCTGATTGGAAGTGGATTGGGGCTCGTTTGAATTTATGGCGAAATGAATTGTTTGATTCAAATCAAACAAACAGTTTATCGTTTTTTAATGATGAACTGCAAATGTGAGTAAATCTCACTAACTCTGAACAGTTTATAATTTCATGTTCTATTTTTAGAACTGTTAAATATTGGCTGATTGACTGTGTGTTGACTGTTTGATTGAACTGCTAGTCAGTTAGTGAATTTCTATATTGATTCTGTTTAACAGAATATATCATATAGAACTGAAAGTGATGTTATCTATATTGTTTAACATCTGTGATGCAGGGAAACAGGTTGGAACTGGATTCCTCAGCATTTATTTTACTGTGATTCATATATTGTGATATATGATGTGATATATAATCTGTTGTTGATTATGTGTGTTTGGACGATATTTATCGTTGTTATATGGTATGTTAAATACCATAAGAAATATTGGATGTGGGAAAGAGGATTTTCAAAGTGTATTTTGAAAATGAATTATTTATATAAAATCGATGGATTTTATATAGAAAAGGAAAAGGGTTTTTATAAAAGAAAATATTTATTTGTTAGAATAAATAGAAAAGATAAAGGGAAATATTATTGGTTAGAATAAATAGAAGAGAATAAAGGAAATATTTGTAAACCATTTACAAATAGGATTGAAAGGGAAATAGTGTTAAACCATAAATGAATAGAATTATAAAAAGGGAATAGTGTTAATCAAATAAAGTTATTCGATTTGAGTATATCAAGAAGTAGTTAATCGAATATAGTTTATATTCGAATGAGTTAAATCGAATATAGTTATTCGAAAATAAAGTTAAAACAGAATAGAGTTATTCAATTAGAGTTATTCAATTAGAGTTAATCAAATAGAATTAATCGAATAGAGTTAAACAAAATTAGAAACTGACTAGAGATTATTAAATTGAATGGTTTTCTAAGTATCGATCTGATGTTGGTTTCGGCCTTCGGGGTTTATACTTAGAGAATTGTTCTCCTACAGGTTTACAGTCAGGGACTGATAGTTGTGAAATGACTAAGTCGGGCAGGCAGCATGACTAAGTCGGTCGCTCCGAAGTAGGGTGTATAATCACCTGATCTAGAGTTTCATTTATTTCTAAAAATCTATTGTTGATGCTGTCCCATTTGGGAAACGGTTGCTGATCCCAACCGTTGGTGATATACATTCGATACACTCAAGCGAAATGAATGGTCGGTCATGTGTGGCCGGGTTGCAAGATGTTCTTGTTGAACCCAGTGTATTCCTTTCTAGAGGTACACTAGCGAAAGGTGGTTCCATACCTTTTCATAGTTGGAAATCCATTACCCAATATGTGCTTGTGGTTTTGATTGTATACTATATATGTAGAACGTGAGATGGAAGCGTTTCCGCTAGATGATTATTATAGTGTGGCTGATAGACATTATTATAATATCAAAAGTTTTTTGATATAAAGGTATTTTGGATTCTCATAAGGGAAAACCCGTTCCGTTATACGGCGTGGTCTTATGAGATATCGTTTACCTGTTCAAACTGTTTTAAACTGTCTTACTCATACCAGTCCCATGAGTGACCCGGAGTTTATTTTGTTGTTTTCCCTAAACTCTTGGGTGCCTAAATTTATACGGGCAGTCAAGTAGTCGGGATTTTTCAGATGCAATTGAAGAGTTGGAGCAGGAGGCTTCATGATCATATAGCTGTAGTTTTATTTCCGCTGTGTTGTAAGTGTTGTACTCTGATAATGTTATTGTATACATATACGGATTTTATTTCAAGGATATGTTATTTATTATATGTTATTCGTTCCGCTGTGAGATTCGTGTTACTCTGATGTTGTGTTCTTCTTCTTCTTCTATTCTAAGTTTCTATCTTATCTTTCCTCACTCTCTGTTTTCCTTCTATTAATTTCCTAATTTCCAGTACAATTTGGGTTGGACGTGTGTTATTTAGTCAGCTCAAACTGGACCGGATTTTCGGGTCATTACAGCATATAACAAAGAAGAACAGAGCGGGTCAACATAAGAATGTACATGTAGTTTACATATAACGACGCAGCAGTTACACATAAGAATGTACAGTCAGATTACATTTTCGAAAGTAATACAAATACAGAACATACAACCAAATAAGCTACATACAACCCAATAAGCTACTACACTGGGTACATTATAATACAAAGACATAAAGATACTACAATGAATTATGGCTAATCAAAAAGATTCGCCACTTCCTTTTCGTCGCCCCCATCATCGTCGTCGTCATCATCTCCTTCATCGACTCTCCATCTATGGAGGTATCGCTCCTCATCACCCGTAGCAATCTCGTTAATACGAGCGTTCAACTCATCTATACTACTTCGGTTCTCAACGTACATCACCTGTCGAAGTCCCAACTGCATTTGATAGATATCCTCATAATAAAATACAATTGGATCTAGAAACTGTGTGGCCACTGGACATGGAATATCAATTTATCTATCTACCCCATATGTAGTGGGTATGCCAACAGTCCAACGTAGTCCGACATCAGGGTATACTGTAAAGGCTATGCGGGCTGTAGAGGCGGTGGAGACTAGTAAACCTGGGTGCTCTGTGTAATGTTCTGAATAATAGGGGTTACAAGTCCACTACGAATAGCAGAAGGACCAACGAAATCAGCTAAGCCGCAGCATGTACAAAACTCGCTGTATGAGGTGGGGTGTAGTACTGCTACCAGAAAGAAATATGATCCTGACCAATAATAATGAAGTCACTAGCTGGCCACCACTCCCCGACATGCTCATGTAAGGCAGCGGCAGAATAAACCCGGGGAGTAGCTATATTTGGGTGAGGATCATCAGGAACAAAATCACCATCAAATATCTTTCTCCAGCAATGCTCCCCTAAGCACCATAAGCAACCTAAACTAGGTAGACAAGATACTAGAAGAAAGCATCTTCCCGAAAGAAAATTAGCCTACACTGCTGATTATTCGGACAAAAATAGTGAACCCTCAAACGGATGCCAAATAACTGACTCTCATGTAGTCCGCAGCTCATTCTGCTTACGAGCTACGGCAAATACATGTCGTGTCTGTCCTCCTGGAACCTGTCTACGGTTATCGAGACTCCACGCTCGTAGTCTAGGTAAGTAAAGGGGTAGTGACAGATCCAAGGTAGGAGAAGTCATGTTATGAAAGTACTCGTAGTACCAGTACTGCAAGATCTCCCAAAAACTTGTAATCGAAGCAATCTTCGGCCTAACGACACACTGATGATCCAACGACCTATACAAGTATGATAATATAGGTGTCCCTCAATCAGACATAGTAGGACTACTTCGTCGTCGTTGTCCCCATCATCGTCGTTTTCATTGTCATCGTCCCCGTCATCACCTTCGTCGACTCTCCATCTATGGCAGTACGCTCCTCATCACCAGTCTCAAGCTCCCTAATATGAGCGGTCAGCTCATCTATACTCTGTCAGTGCTCAACGTACGTTACCTGTCGAAGTGCCAGCTGCATCCGGTATAGATCCTCATAAGAATACATAGATGGATCTGAATATTGCGTGACCACTGGGCATGGAAGGTCAACATATCTACCTACCCCGTATGTAGTGTGTATGCCAATAGCCCAACCATAGTCCGACATCGGGGTATACTGTGGAGGCTGTGGTGGTTGTGGAGGAGGTGTGGGCGGTGGAGGCTGGTAAATTTGAGTGCTCTGCGAAATGTCCCAAATAATAGGGGTGCAAGTCCACTACGAAGAGCAGAAGGACCGACGAAATCAGCTGTCGCGACATGTACAAAACTAGCCGTATGAGATGGGGTGTAGTACTGCTCCTAGAAAGAAATATAATCCCGACCAATAATAATGAAGTCACTTGCTGGCCACCACTCCCTGGCATGCTCCTGTAATGCGACGACAGAATAAACCCTGAGAGTGGCTGTATCTGGGTGAGGATCATCAGGAACAAAATCACCATCAAATATCTGTCTCCAGCAACGCTTCCCTAAGTAACAAAAACAGCCTAAACTAGGTGAACAAGATACTAAAGGAAAGCGTATTCTCGAAAGAAAATTAGCCTGCACTGCTGGTTGCTTGATGATAAACGGTGAACCCTCAAACAGATGCCAAATAACCGACTCTTGTGTAGTCCGCAGTTCAATCTGGTTACGAACTATGGAAAATACATGTCTTGCTTGTCCTCTAGGAATCTGTCTACAGTTATCAAGATTCCACGCTCGTACTCTAGGATAGTAAAGGGGCGGTGACGAACCCACGGTATGAAAAGTCATGTTGTGAAAGTACTCGTAGTACCAGTACTGCAAGATCTCCCAAAAACCTGTAATCGAAGCAATCTTCGGCCTAATAATGCACTGGTGATCCAACGACCTATACAAGTATGCTAATATAGGTGTCCCCCAATCATACACGGTAGGACTACTATCAAACGAAAAACCTTCAACAACCGCCACATAACCACAAGAGAGTATGCTTGAGGGATTTATAAAAAACAAATTCCCCATCATATACAGGACAAATAATCCGGCTATCTCCAAATGGTGAACTCTAGGATGCATACGTAATAAAGCATGGATTGCCTGTTTAATGAATGAGCATCTAATATGGAAATTAGTGGTGATACCATTATGTAAATCAAGATGTGAAAATAAACCACCCAAAAGGATGAAGTCCTCGAACCGCTCATTATACGGCAAGGTTTCCCCTTCGCCTATGGCAATACCAGTAAGCATACTAAAGTCTAGTGGAGTGAGTCCCAACTCCCCAAAACTAAAGTGGAATGTATGACTTGTTTTCCACCAACAAGCAGACAATGCATCACATAACTGAACATCGTTATTTAAAAGGTTTTCGACACCTATTTAACGAATAATAATTAGTTAACAGCGAAAATAATGAATACGCAAATTTGTATGTAGATATGACTAGAAAACTACCCAAAAAATCATCAAACAATAGCACGGAGAAACCCATGAATAATAGACTCTGTATCATACGCTTAAATATGTCTGTACAGACGAACAATACTAACCCAAGAGCCACGTGTGCGCTCGCGTTGAGCCTAATATACGAACGAGACATATTTATTTTGTGTACGACATTAAACTAGTGAATATTTTATTAATAAAATTTGCAGATGCGTCAACTAAAGTGCTGACGTGCTCTTCGGTACCAGACAACTCACGGAAATTGGCCAACTGTTTATCTGGTCTCAAGTTCGGATCCTTGTGAGAATCCAAAATTGTCTTGATTAATGCATCTAGTACCACGTCTTCTTGTAACAATCGGTGTACCACGACCTCCTGTATCTCCAGTTGGTACGTTCTCTCCTGCCGGTACATGCTCCTCAGCCGGATCAACATTCCCAGTACGGCTTCCACTTCCTCGCAATGCTCTCCATGCGTGTCTTCTCTCTCTCTCTCTCTTTTTTAAGAAGGGGTTGGGTTGCTGAAATGAGGAGAAGAGGGGAGGCGACAGGAGTGAATTAGGGTTAGCCGGCTTCAGGGAAGCCGTCTATTTATAAGGAAATCCTTATCCGACTTATTTTAAGCCGAATAAGGTTGTGGTGTGGATTTAATCCACACCACAACGCAGATCGTAATCCAACAGGGCGGGAATTGCGATCCGCATGAAATGTTTTAGCTAGCTTATTTTAAGCCAGCTAAAACGTTTCAGAGCTTTTCCCCCGTTGGGGGTTTCTCTTGGTTGATTTACTATGAATTGACCGTAAGCAACCTTATGTTGTGGGATGCTCTTATAGCCTATAGCAGAGAAAGTGGACTTTTGAATGAAGTTTCTAGAAGATAATTATTTATTCCAGTATTATTTTCTTTCATAAGTACTATTTGGCAGTTATGGAAAAAAATGATTTCCTCTTGAATATAGGATTTATTGAAATTCGAACCTATCCTTTACTTAGGTCCCGTTTGGCAACCTAAAGCAAAAGCACTTATGCTTATATGATACGTGCTTTTAGTTCTAAAAAGTAAAAAAGCCAAAAAGTTCGTTTGCCATGGCAACACTTATAAGTCAAAAAGACAAAAAGTCAATTGGATAGAAATAAATTTTCACAATAGCTATTTGGCTTTTACGCTAAAATATTGAAATAAATGTAAAATAACTCGGATTTTAGAAGTATATGTTACAGCTAATTAACAAAAAATTACAAACAATTCATATTCCGAAATATAAATCACAAAATATTGAATTAAAATATGACATAAATACTTGCATGTTATTCACACATAATCCAAACAGCTAAGTCCAGTTTAACATACAAGATCAAACAACAAACCACACAACAAATAAAAATTGATCTTTTACACAAATTTCAAGCATCATAATCGAAATATTAAAAACTTCTAAAACCTAAAATGGCAAATGATAAAACGTGGTCTCTTTTGTTGTTGAAATCTTGTCTTCTTGCTTTTTAGCTTGTGGAAATATCAATATCAAATGAATCTTCTGTTGAAATCATAAAACGAAAAATTCACCATTTAGTGCAGTGCAATAACCTAAACATATGAGTTGATATTTAGGAAATAATTCACCATTTAGTCTCACC
Organism: Allium sativum; assembly: GCA_030737875.1. Lineage (NCBI taxonomy): Eukaryota > Viridiplantae > Streptophyta > Magnoliopsida > Asparagales > Amaryllidaceae > Allium > Allium sativum. Next base: position 699,271,012 of record CM060922.1, on the reverse strand, counting down.
TTTTCACATCTTCTAACCAAAATTACCTTTTCAATAACCTGAACATTTCAGCCTCAACAAGAATGGAAACCAGATTGCTCCAAAAGGTAATAATCCAAGTGATTAAGAAAAGATCAATCCACCTCCTCTTCTGTCTTCCAGATTTAACCAGATTGTTGTGCCTTCATATTTATTAGCCCATATTTACTAGCCTTTGAGTTCGTTCCAACAAAAGAATGTAGTACAAAAGAATGTAGTACAAATTCTTCATATTATTATCCCATATTTACTAGCCTATATTTAATAGCTTTTAAAAAGAATTTTTTGAGTCATGGACGCCTCTAGCTAAAATGAAGAGAGACATGATGCATAATACATATTACATACAATTTTGAAGTTTTTTTTTCCTACCAAGGTAGCACAGATGCCCTACGCTGACTGTAAACAAAACAAACAACGTATAATGCCGACGAATGGATTAGTCCAGACTATGTCTGTATCCTTAGGACCTTATCATATCATATAGTTTAATGCAATGACGTATATACTAGTGTTTTCAATATGTGCAGGACATGGGAAATTATAATTCTTATCATGCAATGGACGCATGTACACCCTTTGGATACTGGTACAACTACATGAATCTGACTACAATTATTTTCAATTGATATACGAAAGCAACCAATGAATAATTAGTTCATACAATAAATACTAAACAATCATTTTTCAGGCCACATTTCAGTTGAGTAAATGTTTATTTTCTAAATGCAGATTTTTAATTTCTCATATAAGTGATCCTTACAGTCAAAGTGACAGCATACATTACCTAAATACTATATTCTATGCCCTTAATTATATGAATAATTGGATTAATCTTTAATATTAGTAACATATGCAAGCGATGAACAAATAAGGAATAAGATATTGAACATGCAAAAATTTCTTCCGTTCAATGAATAATGCAGAAAAGTATTATCCAGCCAACAAACTATGGAAGAACTCAAACTATCAACCTTAAATTTTCTAAATCATATAATAGCATGATCGCGATGAACAAATAGATCATATCGGGTGAATCGAAGAAGGAAAAACCCTATTTCTCCCAAATATTAGAAATCAGCTGTATATAATACTAAAATTAAAAGTAAATAAACATATGAACAGGTAGCATGTTAGTTAGCTTCAAATCAGCTACTATGATGCAAAGCTACATAAAATCCAATAAAAATAAGGCTCATAACATTGAAAAGAAAGTTGTTATCTAAAGATAGACAGAAAAAGCATATAAGAAAACAAATAGTTAAATACATATAACTTAACATCAGGAAGATGTATAGTTGCGTTTAAATATATTTTACAAAATAAAGAATTGTAAATTAGTAGACAAGTTTTAATTCTATTGCTAAACATTAATGTTAAGAAAAAAAAAATGTCTAGAAGGATCACTGAATAAGGGAAAATTTGATAAAAACAGTGAAATGTAGGCATGCGAAAAAATAACAAGATACATAGGTTGATCAATGAACAAATATGACTCATGATCTCTAAAATGTCCTTTTTCTACTTAAATTCCAGTTTCTAAATTTTCTATATCCTTAACCACTACCTTACCTTAACCACTACCTCCATTAAATAAATTTCTCCCAAAATAATCCAAAAACTAGTATATTTCCATAATGAATTCAAACAAAAGAAAGAACAATTTGTTACCAGAGGAGACTGAATATGAAATGGGAAGAATGAGTCAACCTCCTTCAAGAAAATGGAATCTAAGAAACACATTAAACTCTTTTATTGCTATGTTTATGGGTTTCATTATCATCTATTCTATTACCCTAACAGCACAACATGCAAATAGATGGCCTGAAGAAGAAATTGAACTACTGAAAGGAAAATCTACATAATAATGTAAATCGATAAAAACACATTGATAAATAATGATTTAGAATCAGTCCAGTTTAATAATGTATGTAAGGGGATGGCTGTAAAGATATGTTTTATCATGTACTGTCATGTAATCCATGAGTATCCATTTTCAAACTTTGGAATGGGATAATTATAATATACGAAATTAATCTGGATTACTGAATTAACCAAAAAATAATAATTAATATAACATTTCTAATTTAGAAAATTAGAAAATAAAAATCACAGTTTAATCGGTTTATCTAAATCGATAACCATCGATTATGAGCACATCTTCATTTGAAATCAAATCCAACTCATTGAAACAAAATAATTTTGTTTGTTCAATCAAAGTCGGTTGACATTTAAGTTTGAAACATGAACCTATGGAAAACAAATTAATTTTTTGCATGTCATAAGCTTTGAAATAGAAGAAAACATATTTATATCAACTGATTTTGCCAAATAGTTTATATCATTAAACCAAACATCTTTGCTACGTCAAAATCAACCGTGCAAATTGAATATTAAAACTGCTCTGATGTATGATCAAATCAATAAAATTTGAAATTAACCGAATAATAATAAAACTGATACACTTCAACTGTAGGTGTTATTGGGTCCATGAAAATCTACATAGATGTCGGTTTGTATTAGTTTGAACAGTGAAAAAAGGATGAATTTTAACTTCAAACACAGAAAATCCATCCCAACATTAGCAAATTTACCCCAAGCTCTCAAATAGATTAGAGTTTCTAGCGTTACAAGCAAAAAAAAAAAAAAAAAAAAAAAAAAAAAAAAAAAAAAATCCAATAAGTTCATGATCAATAGAGCTAGAATAGATCGGATAGATTGAAGACAAATAAGGGAAGAAAAATAATACCTTTGCGATGAATCTCAAAGAGAAGATGAAGTGGCGACGGAAAAGGAAAATCGCCCCGAACCCTAATTAGAAGTTACGCGGCCAAAAAGTTGTTTTTCAAGAAGCCGAAAGCAAAAAAAAAAATTGACTTTCGAAATAAGCAAAAAAGTTAATTATGAAAGCCTAAATAAACTCTTCAACCATATGGACTTTTATACTTTAGCTTTTTAAAAGCTAAAAAATAGCTTATTTGGGCTCATCCAAACGGGCCCTTAACTGCATTCCCTTAATTTTTAAGTTAAAGTGACTATTACATATTATCTTTAAAGTCCGAACTCGGTAACATTTGACATTTAACAAACCGTTGTAGCATCACAGCATAAATATGTAAGCAAACCGCGACACAATTACACCCAAAGAAAGATTTAATATCTTTTATGTTGTTGGCTTACTTTCATCATAGGGGCAACAAGTGTCGTAATTGCTCTTAATCAATTTGGTTTTACAAGAGGAAGATGTTGTTAACAAGAAAGGAAAATATTGCTCTTAATCAACATGGATGTCCATCGCTAAAAATATGCAAATAAAGTATTATGCCAAAAAGCATCTCTTTCACTGCCTACTTTAGAGGAGGTGTGACTATGACCTCATCAATGTTATTAGAAGTTTTATGATGTTTGGATATTAGAAGGTTTAAACAAATTAATCGATCAAATCAGTTCAATTAAAAATACCGAATTATGAGAAATTTGGACGAGTTCAAATGAACATGAATCGACCGTGATTTTTTATTGTATAAATTTTGTTGTTTAACTTGTATTTTAAATGAAAATCAAACAAACTCGAATAGATGTTTTCGGTCATGGACATAAATGTATACTGGACATTCGTATAAAATATACAATCCTAGGTTGGATATTGAGTTTGGATAGATAGAAAATCAACGACCTTCAAAGCCAGGTTTTTACAAGGCTTTCTACATTAGTCGTTGGAGCATTCCATAGCATTTGACCGGTCTATGGGTACTGTTTCGTGAAAACCCTAGGCAATATTGCCATTTTACTGTCTTGGTTGAACAATAGCTGTATGCAAATGTTGTCACTTTACAGTGTTTTATTACAAAAGATTCTTTGACATGTACAATAGATGCGTTTAAAATTATTTATTAAATTATTTAAATTTTAATTTCTTCATAGATTAACAAAGACAACTGAAAATACAAAGAAAAAGTGTAATTTCTATTGAAATTATATTTGAATTTGTAATTATCTTTACTTTTTATAATTCGTGCTTCATGTAATTTGTTGACTTTTTATTAATTGTGATACTCAAGCTATTCAACTTTTGCTTACCTGCATTGACATTTTAATAACGTCGTGTTTAGATTCAAAATTTTTGTTTTTAAACCTACTGTGTATAAGGTGATTAATCAAAATATATGAATTTAAATATAAAATATTTAAAAATAACAAAATAATGGTAAATATTTGTACATGTACATATCCAAATATAGAAATGATGACAAAGAGTCACTAAAATAAAGTAAAACCATAAATTAAAATACCTGAAGTGTAAAACAGAGAGAAGAACACATTTACACTAAAAGTGAAATTCAGAAGATTCACTATTTTTTTTTCATTTACACTAACATTTGTCAATCTCACTAAATTCTAAACTTACAACAAATTTTAGGATAAGTTTAAAATAAACCTCCTACGGTAAAAAAATCTGCATAGATTAACACAGGAAAATAGTGTGAAGGATAAAATAAACAAAAAATTATTACATAAAGACAAGAGGCTAAAATTTTATCCATAAAGACAAATTTTAATGTAAAGTATGAAATTATAGTGGCTCCCTGAATTCCTCCATTTACACTAAAATTTGTTCTTATAGATAAAATTTTAGCCTCTTGTCTTTATGGAACAATTTTTTGTTTATTTTGTCTTTGAGACTAAAAACCCCGATTAACACATAGCAACAAAATTTCATATTACACTTGCAGCTAAAAATCCAATTTAACGTTGTAAATTGTAATCAATCCAAAATTGAATTTAAATTTCTAAACATTAGACATCAAGCGGTTTCAGCTATTATTGCATTGGCCTTCTTTAGATTTGTGGTGACTGTGAATGAGTACAAATTCAAAGTAGATAGGGATTGGTTTCTGATGATTCTATGCACCTTTTGAGCAACACTGACTTTTCAAATTAGATGATGGTTTCTTGTGAAACACCCTTTCATTTTGTCAATTGACGTAACAGGCATGTGGCGGTTGGTTATTAAGATATGGGGTTGTTTGTTTGTTATACATGTCTCCTATGCCTCAACCAAATTCAGTTGACACTTAATTTGCTTCACTTAAAAAGCTAATTATATATAACAATAATCGCTTTAACATTGTTGGTACGATCCGGGAAATAGACGGGAAACGTTCGAACAATAGAAAACTACCGAATATTTCGAATGGACATATTTTCGTATAATTTTCTTATTTTAAATCATGTTCTAAGTGAGAATCGTACGGCTACAGATCAAACATCTTACCGCTTTGGAACGAGCCGTACAATAAGCTAGAGTATGATCAGTTGAAATTGGTTTTTTCTTGGAACATAACATACATAGAGCATGTGAAAAGTCATTTGTCTGTTTAACGAGTAAAAATTACTTATGACAACAATAGTATTGAAGCGTAACCAATGATGAATTTTTTTGAAGCAATTGCCATGTGAGAAAAAGAAAAGTATTGAACGCCAACCAACATTTTGTCGCAGATAAAGGCTGGTCCTTTGGTAAGCCAATGATTAGTTAAAATCAAAGATGGTAAAATGCCCTAATGAAGGAATCATTATGGTAGCGCTTGTCTCAACAATTTAGCGGGCCGCGAACATCAGCCACATGCTTCGTACTTTTGGTCCATATAATTGGACCCTTGAAATTTTATTGTTTAATAGTGACATACGAGACGTTTGTCATTTTTTCCCCCTTCTTTTGCCAAATAAATAATGTATAGCAAAATGGAGAATAAAATCATTATTCGATGACGCACAAAAACATTATTACAGCTTGTAGACGACTACAATAACTGTGAAACAAACTGAAATATAACCACAACCAAAACCCAACACAGAAAACGAAGACCACCCAAGCACAAGGCAGGCGGAAGCAAGCAAACAACAAGGAGCCAAGCCAAAAGGATCACGACAAGCCAAACCCAAGCCCCTCTCGAGACGAAAAAACCACAATAGCTCAAGGCAACCAAGCCACCAGCTAGAGTCACAGCCTAATCCACTCCTAAAAAGGCAACCGCTGCAGAACTCCAAATCCAATTCAAAACTCTAGCTCCGTCTTCACAGCGCATCCATGAGACCTTAAAAACAAAGAAGCCCGGAAGAAAGAACCCCACAATGAACCAGCTAACTCAACAGTTGCACAATGAAACAACGAAGTAAGCCTGGGGCGGGAGGGGGAGAATGGGAGAGCTGAAAGGTGGACAGGAGACACACAGAACCAACGCACACAACAAAACCTGAAATTCAACCTATACCTACACGAGGAGAAGAAGATCCCGACGTAACATCAAAGAGACGAGTCCAATCCCGCGAGCAGGAACGAATGGCTCCCACAAACGATCTTCCACGAAAACAAGGAAAATATCTTTTCTAACCCTATGAATGATGATAAAAGGATATGTAGGAGACTCATCTAAAGTTGCCTTGTTCCGAGAGCACAATGTATGCCAACAAATAAGTATGGAATCAGGCGGAAAATGATAGAACAAATATATTTTCCAAAGATTTCGACCCACCAAGGGCGAAGCAAATGTCCAAGAGAAAGGGCATGTCCTCGAAGACCTAACAGGTTTCCAAAGAATTACCAGGCAACGATGGCACAAGAACCCTCGAAAAACAAATGAGCATTTGATTCCACATCTCCTACACTACAACATCTGCAACGAGACACGAAAGGAATGACAATCCTTCTCTAACAGTATCTAACCAACATAATCTAAACAAATAAACTTCATTTACAAATTTGTTGTTTATTAGTTAACTATGTAAAAAAAATTCAAATTAGCAAAAAATTAGATGTCACACCTTAGAAAAAAATTTAGTGCATATGATTTCAAAATAAAATTTTCAAGTACGTTAATCATATATCATTTGTAAATGTGACACCCACGGGATCCGAACCCCCGACCTCCCGAAAAGCAACACCACGCACTAACCACTGTGCTAAAAGATCTTTATGTTAGCTTTTCGAGAGGGGTGTTACAGACTACCTCTCTTAAAGAGCCCAACGTCCTCGTTGGCTCATATCACTCACCACCCAGGCATTGTGCATGTAACCCGCATCGGTACCACACCGACCGACATCCGCAGCATTACACACACAATTCCGGCTGGGTATAGGCTCTGGTACCAAATATGATACCCATGGGATTCGAATCACCGACCTCCCGAAAAGCAACACCATGCACTAACCACTGTGCTAAAAGATCTTTGTATTAGCTTTTCGAGAGGGGTGTCACAGTAAAAAGAACAATTCACGCATGAAGTATGCATCATCACCAAACAAAAAGAGATTGTCGTAACACTCGTGAGATATTAAAGAAATTTGAATAAATTTTGTATTCACTCAGATTGTTCCCACCCGAATCCTAACCTCTCCCTAATATAAGTGTACAATTTGTTTGTCCACAAACAACCTTCCAGGATATAAATCCTAGTGTGAAGTAGTTTGAAGAAATTATTCTTTTTGAAGCAATATCATTACTCAAGATTCAATAGAATAGAGAAATATTTGATTCTATGGAGCTTATAATGCTTGGAATTTGCTATGATTAGAAATAGAACTTTTCCAACACATAATTAAATACCAATTGTTTAATGTCCCATCCATCTGGCTACCTACATATCCATCACATTTACCACTATGCCACACTTAACGCTACTCAACACCTAATTTTATGTTTTAAATCTACATTGCTACGTTAAAATTTGGTTCCAACCTATATGGTAAAGAAAATCAGCAAAGTCCCTCCTATATACCCATATTAACTATCAATATTACTAATTAATATTGCACGTTTGTGTGGAGAATAAGGCCGATTTGAAGCGACCATCCGTAATATTGTTTTAGACAAGCATTAGCACTTCATATTGAGTGATAGTAAATCTTTCTTCGAAAGTGAATTTGACGTGCACAATACAGGAAAAAAGCAATATTACATTGGCTTAACATACTCAGAGCAACAAAGAATATCACAGAACATGGAAATAAAAAAAGCATGAAGGCTACATCTAACGACCATGAAGGATAGTCTTTCCCATAGATGAGTATGACGACTATACCGAACGACCATGGATGATCCCCTTCCCCAAATATGAGCATGAAGGCTATGCCTGATGACAAAAATTGATCGCCTTTCCCGAAGATGAGTAAGAAAACCACGTCTAACCTTAAAAGTGTCACTTTCTCTTAACTTGTGATCAAATGAATTTTGTGAAAGCATCACATACTGCTCAATGAAGTTCAAGTGTTTACTAAATGGTTGAAAACCCTACTGGATAAGCGTTATATACTCCCATATAGTCATCATTTGAGCAACGATCGTGCATCCCACACCATATATACTTACTTGAACATTTACAGTAAATTAATAAACTCCACTCGTGTATTAATGATGGTTCGATCAAATTGGCTGCTTGGTTAATGAAGGATCATGGATCAGAGACGTTTGTAGAAGCTCAAAATTAGCTTAAGGAGGTGGAAGATTTATTTGGTATTTTCGAGGTAGAAGATGGAAGGAAGGTCCAATTGGATGCTTGGTTAATGAAGGATGAAGCCTCGTTTTGGTGGGAGGTTACGAATGGAGAGCGTCCAGTGGAGACATGGATGGATTTCAGGCGTAGGTTCGAGATGAAATTTCTCGCACGAGCAGAAGAAAATTTATATATGGAGAGGTTCTTAGCATTGAAGAAAGGAAATTTGTCAGTAAAGGAGTACGTCAACAAGTTCAATCAGTTGGCGAGATTTGGCTTAGACTTGGTGAACACACCTGAGAAGAAGGCCCTGAGGTTCATTAAAGGTTTGAATGAGCCGCTACATGGGTTGGCTATGACCCACATTCCGATGGGGGCTACCTTTGAGAGATTGGTTGACATGGCGCTTATGCATAAAGAGGAGAAGGGTGCTAATGCTAATAAGGCACCGGAGAAGAAAGGGGATCAAAATAAAACACAATAGCAAAACAAGAAAGGTGGTAAGGATAACAATAGCAAGGGAAAGAAAAGGTGCTTTAATTGTGGGACACTAGGCCATCTGAGCAAGGACTGTAGGAAAAAGAAGAAGACTGGTTGTTTCCACTATGGAGAGGCAGGACATCTAATTAAAGACTGCCCGAGAAAACAGGGACAAGGGCAAAGGACAGGGTCCACTTCTGGACGGTAGATTTAGGCTCTCATGGCACCAAGACAGGCAAGAGGGCAGGTTCGTGCTCTCATGGCACCAGGACATGAGAGAGGTAGAAACATTTCCATTGAAAGTTTAGTTTTTCTGTTTGATCATCCTGTTCTCACTTTGTTTGACTCTAGCGCTTCACACTCGTTTATATCTGCTTCGTTAGTTGAAACACTGCACCTAAATACTAGTCTAGTTATGGATCCCATAGTAGTCTCAAATCCTATTGGTGGTTCGGCTCATCTTTCAATGATTTGTCGGGATTTGAGAGTGTCTATCTTGGGCGTTGGGTTTGAATGCAACGCCTTCGTTCTTGGCTTCATGGGCTACGGCTTGATTCTAGGCATGGATTGGCTAGCCAGATACGGTGCCATCCTAGATTGTGAAAGAAGGGTAGTTAGATTGTTGACTCGTTGTGGAAAGACCTCGATATTTCTTGTGACCCTAGAGGTCCGGTAATGCTTAGCTACCTAGAATCCCTTGATGCATCCAATAATGATTTGGAATCTGTTCGTGTGGTCCATGAATATAGTGACGTCTTCGATGAGGTTCAAGGTTTACCCCCGAGGCGCGAGATAGACTTTCGAATATACCTAGTAGATAATGCAAAGCCAGTTGCATTACCAGTGCGCCACATGGCTCCGATAGAGAGAAGAGAACTCAGTAAGCAAGTGAAAGAGTTGCTTGAGAAGGGGTTCATAAGAAGAAGTATTTCGGAGTGGGGTGCTCCAGTTGTTTTTGCTATGAAAGCTGATGGTTCACTTAGATTTTGCGTGGACTATAGAGAGCTGAATAAACTAACAAAGAAGAACATACACCCATTGCCAAGGATAGATGATTTATTCGATCAGTTGGTGGGTGCTTCGGTTTTATCGCAACTGGATTTGGCTATAGGGTTTCATCAGCTAAGGGTGGCTGAAGACAGCATAGATAAGACTGCATTTAGAACTCCTGACGGTTTCTTCGAGTGGCTCGTCATGCCTTTTGGTTTGATGTATGCACCCGCATACTTTGTGGACTTAATGAGTAGGGTGTTTAGGAAGTTTCTAAACAAGTTTGTGGTAGTCTTTGTGGACGATATCTTGATTTTCTCTAAAAGTGAAGAAGAGCATGCTCTACGTCTTAGGGAAGTCTTGGAGACCCTACAAGCACATCAACTTAAAGCTAAGTTCTCCAAGTGCCATTTTTGGAGAAAAGAAGTGAGGTTCTTAGGACACGTGGTCTCTAAGGAAGGGATAGCTGTAGATCCCGCAAAGGTGGTGACAATCCAAGATTGGAAAATTCCTAAGAACACCACAGAAGTAAGAAGCTTTTTAGGGCTGGCTGGTTATTATAGGAAGTTCATTAAGGACTTCGCGAAGATATCAGCCCCACTCACTCGGTTAACGAAGAAGAACTTGACTTTTGCTTGGGATGTTGACTGTGACGATGCTTTCCAACGTCTAAAGAGGGCTTTGACAACAACTCCAGTTTTAGTTTTGCCAGACGGGAGTAAGCCTTTCACAGTATATACCGATGCTTGCGGGACAGGGCTTGGCGCAGTTTTAATGCAAGAGGGAAGGGTGACATGCTATGGTGGAAGGCAGTTGAAAGCCCACAAGAAAAATTACCCTACCCATGACTTAGAGTTGGCTACAATTTTTTTTGTGCTTAAGTCATGGCATCATTATTTGCTTGGCGAGAGGTTTGAATTGTATATAGACCATAAGTCGCTAAAGTACTTGTTCTCTCAGAAAGATCTAAACTTGAGGCAACAGAGGTGGATGGAGTTTTTGGCATCCTACGATTTTGGGATCGCATATACCCCTGGCAAGGGTAACGTTGTAGCCAACACCTTAAGTAGAAAGAAGTTGACTTTAAGTCCTTTGTTCGTAAAACGGCAGAGTTTGGAGTATATATCTACCTTTGACTTCAGACCCTCTGTCGATTATGTACCCGGATTGTTGGCACCGTTAGAGGTGCAACCTACACTTTTGGGTCGAGTTAGGGAGGCACAGCAAGATGACCTACAGTTGGTTGAGACAGTAGGCAAGCGTATAGGAGGGGAGTCTTCGAGTCATCTTAATAGATATGCTATAGATGAGAGAGGCTAGTTGCGTAGAGATGGGAGACTTTGCGTACCACAAGACGAGAGTTTGAAGAAGGCAATTCTTGAAGACTCACATCGCTCTAAGATGTCCATACATCCCGGTGGTGACAAGATGTATAGGGATATGAAACGAGTTTTCTTTTGGGCCAGAATGAAGAAGGACGTGGCTGAGTTCGTTTCCAGATGCTTAGTGTGCCAGCAAGTCAAGGCGGATCAAAAGAAGCCTAGAGGTTTGCTCCACCCTTTAGAGATTCCGCTGTGGAAATGGGAAGGTGTTTCCATGGATTTTGTAGATGGGTTGCCAAGATCAAGGAAGGGTAATACGGGGATTTGGGTAATTGTAGACAGACTTACCAAAAGTGCCCATTTTATTCCCATTAAAAGTAGGAGGACCGCCGCATGGTTAGCATCTGTTTACCTTCGAGAGTTAGTTCGTCCGCACGGCATACCCTCTAGCATTGTGAGCGATAGAGATCCCATTTTCACAAGCGAATTTTGGAAAAGCTTACAAGAGGCGGTTGGAACACAATTATGCTTAAGTACCGCTTATCGCCCTTAGACGGACGGTCAGACCGAGAGAGTAAATCGGATTCTAGAAGACCTTCTGAGGCTATGCAACCTAGACTTTGGAGGAACATGGGAAGAGCATTTTCCATTAATGGAGTTTGCCTATAATAACAGCTTTCAGGCTAGCATTGGCATGTCACCTTTTGAGGCTCTTTATAGACGACCATGCCAATCACCTACTTGTTGGTGGGAATCCACGGACAAGGTTTTGCTCAGACCCGACATGATTAGGGAGACTTCGGAGAAGATAGACCTGATTCGACGTCGAATGAAGACGGTACAGGACCGACAGAAGTCTTATGTTGATAAGAGACAAACCGATCTTGAGTTCGATGTTGGGGACATGGTTTTTATTAAGGTGTCACCGTTGAGAAACGTAGTCCGTTTTGGATTAGTAGGAAAGTTGGCACCGAGATTCGTAGGACCCTTTCCAATTAAAGAGAGGATTGGTCAGATGGCGTATAGAGTAGAGTTGCCAGAGAAGCTCAGTGGTGTTCATGACGTGTTTCACATTTCACATTTGCGCAAGTGTTTACATGATACGGCGGAAGTGGTGGAGCCGAGCACGCTCAAAGAAGTGGAAGTAGAGCGCAATGCCACGGTTAGACGAGCTCCTACACGCATTCTCGGATCGGAGGTCAAAAAGCTACACAACAAAGAGGTCAAGTTGGTCAAAGTGCAATGGGGAGATGATCAAAGAGACGCGACTTGGGAGACGGAAGACAAGATGCGTACGCTGTACCCTTTCCTTTTTGAGAGTATGTTTTAACTTCACCTTTTTCTACCGCTTTGTTGATATTTGTCCTATCATTTAGTATTATCTTTGCAATGACATCTTCGATCTTTAGTTAGGAAGAACCCTATGGTTGCAAACATGTGTTTGAGACATGTTATGTTTGATGGACGCAAATGGATGCAAGTGGTTGCTAGTGGTTGCTCGTGGATGCATGTACACACACATTATGCACTAAATCGGCTCAATCACCTTCATATTGCATATAAATGTGTGTGCATATCTAAATCCATGGATGTATAATGGTTGTGTTATCGTATGGATGCTGCATTTTGATGAATGGTTGTGCACACATGTAGAAATAATATGTATCGTTAGGATTCTTTCGCATACATGATGGACGCATGTCACTATCATGATTTGCATTAAGGAGGTCAACTGAATCAGTAGACCGCCTGATTTTGCATTAGATAAGGAACATATACACACACTTTTTACATATGTTCATACGGCTTTAGAAATCTTGTAAGGACAATGGATGCATGTGTTTGATAGTTGAGTAGATGGATGATTGGATGTTAGGATATACATTCTCCTTAACTTGGAGATTTCGGGGGCGAAATCTTTTAAGGAGGGGAGAATATAACACCCCGTGATTTTAAATATTAAACTTAATGAATTAAAGAATACTTAATTTCAAATGTGAGAATTAAGGGAAACAGGTTGCGCCATTGCGTTCATCTAGGAACTTTGCTTGAGATAGAGTCCGAGTTTGTGTGAATTGGACTTCGTATGAAGAAGTTTTGTCCTTCCGAAGTTTCAGAATTTAAATAAATTAAAAACAGTTCAGAAATTTAAATTCAAATAGGGGAGCAGGGTGGGCGGGAAATCTCCCGCCCAAGGGCCAGGTCGGCCAGGGGGTCGACCTGGAGGTCGACCTACCCATACAGGTCGACCAGGGGGTCGACTTGGGGGTCGACCTACCCCCCTGGGCAGATCTGAAAGGTGACGATGTTTTGACTCAGTACTGAGTCATTAGGGCTGAGGTGTTATTCTATCTTGACTGGATGGTCTTGATTGTTTCTAGGTTAATCTGACGGCTCTAAATTAATTAAAATTCTATATAAGCAACCTAACTCTCAACCTAAAATCACACTAATTCATTCCAAGAGCCGCCATGCCATCAATGGAGAACCTAGAGTAGCCGCCATTCTCTTTCAACTCAAAAACAGGATAGAAGCAAGAATCAAAATCAAATCAAATCTAATCTAAATTAGGATAACAATTAGTCTACATCAAAGGCGAGCAATTCAGTTTAAGAATACAGATCCCAGAAAAACAAGACAGTTCTTTTGTTTGTGAGTATAATTTCTTTCACAAAATAATTAATTAATTTAATTGCGATAAGTTAAAAATTGGGATTATGAGAATATGACTTTGAATCATGTGATGCGATGGTTGACAGTTTTGTTATTGTGGATCTATTTCATATGTTCAATTGTAACTTGATTCATTTTATGTTAATTTGTGTTAAATCATATGTATATGAATCTTATGCAAGTTTGGGGTGATAAATCATATGCTAGTTTATGAATTTTATGCAAGTTTGGGATATTAAAACATATGTGAATCTTATGGAAGTCTATAAGTGGATTATACACAAGTTCATATGTGAATCATGTAGATACATATGCTAGTTTTTATGCAAAACATGTGACATTAATTTACATGTTTAGATCCATATGCAAGTCCACATCTTTATGGTTAGATCTATATTTAGATCCATGGTAGTACATATTTATGCAAATTTATGTTCTATATGCCCATTGCCTATGCTAGTTTTGTATGTGAATCATATGCTAGTTTGAATGAAATTCATATGCAAGTTATAGGAAAACCATACCCATATATGCAAGTTCACATTTTTATGTTTAGATCTATACTTAGATCCATGATAGTTTATGCAAATTTGTGTATTTCCTATGCAAGTTATTGGTTATGTAAACTTATGTCATGATTCTTAGATCTATTTTATGTGTTATGCAAGTTGTGATGTTGCTTTTCTTTTTATAAGTTAGACTATTGCGAGTCTAACATATGTCATATCAAAACGTACGAATAGCGTGGGGACAATGGGAAAATATTAAATATACATAATTGTGAATTGACATAAAGTGGCCTTAAAGGCATATAATTAATTTGAGACATTAATTGGTATAAATTTATATACCTGAAATTATGGACATAATTTAGGTGACAATTATGGACACAAAATTGATTTGGAATTTATTGAAAAATTTGAATAGGGATATTTATCCAATTTTGGGTTAAATAATTATGTGTAATAATTAACCGCCTAAGACACGAGGTTAGACTCGTTTGTGGTATAAGATTGCCTGGACCCGCCCGGCAAATCCAGCAACCACAAACGGTAGTCTAATGAGAGAGATCAAAGGCACAAATTAAATGTGTAACAATTGTAAAGACACGAGGTTAGGCTCGTTTGCGGTATAAGACTTGCCGGACCCGCCAGACAAATCCAGCAACCGCAAACGGTAGTCTAATGTGGGAGGTCTTTACAAGGTTACAGTTCTAATGAATTAAGTAACACTTAACCAGTTAAACATGTGGTGGGTCATGGGGGTTAAGTGGGTGGCCTGGGTGGCATGTGAAATACGATTAGAAACACTTAACCAAGTTGAAAACATGTAAGAAGACATGAATAAGAAGGGGTTAAGTGAGAAGTTATAGTGGGAACCAAGCATAGGTGGAAAGCTTGTGTCAAACATGGGGACCCTTTTCAAGCCAGTAACCCATTAAGTATCTTTGTGAGCTCGAGTTAGATCGAGGACGGGACACGCTTACTGGGTTTGATTATAAGAGGTCAAAACGGGTTAGCGGTGGCAACGCAAGTCCAACGGGGTCATGTGCGTGCGTGGGCCCGGGCTGGTAGGTAAGACGTTGTTGCATCGTGTGGATATAAGTCGTGCATCTTCAGAGGTATCGGGTTGCCACTTTGGGGAGTGATACACCCCATTGTGGGACCAACACGGGTATTTGCAAGTTAGGGAGCCGATCGCATGGGGGTAGTGGGTACAACTAGTGGAGATAGGGGCAGGCGGCACCTATGAAGGCAACTAAGGGTACACGAAACTACCATTATCATTGTTAGGTTCTGTGGGCGGGATCAACTTTTAGGGTGACTAGTAATGGTGCAGTATAGTAATTATCCTATAGCGATTAGGAACGAGATTAACGCCAGAATATTCCTCTTGTTTGCTTTGTCATGCCCACTTGTTTCACGGTCATACCTGGTTTTACCAGTTTATGCCTTATCCTAATTACTTTAATAATTACATTGTTAAAGTTATTATACTCACCAGACTTTATGTCTGAACCCCTTGTTTTCGCCTCTTTTCTTCCTTCCCCCTTCCTCCCCAAGTTTCTCAGGGTGGGACTAGTACTAGTGGAGCTTGATCTTGGATCTCTTTCTCCCTCTTTTGGAAGTGCTTGGATTGTTGAAAGTAAAGTTCAGCTCATCTCTTTTATGGCTACTTGTGTTGGGGTTATGCTTTTTTACTTTATGTACTCAGAAAACAATTTGTCAAGATGGATATTAAGTGTACTTGGTTTTACTGTTGGTTTATGAAGTTGTTGTAATCAAACTATTTCTCCGCTGCAATAAAAGTTGTTTTAAAATTCTCAAGTACCAATATATGTATCTGTCTTGTTATATTCTGTTTTATACACTAATAATGCTCCATGAAAGTTAATGCATTCCCTTTGAGAGTGACATTAATGGACGTGGGGTGTTACAAATCCCATGTATTGTCACAGAATAGAGACTTCTTCATCTCTCCAAGCTCACACTCCTCTATAAGCTCAAATCCATCTCTCACTATATGGTATGTCAGTTTGGTCAGATCTTCTTCAGATTCATTGATATACTTAAAGTACATGTCTTCTGTAGGATTGTATCTCATTCCAAAAATCTCATGGACCCAAGAGTAGACAGGAGCGCACCAACAAATATCATTGCAATTCGATTTCTCGTCAGAAGGAAGATCATCTACGTCCATCTAAACATCTACAATAGGGACAGAGAAATAAGTATCACTTTGTCGTGCATTTGGGGGAATAGCAACAGACTGGCGTACTTTCAGAACCCACATAATGATGGGAGGCCATGGTAGTGGAATTTGTTCTACAAGCGGAAGATGAATAGAGCTGATATTGTAGGTTTCCAGGAACATAAGGCATGTATGTGTCCAAAAGAGTGGCATAAGGAGCATATGTTGAGCGTCCAAGCATAACGCACACAAAACCTCTACTACATAATCATCAGTTATGATAACTTTTATTGTCTTTGTGTAATAACCCGAATTTCGACTGACCTGATTATTTTTTCAAATATCCCAATCTGCCGAGACTCGAGTCAGTTTGTCTGGTATCGTACAGAAAAACAAAGATAAATATATCAGAGCTTGCGATAAAACATCTCACAGCAGAACGAATAAAATGTAACAGTAAATAAATACTTACCAATATAATGACACTAACTAGCAAGTGTCTCTAAGCTGTAGAATTTCAACCATCTGTCTAACCAGCGGATTTGTTATGAGAAAGGGATCAGAATAAAAGTTATGGTGAATGGACAAATTATTTTTCTACAATAACATTAATATACCGTTTTATCACTGGTCCTTTATTTATTAAGTTGTTCGGGGTTATTTCACATAATATTTTTGATTTTTTCTGCATAGACTGTACCAATCTACTCTTAGTAGATCAACCTAATAAATCATATACATATGTAGCTACATGCCCAATAAACCGAGGTACTCCCCATAGTACCCTTTTCAAGTGGTCCCTATTGTCATACTATGAAAATGTACTAGACCTCCATCTCCGTGCTACGAAAGCGTAATATATTATGCTATTAGGGCGTATCAATTCTCTAACGTTGCGCCACGAAGGCACCCAAATACCTGAGTTCTTAACGGGGCTTAGTCGAGGGCTTTATATATCTATCAAGAACGACCTTGGGATAGTCCCAAAAATATTGGTTTCGTTAGACCCAAAATAAAGATATCAAAAGTTGGTATCTCTATTCTGTGGCTCTTCAAAGCCCCACCAGCCTACCCCCTAATGAAAGACTATTCCAAAGAGCTAAGCAAGCAATCCTAACAGCCAATCAAAATGAACATGTGGTCCCTCATCCAATGACCCGATAGCGAAGATCATGGCCTCTTGGTTATAGCTCCAGTCCAACTGATGATGACAAGTGTCTGACGACCTACTTTCCCTTATTGGGTCTAGATCACGAAGCCCCTCCACCTACGAATCGAGGCAACCGCTGAATCATCCTATAAATCATTCGAACAAGTCTTTAGGCAGCCCCACAACTATGGTGTTGCAGATGCAGCTAAGGCATACTCACCAGACAGTAACGTACATACCATGCCTCTGTGGGTATAATCTAAAGCCTATGACAAAGGACAATCACATAGCATCCTCGTGTCCCATATAAGTTCTGCACTTCCCTCCAGTCTCGTCGAATAAGTTGGATTTTCTCCGACCATGTCTCCTGACACTTTCGATGATCTACCTCATTGGGTTCGTCATCCTTACGGACTGGACCAAATGCATATCGTTATTTTATTAGACCCTATGTCTAAATTTTTCTTATGAGTTTTGCTTACTTTCCCTTTTTCGTTGATTTACAATATTCATTAATCTACTCGATTGAATATTATTTATTTATAAATTAACTTTGCTGATTACCAAAGAATGTTGCCTAATTACAAGACCACCATAGAATATCTTTAGGCTTATTAAACTTAGTTTTCAATTTCATGTTTATTTATAATAAGCGTTGTTCCTTACTTTTCGCTTTCCAAATTATAACCATTTTGTTATAATCTTTCTTACGTATTATTGTCATTTGTCACTGAACGATGCTTATTATACTCCAATTATAAGTTAACAATAAGCATTTTCCTTTATATAACCTCTTTCAGTTATGATACTTTTCTTTCCCCGTCTTTACCATTTAGTCTTTTAGGAAGTTAGGCATATTCCAAATTGATTTGTTACCAAAACTGTAATAAAATCCATTTCCATATCTTTACGTAATTAATATAATAGGAACCCATGATTGCAAAACATTCCTTTTCTTATTTTGGAGGTTGTCAAATTAGTATGCAATACGGTTATCTCCCTATTTCACACTAATCTTCATTTATTCATAATTTTAGTTTGCAATCATGTTTCCTATTTTTCTTTGTTTACCCAAACTATGCAAATACATTCCTTTTTTCCTAACCAATCAACCTAGGCTACTACTAACTTTCAGATTTGATTAATAATATATATCAGTTACTTTCTCTAACTTGTTTTCTTCCTTTTGCTTTGAAAAATTATTGTAAAGTTTGATGTAATTGGGTCAACATCTTTTCCCAAAATTTTCTGTATTATTCCCATTTAAATTTGAGAGTGGATTTCTCTCAAGTAATATGCAAATTTCACAAAATTTTCCATTTATTACAATATTGACATAATATGTTCTTTTAATCCTAAATCACTAATTTTTCCCCTTTTTGTTTATAATTTCAATCGAATTGGTGCATAACTACAATTCAACAATTCCGCGCCTATCCACAATTCAATTATCAAATTTGTACACCATTCCAGTTTTATTCAATTGTTCGTGCATAAGTAAAGTTTGACATAAACTATATATTTTGACGCAGAAGAGGGGAAAAGAATAACATATTCCAATTTTAGTAGGAATCAAATGATACATTAATACTGTTATTGAAAAATATAACTTAACCTACTCACCTAACCACGTGTAGCCCTTGAATCTATTCTAGATCTGTTATTCGCGGTCTTCTGGATATGATCTATTATTGAAATAACCATGAATTTACAAATCTGACGCTATAAGAAGGAGAAGAATCATAAAAATTAGATTTATAGAACTTACCTCACTGAAGCACCAATAACTTAAATCTACCTTCTTTGTTTCCATATATTGAACCAGAATCCTAAAACTAATATATTTTTATTTCTGAAGGATTTGGAGGAGAAAGAAAATGGTAGAGCCTTGGTGTCATTCAGAAAATATGAAATGAAAACTAGGCTTTACTAGTCTATTTATAGGTGCGCTGAAGAATCTCGTTCGTCGGATCGAATATAATAAAATCCGACTCGTTGAAGTCCATAAATCAATGTCATTTTACCCAACATTGGGTCGACCCGGACTCCAGGTGGGTCAACCCAGTACTACCATGGGTAGACCTCTAGGTCGATTTACTTGCTGGGTCACGAACGATGATTTCTTCTTTAATAAAATTTTCATTTAACTTCGGGTGCAACGTTCTTTTTCTTAACTAATATTCGTTTGTCTATTAATTTCTTCCATTTATATGGTATGTTTAACATTTCAAATTCAAACTTGTGTGTATATATTCGCATATAACTTGCTAAACTTTTGTTTGTTAGTGGCTTCCCCATACGGACTCCGTTTGGGAGAAGTCGTATATGAAAATGAACCAGAAAATTGTCACGAACACAATGGTACCATTCTCGGGGCTAAGTTCTGAAATCATAAAATATCGATATTTACCGATAACTAATTAAATATACGTGTATGAAAATACAGGGTATTACATTCTCCTCCACTTAGAAAATTTGTTTATCTTGGTTTAAGTTGTTTTGTTAAATGATTTGATTGGAATTTTAATTTCATAAATTGAAATAAAGGAGTCTGTTTATATCAAAGGGTTTAATTGTCCAACAATGTATTAAAACATTCACAAATCAAATTTTAATCCTTTAGATCTAAATTTGTATGTTCAAATTATCAATTTATCCTTTTGTTTGTCAAATTAAAAAAGCTATTAATTGTTTTTTTTAATAAAATGTTTTTGTCTATCTATCTCATGAACAACTCTTTCAAAGTCTAATTTTTTAATCTGAATTTTGTATGTTTATTTTGTTTGGCTATATTTTAATCAATAAATCAAATTTGAAAATGTGTAATACAATATTTTTAATTGTAGATCTATGTTATGAACATCTATTTCAAAATCTTATTTTCGATTTGAATATATATATATATATATATATATATATTCACGTTGTTTGATTATATTTCAATTAATAAATTTGAACTGAAATCTGTATATGTGTAGTACAATGTTTCTAATTCTAGATTCGTGTTCAAAACTATACCAAAATAAAGTACAATTTTGGTTTATATGTATATAATTTATTTTACTTGTATTGTGTTAAGAAGGAGAATGTTTTGACAATAAATTGTTTGTTGTACATATATATTCTCTATTAGTAACAAAGATTTATATGTGTTATATTTTATATACTTTCATAGTATGAATTACTATTAAACTATTTAATTAGGCAATAGTATATATATGATCCATTGTTGACTTTTTATGTTCTATGTTATTATATTTATTGACTATCAATCTATTTCTTGTTTATGATCTTATATCAATCTATTTTATTTCTGCATATATGTGCATATCTTTTCATCAATTGAACGATTTTGTTATATTTTAATTCCTTTTGCATATAATTTAAAATTAATATATTTGATATGTTCATATCATGTCACATTTCACACTTACCTATATTGTAAATCAATTTGTAAAGTTTGAATACATATGAACACATTAATTTATCAAGCCATGAATGTTTTAATCAATGAAAACTAACGTATTAATCAATTCACATTAAAGAGAGAAAATGAAAGGATTCTCTCTCTATTTAATGTAATTAATACTCTCAATTAATTACTGTTTTAGGTAAAGAATAAAAAGGTTTGGATTCGATCCTCAGTAGAGTATCCTTGTGTATTTGATACACTACACATTTTAAATTAAAACTTCCCATTAACTAACTTAAATAAAATAAATTTAGAAATGTTCTAAATAAATTAGGCTTTATAGGCCAAACTAATGATCTAAATAGTAATTTTTTTGAAAGTCACCAATTTCTTCCACTATGGGCTAGTCTAGTTCTTTCAATGGTATAAGAGCCCAATAGCCTATGCGGTTTAAATTAGTCATGTTGGGGCAAACTAATTAATCTTTCTCACTTTGTACGGTGTCTAAAAATATAGTGTCTTTGATTAGAATTAGGTAGTCAAGTTCCCTGTCCTGCCTAGTTGCCAGCCTGGTCTGAAAGGTGAAGTGATCCCAAAGGTCGCCCCTAATAAACTAGGCCTAATTTGAATTAGGCCTTGGTCTAATTTTCAAAGTAGTTTTGAAAATCATGACGAGAGTTTAAGTTTAAGAGTCAAATTTAAAATAAAAACATATTTATTATAAAAGGTTATGATATAACATAAATTTTCAAAATGTTTGAAAATGCAATGAAAGTTCAAAATGTTTGCAACTTTTAAAATATTAATTTCAAGATTTAAAATTTATTAATAATATTAATAAAATAAATTAAATAAATGAGTTAATTAATTAATACTTATATGCATGTAGTACATAAGTTGGTATATGTTATGTTATTTTAAACTATTTAAGATAACATAAGCTTACATTTATGAATGTAAAATAAAATTTGAAGTCGACATAATTTAACTAACATTGTTTAATTAAATAAATTAGTTAAAGGTTGATTAATTAAATAAAAATATACATATATAAGAAACATGTGTTACACTATAAAGGTCATAGTAGAAATGTCCAATATAAAAGTTGCATTAGAGTACTAATACAAAATTAATTAATGAGTTAATTAATTCAAATTAATATAATAAGATATAATTAATGAAATAGGATACATAAGACTATCATATAAAGGTAATATGAAATATAAAAGTAATATAACAATAAAACTTATACGATATGACTATATAAACTAAATGTTAAACATTAAAGCAACCCAAATAGACTTAAGAAATAAATACATATGTAATTGTACATACACTGTGATTTCTCATGTGTTTAACACTTAAATCATGGGATTATTTCAAAATAAGTACATTATTCCATAAGTCGATATCACTCGATATAATATTTTAAAGATTATGAATGTTTAATATACAGTTGTCCTCTATCGTTTACATAATAATAGATTACTTGCATACTCCTTAGATGTTGAGCTGTCCTCAAGGTGGGGATGTTATGTGTAGCACTATTAATATATTAAATAGATGAGGTAAGATAACTATATGCATTGTTAAGCTTTCCTCAAGGTAAATGCATTATACTTAAGTTGTTCTGAAATGATAGGTCTGAGTGAATAGTCTCACCTTACTTGTTGAGCTTTCCTCAAGGTAAAAGCAGGATTAGGACAAGGTACCAAAGGTTAGGAGTTGTTTGTGATCATAAAATCGATAA
Organism: Allium sativum; assembly: GCA_030737875.1. Taxonomy (NCBI): domain Eukaryota; kingdom Viridiplantae; phylum Streptophyta; class Magnoliopsida; order Asparagales; family Amaryllidaceae; genus Allium; species Allium sativum. The sequence continues at coordinate 699,248,033 of CM060922.1, read as the reverse complement.
AGAGTTATCCATCGCACGTGGGACTATGGTTTATTGAGATTTCCTCAAGGTCAGAATCCCAAGGCATACAAGTCCTAACACCCAGTAGTGAAGTCGAAAGACGTCTACGTTTCGCTTTGGGTTTGGTGAAACATAAAAGACTAATGGAAGCCTTATTAGAAAAATAAAATGGCAATATTTAACTTTTCTAATATTGTAAGAACATATACTAAATAATTTTATAATTATCTACAATGACAAATTTGTGCCTTTTATATGATTGATAAAAGGTTTTGTTAATTAACATATACAAATGAGCTAAATTGAACATTGACATATGGAAATATTATACCTACTAAGTTAAAAGACTTAATACATTCATAAAATGATCACTTACATGTTTATTTGGTTGATACTATATGTTGCATTCTTTGAGTTTCAAACTCTAAAAGAAATATGAGACTATGAACATTTGATCTATATACTACCATATATAAATGTTATATATTGAATGATCACAGTTCGTAATGTACGGTACTTCGGTAAGTTCATTTGAGATAAACCAACAGACTATAACATGAGATTGAGTGTTCAATTTGATTGATTACATTAAAGATCATATTATGTTAATTGTAACATAAGGCCTGAACTATAGTATAAGTCTATGAACTTGATAACTGAAAGGTCAATTTGATCAGTTTATGCGAAAGCAACATATTTGATGTCCTTAAATGTTACGGATAATCAAATGCGCTTTCGTAAAAAGTTTGCCAAGATATTGTAGTACAAATTTTATTTTAAATGATTTTACCATTTAATAAAAATGAATGTATTAGAGTAAATGTAAATTAAGGTATACTTGGGATATGGAAATATTATACCTACTAAATGTCTGTTGGCTTTTGAAGTTTGGAATGGGAGGCCGTAGGTGTAGTTTTTGGGTATGGGTATATGGTTGAGCTTGACTGCTTGAGCTCAGTGAACACGTGAAGTTTAGCTCTTGATGTGCTGCAGTTCAGTGGTGGCTTTATACTCTCCTAAAGCTTGTGCTTGTCCAGTATTAGGACTTACGAAATAGAGAATGTCAGGCGATCATGTCAATGCTGAAATGAAATGTTCACTATTAGAATTATACTTTGTTATTGATCGGTATTGTGTTGCATTTGTTAGTAAATGGTGTTCTAGTCCAGTTTCTGCTTTGTTCTATTTGGAAATAATATAAAGCTTTTGCTCGAACTTTGCTGAATTGGTTAAGCATGTCATTGCCTTTTACTTCCTGTCAGCACTTACCTCACACTTGATGGCCATGTCTACTCTGCTCTACGATACCGTGGATATGACTGGGTTGGAATCCTTGTAAGTGTATGGTCACATCAATGGAGCAGTTTATAGCAGCTTACCATGTCATTTGTTCGAATACATTGAGTTATGAGTACACTTTCGGCTTTTCTATGTTAACTCTCGTTGCTATACATGTAAAGTGTATGAAGTTTCTTTGTATAGTGCATGCTTAGTGTTTATGTATTGTACACGGTATGTAATGCTCTTCTATGTGAAGAAAGTCATGTAATATGTCATAATCTCCCTGCTTGGAGTCGTAGTAGTCTAGTAGCTTGTCTAGCTCCTGTTATACAATATTAAATATATACAGTGGAAGACCCACCATAAATGTTGTATGTAGTGGAGGATCCACTTTAAAACCAAAATAGTAGTTTGGCACTCTGCCAAACTCCTGTAATTATTGTAATTATTATTTCTTATAATAATAAGTGTTACGGATCACTATAAAAACCAATAGACTGTGCCAAAAAGGGTATAGTTGGGATGAAGAGAGTGTATAATAATTTCTTCTTCATAAAAAATAATGGAAACAATAATTGTAATAATAGTGGTTGATACTTAACATTGGAATGAGAAATATGATTTATATTCCAGTATGTATTTTCATATGGAAAATTGTTTTTCATGAGATTGTTTCTTTGAGTTCAAGATATTTGATCAAAGACTCTCCATGGTAAATTAGTTATAGTAAGTGAAATAAATATATATGTTAAGTGAAAGACGAACTTCCAAATTTAGCACACTATTATAGTAATGGTTGAAATAGGCGGAGCATGCCAAATAGCACTTAAAGATTGCATCAAATTACGAAAATTGTTTTGTAGAACGTACTAAACATTATTATGAAATAATGACAATTTTTAGTATCAACTAAGAAATAGACATAGCTATATTTCAATACAATATTGTGAGTATTAGTTATGAAATAACTATAATATGATATTTGTTTTCATAACAAAATGATGTATTGGAAAATACATAAGTATCTAATATTATGTGAAGTTATTTGGAATTATGGACTAAGCCATAGTTTTGAGAAATTAATCTTATTTTATGATTTTGAACCATACGATATTTGTTGATTATATCTCAAACAATGAAAGGCTATGCATCCATTTAGTGGGATAATTATAAGGGTTAACGAACCCTTCAAATTGATACATACAGATGTATGCAATCATAGCCTATTAATGACAAACAATTCCACATACTTTGTTATATTCGTCGATGATTTATTACCAACATGAACATCCTTATTGGATACACATGTAGCAAGGTTAAGGTTTGATCATTGAATATAAAAGAATAGTAAATAAAATAGCATGCAATAGAATAAAATGATTTGACTGAATAAGTAGTATATTTGAAAGAGTTCCAAATGTACCTAAAAATGAATATGGACTCAATCTCAAAAGTCACACCTCCATGAGATATATAATGATGCATCGATAAGGAGTAATCAGACATTATTGGATAATGTACGATTAACTGTGAGTGAAGTTTAGTTAATTTCTTTCTATAAGGTCATGTACGTAATAGAAGTACACAGGATTAATATTATTTCATCAAAATAACAGTTTACATAATCATACAAGATAAGGGTTTATAAGAAACTCCAACATATCCTTGACGAGGAAATTAGTAGATTGTGTGAGTATAAAGATTGCACATAATAATTATTCATGAAGGGTCTTGCATGAATCTCCCTAATAGGCTATGGAAAGGACTGTCATTAGATGACATATTTATGTTTTGAACATAAGTTTTGTAAACTAAAGCCAAATCAGCTTTATAAATAAAGAAATTCATAAAGCATTTACGAATCTTTTTTTATTTGCACTATGAAACTATTGTTGTTTCGAGACATATCAACTTCATTGTGAAGGATTTTCTTTAAGAAATTATTGGTAGTAAAATGGAAATAAATATGATCCAAAGATAGAACTGAATATACGAGATGAAATAAAATTAACCAACCTGAATGAACAAAAAACATTAGAATATCTGGTAAGTATTCTCGTACATCGAAGAGAAACTATGAGTTTTTTATTTAATATCGAAATAATATAATCCGCGGTTATTTAATTAAACCATCAAGGGTGTTGGTTCTATGTGGCATGAGGCGCAAATCTGAAAGAATTTCAAGAAAGCTATCATAATATGATTTTTGTGGTTGTAATAGAAGGGATATGATCCATCGATCGAGATTGTGTCTTTGTGAGAAAAATTAATGCAGTTGGAATTAAATGAGTTATGTTGATAAGAATAATATCACAAATATCAAATTGTTGAAATTAGCATAATAAATTCAATATTCAACATGCTCAAGTTAATTCAGATTTGCCCACAAAATTATTTCTTAATTATAGTTTGTTTTTTGGTGTATATGTATTAAAATAGAAAATTCTAAATAATGATTTAGGGTTAATGTTTACAAATATTATCCAAAATTTTTTTTAAAGTTAGTGAGATCGATATTGGGTTTGTGAGCTTTTGGATAAGATCCAAGAAAATACGAAAATATCACTTTATAAGCATCAAGTGTAATAACCCAAATTTTAATAGACCGAATTTTTCTTCAAAACCCCAATCTATCAAAGCACGAGTTGGCTTGTCTAGTATCCTGTAGAAAAGACAGTGATAATAAATATATCATAGCTCAGTAAACAACTCACAACAGAATGGATAAAATATAACATAATCGAGTATAGCCTTACCGAAATAATAATACTGTCTAACCAGTATCCAAGAAATCAAATCTCTGCCATAAACCTAACATGCGAGTATGCTATGAGGAGGGGGTCAGAACAAAAAGTTTTGGCGAATAGGAAAAATTATACATTTTGAAATAACCCCACATACACCATTCAGTTATGTTTTCTTATTTATTAGGTTACTTTCGGTTAATAGCACTCAGTGCTCTATACTCTCATTGTACCCATCTACTCTTCAGTAGATTAACCTAATATAATATATGTATCTACGCTCCAGATCTCAAGATACTCCCCATAGTACCCTCCTCCTACGGTCTCCACCATCATGCCACATAAGCGTATGCGAAATGTAACGAACCAGTTTTTTTTACATTTAAATATATAAAATTTATTTGAATTCATATTTAGGAAATTTATATTTTGGTTAAAAATTGAAATCTAATCTATTTTATTTTGGTTTTAAATCAATTTTGTAAGTATAAATTAAAATTTTCTTTTATATTCGATTTAAATATTTCATTAAATTAAATATTAGTGATATTTTAAACTAGTTGATATATATATATATATATATATATATATTGATTGTGAATTTATTTGAATAATTTGGTATATTTTCAAGTTCTATTTGAACCAGAATAGTTCCATTAAATATAAATGATGTCAATATTTTAAAACTAATTGGAAATATTGTTTGAAAATTTTAATTGGATTTAAATACATTTATTTGGTAGAATCTAGTTTATTTTAGCTCGATTTGGAATTAAACTTTAAGTGCGAATTTATATTTTATTATTCGAATCTGAATGGTTTGTTCAAACAAAACGTTTTAATAGTTTAAACCAATTGAAATAGTTGTTTAGAAATTTTAAATTTGATTTTAATTCAATATGAGAAATTATAATTGGATTTAGTTTAGTTGATGTTAATCACAAAATTGGAATTAACACCAAAGGTACGGAAATGTATTTCTTAAGATGTTAAGTAGAAAACGTGGAGCCACAAAATAACAGAAATGAAAGTAAAAGACAACAAATTTTATAGTGGTTCGATCAAACTTGTTCTATATCCACCTTATAATCCATTTTCATTAATTTCACAACAGCTACAATGCATACAATCATTTCAATTACATTTACGCTCCCCCTTCCCCATTGTCCAATTGGATCTCTAAGGATTAGTAGGTAAAATAGAGAGAAATTCTTTGGAGAATGGAAATTCTATGGTAGATCTATGAGCTTTTGGAAAACGAGGAGACTTTGATGAATTACTTGGTGGATTGAATGGATAATCTTCCTTGAATGATCATGATCGAATGTTAGAATAGCTTGAATTCATTGAGGATGAGTTTCGACAACCCTTCGGTGTCTCAAAATTTCGTCCCCCTCCATGAAGGAATGATGGGGGTATTTATAAGTGAACTTCAGACTAGGTGGCAGAGTTGTAATTATCCTAAAACTTCTTTAGATCGTCGGCCGACTCAAAGGGTCTCATGTTCATGTTTTACGGACTAAACTAGCCAGCCCTGAGGCGAGACATGCTAATTTGGTGCAGAACGACCCAGGCTCAGGAAGAACGGATTAAAGCAAAGCGGAGCGGCCCAAAGTCTTCTTTTTTGATGGCAGCGTAGGCTAAGGAGCCTTCTGAGCTAAAAGGCGGGCTAGTTAAAGATTGGGCGACCTTAGGAGCAGGGTGCATAGTAGGCCTCTGCGGGCTTGCTCTCTTGGCGTTCCAAGAGTTTTTTGTGGACTAAAGAAGCTGAACAACCTAAAGAGATCTGGACGACCCAAAAAATGCTGAACTGGCTAAGGAGTCTGACAAACTATTTAAAGGAGGACGGCCTATGGAGCTCAGTTGATTACTGCCTTTAACGATCTATGGTATGACTTTATCGGATCTTTTCCCGACCTAAGGACTAGCGACCTAAAGCTATGAAATGACTACGACCTAACCTTGTTATGTATTCATGAGCCATATTTCATGGGTTAACATTTGCCCTTGAAGTTTCTATTTATTGAAAATAATACAAGCTTCGATCTTAACATCTTTAACATGTGCTAGGCCGTTATTACTCATATGTAATGCTAAGTCGTGTAGGGTCTCAAGTTGTGTGACACTTTAGATCACTTCGGGCTTTATATCGTTGTTAGGTCGTCGTGGGCCTTTCAAACTTAGTCCATTTGCTTAAACTCCATTTATATTTTCTCTTTAGGTTGTCATTTCCTTTCTTTAACATTTATTCAGCTCAAGACTCATTAACGCCAGCAGCTTATCTTTAAGAACTGATTAGTTCTCAAGGGAGCCTCTTAGATCTCAAACACCATCGTTTATTGTTGCTAGATCGCCGTCATTCAGACAACTTCTGATTTTCAACAAACTCAGGTGATTCTCACATCCCGATTTAAAGATCAACCCGTGCAGATTTGGAAATTTTCCATTAAAAACAGGTTCGTCCTTCTCCTTGATTTTTGAATTTTAATGTGATTCAAGGATTTCCATTATGCAAGCCGTTTTGGATCAAATTCGTCATCGTTGTAACTTTAGAAATTGTGAGTCCTCGTAATTTGTTCATGTATTTGGCGACAGCGTTGGAGTAATTTTCCTTATGTAACTTTAATTTCCATAGATTGCATATGATTTCGAACTTCCATATGTGATTTTCAACTGCTCATGATATACGATCTGATATGAAGCTTTGTTGTTACCGCGATCCAAATAGCTAAACTTCGGATTTTAAATTGCTCTTAGACATTGCTCGTCCTAAGTCGTTGACATAATTAAGAACATTAGATCGTTACTTGAGCCCCATAATTAAGAGCTCTAGGTCATCATAGATATTTTCCATAAATACGACCTATGGCTCTAGATTGAAGACGACTTATGACTTAGGACAGCACAAGCGACCCGAATACGAAGATCATGGTTATAAGTCATTCGGGTGTTTGAAGGTTTTAGGTCATTGGGGAGGGGGGGTTCGCAATTTTTAAGATCAAATGGCACCCTTAAGCTTAGAACATTCCATTGATCTAACTCTCTAAGCCTAGAATGACCTAAAATTATAATAGTGACCTAAAGCTTCTAATTCCTTGGGCAACTTGAAACTTGAATGCCTGAATTTTGAAGTCCAAAGCTTCGGACACTTTACATTTTTCATAACTTAGTCCCTGTGCCTGTTATTTACTTTCAAATAAAACTATTTATGTAGGATGGAACCATCTCCGAACCAAAACAGGGTGGAAAAGTTTTTTGATCTAGATGCTCAGACGACTAGCCAACCATCTGTGAATTCTCCCTTCGTCAGTCCAACTCATGTAGAGCTTCAAACAATTATTAACAGGCCTCGTTATACCCCAACGCCATGCAATTGTAAGCTTGCCGAACGATTCAGAGGTTGGAGTCTACAGGGAATGTCTTTTGACATGGATGTATCTCCATCTGACCAACAAACAATTTCTAGTGATATGAACATCGCGAAATCCCAGATGCTTGCTCGATTTGAGACTGCCACATACCAGTTTGGGAAGCAAATGGATATGCTCAAGGATCACATTGCGAAACAAATGAGTGGTTGACACACATTAGCTTGCGATCTCCAAAAGCTGCATAGGGATAATCTTGAGCGCATCTCCATCCTAGAGAATGACAAGGCGAAGTTAATCCACGCTCTCAGATCCCGAGACAGTGTTGTTGCCTCTTTTGCTCAAAGAGACGTTGAGTTGGTAGGTCCAGAACGAAAAAATCCCTTGGCTGGTGAACCCTCGTCTTGCTCTACTCAGGTTAAAAGGAAGGTTGGTAGGCCTAGAAAGAACAAGGATCTGTAGTCTTCTTATCTTGCCTCTGGTCACTTCTCTTTTGTGCACTATGCTTTAGATCAATTGTACAAGCGAGTGTCGATCCTCGCATTTAACTTTATGTTGGTCTTTGTTGCGACTTATGCTTATGTCGATATGTTTGAAACAGTATTTTGGATGTTGCATCATGACTATTCACTTAGCTGCTGCCGTATGTTGTTTCTACACACCGTTGTTCACGCATTGCATTCGCATTTCGAACACTTTATCAATTTGGCTAGTTGATTCATGCTATACTTTTTATATGTTCCTTATGCTTACGGACTCTCATGATTTGGTTCACGTAAGCGAGTTCTCGCACCTTGCTTTGTGCACGGAACTCATGCGAGTTTCTAAGATGAGGGTGGCGTCGCTCCGTGCCTGTGAACTCCCATGCTTATTGTTTCGCATTTCACACTTTCTTCTTTTTCATTGCTATAACTTAGTTTTTTTAGTTGTAGCCTTGAATCATTGCTGTCTGCGTTATTTTGATCGAATTTGTTAAATTTCTTTAATTTTGACTGGGGTAATACCCGAGACTTCTTTCTTGCGACTAACCACTTTTGTTCTTATCACATCATCGAAGTCTTTGAGTTTGCCTTAGCCATTTTGTGATTAAACTTTACTAGTCAAACAACCTTTGTAGGTACCAAATTTTTATGCAAAGTTATGACGAGTTTGTGGTATATTCAAGTAAGAATTATTGACTTTCCTTTAATGCGGTGGTAATGCCCCTATACCAAAATTTGTCATGAACTTTTAAAGGTTAGGCATGATACTTGCAATCGATTTTGTTTGGAATCTACTGACTTGCTTATGAGCCAAAGGGTTTCCGGTTTAATCGAGCAAACTTATGCTTTTAGTGAGGAAGAATCTTTGTCACTATCCTACTGCCTGAGAGGTCTTATATTTTTAATACATTCCATTTCATTTCCTGCTAGCCTGGCAGTCCAGGCCCTTCGGAGATTTGGTTTGAACATACGCCCCCGGAGAGGTCTTCGTTTTCGCACCTCCAAAGAGGTGCTCTGTAAACCCGTTATTCGTTGTGGCTGAATGATTTAGCCACTTGTAGAATTTGTAGGGCGCCTTTGAAAAGGTCTTTGGGTCCGTCATTTACCAAATCTTAGTGGATTTGGCTTATGGTCGGATGCCCCCGAGAGGGTCTTTTAAATCCCAGGGTTTGTCATAATCGGGCCATGTATAAATGGCATTGACGATCAACCTGGTGCCCCTCGAGGAGATCTTTGGTTTAATAGCCCAGTGTTTGTATCGTAATCTAGCCATGTATCTATGGCATCGACGATTAACCGGGTGCCCTTCCGGGAGGTATTTGGTTTAACAGCCCAGTGTTTGTATCACAATCCGGTCATGTATCAATGGCGTCGACGATTAACCAGGTGCCCCATGGGGAGGTCTTTTGTTTAATGTTGCGTTGTTCCACAGGGCGGGACGCTAGTTCGTTCATTGGGTCTTACCCCGATTTGTTGGAACCAAGGCCGTGAACCTTGTAATTAAGAAGGCGCCCCTTTGGTAAAGCTGACAACCTTATTTGTAACTTGAACGCCACATTATTTGACCGTCCAATTCCTAGTGTCCCTTTTTTGCTATGTTGTGTTTCACAGCTTAACATTTAGTATGAGTGAAACTTTAAGCCTTGAGCAACAGGCATTTGAGCTATCCTAATCGGGATGTGCTATAACTGTCACTAGATTTTATTAGGTCTTGGATGCGTTAACGTTCTTTTAGGGTCTCTGCAATCAAGATTGAATTTAAGAAACTTGTTAACAAGAGTTTGCAAATGTACGATTTAGGCAAGAAAAGTAATTTCTTTCATCAATATGTACAGAACTTGTAACAACGTTGCATGGTATTTACAGTGCTTGATGTTTACAATTTGTAAAATGAAAGAATTATTAAATGAAGTAATGTCGAAGATGGATGTTGTTCCAAGCTCTCGGAAGTTGGATCCCATCTGTCGTTTTTAACTCAAATGTGCCGTCTGAGAATTTTCGGCTTATCATATACAACTCTTCCCAATTGGGTCCTAACACTCCAATTCCTGTCATAATCCTTTTTAGAACAAGGTCCCCAACTTGGAAAGTTCTCCATTTTACTTTAGCATTGAAATAACGAGCTATTCTTCTCTGATGTGCAATGACTCTGAGTTCTACTTCACTTCTTCTTTCCTCAAGCAAGTCAAGAGCCTCGAGTTGCAGCCTCGAGTTGCAGCCTCTCATTCTCCTCTTGATTGAAGTGGATTCTTCGGTGAGTGGGAGCTCCAGTTCCACTGGAATCACAGCTTCGGATCCAAATGCGAGTGAGAATAAAGTGTGCCCTATCGCAGTGTTGATCTCAAAATTGGGATCAACACCAAAATTACTAAGAGTACTTCACAATGTACTTGAGAATAAGAGATGTGGAGCCACTTCAATAGAAAAAATGCAAATAAAAGAAGACACAACGTTTTATAGTGGTTCGATCATGTGCGATCTACGTCCACTTTGAATATCAATTCCCGCCCTTAGAATTACAAAACAAGCAAATTCTCTCATTACATTCATCATTACACTCTGTTAGAACTCGGTGGAGATTAAAAAGGAAAACCGATGAGATCCTTTAAATATAGAAAGTGATAGATTGAATCTAGGCTTTCACACAAACTTTGATGAATTCCGACATGTTCATGATGAATTCGGAGTTGAATCTTCACTTTGGGATGATTAAAGATGATGAATTCACTAAGTAAGCGTCAAGAATTGGATTTAGCAGCCCTTCGGGGTCATCAAAATCCTCTCCCATTAAAGCGGGGTTGGACCTCTATTTATAGGTGTGGAGCAGGTAAGGAGAATGGCCAAAATATATGGTGTAGGGAACCGACCGATCGGGTATTTATTTACAGAAATGCCATTGAGTACAGCTGGCAACAACTGGAAAGGGTTATCGGTCGGCCTACTTTTTTGCCACTGATCGGTCTGTCACTCTTCATACACCGGTCGGTCATAATATTACACTACTGATCGGCTATTAATGATTCAACACTGACCACTGTTCTGCATTACTTTAATACCAACCGCTTTTGCTATTTTACATCTTTTCCATTTTGTCTTAGCACTGCTGCCATTCTTTTGGGGTTCACATATTACATGATTGCCATCACTTCATTATTTGCTGAAGCCTCTTCGCTCTATGCCCGAGCAGTATGGATGTTGCTGACCGACCAGTGGTGGGAGGACTGACCGACCGACCGGCGATGGAGGAGCTGACCGATCGGGTGTGAAGAGCTGTTGACTGATCGGTTGCTTGGGACTTGATATACTACTATATCCGCCCACTGCGCATATTATGTGTGATGTTTACATTGTCAATACCATTTAAAAGCACCAAATCCCTTCCATGTGTAAATGCAGCTTGAACCAATCAGTAGCTTTGTTCCTCACGTTATATTCCCTTCTTTAGTTTGGATTGATTGAAACTAAGCTATGAACTCAAATGTGAAGGAGACCTTGCAATTGTAATACTGATCGATCACCATTCTAGATAGAAGCATCTTGACTAGTCCCATTTTAGTTTGCATATGGCTTCACAACGTTCTAGGGCTCTATTTCGTGGACTTGATTATTGCAACATGATAAATATCACATGCTTACATGAAACCTTTTCACGTTGTCTTCAAAATGGTTGCTGAACTTTTACATTTAAATGTGGTTTGCACAACATGCATTGAAACTCTGGGTGCCACATGGTGCTACCTCTTGCCATACATTCTTGGATAAGGGTACACTATTTACGCCCGTGCCATTATTGTCTTTTAGTGCCATTGCCTTTAATATGAACTTTGTACTGATCACTTCGCTTTTCTTTGGACTACCGACCGGCTACATTTCATGATACCGATTGGTTGTATGACATTTATCGGACCAATGAAAAGCATGAGTGCATGTATGAGTTTATTGCACCTTGCTGTTTCATATGTTAATGTCAACTTGCTTGATCCACTCTTTACGTTCATTTTTGTAGCCGTGTGTTAACACTAGCTCATACTTCTTACCTTTGAACCACGTTTTAGTAACGGGGTTAACATTTGCCCCTTGAAGTTTGTATTTTTTGCTTGCGAGAAATGCGGGCTTCGAAAAGAACATTGCTGTTGATATGCTTCATGTCACATGTTCTGTAATTAAAACAAGCACTTGCACGATTTTGGACTTATACTTCACCATCGACCATCCACATCGATAGTGGGTTAGTTAATCATTAAAAATGACTTATAGAGAATCTTATTTTGAATTGAACGAAGTATTTGCACAGAACTATACTACTCAACAGTTTATAACTCGTCAAATTATTATCTGCACAAATACGATGTTCTAATTCGAATTTGCGCTAACGCTGAAAATCAACTAAAGTTGATTGTGGATTTCAAGCGTCAGTATCTTAACGATTTTTATGATGGTGTACGATATTTCTTATTTGGGAAATTCGTATCAGTAATTTATTCTCTGCTTCTCTTTGGAGAAATCTTTGATTATTGATGCCCCGACTTTGGAGGTCATTGTTAATTTGCATTATGGTAAGAAATTTGGGATCTCATGCCTCTACTTGGGCTAAAATCCGACACTTGCCGTGTCTGAGGTTTTTGGACACAACACAAGTTTATTGGTTAAATTCAAACCCCATCAAAAATTCGGCTTGGTTAATTCAGATATTGGAGACTTTCGTCACTCAATCATGTTGATCAATCCAAGTGACGGTAGATTCAGAAGGAGTGCCCCCAGAAAGGACTTCGGTTAAAACACAATGTTTTATCGTGATTGAATCAGGTACTTCCTGATTCTGATGATCAATTAGATGCCCCCAGAGAGGTCTTTGGCCGAAACCCCAATGTTTGTCCTTATCGCATCAGGTACTTCCTGATTCAAATGATCAATTGGGTGCCCCCGGAGAGGTCTTTGGCTGAAACCCCAATGTTTGTCGTTATCGTATCTGGTTTTTCCTGATTCTGACGATCGATTGGGTGCCCCAAGAGAGGTCTTTGGCTGAAACCCCAATGTTTGTCGTTATCGCATCTGGTACTTCCTGATTCTGATGATCACTTGGGTGCCCCCGGAGAGGTCTTTGGCCGAAACCCCAATGTTTGTCGTTATCGCATTAGGTACTTCCTAATTCTGACGATCAATTGGGCGCCCCTAGAGAGATCTTTGGTTGAAACCCCAATGTTTGTCGTTATCGCATCAGGTACTTCCAGATTCTGACGATCAATTGAGTGCCCCCGGAGAGGTCTTTGGCTGAAACCCCAATGTTTGTCGTTATCGCACCAAGTACTTCCTGATTCTAACGATTAGTTAAGTGCCACTGGAGAGCTCTTTGGCTGAAATCCCAATGTTTGTCGTTATCGCATCAGGTACTTCCTGATTCTGACGATCAATTGGGTGCTCCTGGAGAGGTCTTCGGCTGAAACACCAATGTTTGTCGTTATCGCATCAGGTACTTCCTGATTCTGATGATCAATTGGGAACCTCTGGAGAGGTCTTTGGCTGAAACCCCAATGTTTGTCATTATCGCATCAGGTACTTCCTGATTCTGACGATCAATTGGGTGCCTCCGGAGAGGTCTTTGGCTGAAACCCCAATGTTTGTCATTATCGCATTAGGTACTTCCTGATTCTGACGATCAATTGGGTGCCCCCGTAGAGGACTTTAGTTGAAACCCTAATGTTTGTCGTTATCGCATAAGGTACTTCCTGATTCTGACGATCAATTGGGTGTCTGACATTCTTCACATCTGAGATTTCAGATGCTACACGAATGACTTTCATTCTTCACATCTGGGGATTCCAGATGCTACGCAAACGAATTGGAGCGGTCATTGTATTGTCCAAGGGGCAGCTACTAGCTCATTGGTCGGACGATCAACTTGGCAGGCTATTTCAATTTTAGGAACTTGAAGCTTTAAACCTACGACTTGGGAAGGTGCCCCTTGACAAAGGTTATAGCTCCCTCATTTATTTTTCATAGCGCTTGCTCATTGTTTGAATCTTTGTGACTCCTCCCATTCACTTTTCAAGGCAGTGCTTTTCTATTTTCATATTTTGTGTGTTGATATTCATAGCATTTGGCACTTGAACTAGTGTTGTTGGGGTCGCTATGTTTCGTCAGATTTCGCAAGAACAAACGCTCGACAGATGGCCTGCAATATGAAATCAACTTTTAAATAAGTTTTGATTTGACACATAATTTGGCAAGCTAGAAATTCATTCAAACAGACATGCTCTTAATCGTAGAGCTAATGTTCTGTGCATCACTTGCGCATTATTACAGACTGTTTACAAGAATTTTTGAATATAACAGAAAGTAAAACATGAAGTAAAGCATGAACTAAAGCAGGAAAAGAGCATGAAGTAAAGCAGTGGCGATGTTTATCGCTTATTCTGAGCCATTGAAATTGAAGCACAAACAACGATCATTAGTTGATGATCAGCCTTGGCATGGTTTGAGAAAAAGCTTCGTTGCTTGTTGCTGCCTGGCCCTGGGGAGTCGGAGCAGCATTTGAGGACTGTGGATTTTTCACGTATTGTTGCAGACAATTCTTCCTAATCATCTCTTCAATCAGTGATTTCATATGCCTACACTCATTGGTGTTGTGGCCTGGCTGATTATGGAATCGGCGGAACTTTCTAGAGCTCGCTCGCTTGCTGCTTACTCTCTGAGGCTCTGGAATCGGATAATCCTCGATATCTTTCATTGTTGCGAATATGTTTTCCAAATAGACTTGCATAGCAAGGTCAACAATGGAATCATAGTTCATTGTTCTAGATAAAGCCGCGAAAGAAGCAGACTGGATTAGGAGTTTTTTGGAAGACATTCCAAATTGGAAAAAACCAGTACCTCCAATATGTATACATTATGACAGTCACTCTGTTATAGGAAGGGAAAATAATACATTGTATAATGGTAAGTCTCGACATATTCGTCACAGAAATAAAACCATAAGACAACTTCTCTCTAATGGAGTTATCACTATAGACTATGTAAGGTCAAAGGATAACATAGCGGATCCACTAACAAAAGGCTTGCCAAGAGAGAAAGTTCAAACCTTGTCGATGGGAATGGGCTTAAGACCTATGAACTAAAAGTTATCTAATATACAAAAACCCCTCCTAGTGGACTAAAGATCCCAAGATCTAGGTTCAAAGGGACAACTAAGTTTTAGATAAACTTGGCGGCACTGTTAAATACAAACCATTTCTAGGATAAGTTAACGCACAACCCGTCGGAGAATAAGATAAGCTGGGCTTTTAATTATGTCTATATTATGGTGTTATAAAGAACCGAGTGGGGTATTACAGGATATTCTTTATAGAACCGCCTATGTAAGTGCGAAGGCGCCGCTTCAAGAAGAACTGTAAGGTCGAATTCTTCAAGCACTCATGAAACCAAGGCGGTGTTCATGGGAAAAACGAACACAAACAGAGAACCTAGGAGTTAAAGAAAATTTATCATGTGTTATCCTTATAGACTTACACAAACGGCTTATAGTTCTATGTGACGGCTCGCCCCGCACCAGCCGACATTTCCCTTAAAGTGCATTGTGCCAATGTCCAACCAGCACGGAACGATCTTCAGAAGAAAAGAAAGAAGACGATGAATCAACAAAGAACCTGTAGTATATCTCACAGCGCATGGAACAAAATATAATAATAACATAACTTGATATAAAATAGGCGAGATAGTGTATAAGCTGAAAACTAAACCATCATAGCAGCGGAAAATTTAAAATACAGCTTATGATCCAAACCATCTTTATTACAGTTTTAAAAAAACTATCTCTAAAGAAAAATAGAAAGGTACACTACTAATGCCCAAAGTAGTGACCAGTAAACAACACAGGGAGAATATACGTAGATAATACGTGGGAGCCTCCTGCTCGTCTTCAGACAACTACTCGTGCATAACCAGCTAACCTGTTTCTAGTCTACTCGTTTAGGAGCACCCAGAGTAATAAGAAGAGACATAAAACTCTGGGTCAGACAAAAAGTCTGGTATGAGTGATAAGCATCAAAAATAGAACAATAACAGTTATATAGAACCAATGCTGGTCCTCGACCTGCAACCAAAGAGTTAGCACAACATGATGTACAATACTCCAAGGTGACACTAACACATGGTATGAAAATAAAGGGGAGGGGGTGTGCATGTCATGATGATAGCAAACATCAAACATAGCAATCATTCTCACATCACTCACTCAGTGCGTAAAGTGTACGATATCTACCACTTTGATCACCCAAATTCTTTATTATGATCACTCTACCCAATGGAGTCATAATGGCTCCACTGCACTGATCCATAGCCACTAATCCTTTGCTATGTTCACTCTACCCCATGGAGTCATGACAACTCCACTGCACTGGGTCATAGCCCTGCTACGACCACTCTGCCCCCATGGAGTCATGACAACTCCACTGCACTGATCCATAGCCGCTAATCCATCCCTCAGTGGTGAGTCAAAGCTATAGGCATCGATAACCCCTTTGCACACGTCCCGCAGCAAAGTCCAATCATGAAGTCAACTCGTTAGTTCCTGTCTGGATCCTGAGTCACCACTTCTCATTTCGACTGCCTTTGCATCTTGGGTTTTTGGTCATCATTCCCGTTTGTCTCGTAGCTCCAAGATTTCATACATGTTCACACTTTAGTTCAGATATGTGCGGTTCGTGGTTTCCTAGACTGGGCCGTGATCTGCTCGTGGACATCTTCTTCTGGGTCGGTTCATGACATTTCATAACCTCCGGCGCGTGGTTAGCTTCCACGGATCACTCTGGTATCGGCTCGTGGTCCTTCTTGCATATTCCTCATGGTCGCCTTCCTAGGGTTCACCCTCTTCCTCTCGGTCGCCCTCTTAGGGTTCGCCCTATTCCTGATGGTCGCCCTCCTAGGGTTCGCCCTCTTCCTCATGCTTGCCCTCCTAGGGTTCGCCCTCTTCCTCATGCTCGGGGTGTGAGGATGCTTCACGATCCTAGGGGTCGGGTCGTGAGGATGCTTCACGATCCTAGGGGTCGGGTCGTGAGGTTGCTTCACGAACGAGATACTGTACTATTTTCTGCAACTTTTCATGTGAGCTATTTACACCATACGACGACGTTTTTGATCATTCCAACTTTGCTAAACAATCATGAAGCATTCCAAACAGTAATAGCAACATACATAATCAACCATAAACACCAAAACAACAATCTAACATGTTAATATGGATCAACATACCCAAAACCGATGTTTTCCCCTTAATCGTGTTTAAGCATAACTAATGATAGGATTAGCAAAACATATCCAAATTAATCCAAATTTCTAACAGAGGCTTAAAATAATATTTAAGAATCTCTAAACATTTTTCAAGAATTTAATCATGTATAATTTCGCTAATTAACAATAATCACCCCTAATTAGCCGTAATTAGTGAAAAACAATGCAAATCACTCACCTTAGCCACAAATAAACTATAGATCTGAACTATTTTACTGTTATGGCGCTGTTTCCAATGCAACACAGCAGCTCCAACTCTGATTTGATGCTAATCTACCTTGATTTGGTGTAGATAAATATAATGCGTGATTAGGAAGCGATTTGGGATGAATTTAGAAGGTGGAGGCCGTTGCTAGGGTTGAAGGTTGTAAGTGGCGGCTGAAAAATGACAAAAGAAGGGTTTCTCTAGCCCCTTTCAGCCTTTAAATACCCCTAATCCCGAAATCCTTAATGGACCTAGCTACTAATTACCCAATTAAGCCCAATTAAGCTGATTTTCACCTTCCAAACCTTGTTTCAGCCATATCTCCCAAACGGTAAGTCCATTTGGCTAATGTGACCACTCTTCGGAAAGGTAAACCATCATCCGGATCTAAAAGTGGTTTCAAGTCAAAAATTCTTTCCAATCAAAAGTTATGGGCAAACAAGATTTGCCAAGGGCAAAACGGTCATTTAAAAATCGACAAAAATCATGAACATGGGAAATAACTCCAATAGTCGTTCCCTAAAGTTACACGACCATACGACCTCATATGAAAATAAAATAAATATTCTATAATCCTCCAATGCGTAGAATGCGGGTCGTTACATTCTCCCCCTTAAGAAATTTCGCCCCCGAAATTCCTAATCAAAACATACAAGGGTCTCGCATGCCTAATAGTCATTAACAAACAATCAAACACACATAATAACACAACAAGTCTATTCTAGCATGCGGTTAACTAACAAGGTAATAACTATCGCTATTAAAATCTTACCAGGCAAAGAGTTCTAGATGCGACTTCCTTATGCTCTCCTCTGTTTCTCAAGTACAGTCATTTTCATTCTCGCCCCACTGAACCTTGACCAGTTTCACCGTCTTCCTTCGAAGTTGCTTTGTATCGTGCTCGACAATACGGATCGGCTTGCGGTCCCCAACTGCCTCGGGTTCTCCTTCAATTTCATCCAACTGATCCAGTGCAATAGTCATGATGGGGTCGTGTACGAACTTCCTTAACTGGGAAACATGAAATATGTTGTGAACTCCTGCCAGCTTGTTTGGTAACTCAACTTTATATGCCAAATTCCCAACTTGTTCGAGAACTGGGAATAGACCAACAAATCTTGGTGCTAACTTGCCTCTCCTACCAAATCGAATCACGCTCTTTAACGGAGAAATCTTGACAAACACCAAGTCGCCAACGGAGAATTTTAAATCTCTTCATCCCTTATCAGCATAACTCTTCTGCCTATCTTGGGCAGCCTTCATTCGCTGTTGGATAATCTTGATCTTGCTTGAAGTTTCTTTTATTACATCTGGCCTAAGCACAAAATTCTCACCAGCTTCCAGCCAATATGATGGTAAGTTGCACGGTCTTCCGTACAAAGCTTCAAATGGAGCCATACTAATACTGGACTGATAGCTATTATTATATGAAAACTTAACCAGATGCAAATGGTCATCCCATGATCCACCAGAATCCAATATACAAGCTCTTAAGTGATCCTCCAATATACGATTCACTCTCTCAATCTGATTGTCAGTTTGAGGATGGTACGCGGTACCGAGGTGTAATTCTGACCCTAAAGCCTCTTGTAAGTTCTTCCAAAACCTAATAGTAAACAATGGATCTCGGCCGCTCACAATGCCTTTGGGTACTCCATGAAATCTCACTATCCATTTCATATACAGTTCCGCTAATTTAGCTGTCATTCTATTCGACTTGACCGGTATGAACCTTGCACTCTTGGTCAATCGATCTACAATCACCCAAATACTATCATGACCCGATCTCATCCTCGACAACCCATCAATGAAATCCATTGAGACTTGTTCCCATTTCCATTCCGGAATCTCGAATGGTTGTAACAAACCACTAGGTTTCTTTTGCTCAGCTTTAACTAGCTGGCAATTCATGCATTTGGATATAAACTTCCCAACATCTCTTTTCATCCCTTACCAGTAGTAGGTCTGCTTCATATCTCGATACATTTTGTTACCACTAGGATGTATAGTCAGTTTTGAGTGATGGCATTTTCTAAGCACTTCATATCTCAATCCATTGACACTGGGCACAACTAGTCTCCCATTCTTTCTAAGCCATCCATCTCGATCAAGCCCATACTTTTTCATCTCCTTGTCGATTCCCATTTCCAACTTAGAGATGGTTTCTAATAGATTAGGATCGTCCCTCTGACCGGAACCAATCCGCTCAATCAAAGTGGGTCTGATCGTCAAACTTTCCAACATTACTGGATCTAATTCGCACTTTGGTCTGAAATCATACCCTAAGTTGCTTTCATTCAAGAAACATAGCCCTAAACTGGCATGTCTTCTACTCAATGCATCAGCTACTGCATTGCCCTTTCCTGGTGTAAATGCGATATCGAAATCATAGGAAGCCAAGAATTCTAACCATCTCTACTGACGGAGAATTAGATCCTTCTGAGAGAAAAGAATTCTAACCATCTTCAACACGAACACAATCGTTGCCAATTCCATTGGGTAGGATATCTTTTCTCATGCGGTTTCAGTTGCCGACTGACGTAAGCTACTACCCTACCACCTTGCATTAATACAACACCTAGTCCGATACCACATGCATCTGTGTATACCGTCATCTCTTCATTCCCTTTAGGAATAACTAACACTGGCGCACCCATCAACTTTTCCTTTAGAATGTTGAATGCATTTTCACATCTTTCGTCCCAGACGAAAGCTTGATTCTTCTTGGTTAACTGAGTTAATGGTGCCGCTATCTTAGAGAAGTCCTGGATGAACTTACGATAATATACAGCTAACTCTAAGAAACTCTTCACATCTGTTGCATTTTTGGGCGTAGATCAATCTTGCACCGTAGCCACCTTCGCAGGGTCCACAGCAATACCATTCTCTGAAACAACATGGCCTAAGATTATCACTTCCCTCCTCCAGAAGTGACACTTAGAAAATTTTCGCTTTCAATTGGTGTTTTATCAACACCTCCATCACTATCCTTAAATGTTCCTTGTGTTCTTCCTCTGTCCTTGAGTAAACAAGGATATCGTCCACAAACACAAGAACAGACTTATTCAATTGATCCCTGAACACCCTATTCATAAGGTCCACAAAATATGCTGGTGCATTGGTCAACCCGAACGGCATGACCAACCACTCATAGAATCCAGACGGCGTCTGAAAGGCCGTTTTAGGAATACTCTCAACTGCTACTCAGAGCTGGAGAAATTGTAACACCCCACCTCCGCCAGGGTGGCTCTTGCAAGCAACTCTGACTTTGGTGGGGCGTTTTAAAACAAGGTAAATATGCATGATGATATAGCAAGGCAGGACATGACATATATATATATATAAAGAAACAGAGTAAGTAGATAAAACAGCAGAAGATTTTTAAACCATTTCAAAACACAAGTCTGGTACATCAAAAATGTCAATTTCCCAAATAAACAAGTCTAGTACATAAAATAACATCATCTGAAACTGAAAAGGAAAACATAAAAGTAGCTATCCCCAAGGTGGAAAAACCATAGCGAGCTCAAGTCCAAAGCATACATGAGCTATCCAAGAAAGCAGCTAAGGTCCAAGCTAGGCTCCTGTATTCCCTCCCTGAGAACCTGGGGGGGGGGGGGAACGGAAGAAAAGAGGCGAAAGAAAACAGGTCAGTCAAAAAGACTGAGTAAGCCCTGCTACGATCAGTCTATAAACTAATAAAGTTAACATCATGATGGAAACTGAGATGATCATAGATAACAACATACTGGCATGATAAATTAACTACAAGATAGATAGAGGTGTCATCGCATAAACAAGGTTAAGTTTTGCACCACGGTGTACTAGCAAACCAACATAACAGGTATTGATCCCTTGGCCCAAGCTTTGACCCAATAACATGAAGTGACCTTAATATAAGGTCCAACCAAACGGTCTAGTCGATCGGCTCCCTATAAGCCTAACACGTCAAGTGTTGGTGTCCATACGGCCCACATATGGATGTAGTCAGACTGTGCTGGGTCCACCTTCGGGTGTATCAAGCCCTCGGGTGTCAACCCCAGACACTGAAGCAATAATGCACAGTCCAAATCTACTGGTACCCGTGCCTCGAGTTTGTCCAATACCGGATTACGTGCACGTCCGTAGCCCGCCTGGACCCGCACCGCTGTACCACTCAGCCGTCGCTTTGGTCGCTTACATCCGTCCAGTAATCGTGCCCCGCCCTAGCCTAGCCTCTAGGGTTGTAATGATACCAAACTGGGATTACTGCTGGAACAGACCACGTTGCTAGGGTTTCCTAAGAGGGTTAAGTGCGATTTAACCCTTCACTAATCATGGATTAAATTGGTTAAGTGTAACCGACAGTTCACAACTTAACCCCATTTCAATCCCTAAACCCCCAATTGGATTAAATTGGTTAAGTGTAACCGACAGTTCACACTTAACCCCATTTCAATCCCTAAACCCCCAATTGGATTAAATTGGTTAAGTGTAACCGACAGTTCACACTTAACCCCATTTCAATCCCTCGAATCCCCAATTGGATTAAATTGGTTAAGTGTAACCGACAGTTCACACTTAACCCCATTTCAATCCCTCGAATCCCCAAATGGATTAAATTGGTTAAGTGTAACCGACAGTTCACACTTACCCCCATTTCAATCCCTCGAATCCCCAAATTGGTTAAGTATTAGTGGACCCTGACTTAACCCTAATCATGAGGCATTAATTAATTTAATGCACCTTAACCTCTCACATTAGACCTTGTTGTGGTTACTAGTTAGGCCGGGCGGGTCCGGGTAGCTTTACACCACAACTTGGTCTAACCTCGGGTCTTGGCACCACATGACCAACTTCTCACATTGGGTCCTATTGTTTGTAGCCACTAGTTAAGCCGGTCGGTTCCGGGTAGAATTACGCTACAAACTCAACCCAACCTCGAGTTGGCCACACTTATGTTTTCTAAGTGTCATGTCCACTTTATTTCAAAACATAATTACAAGTCAACAAATACTTGGGTAGACCTAACTTAATAGGTAAATTCCCAAGGGGTAGACCTAACTTAATAGGTAAATTCCCAATCTTATATTTTCATGTATTTTAAGTTTACCCAAACCCCCCAACGTCATTCTATCGCTTACATATTCGTAATAACGCATAAAGGATAGGAAGAGGGAACTTGGCACAACATACATGATGAACTTGCATATCACAACAAACATGCATAACATGTTAGACTTGCATAACTTAGCATAGTGAACTTGCATATTACCATAAACATGCATAACATGTTAAACTTGCATAACTTAGCATAGTGAACTTGCATATTACCATAAACATGCATAACATGTTAAACTTGCCTAACATGGCATAGGGGACTTGCATAAACATGCATAACTTGTCAAACGTGCACAACATGTCATTGTGAACTTGCATAAGCATGCATAACTTGTCAAACGTGCACAACATGTCATTGTGAACTTGCATAAGCATGCATAACTTATTAAACATGCATAACATGGCATAGTGAACTTGCATAAACATGCATAACTCATTTAACTTGCAAATCATGGCTTAGTGAACTTGCATAAACATGCATATCTTATTAATCTTGCAAATCATGGCTTGGTGAACTTGCATAAACATGCATAACTCATTTAACTTGCAAATCATGGCATAGTGAACTTGCATAAACATGCATAACTCATTTAACTTGCAAATCATGGCTTAGTGAACTTGCATAAACATGCATAACTCATTTAACTTGCAAAAATCCCAACTTGCATCACATATTAACTTTAGAGTTTCTAAAATGAAGGTAAGAGGGCTTACAATGCTTATGCGGACTCAAATAAGTCTAGCAAATGTAAGAGACCCCTTATGCAACAAAATAAAACCCCAAAATGCAAGCAAACTTGATCAAGACTCCTCCTTTATGATGACAATGGAGAAACAAGACTTTAATGCAAGCTAAAGAGGATCATACAAGCCTAAATACACTTGTATGCATGGAAACCTCTTAGGGATTTGTTTAGGAATTGTATGAAGAGAGTGGAGGCCATGAGAGTTTTGATTTTGGCATAGTTTAGTTGCTAGAATGAATAATGAGTGATTTAGGGTAGGTTAGGGTCTTATTTATAGATTAGGCTAGTGATTTAGACCATAGGATTAACCCTAGGTTGAATTAGGTCCATCAGATTTCGGAATTCTCCAGAACCAAGCCACAAGACCAAGCCCAAATCAAAATGGTGCGCCAGGCAAAACTGCCTGGCCACCCCCTGTCGACAGGGCTGTCGACAGGGCAGTCGACACCCTGGGGACCCTGTCGACAGGCCTGTCGACATGCGGGTCCTGGCGGGAATTTTCCCGCCTGCGCCAGTTTGCCCTAACCTTTGTTTTTAATTTCAAATTTTAAATCTGTTTTTACTTAGGAATTTTCTGAAAACTTCAATGGGCCTTAACTGGGTCATACGGACTCCGATTTTCGAAAACTCGGACTCTATTTCGCGTATTTTTCCGAGACGAACGCAATGGCATAGCCCGTTTCCCTTGATTCACATTTTATAATTAAATTCTGCCTCAATTTATGTTATAACAGGTTATTGAAAATACGGGTTGTTACAGAAATCCTATCGCGAGGTCCAACTGGGAGAACACTCTTGCTCCTTCCAGTTGATCAAACAAATCATCTATCCGTGGGAGAGGATACTTATTACTCCTAGTCACTTTATTCAACTCGCGATAGTCTACACACTAACGAAGGGAACCATCTGCCTTGATGGCAAATACAACTGGTGCTCCCCACTCTGAGACACTTCTTCTAATGGATCCCTTCTTCAAAAGCTCGCTTACATGCACCCCGAACTCTCACTGCTCCCTTCGCGCCATACGATGAAGTGGCAATACTATAGTTCTGGAATCTTTCACTAAATCAATACGGAACTCAATCTTTCGGTGTGGTGGAAGTCCGGTCACTTCCTCGAAGACATCCGGATACTGGCCAGCAATGGGCACATCTGACAACTCATCATGCGGGATGTCGAGGGAATTTAGAAAACTTGCCATCAACCCATCACTAGGTAGACCACTAAACACTACCCTCCACCCATTATCCACTCTAATTGTCACCAAAAATCCCTCACAGTCTACCACCACCCCATATCTTTGGAGACAACCGACTCCCAAAATAATGCCAAACCCAGTAAAGCCCAAAACAAAGCAATCACAAACAAACATGCATCCATGACTCGATAAGCCACATTACGACAAATCATGCTAAGGCTAGTCGAACCACCTATTGGGTTCGTTACGACTAAAGGTCTATCGACAAGCTCGGGTTCCAATTCCAACCTACCTACCAGGTCACTAGATACGAAGGAATGAGAAGCCCCAATATCAAACAAAACTCGAACAGGAACATCATAAACAAAAAGCATACCTTGAATAATGACGCCGTTTCCTTTCTGCGCTGCGGTTGGGGCATTCAACGAATAAGGTACAGCATTAATAGCATATTCTTTCACAATCTGATTCTCTTTAGGAGTTTGTGGACATTTATCCTTGTGATGTCCCACTTGGCCTCAATTGCAGCACTTCCTGTCCGCTGGCTTGGCCCGACATTCTTTGGCATAATGGCCCTTCTTGCCACAGCTAAAGCACTCAACATCTTTCTCATCCCTTTTTTTCTGACCATCCTTAGTCTGATTTTGCTTGCTTTTATTCTGAGAATTGTTCTTGCCTCCACCGCTTGCCTGCAGCTTTGGCCCCTTTGCAGATGCAACAGCGACTTCAGTCTTGGGCTTAGGATAAAGGCTCTCTGATCTCAATGTTTTCCCAACAATCGATTCAAAAGTCCCATCAATATGGTTTATAAGCCTTTCCCCCAAGTACCCATCTAAGCTAGTTATGAACTTCTTGTTCTTCTTCTTGGCAGTGTCGATAAGAGATAATCCATACTTTGATAAAGTATCGAACTCAGCAATATATTCCAAGACTGACCTACCATTCTGTTTAAGCTCCAAGAACTTCCTTAAAAACTCTGACTTCTGGGTAGCTGGGATGAACTTATCCCCGAATCGGCCTTAAACTAATCCCAAGTAACTTGATCCTCAGGAGTAGCTGTCTTAATAGCATTCCAACAATTCATTGCCTGTCCTTGCAGCTGATGGGATGCTAGCCTTCTCTTCATCATATCCTCGATACCTAAATCTTCGAAGATGCGCTCACAGCTCTCAAGCCAATCCTGAACTTCTGTAGCCGATTCCGTTCCGTGGAACGGCTTCCTACCAAGACTAGTGTAATCCTTGCAAAGCTTGGCGAAATCAGCTCTAGGCGCCTGCACGGCTGCACCACCACCATTGGCAGCATTAGGAACTGAAATCTGAGCATCCCTAAGCATCTCTCTCATGAAGTCAGTGAACATCGTTCTCATATCAGGAGCATTCATATTATTGGCTCCTCTACCAGTACCCCTCATATGTCAGCTCATCGCCAAATCTGTAAAGAGAAAACGATTAACCATCTTCATAGTGATGTCAGTGTAGTGCGACTTCATCCTTATACTCATACTAATAGTATGTATATATAACTTTTGAAAACCAAAATATCAAAAATACGCGCTCTCATATACGTATACTATCTCTCCCTGGTGTCTTTCCCTAGGTTAACTACGCAACCTAGAGCTCTGATACCAAGTGTGATGGCCTGCCCCGCACCAGTCGACATTTCCCTTGAAGTGTTTTGTGCCAATGTCCAATCAGCATGGGACAGTCGTCAGAAGAAAAGAAAGAAGACGATGAATCAACAAAGAACCTGTAGTATATCTCACATCGCATGGAACAAAATATAATAATAACATAACTTGATATAAAACAGGCGAGATAGTGTATAAGCTGAAAACTAAACCATCATAGCAGCGGAAAATTTAAAATACAGCTTATGATCCCAACCATATTTATTACAATTTTAAAAAAAGTGTCTCTAAAGCAAAATAGGAAGGTACACTACTAACACTCAAAGTAGTGACCAGTAACAACACAGGGAGAATATATGTAGATAATACGTGGGAGCCTCTTGCTCGTCTCCGGACAGTTACTCGTGCATAACCAGCTAACCTGTCTTTAGTCTGCTCGTTTAGGAGCACCCAGAGTTATAAGAAGAGACATAAAACTCAGGGTCAGACAAAAAAGTCTGGTATGAGCAATAGGCATCAAAAATAGAACAATAACAAGTATACATAACCATAACTGAGCCTGGACCTACAATCAAAGATTTAGCACAACAGGATGTACAATACTCTAAGATGACACTAACACATGGTATGAAAATAAAGGGGAGGGAGTGTGCATGTCATGGTGATAGCAAACATCAAACTTAGCAATCAACCTCACATCGCACACTCAGTGCGTAAAGTGTACAATATCTACCACTTTGATCACCCAATTCTTTGCTATGATCACTCTGCCCCATGGAGTCGTAACGGCTCCACTGCACTAATCTATAGCCATTAATCCTTTGCTATGTCCACTCTGCCCCCATGGAGTCATTACAACTCCACTGCACTGGCTCATAGCCCTGGTACGGTCACTCTGCCCCATGGAGTCATGACAACTCCACTGCACTGATCCATAGCCGCTAATCCATCCCTTAGTGGTGAGTCAAAGCTATAGGCATCGATAACCCCTTTGCACACATCCCGCAACAAAGTCCAATCATGAAGTCAACTAGTTAGTTCCCGTCTGGATCCTGAGTCACCACTTCTCATTTCGACTACCTTTGCATCTTCGGTTTTTGGTCATCATTCTCGTTTGTCTCATAGCTCCAAGCTTCCATACATGTTCACAATTTAGTTCAGATATGTGCAGTTCGTGGTTTCCCAGTCTGGGTTGTGGTCTGCTCGTGGACATCTTCTTCTGGGTCGGTTCGTGACGTTTCATAACCTCCGGCTCGTGGTTAGCTTCCACGGCTCGCTCTGGCATCGGCTCGTGGTCCACCTTGCATATTCCTCACATTCTCCCTCCTAGGTTTCGCCCTCTTCCTCAAGCTTGCCCTACTAGGGTTCGCCCAATTCCTCACAGTCGCCCTCCTAGGGTTCGCCCTCTTCCTTACGGTCGCCCTCCCAGGGTTCGCCCTATTCCTCACGGTCGCCCTCCTAGGGTTCGCCCTCTTCCTCACGCTCGCCCTTCTAGGGTTCCCCCTATTCCTCACGCTCTTCCTCCTAGGGTTCACCCTCTTCCTCACGCTCGGGTTGTGAGGGTGCTTCACGATCCTAGGGGTCGGGTCGTGAGGATGCTTCACGAACGGGATACTGTACTATTCTCTACAACTTTTCCTACGAGCTATTTACGCCATACGACGGTGTTTTTGACCATTACAACTATGCTAAACAATCATGAAGCATTCCAAACAGTAATAGCAACATACATAATCAACCATAAATACAAAACAACAATCTAACATGTTAATATGGATCAAACATACCCAAAACCCATGTTTTCCCGTTAATCATGTTTAAGCATAACTAATGATAGGATTAGAAAAACATATCCAAATTAACCCAAATTTCTAACAAAGGCTTAAAATAATATTTAAGAGTCTCTAAGCATTTTTCCAGAGTTTAATCATGTATAATTTCGCTAATAGCAATAATCACCCCTAATTAGCCGTAATTAGTGAAAAACAATGCAAATCACTCACCTTAGCCACAAATAAACTATAGATCTGAACTATTCTACAGTTATGGCGCTATTTCCAATGCAACACAATAGCTCTAACTCTGATTTGATGCTAATCTTCCTTGATTTGGTATAGATAAAGCTAATGCACGATTAGGAAGCGATTTGGGATGAATTTAGAAGGTGGAGGCCATTGTTAGGGTTGAAGGTTGTAAGTGGCGGCTGAAAAATGAAAAAAGAAGGATTTCTCTAACCCCTTTCAACCTTTAAATATCCCTAATCGCGAAATCCTTAATGGACCTAGCTGCTAATTACCCAATTAAGCCCAATTAAACGGTTTTTCACCCCCCAAAACTTGTTTTAGCCATATCTCCCAAACAGTAAGTCCGTCTGGCTAATGTGACCTCTACGGAAAGGTAAACCATCATCTGGGTCTAATGGAAGTGGTTTCAAGTCAAAAATCCTTTCCAATAAAAAATTATGGGAAAAACAAGATTTGCCAGGGGCAAAACGGTCATTTAAAAATCGAAAAAAATCGTGAACATGGGAAATGACTCTAATAGTTATTCCCCAAAGTTACACGATCATACAACCTCATATGAAAATAAAATAAATATCCTACGATCCTCCTATGCGTAGAATGCGGGTCGTTACATTCTCTCCCATTAAGAAATTTCTCCCCCGAAATACCTAAATCAAAACATACAAGGGTCCCGCATGCCTGACAGTCATTTACAAACAATCAAACACATATAATAACACAACAAGTCTATCCTAGCATGAGGTTTACTAACAAGGGAATAACTATCGCTATTAAAATCTTACTAGGCATAGAGTTCTGGATGCGACTTCCTTATGCTCTCTTCTGTTTCCCAAGTACAGTCATTTTCATTCTCGCCCCACTGAACCTTGACCAGTTTCACCGTCTTCATTCGAAGTTGTTTTGTATCGTGCTCGACAATACGGATCGGCCTGCGGTCTCCAACCGCCTCGGGTTCTACTTCAATATCATCCAACTGATTCAGTGAAATAGTCATATCGGAGTCGTGTACGAACTTCCTTAACTGGGAACCATGAAATACGTTGTGAGCTCCAGTCATCTTGTCTGGTAACTCAACTTTATATGCCAAATTCCCAACTTGTTCGAGAACTGGGAATGGACCAATGGAGAATTTTAAATCTCTTCGTCTCTTACCAGCATAACTCATTTGCCTATCTTAGGCAGCCTTCATTCGCTGTTGGATAACCTTGATCTTGTTTGAAGTTTCTCTTATCACATCTGGCCCAAGCACAAACTTCTCACCGATTTCCAGCCAACATGATGGTGAGTTGCAACGTCTTCCGTACAAAGCTTCAAACGGAGCCACACCAATACTGGACTAATAGCTATTGTTATATGCAAACTCAAGCAGATGCAAATGGTCATCCCATGATCCACCAAAATCCAATATACAAGGTCTCAAGAGATCCTCTGATATACGATTCACTCTCTCAGTCAGACCGTCGGTTTGAGGATGGTACGCGGTACCGAGGTGTAATTCTGACCCTAAAGCCTCTTGTAAGCTCTTCCAAAACCCACTAGTAAAAAACGGGTCTCGGTCGCTCACAATGCCTTTGGGTACTCCATGAAATCTCACTATCCATTTCATATACAGTTCCGCTAACTTAGCTGCCATTCTATTCGACTTGACCGGTATGAACCTTGCACTCTTGGTCAATAGATCTACAATCACCCAAATACTATCATGACCCGATCTCATCCTCGGCAACCCATCAATGAAATCCATTGAGACTTGTTCCCATTTTCATTCCGGAATCTCGAATGGTTGTAACAAACCACTAGGTTTCTTTTGTTCAGCTTTAACTAGCTGGCAATTCATGCATTTGGATATAAACTTCCCAACATCTCTTTTCATCCCTTACTAGTAGTAGGTCTGCTTCATATCTCGATACATTTTGTTACCACTGGGATGTATAGTCAGTTTTGAGTGATGGCATTTTCTATGCACTTCATATCTCAATCCATTGACACTGGGCACAATTAGTCTGCCATTCTTTCTAAGCCATCCATCTCGATCAAGCCCATACTTTTTCATCTCTTTGTCGATTCCCATTTCCAACTTAGAGATGGTTTCTAATAGATTAGGATCGTCCCTCTGATCGGAACCAATCCGCTAAATCAAAGTGGGTCTGATCGTCAAACTTGCCAACATTACTGGATCCAATTCGCATTTTGGTCTGAAATCATACGCTGCGATATAATCCAGTTGCTTCCATCCAAGAAACATAATCCCTAAACTGGCATGTCCTCTACTCAATGCATCAGCTACCGCATTGCCCTTTCCTGGTGTATATGCGATATCGAAATCATAGGAAGCCAAGAATTCTAACCATCTCTGCTGACGGAGATTTAGATCCTTCTGAGAGAATAGATACTTTAACGATTTATGATCGGTAAACAACTCGAATCTTTCTCCCAAGAGATTTGTGCATTAATTCACTACTTATACTAAGGCATGATATGTTATATTAAAAGAAAAGAAGAGATGGGAGAGATGAGGCATTAGTATGAACTATGGCATGATAAGCATTCACATTTATATTTAATGGTCAAAAGATACGGCCTTGGGCCTTGGGGATTTTGGGGTCTCGTGATCATTTGAGCCTCCAAATGCCGCTACGCTGCAAAACCACTATATTTTTGAATTCGGCTGCGCAAATGTCAATGGAAATGTCTGTTTGTAAAGGGTTGCAACCTTTCTAATAGTCATAGCCATTGCAATTCAAAAAGAAGCACCTATTCATAAAAGGATGCCTCATTCCAGGCTATATATATAGTTTGTGAAAATCAAATCAATATCAGTTTTTTCTGGTTTCTCTCCTGTGTTTCTTCTTCTCCATTTCTCTATTTGCAATAAACAAATACAAAAACTATCTTGTGTTCGTCGTAACTCTGCGATTGTAGCGTAACATTGCAGAGAAAGATCCATTTCACCCTTGAGAGACGGTTGCTCGATCGCGTTACGCGCCGTAGAGGGAGCAATTTCATTTCAAAGGAACAACACTCGCTGGACTCGGATATTAATCGGTACTATTTCTTTTACTTCCATGCATTCTTACTATTTTATATAATTCCCTTGCAAAAATGTAATTGATATTTGTTGTTGCAAATTGCAATATCATTAAGTCAATATTGCTTACGCTTAAAAAGCATTACTGTTCATAGAAATGGTCATCTACCGTTTTGGTTAATTGGTTTCTAACAGTTTTACTCGTTGTTGTTACATTAAAGCATATATTTATGATTTTGTTTGCATTTTAAAACAAAAATTTATTTTCATGACTATCTGTGTTAAGGTCCACCCATACTGATTTTCTGCTCTTGCATTATGCTCCAACAAAAGGAGAAAAAATATGCACGATAATCTAATATATTGAAAAGACTGCATTTGGAACCAGTGGTGTGTTATTTCTTAGATAAAATCACTTGTCAACTAAAATATGTCGATTCGATTCTTCTATCTATTTAGTTGCATTTACTATTGTTTGCTTCTTATTTAGTTTAGGTAAGCTTTGAATGTTTTGTTGTTATCTTAAAATTATTAGGTACTTGCATATGGTAATTGTAATGTAAGAGGTTGTTATATCTAAAGGTTAAAATAGTGTATAGTAGTAAACCAGCAGTGCAAGATTATTTTGTTTCAGTCTTTCATGGTTTTAATTGCGATAAGTGAAAATAACATTCATTTTTTTACGTAGTAAAGAAATGACAAAGGAGAGGTGATATAGAACGGGCAATCACTAATAAGAACGCAAATGAACTTATTAGAAAAAAGCCCTGGTGATGGCTATAAAATCTAAGGCAAATAAGCTTTTGGTAAATCTCTAGGAGAGGAACTAAAGGTTGATCATACATCATATTGCCACAAGTTATTTTATCATGAGTTTGCACTGTAGTTTTGTGACAATCGCCCCGTACCGGCTGACATTTTCCTGAAATGCGTTATGCCAATATCCGACTAGCACGGGATAGTCGTCAAAAGGGTTGAAATGATGAATCACCAAGAACCTGTAGTATATCTCACAGCGTACGGAATAAAATATAATAATAACATAACTTGATATAAAACAGGCGAGACAGTACATAAGCTGAAGGCTAAACCATATCCATCAGAGTAGCGGAATCCAATATACAGCTTCATATCCCATTATTACAAGTTTAAAATACTGTATCTAAAAGGAAATAAAAGAGGTACACTACTAATGCCCAAAGCAATGACCAGCAACAACATAGAAAGAATATATATATATTACGTGGAAGCCTTCTGCTCGTCTCTGAACAGCTACTCGTGCATAACCACCTAACCTTCCTCTAGTCTGCTCTTTTAGGAGCACACAGAGTAATAAGAAGACATAAAACTTTGGGTTAGACGAAAGTCTAGTGTGAGCGATAACAAATCAATATCACTAAATAAAGCAATAACAGATATAAATAATCATACTTGACCTAGGCCTGCAACCAAAGAGTTAGCACAACATGTTGTACAATACTCTAAGGTAAACACTAACATAGAGTGTAAAATGGAGGTGTGTGTGTCATAGTGATAACAAACATCAAACATAGCAATCATCCTCACATCTCTCACTCGGTGCGTAAAGCATACGGTATCCACCGCTTTGATCACCAAATCCATTGAGGGCAATGACAAGTCCATACCGCACTGGACTCCATACAACTATTGCTATGACCGTACCACTCTGGTCTATAGTTAATAACCCAATCCAGTCAACACCACCCTGGCTCTAGGATACGGGATAACCGGTCTACACTTCCCTGGCTCTAGTTCGTCTACATGCCCCCTCTCTCAATAGTGAACTAAAGTTATAGATATCGATAACTTCTTTGCACACATCCCGCAGAAAAGCCCAACTCTAGAAGTTAACTCGTTAGTTCCCATCTGGCGATAACTTCCCAGTTGGACTTTCTTTGCATCTCGGGTTTTGGTCGATTTGGTGTCCGGTCCGGTTCGTCATCTCCTATCAGGTTCGGTTCGGGTCTCCTCCTCCTATCCGGTTCTGTTCGGGTCTCCTCCTCCTATCGGTTCGGTTCGGGTCTCCTCCTATCTAGCTCGGTTCGGGTCTCTTCCTCCTATCCGGTTCAGTTTGGGTCTCGTCCTCCTATCCAGTTCGGTTCGTGTCTCTTCCTCCTATCTGGTTCAGTTCGAGACTCCTCCTCCTATCCGGTTCGGGTCTCCTCCTCCTATCCGGTTCGATTTGGGTCTCCTTCTCCTATCCGGTTCGGCTTGGGTCTCTACCTCCTATCCGGTTCGGTTTGGGTCTTTTCTCCTATTCGGTTCGAATCGGGTCTCCTTCTCCTATCCGGTTCGGATCGGGTCTCCTCCTCCTATACGGACCAAAACTATACAAGTTTTCCAGCAAGCTATTTTCGCCAAACGACGGCGTTTTCAACCATTTTAACTTTCCTATGCAATCGTAAAACATACCAAATAGCAGTAGTAAAATGTTTAATTAACCAAAAACATCAAAACAATGATTTCATATGTTAATTAAGATCAAACATACCCAAAACCATGATTTTTCCCTCAACCATGTCTAACTATAGGATTAGAAAACTTAATCCAAATTAGCCCAAATTCATACCAGCAACATAAAATATGATTTTAGAATTTTCACATATTTCTCGGGAATTTTTAGATGTATAATTTCGCTAATTATCATTAATCACCCCTAATTAGCCGCAATTAGTGTATAAACATGTAAATCACTCACCTTAGCCAAAGATAAATGTTAAAACTGAATCTTTAACTGATTTGGCATGGATCCCAATGTGGTGCAGCAGCACTACCTTGAATTTGGTGACAATTCAGCTTGATTTGTTGTAGATTTGATCAATCAGTGATTAGAAAGTGATTAGAGAGAGATATGGAAGATGGAAGACATGATTAGGGTTAGAGAAATGTTTATGGTGGCTAGAAAAATGAAAGGAGATGATTCTCCAACTTCTTTCAGCCCTCCCATAACCCTAATCCTGAAATGGGATATTGGCCTAGCTGTTAATCACTTAATTAACCCCAAATTAGGCTATTTTTTCCATCTTCAAATCTTATTTCAGTCATATCTCCCAAACGGTAAGTCCGTTTGATTAAGTGACCACTCTGCAGAATGTAAACCATTATCCAAATCCAATGGAAGTATTTTCAGGTCAAAACTCCTTATCAATCAGAAGTTATAGTCGAAACAAGATTTGCTAGAGGTAGAACAATCATTTAAAATTCGGCGAAAATCATGAATGTGGGAAATGACCCCAATAGTCGTTTCCTAAAATTACACGACCATATGACTTCGTATGAAAATAAAACAAATATTCTACGATACTATGATACGTAGAGTGCGAGTCGTTACAAGTTTCAATTACACTTGCTGCTCTTGCATAAAGGCTTTTACAATAAGAAGGGAGATATTAACAATTAGAAGTAAAGATAGGGACATAGACACAGTGGTATCCCCAGGAGATTGTGTTAACGGGTCACGATTTGAAATAATTAAGGAAACGCTAGACTTTTTTTCAATTATCAAAATGTTTACATAGTAGTTCATGAAAATTATTAATAGCCATTACTAAACTGGTTATATTACAATCCATTGTAGAAAATGTTAAAAGGAGTCCATAATAATTGATGTAAAAACCGCAAATAAGCTGCTTTGTATCATTTCTAGTTCTCCTCGTTTTATTTTATTTTTGATTTAATAACAACTAACTATAATTAAATGAAATGAAAATATATTTATTAACTACAGAAGCTCACATACTAGTAACTCGGTTAAGTATGATTTATATGATATATTTCATCCCAAGCTCAGGTTTTGTAACACCCTATATTTTTATACACCATAAATATATAAAGAAGATAATAAAACAGGTGTTAATTAATAAAATATTCAGAATTAGGTAAAACAAACTTTACCGTTGCGCCCGTTACGAAATTTTGGTTTAGATAGACTCTTAGTTTTCGTCAATCGGATTAAGTATGCATAAGTTATGAAGCAAAGAAGATTGAACTAAAATAGTGTATAACACACACATACACACACATATACATATATATATATATATATATATATGTATATACATTAAGCTAAAATAATTAGACTTAGAAAACAATAGTCACTGGGCGACCCAGCTATACATGGGTAGACCCATGTGTCGACACAAGTGTCGACCCATGCTTAAGGTGGGTCGCCTACCTTCATGTAGCGGAGATTCAGGGGAGATTCCTGCGCCTGAATCTGGACTGTTTTATTTGTCAAATACATATGCTGACTCAGCTTGAGGTGTACAGTTTGATTTAATAACCTAAAATCTAATGGTTTAGAAATATCCAAGCTAATATATAAATAGGATACCAGCCTCACCATTTTCTTACACACAAACATTCTTCATCTTCTTCCTCCAAGCTATTTCTAATTAAAATTAAGAAAATGTTGAGCTGCTGCTTGAACGTAGGTTGAGGGGATAATTATTGACTTTTCTTCTACAACTATTACAAAGCCTCTTTTTGGATCTAATTCAAAGCATTGTAAGTTCTAGTTATTTTTAAATCTATCATCTAAGAAGTATTTTGACAGTAAATAATTTGGATATGAAATTAACAGTGTTTATAACTTTACATGTTATTGTTTTACTGCCTATTATCTATTCAGTTTTTAGCAATTACCTGTTACATATTATCCCTTTTCTGTTTAAGATTCATTTACAGTCTTATGCCTATTTATTCAGTTTATTTGTTTCTGAGTTGGATCTATCTTTCTCCTTTTTCTTTTTTTATTTTATGCTGAGCCTAGGCCATCGAGAGCCTAAGCCAATTTCGTTAGAATTGTGTAAATTGGGTTAAATTGGAATAATTTGTAGTAATAATAAAAAGGAGAATTAGGCATATTGAAACATGAAACCCAATGACGAAATAATTGGGATAATATGCAAAACATGTTAATCTAAATAGGTTAAACTTAATTTGGTATTAAGTAGACCACGTTATGAAAATTTATGTGAATCAGATGTAATTAAGTGAACATATTACTGTAAGTTACATACATCTGAGCAGGTGCCTATCTTTTTTGGCGAAGGGTTGTACATAGAATTACATTTAATATGAAATGTTATTTACAACAATGCTTATCAATGAACTTAAACCTGCTAAGTTAAACTTGTTAATTAATAAGCTAAGAGGTTCCACATCTGTTGTTTATATTTGGTTTAGGGACTCTTAAAATCCTAGTTTAGTTGGGGGACCAAGCCTAGGGGATGACTTGTGTTAATTCTGTTGTTTGGAACCCATATTGGTCAATATCCCCTTTGGTATCATATTGGGGCCTCGCACTAGGTCATGGTCAAGGCATGCTTTACGGATTTGGGTTGTAAGAGGTTCAAAATCTTGGAGGTGGGTACGGGCACATTCTGGCGGAGTATGAGCGTGTATGGGTCCGATGGGGGAAACTAAGATGCTATAAAATCAACGAATAGGAATGCTTCTTAAAGTTGACGGGTTAGGGACTGATATCCCCTTGCTGGCACAGGTTATTCGTGTTTGTAGGGAGCCAATAACATGGGTAGTAATTAGGGTAAACCTAATCCTGTTATTCAGATAATTGGCGCAGAAACTTATTCTTGGGATATGAATGAGAAGCGTACATGATCTTTACCTTGCCTTGTTGTCTTATTCTCTTGTTATCTCGTTTAATTCGTACTTGTATATTTTACTATACTTTCTCATCCATGTTATTGATTTGTCTTAATACTTTCTATCTTATGCTTATGATAAAAATCACTGGAACTTGCCAGACTTTATGTTTGACCTATTTTGTATTTCCTTCCCTCTCTTCCTTCCACCTCTCCCCCACAGGTTCTTAGAGTGGTGGTGGACAGTAGCTGTGACCTAGATTATATTCAGCTTGGACTTGGGTTACATCTCTTTATATTTACTCTTTTATTCTCTTTTTTTATGTTTATTGTGATGGCATACGAGGGATATTATTTTGTGGTTTTGTACTCTGATATTTTATGAGACGGATGTTTATGATTATGACATTGATGGTTTATTTTGAAAAATGTAATGCTCTAATGGTTTGAAATAAAAAGTTAAAAAGTTTTTCCGCTGCATTTTACATTCTGTCTTGTAAAAATGAGTCTCTTTATTTTTATTGCGCTTCATAAAACTTAATGCATCCCCATATAGGTGACACTAAGGGGCGTGGGGTATCACATTTGGTATTAGAGCTAAGGTTACAAGATGAGAGAAAAAGTTTTTGAAAAACTATTTTTCAAAGTAAAGATTTTCAAATAAAACCAATTTTTGAAAAATATATCCCCTCAAGTCATTTACAATATTCCTTCGATCTCTTTTTCAATGCTTGTTTTTTCTATTTTCACCATGTTTGGGGCTCCTTATTTCCCTGATGGAATTCCCATTCCGACATGGTTCCATAGATACTTAGAGGCTACGACTCCTACCGAATTGGAAGGCAATGTCCCTCCTTATCCACAGCCGCAGTAGCTCCACCCAATCCTATCGTAAATTTTCTAAGATTTATAAGGGTTTCAAAGCGATAGGAGGCAAGCCATTTCGTTGTGCCGAGAGTTTTGTAAAGGCAAGCAATTGGCTTAGGGAGATGGAGAATGTGTTCGACTTGTTGGAGCTAGATGATAGGAGAAAGATTTAGTTGACAGCTTGGCGACTGAAGGAGGAATAATCTTATTGTGGGAAGTGACTCAGGCAGGGAAATTAGTTGCCACTTAGGACGAGTTTAAGACTAGATTCGAGATGAGGTTCTTGTCAAAAGCTGAGGAAGGAATGCAAATGGAGAAGTTTTTGAATTTAGAACAAGGGAGCATGACGGTGAAGGAATATGTCAACAGCTTTAACCAATTAACAAGATTTGGTTTGGATGTTGTAAACACTCCTCATAAGAAGGCTTTAAGGTTCGCGAAAGGATTAAACCAATCGCTGCAAGGACTAGCATTGACTCATATCCGAATGGGAGCGACTTTCAAGAGACTTGTAGAAATGCCTTTGATGCATGAGGACGAAAAAGAGGAGAAGAAAGAAGCTAAAGATGAAGAGTACAAACTCAAAACTAAGAAAAATAAGTGGTGGCCTAAGAACAGGGTACCAAAGAAAGGAGGAAAACCCGATAAGTCACAAATCAAGACAGAGCTTAAGTGCCACGGTTGTGGAAATTTGGGGCACTTTGTTGGGGACAGTAGGAAGACGAAGAATGCTTGCTTTAGTTGTGGTCAAGTTGGACATATTACCAAGTAGTGCCCTAAAAAGCAAGGACAGATGGCTGGATCATCTGGAGGGCAGGTACGTGCGCTAGAGGCTGATGTACCTGATCATGGAACGAAAGTCACCATAGACGGTTTGGTTTCTCTTTTTGACTCTCCTATCAGGACTCTTTTTGATTCCAGTGCTTCTCATTCATTCATATCCAATTTTGCGGTGGATAGTTTGCATCTAGATACTTGTATGGTTTCTGATCCTGTTGTAGTCTCAAACCCCATAGGAGGTACGGGTCACTTGTCTATGATATGTAAGGGTTTGAGAATTTCTGTTATGGGCGTCGAGTTTAAATGTGATGCATAATTTTAGCTTTATAGGTTATGGCCTAATTCTAGGAATGGATTGGCTAGCCATGCATGATGCCATTCTTGATTGTGAGAGGAGAGTTGTTGGGCTTTTGACATGCCACGGGAGAACTCTCAAAATTTCTTGTGACTCACAGGGGTCAGTTATGCTTAGTTTCCTAAATTCACCTAATGGTTCTATTAACGATCTTAGATCAGTACCCACAGTCAGAGATTTTCCAGATGTGTTCGATGAGGTTAGAGGTTTACCTCCGGATGATTGATAGATTTCCGGATTTACTTGGTGGAGAATGCAAAATCAGTCTTTTTACTAGTGTGCCACATGGATCCTAGGGAGAGGAGGGAGCTCAGCAAACAAGTAGGTGAGTTATTTGAGAAGGGATTCATTAGATGGAGCACTTCTGAGTGAGGAACTCTTATCATCTTCGCAACCAAGCAGATGGCTCTCTCTGTCTATGCGTGGACTATAGGGAGTTGAATAAACTCACCAAGAAGAATATGCACCCACTTCCGAGGTTTAGTGACTTGTTTGATCAACTAATAGGTGCTTTGGTTTTCTCACATTGGATCTAGCCACGGGATTTCATTAGCTAAGGGTAGCAGACAATAGTATTGGCAAGACGGCTTTTAGGACTTCAGATGGTTTCTTTGACTGGTTGGTCTTTCCTATTGGGCTGACCAATGCACCCGCAATTCGTGGATTTAATGAGTCGGTGTTTAGGGAGTACCTGAATAAACATGTTGTGGTTTTTGTGGATGATATTCTGGTTTTTTTTCAAGGAGCGAGGAAGTGCATGCCAACTTGGAGGAGGTTCTGAGCACTTTCAGATCGCATTAGCTTAAGGCTAAGTTTTCTAAGTGTCAATTCCAGAGAAAGTAAGCAAGGTTACTAGGGCATGTAGTCTCCAAGGTTGAAATAGCGATGGACCCCGCTAAAGTTGTCGCAGTTCAAGATTGGAAAGCCCTTAAGAATATGATGGAGATTAGGAGTTTCTTGGGGTAAGCGGGTTACTACAGAAAATTCATTAAAGATTTTGCATGAATATCAGCTCCGCTCACCCATCTAACGAAGAATAATTTAGCTTTCACTTGGAGCATTGACTGCAAGGATGCATTTCAGAGGTTAAATAGGGCTTTGAAATCAGCCCTTGTTTTGACTCTTCCTGATGGTAGCAAGGTGTTTATAGTCATCGGATGTTTGTGGTATGGGGTTAGGTGCCGTGTTGATGCAAGAAGGTACGGTAGTCTGCTATGAAAATAAGCAATTAAGACTTCACTAGAAGAACTACCTCACCCACGACTTTGAGTTGGTAGCTATAGTGTTCGCGCTTAAGTCTTGGCAACACTATCTACTTGGAGAAATATTTGAGCTTTACACGGATCACAAGTCGCTAAAATATATGTTCTCATAGAAGGATCTCAATATAAGGCAACAACTATGGATGGATTTCCTTATGTCCTATGATTCGAGATAGCTTATACCCCAAGAAAGGGAAATGTGGTTACGGACGCGTTGAGTAGGCGGAGGATGACCTTAAGTCCTCTATTTGTAGAGAGATAGAGCTTGGAGTCTATCTCGACATTTGATTTTATACCATCTACAGATTTTACTCTTGGTTTATTGGCATCATTGGAGGTGCCACCTACTCCCATAGAGCGCATTGGGTACACGCAGCGAGAGGATCAATAGTTGGTGGACATCTTGGATAGACGTGGTAGTGGAGAGGCCTCTAGTCACCTAGCTAGATATTATGTAGACGAAAAAGGGTGGCTAAGACAAGATGGAAGATTGTGTGTTCTAAGAGGTAGAGATTGCTGAGATTAGTTCTTAAGGAGGATCAGTGCTCTTGGATGACTGTCCATCCGGACAGTGACAAGACGTACCAAGATATGAAGAGAGTTTTTAATTGGACTGGCATGAAGAAGGATGTGGCAGAATTCGTGGCCCGATGTTCGACTTGTCATCAAGTGAAGGATGACCAAAGGAAACCTGGCGGAATGCTTCAACCCTTGGATATTCCCCAGTTCAAGGGGGAGAGCGTCACTATGGACTTTATTGATGGAATGCCCAGATCGAGGAATGGCAGCATGAGTATGGGTTATAGTAGATAGATTAATGAAGAGCGCTCACTTTATTCTAGTCAAGAGCTAGAGGATAATAGCTTGGCTAGCATCGGTATACTTTAGAGAGATCGTCCGACTTCATGGGGTACCTTCCAGTGTATTAAGTGATCGTAATCTCATCTTTATGAGTGAATTATGGAGAAGCTTGCAAGAGGCCCTAGGTACACAGTTGCAACTTAGCACAACTTATCACCCTCAGACTGACGGACAGACTAAGAGGGTTAATATGCTTCTCGAAGATTTATTGAGACCGTGTATCCTAGACTTCGGAGGGACTTGGGAGGAGCATCTCCCAATGGATGAGTTTTCCTACACTAATAGTTATCAGTTAAACATTGGTATGGCATCCTTTGAGGCACTTTATGGACGACCCTATAGATCGCCGACATGTTGGCGGAAGTCAACGGACAGACTTCTACTTAGACCTTAAATGATTAGAGTGACTTCTAAAAAGATAGACCTTGTTCGCAGAGGAATGAAAGTAGCTTAGGATATGCAGAAGTCATATGAAGATCATAGGAGGATAGACTAGAAATTTGAGGATGGAGATATCGTCTTATCAAGGTGTTACCTTTGACAAACGTAGTTCTCTTTGGCTCGGTAGGGAAGTTGGCGCTAAGGTTCATAGGGCCGTTCCCCGTATTTGAGAGGATAGGTTAGATGGCCTATAGAGTTGGACTACCAGAGAGGTTGGCGGTAGTTCATGACATGTTCCATGTTTCCCACTTGAGGAAATGTCTACATGATTTAGCAGGGGTAGTAGAGTTAAGTACGCATAAGGATGTTGAAGTTGAGAAAGAGGCATCAGTTTGGAAAATTCCTACTCGTGTTCTTGAGATGGAAGTTAAGAGGTTGCACAACAAAGAGATCAAGTTAGTGAAAGTGCAATGTAGAGAAGACCGAGATGATGCGACTTAGGAACCCGAAGACAAGATTCGCTCTTCTTACCCTTTTCACTTTGAGAGTACGTTCTTAATTTCCTTTCTAGCTTTTGAATTTGAATTTGTTTATCCCTATCATTTGAATCTCGATTCCTTAGGAAGAAGCCAATGGTTGAAAACATGTGTTTGAGGCACGTTATATTTGATGGTTGCAAGTGATGCAAGTGTTAACTAGTAGGTGCAAGTGGATGCATACACACACACATCATGCGCTTGAACAGCTCAAGCACTTACATATTGCATATGGACATGCATGCATTTTTAATTTTCAATGAGTGAAAATGGTTGAATCATCACATGGATGTTGCATTTTGGTGAATGATTATGCATACATATAGAACTTATATGCACTATTAGGATTCTTTTGCATACATATTGGATACATGACAAAAACATAAATTGCATTAAAGAGGTCAACTGAATTAGTGGACCGCCTGATTTTCGCATTAGTTTAGGGACATATGCACAACACCTTTGCATATGTTCATACAAAGTGTTAAATTCTTAAGAACAATGGATGCCAATGGTTTATGGATGAGTAGATGGGTATAGGTTTTTATTAGTAACATTATTCTTAACTTAGAGATTTTGGGGACGAAATCCTTTAAAGACGGGAGAATGCAACACCCTATATTTTAATACACCATAAATATGTAATGAAGACAATAAAATGGATATTCGTTAATAAAATATTCAGAATTAGTTAAACTATACTTTATCGTTGCGTCCGTTACAAACTTTTGGTTTAGATAGACTCTTGGTTTTCGTAAATCAGATTAAGTATGAAGAAATTATGAAGTAAAGAAGATTGAACTTGTCCTCCTTTCATGGTGGACGCTCCCTCGAGCCACACGCCTCTGACATCCCAACCAAACTTGTCCTCTCGCCTTTCACCCATTCAAATCAACAACCATCTCCATCTCTTTCCTTGATCCTCACCTCCTCCACCTATACCACCACCACCGGACCTCCCACCAGTTCCCTCTACTTCTGCCGCTCCAGCTGACCCTGCTTCTTCCGTCAGTAAGAAGAAACAGACGGATCTTTTGAAAGGCAAGCCTATAAATGCAGACTCTTTCTCTCTGCCGTCGTTCAAGCTAGAGTTAACTGGAAAGGCTCTTAAGCCAACGAATGATTTCCTTGATGCGGCAAAGGAAATCTGGAATGATTCCATTGTGGGGGTACTTCCTCGATAAGCCCTTTTCCTACACAACAGTAAAGACTCACCTCCAACACCTCCGGAAGTCATCTGGTGGTATTAAGGTGAGGTCTACGAGTAAAAAAAATCTTCTTGCTAGCCAATGCTGAAGATTAGGACTGTATACTGAAGGATGATCCGGTTATTATTTATAATAAAATTTTCATTATCAGACTTAGGAATGTTGATATAGAGATACTAGTTTGGGTATTAAGTTAGTTCCAATTTGGATTAAACTTAATAATCACCAGTTGTATGCTTAGTCGAAAACCGGTATTAGTTGGATATGTCCACTGAAAAGCTTGGCAGACTCGTATTTTCTAAGGTTATGGTAGAGATAAACCCAGATGTTGAATTGCCTTATGACTTCCCTGTTCTTCTGCCTGATGTCTCAGAACATACAGTGTATGTAACATACATTTGGAAACCGGATATCTATGTGAAATGCAAAAAGTTTTGGCATGTAACTTCTAAGTGTGAAGTGTCAGTAAGGAGTATAGTATTGGGAATCTGAACAAGGTAGTTAAAGAAAAAGGAACCAAGTTTACACCTACTAGCAGCTCTTCTAAGTGTGATGTTTTGAAGTACAAGTAGTTTTTATGATGTAATGGCTTTTTTGTGTATTTCAGACATGTGATGTTTTTGAACCACGATGCTTTATGATTAATAAAGTTTTTAATTCCGCTATCATTTTATATCTATCTTATAATATTTTTGTTTCTGTTTACCTATAACACTTCACGAAACTTAATGCATTCCCTTTGTGAGTGACATTAACGGACGTGGGATGTCACATTTGGTATCAGAGCTGAAAGTTAATATATTAGATAATAGTTTTTGAAAAAAATATTTTCAAAAGAAGTTTCAAAAGAAAGCATTTTAAAATGAAAAGTATGTTTTGAAAAATAAATTCCCCAAAGCTGTATGTAATATCCTTCGATCCTTTGTCTAAATCTCTTTCCTTTCGTTTCAACATGTTTGGGGAACCTAATATTTCAGAGGATGTTATGATACCAGGATGGTTCCGTAGGTATCTAGAGGCCACGGTGCCTGCCGGAGGTCAAGCTGACGTTCCTCCCCTAGCTGCACCCATCGTTCCTCCTCCTCCTCTAAGAGAAGATGATTTCGCTAAGATCTGCAAAGATTTCTGTGCCATGGGAGGGAAGCCATTCCGTGGAACCGAAACATTCGTGGAGGCAAGGAATTGGCTTAAGGAGATCGAGGACTTGTTTGTAATCTTTGAAGGGGAAGATCAAAGGAAGATTCAGTTAGCTGCCTGGCTACTGAAA
Source organism: Allium sativum (assembly GCA_030737875.1). Classification (NCBI taxonomy): domain Eukaryota; kingdom Viridiplantae; phylum Streptophyta; class Magnoliopsida; order Asparagales; family Amaryllidaceae; genus Allium; species Allium sativum. The sequence continues at coordinate 699,203,798 of CM060922.1, read as the reverse complement.
GATGAAGCTTCATTCTGGTGGGAAGTAACCCAAGCTAGACGTCCGGTGGAGACATGGGACGATTTTAGAATGAGGTTTGAAATGAAGTTTCTTTCCCAAGATGATAAAAGCATGCAAATGGAGAGGTTCTTGGCGCTCAAACAAGGAAACATGACTGTTAAAGAATATGTGAACAAATTCAACCAGCTAGCAAGATTTCGATTGGAATTGGTAGGTCTCTGCATAAGAAAGCTTTGCGGTTCGCTAAAGGGCTGAATGAACCCCTTCATGGGTTAGCTATGTCCCATATTCAAATGGGAGCTACTTTGAAAGGCTTGTGGATATGGCCCTGATGCATGAGAAAGACAAGGGAGAAAAGAAGGAAGTAAAATCTGAGGAAACAATGCAAAACAAGAAGGTATAGCCCAAGAAAGGGCAGCAGCAACAACAATAACAAAAGAAAGGCGGAAAGAATTACAAGGCTAAGGATAAGAGGAAGTGTCATAGTTGTGGACGAGAGGGTCACTTGGTCAAGGACTGCAAAAGAAGGAAGAATACTTGCTTCAATTGTGGAGAGGTCGGACACTTTGCTAGGGAGTGCCCAAAGAAACAGGGACCACAGGGACAAGGTCAAAGGGCAGGAGCTTCTGGAGGGCAGGCGCATGCTCTCGCAATCAATGCTCCGGATAGAGGTAGGAAAATTTCCATGGAAGGTTTGATTTCTCTTTCCAGTCATTCTATTAGAACCCTTTTTGATTCTAGCGCTTTATATTCATTTATATCTAGTTCTATGGTTGAATCTCTGCACTTAAATACTAGTATGGTAGTGCATCCTGTTGTTGTCTCAAACCCCATCAGTGGTTCGACTCATTTGTCTATGATTTCCAGGGGTTTGAGAATATCTATCTTAGGCGTCGAGTTTGAGTATGACGCATATGTGCCCGGTTTTATGGGCTATGGTTGATTATAGGGATGGATTGGCTAACCATGTATGGTGCCAAGCTAGATTATGAGAGGAGGGTCGTTAGACTTTTGACTTGCCATGGGAGGACCCTCGGGATTTCTTGTGACCCACAAGGGTATGTTATGCTTAGTTTCCTAGAGTCTCTTGATGCATCTATTGATGATCTACAATCTGTTCCAATAGTCTAAGATTATTCTGATGTTTTTGATGAGGTATGGGGCTTACCCCGAGGTGCGAAATCGATTTTCGTATATATCAGGTGGACAATGCAAAGCCAGTTGCATTACCAGTGCGCCATATGGCTCTAGAGGAAAGAAAGGAGCTTACAAGCAAGTAGGCGTTCTACTTGAGAAAGGGTTTATCAGGCAAAGCATATCTGAATGGGGTGCTCCAGTAGTATTGCGACTAAGGCAGATGGTTCGCTTCGCTTATGTCTGGATTATAGAGAGTTGAACAAACTCACAAAGAAGAATAGACACCCAGTTCCGAGGATAGATGACTTGTTTGACCAACTTGTTGGTGCCTCAGTATTTTCTCAGTTAGACTTGGCCTTGGGGTTTCATCCGTTGAGGGTGGCTGAGGACAGTATAGATAAGACCACTTTTAGGACTCCAGGTGGTTTCTTTGAATGGCTAGTTATGCCTTTTGGGTTGACGAATGCACCCGCCTATTTTGTCGATTTGATGAGCAGGGTGTTTCGGGAGTTTCTAAATAAATTTGTCGTGGTCTTTGTTGATGATATCTTGATCTTCTCAAAGATTGAGGAAGAGCATGCCCAACATTTGAGAGAAGTTTTGAAAACTCTCCGTGCGCATCAGCTTAAGGCAAAGTTCTCCAAATGCCATTTTTGGAGGAAAGAGGTGAGATTCCTAGGGCATGTGGTTTCTAAAGAAGGGATAGTAGTAGATCCCACAAAGGTGGTTGCAGTTCAAGACTGGAAGATTCCAAAGAATGCAACGGCGGAGAGAAACTTTTTGGGGTTAGCATGCTATTATAGGAACTCCATTAAGGACTTCGCAAGGATATCAACCCCACTCACTAGGCCGACGAAGAAGAATTTGGCGTTTTAATGGGATATAGATTGTGATGTTGCTTTCCAACGATGGAAGAGGGCTCTAACAACAGCCCCAGACTTAACCTTGCCTGATGGGAATAAAGTGTTTACAGTTTACACTGATGCATGTGGTACAGGGCTTGGTGCGGTTCTGATGCAAGAAGGGAAGGTAGTGTGTTATGGGGGTAGATAGCTAAGAGTCCATGAGAAGAACTACCCTACCCATGATTTAAAGCTAGCTGTCATAGTATTCGCACTTAAGATGTGGCGCCATTATTTGCTTGGAGAGAGGTTCGAGTTGTACACCGATCATAAATCTCTCAAGTATGTACTCGTAGAAGGATCTTAATTTAAGGCAACAAAGGTGGATGGAGTTCCTAGCTTCTTATGATTTCAAGATTGCTTATAACCTTAGCAAGGGTAATATGGTGGCAGATGCACTGAGTAGGCAGAGGATGGCCTTAAGTCCTCTGTTTGTGGAAAGGAAAATCTTGGAGTTCATATCGACTTTTTGATTTTAGACCCTCTACCGAGTTATTGCCTGGTTTGTTTGCATCGCTAGAGATACGACCTACTCTTATGGATCAGATAGGAACTTCGCAGCAAGATGATCCACAGATTTCATACATCCTGGATAGGCTCAGTAAAGGGGAGACTTCTAGTCATCTCAATAGATATTCCATTGACGATAAAGGGTGCTTACGACGAGATGGGAGGCTTTATGTTCCTCAAACTGGAAGTTTATTAAAGGCAATCCTGGAGGAAGCCCATCATTCTAAGATGACTATTCATCCAGGTGGTGATAAGATGTATAGGTACATGAAGAGGGTTTTCTTTTGGGCTGGGATGAAGGAAGATGTGGCAGATTTTGTTTCTCAATGTTTAGTTTGTCACCAAGTCAAAGCTGAACAAAAGAAGTCCGGTGGTTTACTTCATCCTTTGTAGGTTCCACATTGGAAGTGGGAGAGTGTCTCTATGGACTTCATAGATGGTCTGCCTAGATAAAAGAAAGGTAACACCAGTATTTGGGTTGTGGTAGATAGACTCACTAAGAGCGCTCATTTCGTTCCAGTTAAGAGCAAGAGGACGGCAGCATGGTTGGCAACACTTTATGTTCGTGAAATAGTTCGTCGTCGTGGAGTAACTTCCAGCATCGTAAGTGACCGGGACCCCATTTTTACTAGTGAATTTTGGAGGAGTTTACAAGAAGAATTAGGTACACATTTATGTTTTAGAACCGCTAATCATCCTCAGACCGATGGACAGACGGAGAGGGTGAATAGAATTCTTGAAGATTTTTTGAGGCTGTGTATCCTAAACTTCGGAGGGACTTGGGAAGAGCATCTTCCTTTAGTAGAATTTGCCAATAACAACAGTTATCAAGCTAGCATTGGCATGGAACTCTTCGAAGCATTGTACGGACGACCCTGTAGATCACCGACTTGTTGGTGGGAATCTACAGAAAGATTATTGCTTGGACCAGGTATGATTAGAGAAACGTCCGAAAAAGATCTTATTAGATGACGAATGAAGACCGCTCAAGATAGGAAGAAATCCTATGCCCAGGCAAGAGAAGGACTGATATCGAATTTGAAGTAGGAGATATGGTTTTCATTAAAGTGTCACCTTTGAGGAATGTGGTTCGCTTTGGATCAATAGGGAAATTGGCACCAAGATTCGTATGGCCATTTACCATAACAGAAAGGATTGGCTAAATGGCCTATAGAATTAAGCTGCTTGAGAGACTATCCGGCATTCATGATGTTTTCCACATTTCTCATTTGCGTAAGTGCTTACATGATACTGCGGAAGTTGTAGAGCTAAGTATGTTGGAGGAAGTGGAAGTGGAACGGGAGGAAACAGTCATACGAGTTCCTACCCGTACTCTTGGAACAGAAGTCAAGAAGCTACGCAATAAAGAAATCAAGCTGATAAAGGTTCAATGGGGAGATAACTGAGAGGATGCGACTTGGGAAACCGAAGACAATATTCGTGCCACGTACCCTTTTCTTTTCGAGGGTACGTTCTTAACTCCTTTTTCCTGAGATTTTATTCAAACTTATTCCTATCATTTAAAGTGTGTCCTATCGATCGAATCTTTAACCTTTAGGTAGGAATCCCATGGATGTAAACATGTGTTTGAAACATGTTATGTTTGATGGATGCAAGCGGATATAAGTGTTTGCTAGTAGTTGCTCGTGGATGCATATACACACACATTAGGCACTAGATCGGCTCAATCACTCTTATATTGCATATGGATGTGTGTGCATTTTTTATTTTAATGGATGAAAGTGAATATATAATCATATGGATGTTGTATTTGGACGGATGTTTGTGCACCCATGTAGAACTTACATGTTATAATAGGATTATTGCATACATGTTGGAGTCATGACACTAACATACATTGCATTAAGGAGGTCGACTGAATCAGTAGACCACCTGATCTTGCACTAGTATTCGGACATATACACACACCTTTGCATATGTTCATATAAGCATTAAAATTCTTTAAGGAATGCCTATGATTGGTGCATGAGTAGATGGATGATGGATGGTAGGATATACATTCTTCTTAGCTTAGAGATTTCGGGGACGAAATCCTTTTAGTAGGGGAGAATGTAACACCCCATAATTTTAATAATACTAAAATAGGATAAATTAAATAATAATTAATTTAATATTTAGAATTTAGGGAAATGGACTGTGTCATTGCGTCCGTGTCGAAATTGTGGTCAAGATAGACATTTGATTTGCGTAAAACGGACAACGTATAAAGAAGTTATGAAGGTTTGAAGTTTTTATACGCGCAAGATAATTATATATATATATATAATCAGAAAATAAAATTTCATTTCAAAATTCAAAATTCCGTAGGCGAAAAATCTCCCGCCCCTGGGGAGTCGACCCCATAGAGGGGGTGTCGACCTTGGGGTCGACCTCTCATGGGGGGTGCCGACCCATGGGTCGACCCCCTAGGGCTGAGGTGGCAGTCGAATTCTGAGGGCATGCGGCTATATATATAGCTTTATTTCTCTTGTTTTCTTCACTGAAAATCAATGGAGGCCTAAATGTTGTCGGTGCCTGGACTGAATCAAATCCTTTTCTTCTTCTGCAAATCAAAGTTAGAGATTCAAGTGTAGATATGTTCTTCTTCTACCTTTCTAGATCCAAACGTTGTGAGTTTCAAGTTGCTTTTAGATTTAAATATAAAAAAAGTAAGCATGATAGGAATGTTAATTTGGATCTATGCATGTTAATCCTTGAATCACTTCAGATCTGTAATAACTTGTGAATCTGTGATATTTTGGTACACTATGACTTGGATCTTAACCTTTATTACGTCAGATCTACTCTTGATTATAGATCCAATTTAATATTTAGATCATCTTGTACCTATCATGTTGTAGTTAATTTGAATCTGTTAAGTATTGGACATCTAAATCCTAGTTTGGATCTAATCATGCCTATTATGACATTCCTACTATGTTAGAACCCATTTATTATCACAAGTTCACCGATCTGTTCTTATGTGCTCATCTTAACATTATTCCATGAAAAGTTTATGTCAATTATGTTAGAATAATCATCTCTGTCGTCTTCCCTTCACCCTTTCCCTTTTATTTTATATAGCCAGGCTACTTTCGAGCCTAGGCATGTTGCTAAAACGAGCGAATGCATTAAATGGGGAACGAGGGTTGAAATATTGAAATTGGCATAAATTGGTAATTAGAAGGTTAGGCATGACTTGAATGAAATATGTGAATATTAATTTTGCATAACTTGAGTAATGCTTATGAACATGAAATTGGGCATATAATTCATAACTGAGGAAAAGGGGCATGAAACCTATGACCTATAACGACATAGGTAAAATTGGCTAATAATGAAATACTTAGGATTATAGTAATTAGAACTGTAAATGCACTTAAACACGAGGTTAGATTACACTTGTGGTGGAAGTCTGTCCGGAACCGCCCAACATATCTAGCGACCACAAGTGGTGAATCTAATGTGAGAGGCCTAGGTGCACAAATATGAGATGTGCTAAGACACGAGGTTAAGTCGTCTGCTCGGACCCGCTCGACATGTCCAGCATCCAAAAATGGTAGGCTTAATGTGGGAGGTCTAGCATACTGTAATCATAAAGGAAAATATGGAAGCAAACCTTGAATACTTAACCTATTGGAATCCATAGGGATTGTATGAACGTAGATTTAAATTAGGGTTAATTAGATTCAGTTGAATAGTGGGTGGGTTAAGTAAATCTGAGGGGGTGGGTAATATTTACGTATAGGCCCACAAACTTAACCTAATAGGGTTATGTAATTAAAGACACTTAGTGGTAAGCATAACCTGTAAAAATGTTGGAGTTATGTAATTAAAGACACCTAGTGGTAAGCATAACCGGTGGAAATCCTTGAGGGGATACAAGACAAAGGAGAGAGCTTGTATCATATTGTGTGGGACCTATTTCAGTCAGTAACCCATATAACGGTATCAAACGAGGACTCTGCCCTAGGTCGGAGTCGGGGCACGCATACTGGACTGATTGTAAGAGATCCAAAGGAGAAGAACGGTGTGGACGGCGCAAACCGACTAGGGACATGTGCGTGCATGGATCGGGCAGAGGGGGCTAAGATGACCTTGACACCGGTTAGATATGGTTGTGCACATCGACGAAGGGCTATCGCTTTAGGAAAGTGATACCTTCTACTATGGGGACGGCACAAGGTATCTACGGAGTAGGGAGACGATCGATTAGGGTAGTAGTTAGGGTACATCTGAATGTATGCCTAAGTCTACCATCTGATAGTTTTTGGGATCGTCTCATTATGGTGATACTAGTATTAGTGCAGAGAATCATAGAATCTTTAGAGAAGAGTATACACCCTATCATGTTTACCTTGTCATACCTATCTTTTATGGTGTTATCTTTCTTATCCACTTTATATGCCTGTCATGCTACTTTACTTATTTACTTGCTAAAAGTAACTGGACCCACCAGACTTCATGTCTGACCCTTTTTGTTTCCTCTTTTTTCTTCCATTTCCCCCAGTTCTCAGGGTGGGAATACTCAGGCTTGACCGTGATTCTGCTATCATTTTGCTGGAGCTGCTTAGACGTATGGCTCAAGCTAGTATCCTTGCTACTATGGCTATATTATATTTTGGGAATTTTGCTTCTTTTATATACTATGATGTTTTGAAGTACAAGACTGTAGTTTTATAATGTAATGGTTTTTTTTGTATTTCAGACATGTGATGTTTTTGAACCACGATGCTTTATTATTAATAAAGTTTTTAATTCCGTTGTCATTTTATATCTGTCTTTTAATATTTCTGTTTCTGTTTACCTATAACGCTTCACGAAACTTAATGCAATCCCTTCGTGAGTGACATTAACGGAGGTGGTGTGTCACAGTAGCTAAAGAAAAAGAACAAAGTCTACACCTAGTAGCATCTCTTCTGGTTTTGAGGATGGTGCTGCTGGTAACAAGGTTAATTCAGTGATCAAAACAAAAGAAATATGGCAGAGTGTCAATGGTAAGCAGACTAGGTTTGAGCATTGAAATGGATACCATGTTTCCCAGTTGCTAAGGATTTCAACAGCTTTGATATACTTAACGCTGTCGTGGAAATCGATGATGAACAAGATGATATGCCAACTGAAGTTAATGTGAATTATTTCGAGCCAATTGACATCTCTGAAAATTATGGTAACTTGTATAATGAGGGACTTGCTCTTAAGGAAGGATGGATCAATGATTTACTTACCAAAGCTTTTTGTCCAATAAAGAATGATAGTGACGTGGGGAATCAAGTGAAAATTATGTTGGAAGGAGGTAAAAAAACATGGGTAAGTACTCAATGTAATGCAAATGGAACTGCATCACATGAACAAACCGCTTTTTCTGTTCCTGTGAATCAGGCTATAACTCAAGATGATACTATGCGCCAGAAGAATACTGCTAGTACTTTGGGTGAAACTGTTTCACTGGATAATTTTCTACTCCAAAACATCAATCTGGATGTTGCGCAAATAAATTCAAATTTGAACCAATCCACAAGTAATCTTGATAATGTTGTTCAAATGGATGTAGATAAGTGCCCTGAAATTCCTGAAATCACAAATAGAATTAATGCACAACTTAATGATGGAAGTGTATGTGGAGGAGCTAATAATGAAAAGAGAGTGCTATTAGAGAAAATGTTTAGAGACTTTACCTCTTTTAGAACAAATATGAATGCAGCAGGTGAACGTTCTAAGCAGTTTGCGCCAGAATCACCTGCTAAAGTAGTCTTGAATCAATCTAAACATAACTTGCCTATACTATTCAAGCCTGGTTTTCTAAACTCACAAAATTCCAGGAAAGACTGCAAAGATGGAAAGTGTTCTTCTGCTTCAGATGCTCGAGTTTCAGTGCTAAAGGTAATCAACAAAGTGACATCTCCCTATGCTCACTGTAACACCCCACGTCCATTAATGTCACTCACAAAGGGAATGCATTATCTTCCATGGAGCATTTTAAGTGTGTATAGAACAGAAATTTAACAACAAGACAGATATAAACAGTACTTAAAACGTCAAAATTTTATTCATTGCAGCAGTAAACACATAGGTTTGATTACATCATCAAAAACCAGAGTCAAAGTACATAATATCCATCTTGACTAAATCAGAGTACATAAATTGAAAGACATAACCCCAATACAAAATAGCCATAAATAAGATAAACTGAACTTTTACTTCAGCGATCCAAGCAACTTCTAAAAGCAAGAGATACAGCAGTCCAAAATCAAGCTCCACTAGTGCTAGTTCCATCCTGAGCACCTGGGGGGAAAAGGAAGAAAAGAGGTCGAAACAAAGGGGGTCAGACATAAAGTCTGGCGAGTATGATAACTTTAATAATATAATTACCAAAATAACTAGGCTAAGGCATAAGTTGGAAAATAAGGAAATGACTGTGAACAATTGGGTATGACAGAGTAAACAAGGAAATAAGATGAACAAAGATACCGTTAATGGCGCACCTAAACCACTATAAGATAATTGCAATACTGAACCACCACTAGTCACCCTAAGGTTGATCCCGCCTACAGAACTTAATATAGAAAATGGTAGTTTCGTGCACCCCTAGTTGCCTTCATAGGTGCCGCCTTCCCCTATCTCCACTAGGTGTACCCACTACCCCCAAGCGATCGGCTCCCTAACTCGTAGATACCCGTGCTGGCCTACAGTGGGGTGTATCACTCCCCAAGGCAACCCGATACCACCAACAATGCACGGCTTATACCTACATAATGCAACAACGTCTTACCTACCAGCCCGGGCCCACACCCGCACATGAACCTGTTGGACTTGCGTTGCCACCGCTAACCCGTTTTGGCCTCTTACAGTCAAGCCCAGTATGCGTGTCCCTTCCTCGACTTAGGTCAAGCCCACAAAGATACTTATGGGTTACTGGTGAAATGGGCACCCATTACTTGACACAAGCTATCTACCTAAGCTTGGTCCCCTCTAGTACATCCCACTTAACCCTCTTCTTATTCATGTTCACTTACATGTTTCAAATTTTGGTTAAGTTTTTCTAATCGTATTTCAAATGCCACCCAAGGCACCCACTTAATTCCACATGCCACCCAAGGCACCCACTTAACCCCCTTATGTCCCACTACATGTTTATTTGGTTAAGTGTTTCTTAATTCATTAAGACCGTAACCTCGTAAAGACCTCCCACATTAGACTGGCATTTGTGGCAGCTGGATTTGCTGGGCGGGTCCGGGCAGTCTTACACCACAAACGAGCCTAACCTCGTGTCTTTACAACTGTTACGCATTTAATTTATGCCTAAGACCTCCCACATTAGACTGGCATTTGTGGCAGCTGGATTTGCCGGGCAGTTCCGGGCAGTCTTACACCACAAAAGAGTCTAACCTCGTGTCTTAGGCGATTAATTACACAAAATTAATTATTCCCCAATTTGAATTAATTTCCCTATTCAAATTATCAATCAATTCCAAATTTAGCTATGGCCATAATTGACTCAATTATGTCCATCTATTTATGGTATGCAAAATCATATCAATTTTCATCATAAATTTATTTTATGCCATTTAAGGCATTTATGCCAATTCTCAATATTAAATCTTTTAATATTATCCCATTGCCCCACGTTGTACGTTCGTTCGTTTAACGTAAAATATACGTTAGACTCGAATAGTCTAACTCATGGAATAAAGAAAAAACATCACAACATACATATAGATAAAACTAGATCTAAACATAAGGGGTGAACTTGCATGTGTGAATGAGGTTCTTCATCTAAAAACTTGCACAGGCCAAAGTCACAAACTTGCATAAAACAACATACGTCATAGATCTAAATCTAAAGGTGTAAACTTGTTTGGATAATAGTCATAAACTTGCATAAACCATGTGTGTCATAGATCTAATCTAAAGGTGTAGACTAGCATAGGCAATAACCACAAACTTACATAACATGATTCGTACCCCAAACACACACACACACACACACACACACACATATATATATATATATATACACACACACAAATACTTGCATATGTGATTTATGCAACATAACGATGGCGTAACTTACATCTAAACTAGCATATAGAATTTTGTATACTAGCATATAACTTACACATGTCATAGCCTAACTTTAGATCCAATTTACACATAAAATAGATTTCATGAAACATGTAAGGTTGTATATAATTTTCACTAACTTGCATATGATAAATTAACCTCTAAACTTACATACATACATATGATTTATCATATGAATTAGTTCCAACAACATAACCAAACTAGCATATGAAACAACATCATGAATTGATTATACATAAGCCAATCATAGAATTACAACATAGATGATAACATCACAACTTTACAACATAGATGATAACATCATAGAATTTACAACATAAATAATAACATGCGGTCAATAATTCACAACATAACCATATAATCCACATCATAGCTTAATCCAATTAAATTGTTAATTATTTTATTAAAGAAATCAAACTCACAACTCAAAGAAGGTCTTGAGTTCTGAAATCTGAGTTCTGAAGTTGAATTAGCTTTCCTTTGGAGAAGACAATTTGCTGCGGTTTAGATTAGAATTGAATTGATTAGCTTTTCTTCCTCTCTAATTGGTGGCGGCTATTCTAGGTTGCAAGGTGACGGCATGGAGGCCATGGCTCTAATTTTAATTTTATTTTAGAGTTTGAGTCTACATGTGTTTTTATAGAGTTTAGAATTAATTTAGGCCGTTCGATCAACCCAGAATTAACCCCAGCCATTCAGAGCAGATCAGAAACCCTAATGACTCAGCATACAGTCATAAATAGGTCATCAATCAAATATGCCCGGGGGGGTGGGGGTGGGGGCAGGTCGACACTATGGTCGACCTGGTGAGGGTAGATCTAGGGATGGCAAAAAAATCCGTACCCGCGGTTATCCGTGGGTAAAATCCGTCATGGATATGAAACGGATAGTTAAATGGGTATCCATGAGTAAAATAAACGGGTATTTTTAATATCCATTAATTAATGGGGCGGGTACAGATAGTAAGATATCCATATCCGCGGGTACCCGTGCCCGCATTGAATGTGATTTATTTTCAATAGTTAATACAAAAAATATTGTTGTTGGTTGTTTGGTATTTGTGTGCATGCTTTTACTCAACAATTTATAACCGGCTTTTGATATTTTGATGGATACTTCTGTTGTTATCTCTTCTTTTTTGGATGTTGGTTTAAATATGTATTGGTATTTTGAGGTTAGCATATAATCATTGGTCTAATTTGTTTTTTTTAACCAAATGTAGTTTTGAATAATTTCAATAAATGACTAAAAAATAAATTGAATAAATATAATGGATACCCACAAATACCCGCCATTACCCGCAACCTGTTTAAAACCCGTTTAATGGATACCCGTGCGGGTATGGAGCGGGCACGGGGCAAAAAATCACCCAACGGGGCGGGTGACGGGTTGGTACTACCCGCGCCCGCCCCGCCCCATTGCCATCCCTAGGTAGGTCGACCCCCAGGTCAACCCCCTGGTCGACCTGGCCCATGGCGGGAAATTTCCCGCCTAGCCCACTTGAGTTTGAAATTTGAATTTTCGAAATCTGTTTTGAATTTTCTGAAACTTCCGATGGCCATAACTTCTTCATACGAAGTCCAATTCACGCAAACTCAGACTCTATCTCAACCAGAATTCCGAGACGAACACAATGGCACAACCGTTTCCCTTAATTCTCACATCTGTGATTATTTATTATTTAATTTGTGAATATTAATATTGAAAATTACGGGGTGTTACATTCTCCCCTCCTTAAAGGATTTCGCCCCCAAATTCTCCAAGTTAAGGAGAACGCATATCCTAACATCCAGTCAACCATCTACTCAACCATCAAACACAAGCATCCATTGTCCTTATAAAATTCCTAATGCTGTATTAACATATGCAAGAAGTGTGTGTATATGTCCTTTATCTAATGCAAAATCAGGCGGTCTACTGATTCAGTTGACCTCCTTAATGCAAACCATGATAGTTCCATGTGTCCATTATGTATGCAAAAGAATCCTATCGATACATATTATTTCTACATGTGTGCACAACCATTCACCAAAATGCAACATACATATGATAGCACAACCATTATACAACCATTAACTTAAATATGCACACACATTTATATGCAATATGCAATATGTAGTGACTGAGCCGATCTAGTGCCTAAAGTGTGTGTATATGCATCCACGAGCAACCACTAGCAAACACTTGCATCCACATGCATCCATCATACATAACATGTCTCAAACACATGTTTCAACCATAGGACTACCCTATCTAAAGGTCAAAGATACCAGCGAGAGGACATACTAAAGATAAAACACCCTACTCATCAAGTCAACAAAGTATGCGGGGGCGTTTGTCAAACCGAAGGGCATCACAAGCCACTTGAAGAAGCCATTTGGAGTCCTAAAGGCAGTCTTGTCTATGCTATCCTCAGCCACTCTCAACTGATGGAAACCAGTGGCTAAGTCCAACTTCGAAAACACTGAGGCGCCAACTAAATAATCGAAGAGATCGTCAATCCTCGGCAGTGGGTGCCTATTCTTCTTAGTAAGCTTATTAAGTTCTCTATACTCCACATAAAGTCTAAGGGACCCATCTGCCTTCGTGGCAAATACTACTGGAGCACCCCACTCCAATATACTGCGTCTTATGAACCCCTTCTCAAGCAATTCTTTCACTTGCTTACTGAGTTCTCTTCTCTCTCTTGGAGCCATGTGGCGCACTAGCAATGCAACTGGCTTTGCATTGTCTACTAGATATATTCAAAAGTCTATCTCACGTTTTGGCGGTAAACCCCTCACCTCATCAAAGACATCAACATATTCACGGACTATACGAACAGAATGTAAATCATCATTGAATGCGTCAAGGGATTCTAGGTAGCTAAGCATTATTGGACCTCTAGGGTCATAAGAAATATCAAGGGTCTTTCCACAACAAGTCAACAATCTAACTACCCTTCTTTCACAATCTAGGATGGCCCGTACCTAGTTAGCCAATCCATACCTAGAATCAAGCCGTAGCCCATGAAGCCAAGAACAAAGGCGTTGCATTCAAACCCAACGCCCAAGATAAACACTCTCAAATCCCACAAGTCATAGAAAGATGAGCCGAACCACCAATATGATTTGAGACAACTAAGGGATCTATAACTAAACTAGTATCTAGGTGTAGTGTTTCAACTAATGATGTAGAGATAAATAAATGTGATGCGCCAGAATCGAATAAAGTACGGACAGGGTGATCAAACAGAAAAACTAAAATTTCAACGGAAATCATTCTACCTCGTTCTTGCAGCGGTGGGGCCACGAGAGCCTGAACTTTCCCCCTTGCCTGCCCTGGTGCCATAAGAGCCTGCACCTGTCCTCTCGAGGTAACCCTGCGCTCTGCCCTTTCCTTGGGCAGTCCTTAATCAGATGTCCCACTTCGCCATAGTGGAAACAACCACTCCTCTTTTTCTTCCTACAATCTTTGCTTAGATGGCCGGGTGTCCCACAGTTAAAACATCTTTTCTTTCCCTTACCATTGTTGCATTTACCACCTTTCTTGTACTGTTGTTGCTGTTGCGGTTTCTTTTGATCCCCTTTCTTCTCGGGTGCCTTATTAGCATTGGCGCCCTTCTCCTCTTCATGCGTAAGCACCATGTCAACTAGTCTCTCAAAAGTAGCCCCTATAGGAATGTGGGTCATAGCTAACCCATGAAGTGGCTCGTTCAAACCCTTAACAAATCTTAGGGCCTTCTTTTTTGGTGTATTCACCAAGTCCAAGCCAAATCTCGCCAACTGATTGAATTTGTTGACGTATTTTTTCACTGATAGATTCCTTTGCTTCAACGCCAAAAATCTTTCCATATATAAACTCTCTTCAGACGGTGAGAGAAACTTTGCCTCAAACCTACGCCTGAAATCTGGCCATGTATTGACTGGACGCTCTCCATTAGTGACCTCCCACCAAAACGAGGCCTCATCCTTCATTAGCCAGGAAGCTAACTGGACCTTTCTTCCATCCTCCACTTCAAAGATCCCAAACAATTCTTCCACCTCCTTTAGCCAATTTCGAGCTTCAACAAATGTCTCCGTCCCGTGAAAAGGTTTTCCACCCATTGCCCGAAAGTCCTTACATATCTTTGCGAAAGTATCGACATGAGGAGGAGGAGGATTTGCTGGACCTGCGGTGGTGGCCCTAGTCTCCAAATACCTCCTAAACCATCCTGGTATCGGTATCCCCTCGGGTATCTCGGGAATTCCAGACATGCTGAAACGAAAAAGGAAAGATTCAATACAAAAGGACCGAAGGAAAGATATATGACTCTTGGGGTTATGCTTTCTAAAATAAGCTTTTCTCTTGAAAATACTTTCCTTAAAACATACTTTTGAAAGTACTTCCTTATAAAAGTGCTTTTGAAAAACAGTTTTTCAAAATTCATATCTGTTCTGGTAACCTTCAGCTCTGATACCACGTGTAACACCCCACGTCCATTAATGTCACACACAAAGGGAATGCATTAACTTCCATGGAGCATTTTAAGTGTGTATAGAATAGAAACTTAACAACAAGACATATATAAACAATACTTAAAACGTCAAAATTTTATTCATTGCAGCGGTAAACACATAGGTTTGATTACATCATCAAAAACCAGAGTCAAAGTACATAATATCCATCTTGACTAAATCAGAGTACATAAATTGAAAGACATAACCCCAATACAAAATAGCCATAAATAAGATAGGCTGAACTTTTACTTCAGCGATCCAAGCAACTTCTAAAAGCAAGAGATACAGCAGTCCAAAATCAAGCTCCACTGGTGCTAGTTCCACCCTGAGCACCTGGGGGGAAAAGGAAGAAAAGAGGTGGAAACAAAGGGGGTCAGACATAAAGTCTGGCGAGTGCGATAACTTTAACAATACAATTACCAAAATAACTAGGCTAAGGCATAAGTTGGAAAATAAGGAAATGACTGTGAACAATTGGGTATGACAGAGTAAACAAGGAAATAAGATGAACAAAGATACCGTTAAAGGCGCACCTAAACCACTATAAGATAATTGCTATACTGCACCACCACTAGTCACCCTAAGGTTGATCCCGCCGATAGAACTTAATAAAGAAAATGGTAGTTTCATGCACTAGTAGTTGCCTTCATAGGTGCCGCCTGCCCCTATCTTTACTAGGTGTATCCACTACCCCCATGTGATCGGCTCCCTAACTCATAGATACCCGTGCTGGCCCCACAGTGGGGTGTATCACTCCCCAACGTGGCAACCCGATACCACCAACAATGCACAGCTTATACCTATACGATGCAACAACGTCTTACGTACCAGCCCGGGCCCACACACGCACATGAACCCGTTGGACTTGCGTTGCCACCGCTAACCCGTTTTGGCCTCTTACAGTCAAGCCCAGTACGCGTGTCCCGTCCTCGACTTGGGTCGAGCCCACAAAGATACTTATGGGTTACTGGTTGAAACGGGCCCCCATTACTTGACACAAGATATCCACCTAAGCTACTGGTACATCCCACTTAACCCTCTTCTTATTCATTTTCACTTACATGTTTCAAATTTTGGTTAAGTGTTTCTAATCGTATTTCAAATGCCACCCAAGGCACCCACTTAATTCCACATGCCACCCAAGGAACCCACTTAACCCCCTCATGTCCCACTACATGTTTATCTGGTTAAGTGTTTCTTAATTCATTAAGACCGTAACCTCGTAAAGACCTCCCACATTAGACTGGCATTTGTGGCAGCTGGATTTGCCGGGCGGGTCCGGGCAGTCTTACACCACAAACAAGCCTAACCTCGTGTCTTTACAACTGTTACGCATTTAATTTATGCCTAAGACCTCCAACATTAGACTGGCATTTGTGGCAGCTGGATTTGCCGGGCGGGTCCGGGCAGTCTTACACCACAAAAGATTCTAACCTCGTGTCTTAGGCGATTAATTACACAAAATTAGTTATTCCCCAATTTGAATTAATTTCCCTAATCAAATTACCAATCTATTCCAAATTTAGCTATGGCCATAATTGACTCAATTATGTCCATCTATTTATGGTATGCAAAATCATACCAATTTTCATCACAATTTTATTTTATGCCATTTAAGGCATTTATGCCAATTCTCAATATTAAATCTTTTAATATTATCCCATTGCCCCACGTTGTACGTTCGTTCGTTTAACGTAAAATATACGTTAGACTCGAATAGTCTAACTCATGGAATGAAGAGAAAACATCACAGCATACATATAGATAAAACTAGATCTAAACATAAGGGGTGAAGTTGCATGTGTGAATGAGGTTCTTCATCTAAAAACTTGCTTAGGCCAAAGTCACAAACTTGCATAAAACAACATACGTCATAGATCTAAATCTAAAGGTGTAAACTTGTTTAGATAATAGTCACAAACTTGCATAAACCATGTTTGTCATAGATCTAATCTAAAGGTGTAGACTTGCATAGGCAATAACCACAAACTTACATAACATGATTCATACCCCAAACATATATATATATATATATATATATATATATATATATATATATATACAAATACTTGCATATGTGATTTGTGCAACATAACGATGGCGTAAGCTTACATCTAAACATATAAACTAGCATATAGAATTTTGTATACTAGCATATAACTCACACATGTCATAGCCTAACTTTAGATCCAATTTACACATAAAATAGATGTCATGAAACATGTAAGGTTGTATATAATTTTCACTAACTTGCATATGATAAATTAAGCTCTAAACTTACATACATACATATGATTTATCATATGAATTAATTCCAACAAAATAACAAAACTAGCATATGAAACAACATCATGAAATGATTATACATAAGCCAATCATAGAATTACAACATAGATGATAACATCACAACTTTACAACATAGATGATAACATCATAGAATTTACAACATAAATAATAACATGCGGTCAATAATTCACAACATAACCATATAATCCACATCATAGCTTAATCCAAATAAATTGTTAATTATTTTATTAAAGAAAGGAGGAGCTGTTGCAAGCCAAATTCGAGAAAGGCTAGTTCTTTAGCTAGTGTGATGTGTGTTATTATGACATATAGGAAACTCAGGATGTTATTAGTTTCATGCAATTGACCATGTAATCTATTTATGTTACCAATGATTCCCCTGCACGGGACTCTCTTGTTGCTTCATTAGTTGATATGTATAATGCATATCACCCGTACTCATTTGTAACCTTTTATTTTTCAGTAAATAAAAGAGTGTTACAGATCACTATAAAACCAGTCGGTTCTGCCAAAAAAATAAAGAACATTGAACTAAAATAGTCTGTAATATATATACGTGTATATATATATATATTAAAATAACTAGACGTAGAAAACAACAGTTACTGGGTGACCTAGCTATACATGGGTTGACCCCTGTGTCGACCCATGGTTAAGCTGGGTCGACCCATCTTCATGCAGAGTAGATTCCTATGCCTGAATCTTGACTATTTTATTTGCTAAATACATATGTTGATTCAGCTTGAGGTGTACGAATTGATTTAATAACCTAAAATCTAATGGTTTAGAATTATCCTAGCTAATCTATAAACTGGCTAGCAGCCTCACCGTTTTATTACATACAAACATTCTTCATCTTCTTCCTCCAATCTATTTCTAAATAAAATTAAGAAAATGTCGAGGTACTTCCTAAACGTAGATTAAAGGGATAATTATTGATTTTTCTTTTACAACTATTACAAAGACTCTTTTTGGATCTAATTCAAACCACTGTGAGTTCTAGTTATTTTTAGATCTGCCATCTAAAAAATATTTTGACAGTAAATAATATGGATCTGAAATTACAGTGTTTATAAGTTTATATGTTACTATTTTACTGTCTATTATTTATTCAGTTTTTAGCTATTACCTGTTATATGTACATCCTTATTATCCCTTTTTCGGTTTTAGATTTATTGACAGTCTTATGCCTATTCATTCATTTTATTTGTTTCCGATTTGGATCTAATTTCTCCTTCTCCTTTTTTATTTTACGCCGAGCCTAGGCCATCGAGAGCCTATGTCATTTCCATCAGAATTGCGTAAATTTGGTTAAATTGGAATAACTTATAATAACAGTAAAAAGGAGAATTAGGCATATTGAAACTTGAAATCCAATGACTGTATAATTGGGATAATATGCAAAACATGTTAATCTGAATAGGCTAAACTTAATTGTGTATTAAGTAGAACATGTTATGTGAATCAGATGTAATTAAGTAAGGTGCCTGTCTGTTTTGGGGAAGGTTAGACGTAGAATTACATGTAATAGGAAATGTTATTTACAACCATGCTTATTAATGAACTTAAACCAGCTAAGTTAAACCCATTAAGTAATAAGCTAAGAAGTTCCACGTCTATTGTTTATATCCAGTATAGGGACTCTTAAAATCCTAGTTACTTGGGGGACTAAGGCTGGGGGTGGCTTGTGTCAATTCTGCTTTTGGAACCCATATCAATTTGTATCCTTGTTGGTATCATATTGGGGCCTCACATAGGTAGGGTCAAGGCATGCTTTAATGATCTGGATTGCAAAAGGTTCAAAATCTTGGAGATGGGTACTAAGAGCGTGCGTGCGTCCGATGGGGGAAACTAGACGTTGTAACACCGGGGAATAAAGAAGCATTTTAAATTTGACGAGTTAGGAACTGATATCCTTTACTGTCGTGGCTGGCACAGGTTATTCATGTCTGTAGGGAGTCGATCGCATGGGTACCAATTAAGGTAAAACCTAATCATGTTATTCAGATAGTTGGTGTAGAAACCTATTTGTGGGATTTGAATGATAAGAATACAAGATCTTTACGTTGTCTTGTTATCTCAATTACATCGTACTTGTATATTTTACTATACTTTCTCATCCATGTTATTGATCAGTCTTGATACTTACTATGTTATACTTACGGTAAAAATCATAGGAACTCGCCAGACTTTATGTTCGACCTATTTTTTTTCCCTTCCTTCTCTTCCTTTCTCTACCTCAGGTTCTCATAGTGGTGGTAAACAGTAGCTGTGCCGTGATTCTATGTAGCTTGGACCTGGATCACTCCTCTTTATATGTACTTTTCAGTCTCTTTTTCTACGTTTATTGTGACGGCATATGAGGGATATTATTTTGTGGTTTTCTACTCTGATGTTATATGAGACAAATGTTTATGATTATGAAATTAATGGTTTATTTTAAAAATGTAATGCTCTAATGTATTTGAAATAAAAAGTTGAAAAGGTTTTCGCTGCATTTTCAATTCTATCTTGTTTAAATTAGGATCTATATTATTATTGCGCTTCACAGAACTGAATGCATCCTCATATAGGTGACATCAAGGGACGTGGGGTGTCACAGGTTTGTATAGTAAATGAAGTTGTCTATTATTTCCACTAATTTATCTCACTTGCAAATTAAGTAAATCCAGTATATTTGTTTGTACTAGCCCCAGGTATTGAACACTAACTAGTTTGATCAATATGTACTAATTCAGTTTATGCTATCCAGGGAAATCAACAACTTTCTATCCAAAATCAAAAAAGACGAATTCAATACTAAAATAATGATAAATTTGATCAATTTTTTTAAAACAATTTCCTTACAACACTGATCAAAACATGAACTCAATCACCAAAAAGTATTATTAGAGGTAATGCTCAAATTTTCAGTTATAAATAAATCAAATATCACCATACAAATTATTAAAATAATTGTAATAACATAAAACTATCCAATCCAAATCTTGGAAAATGAAAAGGGAAGAACCCACTCTAGCACTTTCTCTATCCTTATCTCTCATTCTCATCATACCTCAATTCACAACACTAATGTTTATGGGAAATTTATATCAACTGCACTTAAATTCTTGAAACGGATTTAATAGTTCATGTAATTCCATAGCAATTTTGATTATGACATCCATACTCCGAATGTCGATGGTCGGTTAAGGACCAAAATCACAATACTTACTGTCAAACCCACATTTCCTTCATCGTACTCTATAGAAAATCTTCAAACTAATTGTAAAATAAACTTCGGATGATTTGACACAACTCTCCCAGTGGAATTTTTAATTAAAAGTAAACTGAATTTGAGAAACAAATTTTTGAATGCAAGTGGCCATGTTTATTTGTTTACAATGAAACATGGTTTGTTTTATTTTTAGTTACAGGGTTCTCCCTTGTCTAATTATAAGGCTTCTCATTTATAGATATAAATTACAAAACGTGAAACATGAAGATGTATGGTAGTGAAATATATGTTAATTTGAGTGGAAACGTATTTGATCAGGATTTAATATTGTCTACTTAGATACAATTGGAACTAAAAAAATGCAGCATTATAGAAACAATAGCAGAAATAAGAGATACAAAAGATTAAACGTGGTTCGGATATGAATATACTACATTCACGGAGACCCAACATCTTATTTTATTCTTCTTCAGATCAAGAGCGAGTATAATAAGAGAAGAATACAAACACTCAATAAAAATATCTCACCCTATAATTGATACAGAAATCAGGATCTTATTGAGGATATATAAAGAGAGCATTATTGGCTTGTGATGAAAAAAGATAAGCGAATGCCTCCCTATTTATAAGAGTAAGAATGAAAACTTGCTTGAAGATAAACATGAAAAGTTTTCGGATTTCCTAGATTTGGTTTCAATGCAAATATTGCATATTTGTGATTGTTTCCCCATATACATATATTTGATTGATTTACCAAATCAAAAAAATCTCTTCTCTAATCTTTCCAATTTGTTGCCATATATATTTAGATTTGATCGAGTTATCAAATCAAATAATCTCTTCCCATATCTTTCCAGTTTGTTGCCCATAATTATTTAATTACAATAATCAATTAAAATTTTCTTCATAATAAAATTAGCATAGATTTATCGAACAATTTTAAAACTCCACCTCGATCTAAATATATTCATCAATTAACAGAACAAATTGTTTGGTCAGCTCCCCATAGCACTCAAGTAGCAGGAAGTAAACTGATCAAGTTTGAGCAATGCTCAAGCTTTCCTTTTGGAAGCTACTTTGCCATCATATCAAGGATTATCCAAAGTACTCAACTTCACCAATTTGATCTTGTTTCGTTCTTCTTCTAGCATAGAAATAAACCTCTAACATCAATATGCTTCGACCGTGAACTATAAACATGATTCTCTATAAGATGAATCACACTCTGACTATTTGAAAATAGTTCACTGCCTGATGTGCCATTGAAAGATCATCCAACAACTGAAGTAAGTGTAATCCTTCATTTGTTGTTTCTACAATCGATATCAACTCTGCTTCGGTAGTCGATAATTCTATGATAAACTGCAACTTTGATCTCCATGAAATCGAGCCTATACCAAGCGTAAAAACATAGCCCGACACTGACTTCCTAACATCTCTATCGCTAGCATAATCAGAATCACAGTATCCTCTAAGAGAGATGTCACCATCTACTCCATCATATAACAAGCCCACCGAGGAAGTACCTCAAAGATATATAAGAATCCACTTTACTGCTTGTCAATGCTCTTTGCCTGGGTTAGATATATATTGACTCACAACACCCATTGCATGGGCCAAATCTAGTCTTGTGCACACTATAGCTTACATAAGACTACCAACAACACTAGAATAAGGTATATTAGTAATATACCTCTTATTTTCTTTCAATGTAGGAAATTGGTCTTTTGACAACTTAAATGAGAGCCCAATAGAGTGCCAAGTGGTTTAGCTTTCTCCATAACAAATCAATTGAGGACCTTCTCGATGTACTGTGCCTAAGTGAGTCTCAACACTCTCCGTGATGCATCTCTGCATGTCTCGATTCCTATAATTCTTTGTATTTTCCCTAAATCCTTCATGTCAAACTCCTTACTGAGCTCTTATTATAACTCTTTAATTTTGACCATACTCCGATATGCAATAAGCATATCATCAACATATAAAAGAGATAAATAATATCACCAACATACCTCCTGAAATAAACACACTTATCTTTGAAGCTTCTGGAGTATCCTCATGAATGGATAAACTTATCATATCTCTTGTACCATAGTCTAGGAGACTGCTTCGGTCCATATAGAGATTTGTTAAGTCTATAAACATAATATGGCCTGCTACTATCAATGAACCCCTTTGGCTGCCGTAAATAAATCTCCTCATTCAGATCACCGTGCAAGAAAGTAGTTTTGACATCTAGTTGCTCAAATTCCATATCATAATGAGCAACTAATGCAAAGAGAATATAAATAGAAGTATGCCTAACAACTGGAGCAAAGATATCATGATACTTCACCCCCTTCTTCTGAACATACCCCTTTGCTACTAGTCTTGCTTTATATCTGAAATTTCCAATGTCTCTGTCTTTCACTCTTTTGATCCACTTACATCCATTAGCTCTTTTGTCGTAGGAAGTGGCACTAAATCCCAAGTTTGATTTTTCTATAAACATGCGATCTCTTCTTCTATAACAACTAAACAACTAGAACTGTCAACTTATGCAATAGCATCTCTTTAATATCTGAGCTCATAATGGACAACATTTAATGCATACGTCGCCATATCATCGAAGTCAATGTCTTTGATGCTCAAACCAACAAACTCGTCAGGCCATATAGGCTTTCTTCTTTCTCTTACAGGCCTAGACTCTATACGAGATGCACCTTGAGTCTGATCTTCTATGCGAACATATGTATTATCCTCATCAACCATGGTGTCATCGGAAACACCATTTGAACGTCTATGAAAAAAACAACAAATGACTTGCTTTGTGTCTGGTATTCTTCACATGTCCTCTCATTGTCATCCGATGAGGAAGGCTCCACCTTCAACATAACCTTCTCATCAAAAGTTACATGTCTACTTATAATAAGTTTCTTGCTAATAGGACACCACAACCTATATCCCTTCACTCCTCTTTTATAACCTAGAAAGATACCCCTGCGAGCTCTAGGTTCCATCTTTCCTCGACTCTCGTGTACATAAGCTCTACAACAAAACATCTTGAGGAATGAATAGCTAACAATCTCTCCTTTCCATACTTCTTCAGGGATCTTCATATCTATGGAAGTAGAAGATGTGAGGTTGATGTAGAAAACCACCATAGGTAAAGCTTCAACCCAAAATCCCTTCTTTAACTTAGCAGTCAATCTGAGGCATCTAATTCTCTCTAATAATGGTCGGTTCATCCTTTATGCAACTCCGTTGTACTGCGGGTTGCCTTGTGTGGTGTAGTGCCTCATAATGCATTCGGATACGCAATAATCGATGAATTCTCGTGATATAAATTCACCACCATTATCTGAATGGAGAACTTTCAGTGTAACACCCCACATCTATACTTATGTTAGCCATGGCCTTTGCAAGCAATAATTTCAATTAACATAAAGAATAAGGCTGTTGAAAAGCGACCATCTGTGTAATAGCTTTGAATGAGTGTTATACATGTTGAATAATGTAGTCTTACATTTTAAATCTCATGAAGAAATCCAACACATCTAATTCAAGTTCAATTCCATTACACGGTGGTTGTATATAATTCAAAATTAATATAAAAATACATAACAATATAATGAGAGTCAGACACAAATATTCACATCACTAAGGAGCAAATAGATATAAACATAACACATAAGAGTAAATACAAAGATAGTGATCATAGTTGATCCTCTATAAATCAAAATAGTAGGTACTAGTTCTAGCCAAAAGAATATGTATACATAGATGTCTCATACACATATAACCCAAAATTACTACAATAAAAATGTAGATACAAAGAGCCAAAAGTTGGTCCCTGCTAGAAGTCCAATGTAAGCACCTGTAGTACCCGGTCTGACCCAAATATTATTTATAAGAAAATAAACAATAAATGGACTAGTCTAGCTATTCTCATAATAATAAACAGAGATAGGTTAAGAGGTATAGAACGAATATGATATGTAATCATTAACAATAATGTTCACATATATAATGTGAAGGCTCGAAATGTCCATAAGATATGTCAAGGAATTCTTAGTGCTATATAAGGATATCTCATGCTAACTAATAAAGCTACTCAGGATATGATACCATGTATCTTGCAGATATTAAATGATCCAAATATCATGGATATAGTCAAATGAAGAGAAGTTCCTTGGATGATCTGAAGATCATCGATATAAAGGAATGAATTGAAGTTCCTCAAGATGATCCGAAGATCATCGATATAGTCAAATGAACCAAAGTTCCTCAAGATGATCTGAAGATCATCGATATAGAAGAATGAACAGATGTTCTTCAAGATGATCCGAGGATCATCGATATAATCAAATGAACCGAAGTTCCTCAAGATGATCCAAAAATCATCGATATAGACGAAAGAAATGAAGTTCTCCAAGATGATCTGAAGATCATCGATATAATCAAATGAAACAAAGTTCCTTAAGGTGATCCAAAGATCATCGATATAAATGAATGAGTCGAAGTTCCTCAAGATGATCCAGAGATCATCGGAGTGACCCGAAGGACGGAATGATGCGAAGATCGTCGATGATCAAAATTGATCGAGTATAGTGTAAACTACTCCAAGCTAGCAAACACAAGATTTGAGCCACATCTCCCATAACCACTTTCTCTACTTGAATATTTACGAGAAAGTTGTATATTCCACTAGGAATACGAAATGATCATTGCCACGTCTTTTAACCAAACGAGTCTAAGAATTAACAGTCGAAGTAAACGCAAGGGATCATAAACCTTGTCTTTATTAAGGCGTTTAATTAGATTTCTCATACGAACGAGAAAAAGGCTTATGAAATCATATACCAGTAGATAGTAAAGCAAATTGGAAAATAACTTCATATAATGAAGTAGAATTAAAAACCGTTTAGTAAAAGATTTGGTATGTACTAATAGTTCAAAACCCTTATATATAATTTAGAAGTCGCAACTCTCGTGTAATAGTGATCGAAATAAAATTGGAACGAAGATTCATGTTTTAATAACATAAATCAAATCTCACGACTATAGGTTATAAATTCGTTCACCACAAGTCAATCGAAAGTATATCAAAGGTCGATAATCAACTAGTTAAATCTGTAAATCATATAAATTGAAAAGCCATATAAAAAGGCCAAACGGGATAAAACTCGGTCGGGAAAGAGCCAGGAACAAGCTAAACTATTGACTGTGGTTTCCACCGATCAACAACAGAAAACAGGTTCAGTCGACTAAATTTAGAGGTCGGTCGACTGAATCTAGAAAATCTCGAACATTTGTGCACGTACAAGGTTCAGTCGACTGACTACTAAAATTAGTTAACTTAAGTGTATATCAGTCGATTGATCTCAAAGGTCAGTCGACTGACCTGCTACTTCATCGAATTCTTGTTCCGGGGTCCATCTACTGACCTACTGCTAAAAGTAGCATAAGGGTTCACCTTAAGGACAAGTCGATTTCCATGGGTTTCGGACGATCGATGGAGGCTGTGGACTACATCCAAGTAAAAATGAACCCTCGACGGTTTTTCGAATCACTTCATAACACAAAAATCAAACACATCTAAAGATTTATACTCGAATTAATCCTAATGAAATCAAAACAAATGAATTGGGAAGTTCACACACAAACAACCTAATACACTCAATAAACACACAACATATATGCGCCCAAGGCACACTAGACAAACATTTAGCTTGAGGCATAGATGTGAGTTCTACAAGTACTCACCTTTGCTTTTTAGGAGCAAGGAATCGATCCACATCATAGTTAGAACAACCTCTCCTCCAATATTACTCACAAATCTTCAATCCACTCACAAACACATAAATTTCCTAAGAGTTAGGTTTAGGAAATTTCAGAAATTAAGTGAAGTTGAGTTGGAGAAGATGGAGAGAAATATAGAGGAGCTTACCTAGGTTACCTCTACAATTTTCCTTATGATTTAAGCTCCTAACTAAAATCTCTAGCATAGGAATTTTGATTTCCCATCTCCTCTCCCCATTTCTATTTTCTTTGATAAAGTGTACAGTGAATGAGGAGGAGGGGTTTTTGGGAGGTATAAGGGTGGGCTTGGTTGGCTAACCCAAACCCAAGTCCAATGTCCGAAAATAAACAAATTATAAACACATTGATGTTTAAAGTTTTTGTTATATTAAACAACATTTTGAACTCAATGGAAGTGGTTTCGAGTCCAAATTCATCCGTATGCAAAAAGTAAACTTTGGACTTATATTCGATTAACGATGTTATATTTAAATAAAATACTTAAATATATTATCGTGAAATATGCAGGTTGTTACAGACTTCCCCTTTAAAGAAATTGTGTCCCCACAATTACATAAGGAAAAACTCAAAAAGACCAAGCACCAACAAAAATCTATAAGAAAGTAGATTAACTCAAGATTTTTTTTCATATTTAATATATCATTATTATATTATAATTCACTTATGAATAATCATAAATTTTTAACTTTGAGTTATAAATCACTATATAACTACAGTCTATACACGTATAATGTTCAAATCAAAAGTCATAAACATGTACGAACAATCTAGTTATTCTTTTCACAAGTATTTTCAACAAACTAGAATTTTCCTTACTTAAATTCTAGACATTATAAACCTCAATTTCAATAATTATTTAAATTTTAAATCGCGAACTATCACACTACGATTTTTCTAAAAATTTGGTCTAGACATATCATAAAATTTACAAGATTAAATTTAAATCTTTTTCTTTCATTAGAAAACTATAATCCAATAGATCCAGATAATTTTTATTTCAAAGAATTCAAACTTGTATTGGATCCTACACATTCATTTGAAGTTAAATTCTCAAAATCATGAACTACAGTTATGCGACAAGCTCGTTTTAACTAAATTTACTTAACTCGCTTAACGTTCAATTAGTTTATAAATTTTAAACCCATTCTCTTACGTTCTCAACATAGCTAATTAATCATTTAAATTCAACTACAAAGTATCGACTATCCAAAGTCGTCGAATGTTCCATATTACATTTTACCTAGAAATTTTTTTCACTTAAAAATCTCTTAAAAGTATTCTAGCTTAAAAAATTTCTTATTTGGAAAGGATATATATGACGTTCATATATATATATATATATATATATATATATATATATATATATATATTCCATTCACAAAGATAAGCAATCCCGTCGGGGAAACAAGATCAAGAAATAAAATCCAGGTTATATACCCAGAATTGGAAATATTAGCACGTCCTCTAACTTTCCCAAACTTTTTTTTGGAACTTTTAAGTTACCAATAAACCCCTAAAATCTCAATTTTGAAATATTAGCACATCCTCTAAATTTTGTGAACAACTACTAAATCATGAAAACACGGTAAATTGTAGCAGTCGAATGAGTTTCATAAAACTTGAAAAACTTGGGTTTTCAAATTCATAAGGATATCAACATATATAAGAATGAGGTCAAACTAGTAAGTTATGATCTCGAGGATTTTGATTCATTAAGGCTAACGAAATTAACTGGAATATTTGTTAACCCTAATAATAAAACGAGCACAAAAAGAAAGAGTTAGCGAAAACAGATTGCTAAGTCAAATAGTGGAATGACTTAAGCACTACTAACCTATTAAATAAAACAACAATCTGAGGAAAGGGATTTCCAAGATTGACGATTCTTTTGAAAAATAAAATCTGAAACTCAAAATGATTAGGACAATTCATTACTAAAAATCACCACAAGCCCCGAAGGAACAGAGCGTGCAAATATGCATATGAAGAATAGTCATCTTCAAGGAAAGAGTTTGAACATCAACGAACCCAGAAGTAGCCAAAATAAAGAAATGGCCGCTTCCTAATCGAAAGTCACAAAATCAACTAGTTTTAGACTTGCTGTAAGGATAAGCAACTTTGTTGACCATGAGGTTGCAATTTATTACATGGAACTTTTTCCATTTGATGAGGTGGTACGACATCGCAAAGAAAACTCACTAAGCCTTCCATTTCACCGACGTGGTGGCTTCACACCATAAAGAGGATCGAATAAGCATTTCGTCTCGCGATGATGTGGCTTCACACATCACTAAGATTTTCGTATAACCGACGTGGTCGCTTCATACTGCAAATAGAATCGAATAAGTATTTCATCTCACGATGAGGTGGCTTCACACTTTACAAAGCAATTCCGTCTGAAGACTTGGTGGCCCCACGCCTTACAAAGAAATTCTGTTCGAAGACTAGGTGGCCCTATACCATACAAAGCAATTTCGTTCGTAGACTAGGCTGATCCACAATATACAAAGCATTTCTTCCAAAGTCGTGGTGGCTCCACACCGCAAAGAAAATTGACTAAGAATTCCACCATAAGACCTGGTGGCTTAACACCATACAAAACATTACTCCAAAGACCAGCTGGCTCCATACCATACGAAGCAATTCTGTCTTGCCGATGTGGTGGCTCCACACCACAAAGAGAATGATCAACATCGATGAATATAAAGATATACAATACATGAGATCAAACGAAGATGGTCAACGAGGATGTATACAAAAAATATACAACACACGAGATCTCTCAAAGATGCATATAATGATATACAACACATGATACAAACGAAAATGATCAACAAGGATGCATATAAAGATATATATCACACGGGATAAAATGAAAATGATCAACATCGATGTATATAAAGATATACAACACATGTGATTGACTCAATACCTATGTATATAAGGATATACAACACATAAGGATCCCGTCGATGTACATAAACATACACAACACATAAGCTCAAATGAAAATGATCAACACCAATGTATATAAAGATAGATAGACAACACAAGTGATTGACTCCTTACCAACGTATATAAAAATATACAATACATAAGGTTCTCGCCGATGTACATAAAGATATACAGTACACGAGCTCAAACGAAAATTATCAACACTTATGTATATAAAGATATACAAAACAAGTGATCGAGAGATTTCGTCCAAAATAAAATCAAATCTCAGTTGACTAAGTCTAGAAATTAACCTACAAAGTAAACGCAAGTGTGTCGACCTACTTGTTTTTACCAAGACGTTTAATTAATTTCCTTATTCAATCGAAAAGATGAAGTTACTTGTTTGAAACAAGTAATGCTCTAAATAAAAATGAGAATACTCAATTATTACCCAAAGAAAGGCAAAGATGCCTTGATAGAAAATATATGGGTAACGAAAACTCAAGGTAAACATGTAAAAAATTTCACAAAACATCGGTTTGGAAAAATTGACATACGTGGATACAAAGCAAGCACCCTTTAGCACCTAAGGACATGGTACCCCTATAACAACCCGGAATTTTGACAATACATAAATTTTCTATTTAATTAGGTTTTAAAAATAGGAATTTCTGCCAATGATGGAGTTTGACCATGAAATTTTAACCGTTGCATTCATCACGGAATTTTGGTCAACTTTCATGTTTAGAGTTTCATGAACGGAGTCCAAATGAAAAAGTTACAGACGAAATACGGAAAACGGACGAAAATAAATAAATCATAATACATAAATATTACTTACCTTCTTTAACCTGCCATCATTGGGCAGGACTTCTGAAGGGCGGTCGGCCCCTACGAAGGGGGCAGTCGACTGCTTTGGCTGTTTTCAGCCCAATAACGACTAAGTTTTGTTGGGTATTTTCATTATATATTATCATATAAACGAACGGATGTTTGTTTAATCGAATCTAACAGTTTGTGGTCCTTTCAAGTAAGATATCATTCTTTTCCATATAAATTCGTAGGCAATAGCAAACCTTTGTCATTTCCCTTTCTCTTCAAACAAATTTTAAAACAAAAATATGTTCATACACAATCAAAATCAAACATAAACAATACAATTTGAAAGGGGTAATCAGATTCAAGTGGAAAAGGGTATGGATTAGCATCTAAGTTCTACTTCACCTGATTTCTCCTCTCTTTATTTATTTTCTTGCAAATCTACAAATCTAGAAGAACCCCCTTTTTAGAATAACTGTAGATCTGTAGGAATTTAGGAATTGTAGGCCTCAAAGATTCTGATTTCGATGATTTCACGTAAGCAGGAAATTTACATACAAATTATACAATAACTTGATTATTTCATTTGTATTAGATCTTAAACATATGCCTTAAACATTTATCAGATCTGTTTACAATATTGTAAAATATGAAATAATGCCTATCAGATCTGTTTGTGAATATTGTCAAAAATTTAATAGAATAAATTGTGGATTGAATAATATTACAATTTGTAGGCTTACTTGATATTATAGTATTGCCTACAATTGTCTTTAGAAATATTGTGGCTATTGTAAACACCGCAGATCTGAAAATCAGTCCCATAAGACACTGTTAAGATGTAGTTTTATTCCAAATCTGTTGGTTAAAAAGATATAAGATTGTTTGTGTTCAGTTTTGTTTAGAGGTTCCAACTTAGTTATTGCAAATACGTCATTTTCCCTTTTCTACATATAAGGACATTATTTGTAACCAATAAGAAATATGTCCAAAATTGAAAAAGGGAAAGGTTGTGTAAATCCACATATAAAAATAAATACATCTATATTTTTGTGTAGTTTACAACAACTATTCCAATATATACATAGCATATATTTCCTATGGTTTCAAATATGTTTATTCCACTTTTAAATATTCAGGCATAATCTACAATAATTACAATTGACAGTCTTTTTGTATGATTTAGAACCTTATTTCAGAATTGAATGCAAAATAGAAAAGTTTGGTTCTTGTTTGAACAAAGACATTTAATTTAATAAATAAAAAGAAATAATAACTATGTTAACTCCATGAAAATATAATTATTTATATACATTATCCGTCCAAACCAATGATTTAGCGCAAATATAATATACAATAAAATAAATACGTGATTTTTTGTGTTTAGGATTAAATTTCCGTTTTATGGGATTATATACATATTGAATGTAAATGAATAACATGACCATTGTAGCCATAAATGGAAATTAATTGGCTATGAATTGGTCCTAAATAGAATAAATGAATGTTGTAGCCACCTTTGATTTGTAGGAAATGGATAAGTTAGTAAATGGTTACAATTTCTAAGTTGGCCATGATTAGTGTTGTCAACCGCAATTAGGAAATTAAATTATAACCACACTAAGACATGATGTTAAGCCTAGCTTGTGTTACTAGTCTGTCTGGAACTGCTAGGCAAGTCCAGTATCCACAAGTGGTCGGCATAATGTGAGAGGTCTGGTGCATAAATATATCTATATATATATACACACACATACATATACAACGAACAATAAATTAAGAAATTAGAATTATCAGTGCCTATTGGGGTACAACAAATAAATATTTTGGGATTGATAATTAAGGATATTTATGAGCGTCCATTGCCTTAGGAATATGACCGTTATTATCATAAACAACAGGTAACCTTAATAAAGGCGGTAAAAGAATTAAACTCGGATTAATGGGAATCCCGCGTATTATTAAATACTAAGTCCATACAAGAAGGGAATAAATATTCAAACCTTTTAGCTTAATAAGTGATAAAATTCCCTTGATTAGTTAACCTAGCTGAATAAATATAACTAGTAAATAAAGAATGGACTTAGAAGGTAAATATGTTAGTTATTATTTACCATAGGATCTTTGACAATATTTAGTTTGCATAGTGTTGATTATTTCCAAATATAAGGTTTACTCCATGAGCGAGGTCTTATGTGGTCAACAGGGGTCCTCCTCCCATCCGTAATGAGAAACCAAACATGAAATAATCTATGAGTGTAGCCGGCATTGGGATTAAGGTCTTAAGCGGTTAGATCCACATATAAAAAGGTATTTAAGGATCGCGTAGCCCACCTCCCATAAATAGAAGCATTAAAAGCTAATTGGATATGAGCTTGATAATCTTTGCGAATAATCTGCTTCCTTGGGTCTTAAGTGACTTGGATTGAGGAGTCCACATAGGAATATGTCCTCCAGTTAGGGGTCTTAATTGGTATGTAAATCCTACCTAAACCTAGATTTAAAAATGTCTTGTATGGTCATTCCATAGGGCTACTTATCGTACGAGAAGTATTAAACGTCTAAGGGATTAACCAATAAGGCTACCTTGATAGTAATGAGGGCCCCCCACACCGTGTGGTCTTAAATTGCATGCTACGTCTACCTAAATGAGTGGTCTTAAGTGGCTGCTTACTATCCCTCGCCTTATGCATGGCATGGGTTTATATGCGTGAATGACGGAAGCCTCAATTAGTAAGGACTGTAGCTAGTGTCTTGTATTTTATATCAGCGTTGAGTAAACCATCGAGAGGTATTAAGTGGCCAATAGGTACGCCTAGTGTCTTAAGTGATCAAGGGAATCCACCCTTATCTATCATTTGATAGTGAGGCGTTAAGTGGCTAAATATAACTAAGTAAATTACTAAACTCGGTACGATGAACAAGTAGTTGAGAGCCCACCTCTTAGTTTTAGCAATTAGTTCAATGACGGTTTAAAGGATTTACAAATATATGCGTAAATGTATTATCTCGGTATCATTGGGAATAATACCTCCAGTATAGTAGTTGGAGTCGTGCATATATGTTTACATAGTTAGGTTAGAATTACTAGCCTTGGTAAGCAAATATCTTTAGTTGAACCAAACGGGATACTTCTGTATATTGTAAACTGTGTTGTACTCTTCTTGTTCACCTGAACTTGTTGTTCTGATTTCCTCCTCATTACAACCTCCCAAGTATTCTTGAGAGGGTCTGGTTCTCACAGGTGTCTTCTTTTGGTTTTCGGTTCTCGTTCTCTCTCATGCTCGGTATTGACACGGTGACTCACTTTTATATGGTAGTTACTTGAGTTAATACTAGTCAATCCTATTTTGTTTCCGTTGTGAGTTATTTTATCGTACTTTGATTATTCTCATGCTCATTTATTTGCAGGTACTAGACTTACACACTCCATGTTTGGTTGTGTTCGCGTTTCGATTATTGTCGAAATTTGGGCTTAGAAAAAAGTGGGGTGTTACATTTGGTATAGAGCATAGGTTAGATGAGCATAGGAATTAGTTAAATTAAGACTAGTGTGAGAACATAATTCAATTTTATTTTCTATTTTTCTTTGCCTTTCTCCCTCGACTTTAAATTATTTCAATGATGAAATAGTGATGGGACTATATACATAGGATGGGTCTTAAGCGACTAAGAGTTGAAATATATTGAGTTCTGGTTTCTAGCCAATTCTCTCTTACCCCCATAGTATGTTGGCGACTTCGTTATGAAGAGCATAAGGACGACATATGGTGGATCCCGTTTATTCGAGTTTGGAGACTAGACAAAAATCTAGCTACAACTGAGGTAGTCGCGATTTCTAGTTCTTTTGTTCTTTCAGTGGTTCCAGTCAAAGACCTTTTCTTGGTCTGAAATGGGAAATCCATGTTAATATAAAGTATCCATTTGAAAATATAATTACGGAGTATATCCGTTCGATACTTCGTCAAAATTCTGGATATCCTTTTTTTGAAATTATTCATTTGATTCTTGGCCTTGTATTCAAGGGAATTTTATTTTAAAAACTATTTGGAAAAATAAAATTGATTTTTAAAGTTTATGGAATTATGGTTTCAGAAAATAGTTTTATAAAAATATAGTTTTAAGATTTTAAATCTATTCGCGTTTCATAATTGTTGGGCTTTGTGTGATTTTAATAAATAATCTAGTTAGTAGAAAGAAGGGAATTGGAAATGACAAGGAATATGCCTTGGAACTTAAAAATAATTAATACCCAATCCTTGTGATTTTTAGTGTTCCTCTTTCTATATATATTGGATGATTTATTGAAATTATTAATTTATTTATGAGATTTTATAGTTTCGACATTTTTGGATGCGAACAGGTTTTTCAGTTTGTAATATGGACTAGAATATAAATAATAATAACGATAATAATAGTAATAGTAAATTAGATTTATAATACGAAACCTTTAGTTTATAATAAATTCCATTTTTGATAGGTTTTAAATTTTCCTTCGAAAAGGATAAGGAAAATCCTTCGTATTGATTTTTTGGGGTATTTGATTTGTGAATCGTTTAATTGTTGTTTGCTAGGTAAGAGGAAAATCCATTTTAAAATTTAATTATGGATTTTAAGCTGAATTATTTTGGGAATTCGTTCGTTGTGTGGTCGCAACATCGTTGTTGAGACTACTTTGAATCTTTGGAGATGGTTTGGTGTTTGACTACAGTCTTTGATAACGCCGTGATAAGGATAATCATTTTTTGAGTCGCATCAAATCTTGAAGGATGATGCAGGACGATTAATATTTTAATCTGACCTAATAAGATCAAGGTTCAACATTTTTCCAAAGCCCATTGGACATTTGACAATTTAGCGTTATACCTAGTGTGGTCAACTAGTTGATGAGTTTTGGTAAAATTGGACCTAGGACTCAACCGTAAAAGTTGCATCCAAATTACTCCGTTAACTTCTTCCTTTCGTCCTTCCTTCCTCATCTAGCCAAACCATATTCTTATCTTTCTTCCCTTTATTTGTCTTCGCCTCGTCTCCTCCTTTTCCGCGCTAGTTTGCGCATTAGATCTTTCCCCACTAGTACTCCAAGATCTAACTCCAATTTCTTCTTTCAACCATTTCTTAGTCCAAAATACCTAATTGCATTACCTGATCTTTATAGTACGATTTAATTCTCATCATTAGGGACAGATCATTCGGTTGGATCAGATTGAGCAAAAAGGTCTCACTGCTCTAGGGCTAAGAAAATTTGTCATGGCGGTTGGACTTGCATCAGTCCTTTGCTTCGAGATCTTTAGGATAGGATTATTGTTTGTGCTACATCCGCCTTTACTATATGTTGTTGGAATATATTTGGATGAAGGCAATCATCGTTTCAGAGAAGAAGATTTAGCTATCTTTGGATGTTTTTTCTGAGGAGAATCTTGATGAGATTTTAGAGGCATCCATGTTGAACGCAGACTTGAATGCTCTTATGTTTGATTGTCCTTGGAGATTTTGCAGCAGATCTCCTTTTTGTTAATGTCAGTTTTTGAGTTTGGGAATCTATGTTTATCCGTCCACGTAGATGTGTGACCAATTCAACACATTATTCCATGGATGGGAAGTTATGACAAGATTTGTCTCCTGATGCAGAAATTAATCTTTTGCTTGATCGATGGTGCAACTATCATTTAGTGCCGCATCATATTTAATTCAGGTTGTTGTTATTATGGGTTGTCTCATGGAGTTACTTTTTTTAATTTCACCTAACCAATTTTGTCTTTAGACAATATTAGGTGGATTTCCATGAGAAGCAGTTTTGTGGTAGGTTTCTTTTCTCATCACAAATTCCCACTTAGAAGGGATGGTGGTGTCGAAACCTCCAAGAACACCACCAGCGTGTGTAGCACGGGATTGAGCATTTTGCTATCATGATATTATTAATCAAAAGTCATAAAAATGGTTTGAGCTTGAGTTGTGGAGAAAGACATCTCATTGTTATAAACATTGTTTTGATAGTTTCAGTGTTGTTGTTTTGTAGTCGTCATTATTATTTTCCTTTTCCAGCATTTGGTTCTTGGCTTTGTGATAATTCGTGCTTGTAATTGTTAGTGTTTTTTAGTCTTTGAAATCGAACGATTTTTAATGAGATTTCTATGTTTAGAAATATTTGTGTCATTCGCGCATGTCTAATTGAATGAAATCTCATTTTTCTTATATAACTAACAGTTATCCTAGAGATGAAAAGAATAGAACTCTATATTGGATAAATTTTAGCAAAGGATGGGTTTTGCGTCATTTTCATCAGGGTATAATTAATCACCTGTTTCTTGTTAAACTAAAATTTATTGCGTTCTTTTGTGTGTGATTTCAATTTTTGCATCTTTGCATGACTAAATTTCTTTTTTGCCAACATGTGACTTGAATCATTTAAGTTTCCGCCAAATACAATTTTGAAACATTTTGCAAATTTCGTTTGATAAAAAAAACTTTAATCGTTTTTAAAATTTACATTTTTAATTTCTTTTAATTTCAATTTACATGAAAACGCATAATTTGGGTGCGTCGGTTTACACATGTTTAAATGTCTATTTTGCATTAAAATGGATGGTTTAAAATGGCGAAAGCGCACTTTACCAAAATTTTAGTTTTTGTGCGAATCTCATATGGAATGTGGAACCGCGATGAAAAGGATTTTTTCAAATTTATAAAGAGAACTTTAAAGTGGAAATTTATTTTTGTGAAAAATTTCAATTTTTGATCACATGAAAGGCATGAGGAAGATTTTTGGATGGTTTGTGTGTGCGTTTTAGCAGTGCAGTAGGGCCGATGATGCGATGAAAACGTTAAAGACAACAAGGAAAAGGCCGTTTTGGCCTTGGAAACATTGTTTTCATACATTGTCAGTGACGCTCGCGATTGCTGATTAACTCGTTTTACATTTAAGATCTTGTCTTAAGGCTGCATTACAATTTACAAATGAAAATTTTTGGAGTGTTCTGGGGAACATAGGTAAAATTTCCACTTTAGGATGGGAACTGAAATACTAATAAGCGAAGGGAATATTAAAATTCTTCGTTTTTCTTTCTTTTTCCGATTTAGGAGAAATTCAGTAGGAAGCGATTATATGCGTTGACGTTTTGGATGGTAGGATTTGGGTCCAAAATTGGTTGCTTCACACTTCTATTCGTAGTCATGTGGGTGTTATGGATACAAAAGGATTTTCGAAATTTGCATTGATATAGAACTGCCAGCATATTTAGGATGTTTTGCATCATGTTTTCAAAAGTGTTTTAAAAATTTAATGCATGCATAAAGGAGGATCCGATTTAGAATCATTATGCATACATTTTTTTGTGTAGTTGAAATGCATTATATACATTGTGCACATGGTTGCAAAGTGGATGTACATAAGTTGGTTGTGTAGGACATGATAATTAGGTGTCAGAATGTTGTGACAAAATTCCTTTTAAGAAGGGAAGAATGTTACAACCCGGAATTTTGACATTAAATAAATTAGCTATTTAATTAGATTTTAAAAATAGAAATTTGTGCAAATTGTGGAATTTGACCATGAAACTTACCCGCATGCGTTCGTTTTAGATTTTTGGTTAACTTTCATGTTTGGAGTTTCATGAACGGAGTTCGAATGAAAAAGTTACAGACGAAATACGAAAAATGGGCGGAAATAAATAAATTAGAATAAATAAATTTTATTTACCTTATTTAACCCTCCATCGTTGGGCAGGACTGCCGAAGGGAGGTCAACCCTTATGAAGGAGACGGTCGACTGCGGCGTCCGTTTTCATCCCAATGACTGCTAGGTCTTGAAGGGTATTTTCGTTATATGTTATTATATAAACGGACGGATGTTTATTTAATCTAATCTAACACTTCATGGCCATTTCAACTTATCTAAATAAAGGGGTAAGGCCCCATTCTTTTCTACACAAATATGTAGGCAACAACGAACATCTTCCATTTCCCTTTCTCCTTAAACAACTTCTAAAACAAAAATATGTTCATACACAACCAAAATCAAACATAACAATACAAGTTGAAAGTCAGATTCAATTGGAAAAGGGTATAAACTGGCATCTAAATTCTTCTTCATCAGATTTCTCCCCTCTTTCTTATTTTCTTGCAAATCTACAAATCAAAAAGTATTCCCTTTTCAGAATAACTGTAGATCTGAAAGAATTTAGGAATTATAGGCCTAAATGATTCAGATTTGGATGCTCTCAAGTGAGTGGGAAATTTACATACAAAGTATACAATAACTTAATTATTTTGTTCATATTAGATATTAAACATATGCCTAAATATTTATTAGATCTGTTTACAATATTGTTAAATTTGAAATAAAGCCTATTAGATATGTTTGTGAATATAATCAAAAAATTAAAAGAATAAATTGTGGTTTGAATAATATTATAATGCCTAAAATTTTGTTCAGAAATATTGTGGCTATTTTAAACACTGTAGATCTGGAAACCAGTCCCATAAAAAATTGTTAAGATGTAGTTTTACTTCAGGTCTGTAGTTTCGGTGTTAAACGATAATTCATGTGATTTTGGTTAAAAAGATATAAGCCTGCTTGTGTTCAATTTTGATTGGGGTTCTAACTTAGTTATTGTATATATGTCATTTTCCTTTTTCTAAATAAAAGGACATTATTTGAAACCAATAAGAAATATGTCCAAAATTGAAAAAGGGAAAGGTTATGTAAATTTACGTACAAAAAAATACATATATATTTGTGCGTAGTTTACATCAACTATCCCAATATATACGTACCATATATTTCCTGTAGTTTGAAATATGTTTATTCCTCTTTTAAATAGTTAGGCATAATTTACAATAATTACAATTGACAGTCTTTTTGTATGATTTAGAACCATATTTCAGAAATGAATGCAAAAAAGAAATGTTTGGTTTTTATTTTGAAACAAGACATTTAATAATAGTAAAAAAATTATAACTGTTGGCCAACTTTTTGGAGCCGTCACAACCTAAGGTCGAAGCTTATTAATCAGATATCGGTCTAGATCTATGCTTCCACGGTCAACTTACATCATGGGTCGATCAATCATAATTCAACTTAAGATAGCTCCGCAGCAGGTAAAGGCTTAATCGCCTAAAAACTGGCATTTTTCCGAAGTTCAGACCAAATCGATCGATCGAGTCATCAGTCGATCGATCGGGTTGTTCCTGAAAAATCAGATCAAACCTGGAATATTGGATCAGAAATAATAAAACAACTTATTTGCTACAAGACGGAGACTTATTCCCAAGGCTACAAAACCGGCTATCTTTAATCAAGCACAACTTTTCATATGCCAAGTTTCAAGCTCCATGTAGGCCATGATTTCCGAGAAAAACTGTTCATCGGTAGTGGACTGGGTCCCACCGCCTATAACTACTTTACTAGATCAAGGTGCACATGTCCAAGCCTGAAAAAGATATATGCCACGCTGCATACCAACTCAAAAGACCAGCTCGCCTATAAATACAACCCTTTCCGGAAATAGAAAGGGTTCTCGATTCTGCCACTCTAAATCTTCTATTCGACATCCCAAAAATAGCATGTCATATATTCTATGTACAACACAAGGATTTCGTGCAAAGATTTCTTCTTTCTTTACTTTCTTCCGCTGAAAAACTATTGTAACCTGTAATAGACAGTATAAACAAAGATTATAAGTGGACGTAGGCTTGGATTAAGTCGAACCACTATAAAATATTTTGTCTTCTGTGTTTATTTCTCTTTTTTGCATTTTTGTGAAATATTATTGTGTGTGGTTAACACACGTTAGGGTTGATCATCATTAGGCCAACTTTTGACGTCAACATTTTGGCCCACCAGGTGGAGGGACACGGATATAACTTACGCCCTTCGACAACTATTAAAGAATCAATGGTTAAATGGAAGAAAGGCTCAGCATCTTCTCATGCTCAATCTCGACCTGCTGAGGCAGTAGACGCAGCATCCCCGGAGGCAAGCCAGGAGGCTTCCTCCCACGAAGAACCGTACCAATACCTAACTAGGGACGAGATGGATAAAGTTTTGACCGAGCTCAGAGCTCAGGTCGCACACCAGGATGGAATTCTCGTAAAGCAGCAGGAAATGATGGAGGGTTTCCTCGCTCGGATGGAAGGAGGACCGAGCAACCAAGCATCACTTCCTGCACGAGATGAAGCTGTGGCAATAGTCAATCTGCGGTCTAAAGAAATCAAAGCCCCAGATCGGTCTATGGTTCCTCCTGGCCCAACTTCATTTCCTAATCGGCCAGATCTAATATCGTCACTTTCGGCAACCATTAGAGATGGGGTAGCTGCAGATTCTTAGGTTGGCCATGGCCAAGTTTCGGACCGATCGACCATTTTGCTTCCGGTCTAGGGTTCGACTCAACTCCCTAGACAAACAGCTCCTGAACCAGTGCAACTTCTAGGTCGACCTGAACATGGATCGATACAACCACTGGCCCGACCTAGTATCTTACCATAAACTCGTCTTATGCAACCTCCCCCACAACCTTCCCAGCTTGTCGATCCAAGAAGGGATGGGGGTAGCAACCCTTCATGTCACCAAGAATACTCTACCATACCAGCCCACATGTGACAGAGGGAAACGCTACAGCAAAACACTCTAACATGGCTCTGGGCGGAGGCAGTGCCAAGTCTCGAACAGGAAATGCTATCCTGAACAGATCACTTCCAATTGGAGTGGCCATGGTTTGGTATAACACTCAGGTTAACCAAGCGACTCCAATTACCCCTGAATTAAGGCCTGGGTCTATGGACCAACTTCACTCAACTCTCGTGGGCTGACCAGACCCGACCCCAAGATATCGGGACATGCTTCCACCCAGTCCTAGTACTAGGGTTCTCACTAATGTCCCCAATGCAGAATAGGATTTGTGACAACAACTCTTAGGGGATGGGAGTCAATCTGCAAGCATCATCAAACGCTTCACCAGAGGCACCTCTGGATAACATCCATTGCATTTCATTCACCCGGGAGATCATAAACTCTTGAAATCGACCAAACTTCAAGCTTCCGGTCCGGGAGTCGTACAACGGTAGGACCCATGCTATGCATGCGTCACATGGAAGTGTTATCAGTATCAATAAATGTAATGGGTAAGCGCTTTTATCTCTTTCTCACCGACATAGCTGGCATGTGGTTTCGACAGCCAACCACTGAATCGATCAATAGCTAGAATATGTTGGTTACCCACTTTATCGAGCAATTCTGAGTTCATATCTCCCGACCAAAGAGAGCCATGTCCCTCACGTCCATCAAGAAGCAATCTGGAGAGACCCTACTCCCCTTCTTAAAAAAATTCGATGTGGTCGTAGCATCAGTTGATCGACCCGAACCATCTATGGTGCTTATGGACGCTATAGCCGATGTTCCGAACCGAACTGATTTCAAGAACTTCCTGACTAGGAATCCTCCCAGGGATTTTGAAGATTTCTATGCCGAAGCAGATAGATTCCTCTGGCCAGAGGGTGCTAGCATCGAGATGGAAAATCTCGAAGTACCTGCTACCAAGGACGGAGGCCTATCCAATACCACTG
Source organism: Allium sativum (assembly GCA_030737875.1). Classification (NCBI taxonomy): domain Eukaryota; kingdom Viridiplantae; phylum Streptophyta; class Magnoliopsida; order Asparagales; family Amaryllidaceae; genus Allium; species Allium sativum. The sequence continues at coordinate 699,162,042 of CM060922.1, read as the reverse complement.
GTCAGAATAAAGGAAAAGAAAAAACCTAGACCAGAACGTACGATTCCAAAGAGAACAAGTACGATGAATACATCGAGCTCAACTCACCCCTATTATACAACTACCTCGACGTACGAGGATCACTGCCTTTCCCAAAGCCTCCTAGAAGGGATCCTACTCAAAAAGAACTTTAATCGGGAAATCGCTACATGTATCATAACATGGCAGGTCACGACACCAATGAATGCAGTCATTTGCGTGATCTCATCGAGGAAAGGGTTAGACGTGGAGAGCTACCTAAGTATGTTAAGAAATCTGCACTGGCCGCGCCGCCACAACCTTCTGGCAAAGCTCCACAGGTTAGTCCCCGAGCTCCTCGAAACAGAAATGACCCTAAGCCTAGCAACTGCGGCATCATCATCAACTGCTCTGGCTTAGGTTGTTGTGAATACACTTCCTTTCTTAGGCAATAAGAAATGTACTTTTATTATTTTGTTTTAATAATGTGGTTATGTTGAAGTACACACATATGGGGTTAGGATTCAATCCCTAAGCGTGCTTTGGATTCAACTGTAAACTTATTGGGATTTGTTTTAATTTCTGTAATAGCTCCTTAGTGGCAATAAACTTTCTTTATCGAATGTGGATTATGTTGGATCGATGTAAACATCTTGTCGGGATTCGACAAGTACCTGAAAGCTGAGTATGGTTAATGCTCGCTCACCTAACAAAACCGAATATGGTTTATGCTCGTCACCCATGTATGGTTATACCCACTGTCTCTAAACCGAGCATGGTTTATGCTCATCCTTCGGGTATGGTTGACACCTCTCTTAAGAATCTACTTGTCAAGATATGACAAACTTAGCTCCTTCCCAGTGAGAGTATGACTTATACTTAATGTCAACAAAGCATACCCCGAGCATGTTTGATGCTCGATCCTAAATTCGAGTATGGTTTATACTCGACCTAAGTGCATGGTTCACACTCGGCCAAATTGATAAAGGTATAGTTCATACCCCACTCTATAAAACCGAGCATGGTTTATGCTCGTCCCTTGGATATGGCTCGTATCCTCTCATTAAAACCGAGCATTTGTTATGATCGTCCTTCTTGAGCTCTTGGTATGGCCGATACCTTACTTCACACTTTTAGCCATGGTTTTTGCCCTTCTTCGGATTTCCAGGTTTGGCTTATACCTGACAACATGTAACATCCCGCATTTTACAATTCTTTGAAATTCCAATTCTGCATGCCTATCATCCATAAGCATCCAGTTCTATAACCCAAACTAGCAGCCACCAAGCCATGCATCCATCGCCTTATCCTAGCATGCAGAATTCTATCGCAAACATAATAGTTCAAGCTACGTTGATGTAAGGTGACACGATGCTAATGGGTCGTACTGACTAAGAGTTTTGGATGGGTCGTCTTCATGCTCTCTTCCATCTCCCACGTAAAATCGTCGCCATCGTCACTCCATTATACCTTGACTAGCTTAACCGTCTTCCTCATAAGCTGTTTCGTGTCATTATCCACAACACGAAGTAGCTTACCAGGTCTCGCAACTGCGGTTTCTACTTCTAAGTCTTCATACTGCTCTGGAGATAACACTACATTTAAATCATGCATGAATTTCTGTAGAAACAACACATGCAAAACATTATGCACACTCGACATCTTCTCGGGTAACCCTAATCTATATGCGAGCTTTCCAATTCGCTCGACAATCGGAAACGGTCCAACGAACCTAGGAGCTAACTTTCCTTTATTTCCGAATCGAACCACATGCTTTAATGGCAAAATCTTCACGAAAATCATATCGCCAACGTTGAATTCCAAATCCTTTCTATGCTTAATGGCATAGCTATTCTAATGGTCTTGGGTTGCCTTCATTCGTTGCCGAACGATCCTGATACAATCTGATGTCTCTCTAATCATCTCAGGCCCAAGTACCAACTTATCTCCAGTTTCCGACCAACATACTAGAGAATTACACGGTCTACCATACAATGCCTCATATGGTGTCATCCCAATGCTAGACTGGTAGCTATTATTATATGCAAACTCAACTAGATGTCGATAGTCTTCTAATGATCCCCCAAAATCCAACACACAAGCTCTTAGGAGACCTTCCAAGACTCGGTTGACCCTCTCGGTTTGACATCAGTTTGGGGATGATATGCCGTACTCAAGCACAACTCAATTCCCAAAACTTCTCGTAAACTCTTCCAAAATCCACATGTGAACAATGGATCTCGGTCACTCACTATGCTCTTTGGGATACTATGGAATCGAACTATCCATTTCACATAAAATTCAGCCAATTTTGATGCTATCCTAATTGACTTAACAGGAATGAACCTTGCACTTTTGGTCAAGCGATCCATGATGACCTGAATCCCTTCATTTCCTGCTCTGGTTCTAGCTAGTCCATCGATGAAATCCATTGATATTTTCTCCCACTTCCACGTAGGAACTTCCAATGGTTGAAGCAATCCACTCGGCTTTTTCTATTCAGCTTTCACCAACTGTTAGTTCATTCACTTGGAAATGAACTTTACATTATCTCGCTTCATCCCTTCCTAGTAGTAGATTCTCTTCATGTCACGATACATCTTATTACCACTGGGATGAATCGTCAACTTCGAGTGATTACATTCTCTCAGAACCTCATCTCTCAATCCGTCGATATCCGGAACAACTAGTCGCCCTTGTTTTTGAAGCCAACCTTCTCGATCGACTTCGAACTCTTTATTCTCTGGTTCCAGCTTCTGGATAAAATCGACAAGCTTTGTATCTCGCTTTTGGATTTCGGCAATCCTTTCGATAAGACTGAGTCTTATCGATAAGCTTGCCAACATTTCAGGTTCCAACTCACATTGTGGCCTGAAATCGAACCTTGCCAAATACTCGAGGTTCTTCCATTCCAAAAACATTGCCCTCAAACTTGCGTGTTTTCGACTCAATGCATCTGTAACAATGTTACCCTTGCCAGGAGTATAGGCTATACAAAAATCATATGATGCCAGAAACTCCAACCATCTTTGCTGCCAAAGATTCAAATCCTTTTGGTAGAAAAGATACTTCAACAATTGTGATCCGTAAACAACTCGAATCGAACTCCCAACAGGTAATGTCCCCACATCTTTAGAGTGAACACAACCGTTGCCAACTCCAAATCATGAGTTGGGTAATTCCTTTCATGCGGCTTTAGCTATCGACTTACGTAGGTTACAACTGTATCCTTTTGCATCAGCATTGCTCCAAGTCTAGTACCACATGCACCGGTAGATACCACGATCTCTTCATTCCCACTTGGAATGGTCAACACAAGAGCTCTCGTCAGTCTCTCTTTCAGGATTTCGGATGCTTGTTCACACTTTGCATCCCATGTAAACACTTGGTTCTTCTTCGTCAATCCTATCAACGGTGCAACTATCTTGGAGAAATCCTTGATAAACCGTCGGTAATAACCAGCCAACCCAAGGAAACTTCTCACATCCTTCGCATTCTTAGGTCAATCCTAGTCCTAGATTGCTGCCACTTTAGCGGGACCAACCGCTATTCCATTTCCAGAAACAATATGGCCTAAGAATCTCACTTCACTCTTCAGAAGTGACACTTTGAAAACTTAGCTCTCAGCAGATACTTTTACAAGATTTCCAACACAATTCTCAAGTGCATCTTATGTTCTTCCTCTTTTCGGGATTAAACCGGAATACACGAGCACGAACTTGTTCAACTGATCTCTGAATACCCTATTCATAAGATCCACAAAATATGTTGGCGCATTAGTCAACCCGAATGGCATCGCCAACCATTAGAAGAAACTGGATGGTGTCCTAAAAGCAGTCTTTGGCACACTATCCTTTGCCATGCTTAACTGGTGAATTCCCGTTGCCAAATCCATCTGAGAAAACACTTTGGCCTTGTGAAGTTGATCAAACAAGTCATCAATCCTCGACAACGGATACTTGTTCTTCTTGGTCACCTTGTTCAGCTCACGATAGTCCACACACAATCTCAACGAGACATCTGCCTTGGTTGCAAACACGAAAGGTGCACCCAATTTGGATACACTCCTCCGAATAAACCCTTTTCCCAAAAGTCACGAACTTGCACCTCCAACTCTCGATGTTCCTTAGGCGCCATCCGCCTAAGAGGAATAACGATTGGTCTAGTACCTTTGACCAAATCGATCATAAACTCGATCTTATGATGCGGCAGCAACCCTTTGACCTTGTTAAAGATATTCTCATACTCATTAGCGATCAACACAAATGACAAGTCTTCCTGTGGAATCACAAGCGAACATAGATAGCACACAATGACACCATCTTCGGGCTTACATCTAATCAACACCTTTCGCCCTTCCACATACCCGACCCTCATGTTTAGCTTCTCATAATTCACCCTTGCCGCATACCTCTTGAGCCAATCCACGCCCAAGATGATCCCAAACCCAGCGAATTTAAGAATAAAGCAATCACAAACAAAAGAGCAACCATGACTCGACAACCCTAGACCACGACACATCATGCACAAACTGGATGAACCCCCTACTGGATTAGTCACAATCAATGGTCTATCACAAATCTCAGGTTCCAAACCCAAGAGGCACACAAGCGCATTGCAAATGAAAGAATGCGATGCTCCAGTATCGAGCAACACACGAACTGAAACACCATTAACAGAAAGAGTACCTTGAACAACGACACCCTTTCCCTTCACCTCTGCAGTAGGAGCTCTTAAAGAAGATGGTATAACTTCCAAAGCATATGCCTTCACAACTTGCTTTCCCTTAGCTGATTCAGGACAGTCTTTCTTCTCATGCCCAGGCTTTCCACACTTGAAGCACTTCTACTCAGCTTTCGGATTCTTGCACTCATTCGAGTAATGACCCTTATGTTGGTAGTTAAAGCAAACCACCTCACTCTTAGGATTCTTCTGGCCATCCTTTCCTTTCTGCTATTGTTGCTTCCTCTTCTTATTATTACCACCTTGTTGTGGTTTCTTAGCTTCCTTGGTTGCAGCGACAACATTTGCTTCCTTAGGAAACAAGCTCTCATGGCGAACAACTTTTTCCACAATCTTATCAAATGAATCATCAAGATGATCCACCAACAACCTTCCATTATAGGTATCCAGACCCATAACGAACTTTTCGTTCTTCTTGTGGGATGTATCAATGATGAACGAGTGTATCTTGACAAGGCTTCAAAATCAGAAACATAGTCAACCACAGAACGACCATTCTGTTTCAGCTCTACGAACTTCTTGAACAAGGCTGACTTCTGAGCAGTGGAGATAAACTTTCCTTCAAACTTAGCTTGGAATTGCTCCCATGAAATCTCCTCTTCTGGAGTCTCAACTGTAACTACACTTCTCTGAATGACAACGTCAGGATTTAACATGTCTATCTTAAAACCCTTCTCTGAAGGTCGACTTGGTGCAGTCAATTAATTCTCCAATACTCTCGAAGACCCAACCTTAATACGATCAGTGGTGATTGTTGGTTTTCAGGCCTTAATACGTTCCCCAGCGGTCGTCGGTTTTATGGGCTTAATACAATCACCAGTAATCATTGGTTTTCTGGCCTTTTCATAATATGGTTCAGTGTAACCATGATTTCCCAGATCATAATACAAAGAACTTCTGTTCAGTATTCTCGGGAAGAACCAGAACACATTTATTTACCACAAAAGATATGTTCTGGGTGACAATGTGTTGACCATCTTTTTAGCAAAAGCCATCACAACCTAAGGTCGAAGCTCATTAATCAGAGATCGGTCCAGATATATGCTCCCAAGGTCAACTTACATCATGAGTCGAGCGATCATAATTCAACTCGAGACGGCTCCGTAGTAAGTAAAGGCCTACTCGCCTAAAAACTGGCATTTTTCCGAAGTCAAGACCAAATCGATCGATCATGTCATTAGTCGATCGATCGAGCTGTTCCTGAAGAATCGAGTAAAACCTGGAATACCGGATCAAAAATAATAAATTAACATATTTGCTATAGGACGAAGACCTATTCCCAAGGCTACAAAACCGGTCAGCTTTAATCAAGCACAACTTTTTATACGCCGAGTTTCAAGCACCACGTAGGCCATGATTTTCAAGAAGAACTATTCATTAGCAGTAGACCGGGTCCCGCTGCCTACAACTACTTTACTGGATTGAGCTACATGTGTCCAAGCCTGAAAAGATATATGCCACGTGACATACCAACTCAGCAAACCTGCTCGCCTATAAATATAACCCTTTCCGCAAATAATAAGGGATCTTGAATCCGCTACTCTAAATCTTTTATTAGACATCCCAAAAATAGCATGTCATATATTCTAAGTAGAACACAAGGATTTTGTGTAAAGATCTCTTCTTTCTCTAATTTCTTCCATTGAAAAACTACTGTAACCCGTAATCGATAGTATAAACAAAGATTATAAGTGGACGTAGGCTTAGATTAAGCTGAACCACAATAAAATATTGTGTCTTCAGTGTTTATTTCTCTTTTTCTTGCATTTTTGTGAATATTATCGTGTGCGGTTAACTTACGTTGGGAGTTGATCGTCATTAGACCAACTTTTGACGTCATCAATAACTATGTTAACTGCACGAATATATATATATATATATATATATATATATATATATATATATGCATTATTCGTCTAAACCTACGATTTAGCGCAAATATAATATACAATAAAATAAAAATGTGATTTGTTGTGTGTTAAATTAAGTTTCCATTTTATGGGATTATATTCCATATTGAATGGAAATGAATAAAATGACCATTGAAGCCATAAATGGAAGATAACTGGCTATGAATAAGTCCTGAATAGAATGAATGAATGTTGTAGCCACCTTTCATTCGGGGAAAATAGATAAGTTAGAAAATGTTTACAATTTCTAATTTGGTCAGGATTAATGTTGTAAAGCCCAATTAGAAAATTAAATTATAACCACACTAAGACATGAGGTTAAGCCCAACTTATGGTAGAAGTCTGCCCAGAACCGCCCGAAAAATCCTGCATCTAAAAGTGGTCGGCTTAATGTGAGAGGACTGGTGCACAAATATATATGCACATACATGTAGAACGAAAAAACAAAATTAGCAATGTCTTTTGGGGTACAACAAATATATATTTTGGGACTGATAATTAAGGATATTTATGAACATTCATTACCTTAGGAATATTGACCGTTAGGGTTATAAGTGGTAGCTAACCTTAATAAAGGTGACAAAAGAAATAAATGGGGATTAATGGGAATCACCCATTTTAATAAATGCTAAGTCCTTATAAGAAGGGAAAAATAATCAAACCTTTTAGCTTGAGAAGTGATAGAATTTCCTAGACTAGTAAACATGGAATAAATATAACTAGAAAATAAAGAATGGAGTTGATAAGTAAATAATGTTAGTTACTATTTACCATAGGAGCCCGAGACGATAGTTAGTTTACGTAGTGTTGATTATTTCCAAAAATAAGGTTTACTCCATGAGTGAGGCCTTAAGTGGTCAAAAGGGGTCCTCCTCCCGTTTGTAAGAAGAAACCAAACTGAAGTAATCTATAAGCATAGCCTGCTTTGGGATTAAGGTCTTAAGTGGTTAGATCCACCTATAAAAAGGCATTAAGTGATCGCATTGCCCACCTCCCATAAATTAAAGCATTAAGGGCTAATTAGGTAAGAGCTTGATAATATTCGCGAATTTTCCGCTTCCTTGGGTCTTAAGTGACTTGGGTCGAGGATTCCACCTGGGAATAGGTCCTCCAGTTAGGGGTCTTAAATGGTGTGTGAATCCTGCCAAAAACCTGGATTTAAAAATGTCTAGTATGTTCATTCCATAGGGATACCTATCCTACGGAAAGTATTAAGCGTATGAGGGATTATCCAATAAGGTCGGCTAGATAGTAATAAGGAGGCACTCCACTGGGTGGTATTAAATGGCGTGCCACATCTACCTAACCGAGTGGTCTTAAGTGGCTTCTTACTATCCCTCGTCTTTGTAGGATCTAAATTAACCCTAGAGGGGGGGGGTGAATAGGGTTTATTGCAAATTAAGTATATTTAAAATAATTGCAGAAATAAAAAGATCACACACAGAAAATACCCAGCTTCGGCAAAAACTATGCCTACTGCTGCATTCAAGGTTTCTACTAGGAATTTTAAACAATCTCTTCGATTACAGACTCTTGTAAACTTGCGACCTTCGCTCCCGACTGTTAAAACCCTACGCTCAAGACCTTGACACAACTCGACCTCTTATGTTGTGATTTTTCAAACTACTCACACTAGTAGTTATTGACTTTAAGGAATCAAAAATTTTTAAACAAAAAAAAATAAAAAGAAAATGAAACCCTAGGTTTTAACTATTTAGGCTTATCCCCTTTTAACATAAAAAGGCGGCTCCCTTTTTATCGCTTTATACTGTTTAGCCCTAGCCTCCTTTGTCTCGTCCTGGAAATAGAAATGGCGGCTTAAAACAACTAGGGTTTCTCTGAAGGTGCTAAATTGCGATCGCTGATTGATGAAACTCAGTTTTCTGCTGCTCGATTCTCCTTAGCTTCAATCTCTGACGGCTTGTATCTTTTGCGATCGAATTTATAGGAACTGATTTGGTTTCTGGCTTCTCTTGATTTCTGGTAAGGTTTTTACTATTCGATTTTTTGATATTAATGTGCTTGATCTTCGATGATTGTGTGCCGATGACGATTTGGTGTTATATATATAGGGTTAAAATCCCTAAAATTTTTGCTCTGATTTCGACCTTGAGACTTGGCTATAGTATTACGAGAATTTTGGTTTTGCTTTGAATTGTTCTGTTTATTTCTTTGATTTGGGGCTGGAAAGTATATTGCTTAAATCTTGGTCTTTGGCGTGATTTCTGGAATTTGAATTCTTCGACCTTGCGTGTGAACTGTCTGACTTGAATTGGTCTTTACCTATTACACCCTTAAATCAATTTTTCTGAAGATTCGATTATACTTTTTCAACATGCTTTTAAACTGAAATATCTTCAAAAAAATCTGCTTTAAAAATATGACCAATCGTTCTCTTTGTTTTGCCACAGACTATAGACTGATACTTTGACTGTCGTGAATACTTGAGCAATGATAAGAACAGATACTATGCTTTATTTTGCCATATTGTTTAGGCACTTGAAATTCATGCTCCGTTATACCTTGATTCAGCCGTGCACCTGTTGTCCTTCTTTGTGCATTGATGTAGGCCCTTGGCAATGTTTACACTGTTCTTCTCTATTAAAAAAAAACTGATGAACAAATGTTTTATTAAGCAGTCTGTACTACTTAGATTTCTTCGAGTTTAATCTGTTGCTTCACTTTAATTTTTGCTGATTTGTTGTATATTCTTGATCTGTTCTTTGCGGTTATACAGTTTTAACTTTGTATAACTTGTTTGAACCGATGTTATTCTTATTAGCCATGACTTGATGAACAGATACTCAACTTATTCTGCCATATATTTGAACAAGATATTATTCTTGATACTCTTGTCATTCTTGCACCATTCAAGTGATTTCACTACTACACTTAATACTTCGCTTTGAACTCTTCTGTTTATTTGAACTGATAAGAACAGGAGCTTTACTTGACCCTTGATTGATCTTGCCATACACTTGCGCTGTTTTGTTAAAACCGAGTACTCCTTAGCTGCTTCATGTAGTACTTGCTCCTTGCTTGACTTGAATGGACTTTTGGACATAATTAATTCATTTATACAAAACTGAGTTGAGTTGGTTGCACCATTGTTTTGACATGCTACCTCCTATGTACTTGACTTCATCTGTTCACTTCAATTCATGTTTACTTGGCTGTTGCATTGTCAGTTGGACTATTTTACACTTGCAGTTGCATTATCACCACTGCTATGTATTTTAGCACCATTTGATTTATTTGTAGTAGTTTCACTGTCCCTTTAAGTTGAATGATTGCTCGACCATAGATATTGAGCTGCGGCTCGACCATTGATGTTGAGTTGTGGCTCGACCATGACTGAAACTGTCTTGACCATTTTTGATTGATCACTATTGTACTATAACCTGAGTTGTTCCTTACATTTGCTGCTTCCTTATATGACTTTTTATGTTTGAGCCTTGCTGCTATTTGAATAGGTACTCCACATTGATTTTCTTGACTTTAAAAACTATACTTGACCCGAACTACTTGTACATTGAAATTTCTGTGTGGACTCCTCTGCCATCATGCATATATGTAGCTTGCTGGTTCGACCATTATGTCTGACCCTTGCACTTGATCACTTTTTCATTCATGTTGCATTGACTTTCTTTCTTGGACTTGTATTTGATTTTCCTATTGTTGATTGTACACTGGGTTGAGACGGTCTTTTTGGCTACTCCTCAGTCGCGATACTGGATTGGCGTGGCAGTACACACGTGTATACACGTGTGTATATGCAGCCATCCAGACGAGTTTTTCTGTCCCTGCATATTGGACCAAGTCTAGAAAAGTGATGAGAAACACACTGTAATTCTGAGGCAAATAAAATTTTAAAAATAAATTTTTATTTGCTTTTATTTTATTTTATTTTTGTTGCAGTCTACTGTGTGTTCTTCTTGTGACAGGTATGAAGTCAGGATTTGACTGAAGGCTGTGAAGACAGAAGATGGACGATAGAAGACAGTAAAAAATGTCAATGTATGAAAAGTGTTTGTATGTGTAGTTGTATAGAGTGAGTGACAGAGTTGTATGAATGAAATGTAATATGTCAAATAGTGGAGTAAAAAGATGTACTTTTGATATTGAAATAAAATATTTTTATAAAATACTGTGTGATTGTTCAAATTTCTGTATCAGTGTATTTACAAACACATTCAATAATAAAAATATATTTGGTTGTTATCATCAAACAAAAATCATATAATTGTTTATACAACACTGTTATATACAACAATCTCCCCCTTTTGATGATGACAAACAAATAAAAGATTTTGAATGTGTGAATGTGTTTGATAACGTGAGGTATGTTACTCCCCCTATTTGTATGCTCCCCCTACAACTAAGCTTCCCTTATTGATGCACATAGATTAGAAAATTTTGAAATGAATTAATTAATCCCAAATTTTAAAATATTCTATAAATGTTTACTCATCCATCAAAATCTTGATCATTCTCCCCCTTTTGTTATCATCAAAAGAATAACAATAAATTAAAATAGTGATGAATATAAACTAGAAATATAAATTCGGATCAAGAGGATAATATATCGTAAATCTCATTGAATCAAACAAAAATCATAATATTTTTTGAGTCTGAGACAAATTTCACTTTCAGAATGAATGGATTTACTATGGATTTTATAGAATTAGGAGAGTCCAATATTTGAATATAAAATTTAAAGGTTTCAAATATGCTTAAAAAAAATATGTTAAGCACTTTCTAACCACGCATAGCCCAAAGGTCTTTTAAATGGGGTTAGTAGTAACTTAACTTTATCCTCTCTGATGAGTTCCATCCACGCACAGCCCGAAGGTCTTTTAAGTGAGAATGAAAGCACATAGAGATTAAGGTATTTCACCCACGCATAACCGCGAGGACTTTTAAATGGGAGTGAGTACCAAGGATATTATTTATTTATTTATTTATTTATTTATTTCTAAATTTCAAGAATAATTAGAACTCCCCAAATTAAATAAAACCATGATGAGCGACAGAAGTATGGTAGATATAGAAGATGGTCGTGAAATAAGCTTTAATTCAAAAAATATTATAAAATCTGTCCAATCATCATGAGATTTAAAATATTTCCTTATGATGAAAATATATTATAGTTAATACTCATCACAATTTCAAGATCTGTCATAATTTCAACGAATTCCAAAATAGTTCAAATGATCAATCATTTAACTTTTGAATAACCATTTAAGAAATTTTATTTTATTATTATTATATATATACATATATATATATATTTATCTTTTTTTTTAATGGATAATGATTAATCAATTTCTATAATTCCCAAATCTAAGCGTAATCGTGAAAATCTATCTTCGGGAAGAGGTTTTGTAAAGATATCAGCAAGTTGACCGTCAGTTGTAATAAACTCAATACAAATATCTTCTCGTGAAATGTGATCTCTAATAAAATGATGTCTCACATCTATGTGTTTAGTGCGTGAATGGTGAACAGGATTATTAGACAAGTCTATAGCACTTTTACTATCACATTTTAGTGGTACTTTTTTATAAATTAGACCAAAGTCTGAAAGAGTTTGCATCATCCATAGTATTTGTGCACAACAACTTCCCAAAGCAATGTATTCAGCCTCAGTTGTGGATAAAGCAACACAATTTTGTTTCCGACTTGACCATGAGACTAACGAGTGTCCTAGCATAAAACAAGTTCCACTAGTGCTTTTTCTATCAACAAGAGATCCAGCATAATCAGCATCAGAATATCCGATTAGTTTGAAATTATTGCATGCGGGGTACCATAAACCAAATTTGTGTGTGTGCAAAAGATATCTTAAAATTCTTTTTGTGGCTTTTAAATGAGATTCTTTTGGGTTGGATTGAAAGCGAGCACATAAACAAACAACAAACATAATATCAGGCCTAGATGCAGTGAGATAAAGAAGTGAACCAATTATTCCACGATATTTCTTCTGATCAACTGCAACTCCTTTCTCGTCTTTGTCAAGCTTGGTTGAAGGACTCATCGGTGTTCTGAGTGGTTTTGCATTTTCTAGTCCAAATTTTTTCAGCAATTCAGCAATGTATTTTGTTTGTGATATGAAAATTCCCTTGGAGCTTTGTTTAATTTGAAATCCAAGGAAATATTTTAATTCACCTACCAAGCTCATTTCGAATTTATCCTGCATGACTTTTTCAAATTTCTCACACAAACAATCGTTAGTAGCACCATATATAATATCATCAACATAAATTTGGACAATTAAAAAATCATCACCTTCATGTAATAGAAACAATGTAGTGTCAGCACTGCCCTTTTTAAATCCGTTTTCCAAAAGATATGCACTTAAACAATCGTACCAAGCTCTAGGAGCTTGTTTAAGACCATATAATGCTTTTTCAAGTTTGAATACATGGTTTGGAAATTCATAATTTTCAAAACCGGGGGGTTGTTCCACAAAAACTTCTTCTTTTAATTCTCTATTTAAAAATGCACTTTTTACGTCCATTTGTTTTAGTTTGAAACCTTTATAACACGCGAAACTGAGCAAAATTCTAATGGCTTCTAACCTAGCTACTGGTGCAAATGTTTCATCAAAATCAATGCCTTCAATTTGATTATATCCTTTTGCAACCAACCTAGCTTTGTTTCTAATTACATTTCCGGATTCATCAAGTTTATTTTTGAACACCCATTTAGTTCCCACTACTGGATAGTCATTCGGTCTAGGAACTAATTTCCAAACTTTATTCCGTTCAAATTGATTAAGTTCTTCTTGCATCGCTAAAATCCAACTTTCATCATTAAGTGCAATTTCAACATTTTTAGGTTCGATTTCTGAGATGAAACAATTGTGAATACAAAAAGTACAAATATCTTTATTAAATGATGAACGAGTTCGTATACCTGCCGTTGGATTTCCTATCACCAATTCTGGAGGATGGTTGGTTTTGAATTTCAACTTTTCGACTTCAAATGTTTGTTTTGTTTGATCATCACTTCCAGTCTTCTCTTTGCTATTTTCTTTTTCATCCTCATGTGTAATTTCCTCATCGTTTTTCTCTTTTTCCATCGTATCCAGATCTGATTCATCAAATTTCACGTTTATGGTTTCAACAATGGTTTTTGATCGTTTATTGAAAATTCGATAAGCCTTGCTTCTTGACGAGTAACCCATGAAAATTCCCTCGTCAGCCTTTGATTCAAACTTACCAAGATGATCACCTGTATTAAGAAGATAACAAGGGCATCCAAACACTCTAAAATATGAAATGTTAGGCTTTCTGTCAAACCACAATTCATAGGATGTTTTGTTAAGTATTGGTCTAATCATTACTCTGTTCATTACATGGCAGGATGTATTAACTGCCTCTGCCCAAAAAGTCAAAGGCAAATTATATTCACTTAACATAGATCTAGCCAATTCCTGTAATGTACGATTTTTCCTTTCGACTACCCCATTTTGCTGGGGTGTTCGAGGAGCAGAAAATTCGTGTTTAAAACCATTTTCTTCACAAAAAATTTCAAAATCCAAATTTTCAAATTCACCACCATGATCACTTCTTAAAGTTTTTATTGAAACACCTTTTTCATTTTGAACGAGTTTTGCAAACTTTGAAAAGTAATCAAAAGTTTCGGATTTTTTGGCTAGAAAATAAACCCATGTAAATCTAGAATAATCATCAACTAACACGTAACAATATCTTTTTCCATTTAAGCTAGCGATTTCATTTGGTCCAAATAGATCCATGTGAATCAATTCAAGTACCCTATTAGTGCTAACAACATTTTTGGGACGAAATGATGAACGACTGAATTTTCCCATAGCACATGATTTACATACTTTATTATTTTTATATTTCTGATGTGGTAGACCTCTTACCAATTCTTTTGATTCAAGTTTTTCCAAGAGACTCATACTAGCGTGACCCAATCTCCTATGCCATAAGAATACTTCTTCATCCGTAGCTACTAGACATCGTGAGAGAGTCAAATCATCAAATGAAATAGTATAAACATTTCCTTTTCTTTTTCCCATGAACACAATATTGTTTGTGGATTTTTCAATAATTTTGCAGGATTCATTATCAAATATCACACTCATTCCTTTGTCACATAGTTGGCTTATGGAAATTAGATTATGATGCAAGTTTTCAACATATAAAACATCAGTTAAGGAGAAGGTACTATTACCTACTTTACCTTTACCGATAATTTTACATTTTCTGTTATCGCCCATTATCACACTTCCTCCTTTATATTTTTCAAGGCTAAGGAACTTTGATTTATCTCCTGTCATATGTTTGGAACAACCTGAATCCAAGTACCATTCTTGTTGTTCCTTAGCCCGCCAACATACCTACACACAAGAAGAAGAGAATGACCTAGAGAAACTCATAGGTCTAATAAAATTAGTAACTGACAAATTTTGATTTTGAACAACAGATCCTTTTGGAATCCAAATTTGTTTGTTTTTATTAAATCCAAATCTATTACAATCACTCGTCAACCCTTTTGGAACCCAAATTTGTATGAATTTTTTATTATTGTTCCTATTTTGACATTTTTCATAGCTATGTCCAATTTTTCCACATTTTGTACATTTAGGAAAAACACTTCCACCCTTCGCATTATCATTCATATTAACGTATGTTTTCCCAAATCCTAATCCTTTTCTATTATTAGCATATAATTGGTTTCCAAGCAGCATTCTAAATGACTTTTCCCCTTTTGAAAACTTACTCAATGTTATTTCCATATTTTTTAATTTGGTTTTAAGTGCTTCATTTTCATTTACAAGGGAAGTACATCTGTTAATAAAGTTCTTTCTTTTTGTGTCATCACTTTCTCTTAAAGCCAAGTGTTCTTGTTTTAATTTTTCAAAATTTGCCTTAAATTCTGTTTGCTCTTGTTTTAATAACTTGCAGTTTTCACAATCAAGGTTTGTCATTTTTCCAAGCTCATCTTCTAACCTATTGTTTTCGTGGACCAATTTTAACCTATCCGATTTTAATTTCTTGATTTTTAGTTCAAGTGAATCAACGGTTTTGGTGAGATTATGACACATTAAAATTAAATCTTTATAAGAGTAATTTGGTACCTCAGTGGAATCATCTTCGCTACTGTCTGGATCTGACTGTGCCATAAGGCATAAATTGGCTTCCTCTTTATCACTGTCAGAGTCTTCTTCTTCTCCTTCTTCATCGTCCCATGTAGCTGCAAAAGCTTTCTTTTTCTTCTTCTTCTTTCTGTCTTTCTGAAGTAATGGGCAATTTGGTTTGATATGGCCAGGTTTATTGCAGTTGTAACATATGACTTCATCATCTGAATTGTCGGATTTGTTGGATTTTGAACTCTTCTTTCGTGACTTGTATTTTTTGTTAGTCCACTTTTTAAGAACCATGGCCAACTCTTCGATAGGATTCTCAGCTTCATCGTTACTTTCAACAGTGTTGCTTAGAGCAATTGTCTTTTTCTTTGATTCTGAATCATCGCGTCCTTCTTTGGCTTTTAACTCCATTTCATAAGCAATCAGATTTCCAATCAATTCTTCTATTTTCAACTTATTTAGATCTTTTGATTCTTGAATGGCAGTTACTTTGGCTTCGAAATTCATTGGCAGTACTCTCAGTATCTTGCGTATTAATTCTACTTCAGTGTAGACTTTTCCAAGAGCCCTTGCATTATAAATCAGTGTGGAGAATCGACCATACATCTCTTTTATATCTTCGTCTTTTCGCATCGTGAAATTTTCATATTCGTTGCAGAGTAGTGCGAGACGAGATTCCTTGACCTGAGATGTTCCTTCATGTGTAACTTCCAAAGTATGCCAAATTTCCTGCGCAGTTGAACAGTGAGATATACGGTTAAATTCAGTTTTATCAAGAGCACAAATTAAAGCATTCATTGCTTTGGCATCAGTTGAGAATAATTTTTTATCATTAGCATCCCACTTATCTTTTGGTTTAGGAATTTCAATATCATTGATAATCGTAACTGGAGGTTTATAGCCTGTTTCAACGATATCCCATACATCATAATCAACTGAACTTAAGTAAATTTTCATCCTAGCTTTCCAATAAGCATAATCAGTTCCATTAAACATGGGTGGCCTAGCTATGGACTGACCCTCAGGAAAAGCGTTGTTAGACAAATTCATGAATCTAGAGTTAAAAATACCTGCTCTGATACCACTTGTAGGATCTAAATTAACCCTAGAGGGGGGGGGGGGGGTGAATAGGGTTTATTGCAAATTAAGTATATTTAAAATAATTGCAGAAATAAAAAGATCACACACAGAAAATACCCAGCTTCGGCAAAAACTATGCCTACTGCTGCATTCAAGGTTTCTACTAGGAATTTTAAACAATCTCTTCGCTTACAGACTCTTGTAAACTTGCGACCTTCGCTCCCAACTGTTAAAACCCTACGCTCAAGACCTTGACACAACTCGACCTCTTATGTTGTGATTTTTCAAACTACTCACACTAGTAGTTATTGACTTTAAGGAATCAAAAATTTTTAAACAAAAAAAAATAAAAAGAAAATGAAACCCTAGGTTTTAACTATTTAGGGTTATCCCCTTTTAACATAAAAAGGCGGCTCCCTTTTTATCGCTTTATACTGTTTAGCCCTAGCCTCCTTTGTCTCGTCCTGGAAATAGAAATGGCGGCTTAAAACAACTAGGGTTTCTCTGAAGGTGCTAAATTGCGATCGCTGATTGATGAAACTCAGTTTTCTGCTGCTCGATTCTCCTTAGCTTCAATCTCTGGCGGCTTGTATCTTTTGCGATCGAATTTATAGGAACTGATTTGGTTTCTGGCTTCTCTTGATTTCTGGTAAGGTTTTTACTATTCGATTTTTTGATATTAATGTGCTTGATCTTCGATGATTGTGTGCCGATGACGATTTGGTGTTATATATATAGGGTTAAAATCCCTAAAATTTTTGCTCTGATTTCGACCTTGAGACTTGGCTATAGTATTACGAGAATTTTGGTTTTGCTTTGAATTGTTCTGTTTATTTCTTTGATTTGGGGCTGGAAAGTATATTGCTTAAATCTTGGTCTTTGGCGTGATTTCTGGAATTTGAATTCTTCGACCTTGCGTGTGAACTGTCTGACTTGAATTGGTCTTTACCTATTACACCCTTAAATCAATTTTTCTGAAGATTCGATTATACTTTTTCAACATGCTTTTAAACTGAAATATCTTCAAAAAAATCTGCTTTAAAAATATGACCAATCGTTCTCTTTGTTTTGCCACAGACTATAGACTGATACTTTGACTGTCGTGAATACTTGAGCAATGATAAGAACAGATACTATGCTTTATTTTGCCATATTGTTTAGGCACTTGAAATTCATGCTCCGTTATACCTTGATTCAGCCGTGCACCTGTTGTCCTTCTTTGTGCATTGATGTAGGCCCTTGGCAATGTTTACACTGTTCTTCTCTATTAAAAAAAAACTGATGAACAAATGTTTTATTAAGCAGTCTGTACTACTTAGATTTCTTCGAGTTTAATCTGTTGCTTCACTTTAATTTTTGCTGATTTGTTGTATATTCTTGATCTGTTCTTTGCGGTTATACAGTTTTAACTTTGTATAACTTGTTTGAACCGATGTTATTCTTATTAGCCATGACTTGATGAACAGATACTCAACTTATTCTGCCATATATTTGAACAAGATATTATTCTTGATACTCTTGTCATTCTTGCACCATTCAAGTGATTTCACTACTACACTTAATACTTCGCTTTGAACTCTTCTGTTTATTTGAACTGATAAGAACAGGAGCTTTACTTGACCCTTGATTGATCTTGCCATACACTTGCGCTGTTTTGTTAAAACCGAGTACTCCTTAGCTGCTTCATGTAGTACTTGCTCCTTTCTTGACTTGAATGGACTTTTGGACATAATTAATTCATTTATACAAAACTGAGTTGAGTTGGTTGCACCATTGTTTTGACATGCTACCTCCTATGTACTTGACTTCATCTGTTCACTTCAATTCATGTTTACTTGGCTGTTGCATTGTCAGTTGGACTATTTTACACTTGCAGTTGCATTATCACCACTGCTATGTATTTTAGCACCATTTGATTTATTTGTAGTAGTTTCACTGTCCCTTTAAGTTGAATGATTGCTCGACCATAGATATTGAGCTGCGGCTCGACCATTGATGTTGAGTTGTGGCTCGACCATGACTGAAACTGTCTTGACCATTTTTGATTGATCACTATTGTACTATAACCTGAGTTGTTCCTTACATTTGCTGCTTCCTTATATGACTTTTTATGTTTGAGCCTTGCTGCTATTTGAATAGGTACTCCACATTGATTTTCTTGACTTTAAAAACTATACTTGACCCGAACTACTTGTACATTGAAATTTCTGTGTGGACTCCTCTGCCATCATGCATATATGTAGCTTGCTGGTTCGACCATTATGTCTGACCCTTGCACTTGATCACTTTTTCATTCATGTTGCATTGACTTTCTTTCTTGGACTTGTATTTGATTTTCCTATTGTTGATTGTACACTGGGTTGAGACGGTCTTTTTGGCTACTCCTCAGTCGCGATACTGGATTGGCGTGGCAGTACACACGTGTATACACGTGTGTATATGCAGCCATCCAGACGAGTTTTTCTGTCCCTGCATATTGGACCAAGTCTAGAAAAGTGATGAGAAACACACTGTAATTCTGAGGCAAATAAAATTTTAAAAATAAATTTTTATTTTATTTTATTTTATTTTATTTTTGTTGCAGTCTACTGTGTGTTCTTCTTGTGACAGGTATGAAGTCAGGATTTGACTGAAGGCTGTGAAGACAGAAGATGGACGATAGAAGACAGTAAAAAATGTCAATGTATGAAAAGTGTTTGTATGTGTAGTTGTATAGAGTGAGTGACAGAGTTGTATGAATGAAATGTAATATGTCAAATAGTGGAGTAAAAAGATGTACTTTTGATATTGAAATAAAATATTTTTATAAAATACTGTGTGATTGTTCAAATTTCTGTATCAGTGTATTTACAAACACATTCAATAATAAAAATATATTTGGTTGTTATCATCAAACAAAAATCATATAATTGTGTATACAACACTGTTATATACAACAGTCTTATGCGGGGCACGGGATTATATGCGTGAATGACGGAAGCCTCAATAAGTAGGATCTGTAGCTAGTGTCGTCTAGTTTATATTAGCGTTGAATAAACCATCGAGAGGTATTAAGTGACCAATAGGTCCGCCTAGGGTCTTAAATGGTCAAGAGAATCTACTATTATCTATCATTTGATAGTCAGGCGTTAAGTGGCTAAATATCTATACGTAAATAACTAAACTCTGTACGATGAACAAGTAGTTGAGAGCCCACCTCTTAGTTTTAGCAACTAGTAAAATGATGGTTTAAAGGCTTTACAAATATACGCGTAAATGTATTATCTCGGTATCATTGGGAATAATACCTCGGGTATAGTAGTTAGAGTCATGCATAAATGTTTACAAGGTTCGGTAAGAATTACTTGCCTTGGTTAACATATGTCTTTGGTTGAACCAAACGGGACACATCTGTGTATTGTAAACTATGTTGTACTCTTCCTGTTTCATCTGAACTTGTTGTTCTGATCTCCTCTGCATTACAACCTCCTAGATATTCTCGAGAGGGTCTATTTCTCACAGGTGTCTTCATCTGTTTTTCGGTTCTCGTTCTCTCTCATGCTTGGTATTGACATGGTGACTCACTTTTATATGGTAGTTACTTGTGTTAATACTAGTCATTCCTATTTTGTTTTTGCTATGAGTTATTTTATCGTACTATGATTATGTGCATGCTCATTTATTTGTAGGTACCAGATTTACGCTCCATGTTTGGATTTGTTCGAGTGTCGATTTTTGTCAAAATTTGGGCTCATAGAAGTGTGTGGTGTTACAGTCCCCAAGTTCCTTGGAATTAAAGAAGATGAATGGTAACAATTAAAAAGAACTCGAATGAGATGATCACAGAAATCATCCTCATGAAGAATTGAGGGGATGGTACCCTAATAGGCATTGATTTCAATTCTAATTGAGATATCCCAGACTTCATAGTTAAAATTCCAACATGAGAGATGTAAGGGATACATACGATCATATATATCCCATTCTCAAACTAATGTCTTACTAAAAATCCCCATGGTTGCAAATTGACAATCAATACAAATGATTTGCCTTAGCATTTATTTATATCGAATTACTAATACTAAGATTCAATGGTGATGCACATCATTAATATTTAATAAAAATGTTGGATTTTAATTGTCTCATCGAAGTGTTTAAAACAACAATCGATATCATGGCATCCCACGTTCCGATTAATATTCCTAACATACTCAATGGGCAACTCAGAACAATAAAACATATTACGTCCAAATAGGAGCGCAATTTGTAAATTAATAATCAGATATGCAACCATTTATTCATGAATAAAATTTGAAACCATAAATAAATGAAATATAAACATTTCATAGAATTTACTGGAAATAATTTATCCACTTTTGCCTTGCAAAGCCAATCTCAAATGGATCAGTACTTTACTTGGCCAAAATTATTTTATTAAAACGTTTTATAAAATAATTTAGAAATCTTCAAAATTAAGTCTTAAAAGTTATTTCAACACAAAAATTGGAAATAATTTGAATTCCTACACAAGGAAAGGGACGGGACTCTAGTTTTGTCTAAGCCAAGATTCACAAAGATGAACTCAAATAATTTGATTGGTCAAATAAAGGATCAAGATATAAGATAGGATATGATGAGTCTTAAGACTCGATTTATACCCTAAATACAATTTCCTAAGAGAGACTTAGGACAATGTTCCTCACCATAATATATTATATTGTTCCGAACTTGGCTCTGATACCAAGTGTTACGCCCCACCTCTATACTTGCTTTAGCCAAGATCAATGCAAGTAATGAAGTCAACTAACCCAAAGAATATGGTTGTCGAAGAGCGACCATTTGTATAATTGTTTTGAACGAGTGTTAAACATTTCAGATAATGTGGTCTTACATTTTAAATCTTTAAGGAAATCTGACACATCTAATTTAAGTTCAAATCTACTACACATTGGATGTATATAATTCAGAATCAATATAAAATACATAATAATATAATCATAGCCAGACACAGATATTCACATCACTAAGACGATATGAACATAACATATGTGAGTAACTACAAAGATAGTGATCAGAGTCGATCCACTATACATCAAAAGAATAGGTACAAGTTCTAGCTAAAAGAATATTTATACAAAGATGTATCATATACATATAACCCAAATTACTACAATAATAATGTAGATATAAAAATCCAAAAGGTGGTCCTTGCTAGAAGTCCAATGTAAGCACATGTAATACTCGGTCTGACCCGAGTATTATTTATAAGAAAATAAACAATAAACGGATCAGTCAAGCTGTATTCATCAGAATAAACAGAGATAAGAGAAGATATATAAACATAATACGATATGTAAGCATTAACAACAATGTTCACATATATAATGCGAAGGCTCGAAATGTCCATAAAATATGTCAAGGAAATCTAAGTGCGATATAAGGATGTCTTAGCTTAACTAATAAAGCTAGTGCTAAGATATGATATCATATATCTTGCCGATACCAAATGATCCGAAGATCATCGATATAGTCAAATGAACCAAAGTTCCTTGGTTTGATTTAAAGATCATTGATATAAAAGAATGAACCGAAGTTCCTCAAGATGATCTGAAGATCATCGATATAAAGTATGAACCAAAATCCCGCAAGATGATCCGAAGATCATCGATATAATCAAACGAACTGAAGTTCCTTAAGATGATTTGAATATCATCGATATAACTAAATGAACCGAAGTTCCTTAAGATGATCCGAAGATCATCGATATATACGAATGAGCCAAAATTCCTCAAGATGATCCGAAAATCATCGATATAGACGAATGAACCGAATTTCTTCAAGATGATCCGAAGATCATCGATATAGACGAATAAACCAAAGTTCCTGAAGATGGTCCAAAGATCATCGATGTAGAGGAATAAACCGAAGTTCCTCAAAATGATTCAGAGATCATCGGAGTGACCTAAAGGTCAGAATGATCCGAAGATCCTTGATGATCAAAATTAATCAAGTATAATGTAAACTACGCCAAGCTAGTAAATATAAGAGTCGAGCCACATGTCCCATAACAAATTGCTCTACTTGAATGTTTACGAACAAATTGTATATTCCACTAGGAATATGAAACGATCATTGCCACGGTATTCTATCGAACGAGTATAAGAATTAACCGTTGAAGCAAATGCAAGTGTTCAAAGTCCTTGTTTTTACTAATGCGTTTAATTTGATTTCTCATACAAATAAAAGAAAGGTTTATGAAATCTTATACTAGTAGATAATAAAGCAATTTGGAAAATAATTTCATATAATGAAGTAGAACTAAAAACCATTTAGTAAAAGATTTGGTATCCAATAATAATTTAAAACCCTTTTATATAATTTCAAAGTGGAAAATCTCGTGTAATAGCAACCGAAATAACGATCGAACGAAGAACTCACGTTTTAATAATGTAAATTAAATCTCATAACTTATAGTTTATAAATTCGTTCACTATATTCAATTGAAAGTCCATCAAAGGTCAATAATCAATCTGCTGAAATCAGTGAATCGAAGAAACTGAAAAGTCACAGAAAAAGGCCAAACGGGCTGAAACTCGACTGGGAAGAAGCCTGGAACAACCTAAAGTGTTGATCGTTGTTTCTGCCGGTTAACAGCAGAAAACAGGTTTAGTCGACTGAATCTAGAAAAACTAAAAAAATTGTGTATGTATAGGGTTCATTCGACCAACTGTTGAAATCAATCAGTTGAGGTGTACTTTAGTGGACTGATCTCAAAAATCAATCGACTGACCTGCTACTTCACTGAATCCTTTTTCCTGGGTCAGTCAACCTACAGCCTGATTTAGTCAATTGTCATGATGCTAAAAGAAATATAAGACTTGGCCTTAAGGCCAAATCGATTTCCATGCGTTTCAGACGATCGATGAAGGCCGTGGACTTTATCAAAATAAAAATGAAGCCTCGATGGTTTGCTGAAATACTTCATAAACCAAAACTCAAACACACTTAAATATTTTTATATGTGAATTCATCAAAATGAAATCAAAACTAATGAATTATGAAGTTCACACATAAAAACGCGATACACTTAATAAACATACAACATATAAGTGCCAAAGGCACACTACTATACAAACATTTAGATTGAGGCATAGATGTGAGTTCTCCAAGAACTAACCTTTTCTTGTTAGGAGAAAGGAATCAATCCAAACCTTAGCTAGAACAACCTCTCCTCTAATACTACTCACATATCTTCAATATACACACAAATTTCCTTAGAGTTACATTTAGGAACTTTTAGAAATTAAAGAGGAGTTGAGTTGGAGAAGATGGAGAAGCTTACCTAGGTTACCTCTTCATTTTTCCTCTTGATTTGAGCTCATAATTGAAATCCCTAGCTTAGAATTTTTATTTTTGATTCCCTCTCCCCATTTCTATTCCCTTTTATGAATTATAGAGTGAACGAGGAGGAGGGGGATATGGGAGTTATAAGGGTGGGCTAGGTTGGCTAACCTAGACCCAAGTCCAAAGTCCCAAAATTCACAAACTCTAAACATATAGATAGTTACAAGTTTTTTGTCGTAAAAGGCATTTTGAACTCAATGGAAGTGGTTTCGAGTCCAAATTCATCAATATGAAAATAATGAATTTTGGATCTACACTCGATTGATGATGTATAATTAAATAAAATACTTAAATATATTATCATGAAATATGCGGGTTGTTACAGTTCTTCCCCAACCGCTTCTTTACAATGGATTTCCATTTACGAAATCTAGAAAAGGTTTCACTCTTAGACTTTAGAAAGTATACCCTAACTTTAAGAGAGAAATCGTCTGTAAAGGAAATTAAAGACTTAGCTCCACCCAAGGATACGCGAGGGTAAGTTCCCCAAACATCTGGATGAACCTAATCTGAAATAGTTTTTGCCTTATGCTCACCAATACCAAAAGAAATCTTCGTCTGCTTACCATGAACACACTCTTCACAGAAGCCAAGCTTTGAATGTTGAACTCCATCAATCAAACCTCGCTTTCTTAGCTCATCCATGTTGCGCTTGCCAATGTGACCCATCCACAAGTGCCATAATCTGGAAGAATCTGAATCAACTAATGTAACTTAAGCTGATTCATCAACTACAATTGTGTCCTTTAGTAGATAGAGATTTCATGGCCTTACTCCTTTCATAACAATCGCGGAACCCTTAGATATTTTTATCTTCTCTTCTTAAGCTACAATCTTTAGTCCAAGTCTACTCAACTCCCCAACATAAATCAAGCTCCTCCACAAATCAGGTACATGCCAAACATCGGTAATGATTCAAATAACACCATCAAACATCCTGACCTTAACACTACCAACACTAACCATAGCTCAAGAAGCATCATTACACATTAGAACTTCTCCTCAATAAATCTCGCAGTAAGTGGTAAAAGATTACATATCTATTGTCATATGATAGGATACAACAGAATCAATCAGCCATAGGGTGCTCTTCCCATAAGAGCCAGAAGCTGTAAACATACCAGTGTCACTCTCTGTATCTGATTACTCCGCTGTAGAGGCCGAAGCTTGCTTTGGGTATTTTCTTTTTCCTTCAAGCTTGGGACATTGTGGAATAAAGTGCTCAAGCTTCTCACAATAATGGAAAGTTAAGTTCTTAGGCCCCCAAGACTAAGTCCTCGAAGAATTCCATCCTCCTCCTTTCTTCGACTTGTTTTGGCTTCTACCTCTCTGAACAGATAAGTCTTCCATATTACTATCAATGTTAGTGCTTGCCAATCTACCTCTTAACACTTCATTATGAAGACCAGCCTTTACATCAGAAATACTAATTTTACTACGGTCATAAATCATGGAATTAACAAAAGCAACATATTCCTTAGGCAAGAAACGTAAGAAGATCATAGCTTGAGACTCATCAGTAATATCAACATCTATTGCCTTCAAATTCATAACTAAGGTGGTCAAAGCATATACATGCTCCATGAGATCGGCTCTATGCTTCATCTTGAACGAATAAAGTTGTTGTTGAAGAATAGTCCGATTATTGAGATACTTATCTTGATATGCATTTGATAATGCATCCCATCGTACCTTCGTCGTCTTCTTCTGAGAAAATTCTCTAGGAACTTCACCTGAAGGCCTTAACTACATTGTTGTGAGAGCTTCATCTTCCATCTGTTCCAAATCATCTACACCCATATCTTTCGATTTCATTGACGTATAAACAACTTTATTATCTTCTCCTTCTTATAGCCTCCATTTATATCTTCTTAGTACCAAAATCTCCATTTCCATCAAAACGTGTTACTCCATAATTGGCAGCAGATCTACTAATAGACTTACTAGAAGTGGCCATTAATATCCAAATAGGAACAGTAACACTAGTTATGATACCCAACTATAGTGAAGTTTATGTTAATCTGAGCGGAAGCGTATTTGATTAGGATCTAGACTTGTCTATTTAGATACTAATGGAACTAAAAAAATCAATTGTCCAGCTATATAGAAACAATAGCAAAAATAAGAGACATAAAAGATTTAACATGGTTTGGATATGAATATCCTATGTCTACGGAGACCCAACAACTTCTTTTATTCTTTTCCAGATTTAGAGGGAGTACAATAAGATAAGAATACAAACGCTCAATAAAAATATCTCACCCTATGATTGATATAGAAATAGAGATCTTACTGAGGATATACTGAAGAGAGCACTATTGGCTTGTAATGACAAAAGATGAGCAACTGCCTCCCTATTTATAAGAGTATGGATGAAAACTTTCCTGAAGATAAGCATGAAAGGTTTTCAGATTTCCACGATTTGGTTTCAATACAAATCTTGCATCAGAGAGACATTTCTTATTCCCCGCCTCCTAGAGCGGTACCCGATCAGCCATTTCTTATTCCCCACCTCCTTAGTACCCCTCCATTAGAGAGACATTCCACCATGATTAACCAGAACATTTTTAGACAGTTGCGTGATCAATATGGTATCCCTGAAACTGACACGATATTCCCAAAGGAGAATGTATTCGCTGATCAACCACCAAGTGGGTATGTAGCTGTTAATTGCCAAATGTTGATGAGTTGTGTTGTCCCTCCTTTTAATCCATTTCTAGAGATGATATTGAAACATTAGGTTATCGCTCCTTTCCAACTTCATCCGAATAGCTACACCATTTTGTTAGGACTTTACGTGCTTTTTATGCAAGTGAAGGAATATGCGCCCACGTTAAAGGATATCTGCTATAAGTGTTCATTTAAATGGAGGAAGGACACTTCGTCTATCGTACATGTTGAGGGTTCACGAAACCGGAAGCTGGTACTTGACTTGCCGGAGAGTGCTTCAGTTTTCTGACTCAGTTTTTCTTATTCGTTGTCCTGAGAACTTTCATGGAAACTGGACGGAAGGAGGTGAGTATATTTATTCAGAACTCTTCTCATTTGATTCCTCTTAAGTCTCAGTCACTGAACTTTTCTTTCTTGGTTACAGGTGTTTCGACTCTCATTAAGGATGATAAAGATTCTGCTCCTTACAAGGCTACTCTTAGGGTTTTAAAAGCCGTTGGTATTGTAGACAGAGGTAGAAAATACTTAATTAGAGAAGAATTTCTTTGTCAATATGGATTGCTCCATCCTTCTAGGAAATACACTTCCAAAGGGGCACCTTTCACGCCTCAGTCTATGCCTATAGCATCGGATGTTGGTGCTTCTGGAGAGGGTAGTGTGTCAAAAAGTAAAGCCGATGAATCCTCATTAAAGAAATGCTCAAACCCTGCCAGCGGTACTAAAACACCTTCTTACCCCAATTGCCTTCGATAGAAGAGGACGAGTTTGTACACCGCGAAGGGAAGGGTCTCATAAAGGAGAGTGAGCAGCTAAAGGAGGGAGAAATCACAACTGGAGGTGATTTGGATGTTGAGAAAACCAATGAGGGTCTCACAATCCTGGCTGCACACGAGGAAGGTTCTACGGACATTTTCAATGAGCTGAGTGATCTTAACACTGCAAAAGATCTTGCTGCAAGCGATATTGTGACTTCGGAACTTGCAGCTATGGTTACAAAAGCGACAACTAAGTTGGCATTGAATCGAAATCCTCCATTGTAGAGAACATTTTCTGAAATAGGGCATGCGTTAGCTTCTTAAACAAAGAGCGGTTCGTTATTAGATGCGCGTTAGACCACACATTGCACGCACTCTAAAACTTTGATGCTTTGCATGTACCCTATACTCTTCCCTAGTACTTTTTGATCTAAGTACTGAAATCCTGCTTCTCCTTATTTTAGGTCCAACTATGAGTTGTCCATATATGAGAAGCTTCAAGCATCGAACTAGCTCTAAAAACCCGAGACATTACATGCAATCTCAGCAATCTCACTATTCTCAATAGTCTCATCATCCTCATGGCTACGTGGAGACTGATGAGCAAGAAGATGGAGGCATGAGGCCTTGGACCAGGCTCCTAAGGTGATCGCTATGATTATCTCTATGATGATCGTCATGAGCCTAGCAGACAAGAGGAAGAAGAAAGCCGAAGAAGGAAGAGAGAGAGAGGGACGACTAGAGCAAAGACCATAGCAAGGATGATCCTCACAAGCATCCTAGATTGGATAAAAATCCAGTCCCTGCAACTCAAACTAGCACCAGGTATTTTCCCCTTGCGGCTCCATCTATTACCCCTCCTCCAGTGGACACATCAAGATCATCCATAGGCCACGCTACGCTCTTGAGAATGCACCCACCGGACTTGCTCAACGGTTCAAAAACTAGCGTTTGAAGGGAGTTTTCTTCGATCTTGACATACATCCACCTGATAAGAAAAATATGCTTAAAGAGTTAGTTGTCGTGAAGAGCAACATTGAAAAGCAGCTGAGTGTAGTGAAGGATCAGGCTGATAAGCAGTGGGATGAAGTCAAGGGAATAGTTAAGAGGCTTCATCTATGGTATAAACTGGTCGATGAGCTCCAGCAAGTCAACAAATCAACCTTGAGACCATATCTACGCTTGAGAACGACAAGGTTGAGTGGGCTAAAGTTCTTGAGTCTCGGGATGCCAACATTGAATCTATTACACAGAGGAATACAGAGTTGGAAGCTGAGAACCAAAGGCTTAAAGAAGAGCTCGCTACTATCAAGCTGAGAGAAACTGCATTAACAACATAGGTTAAGGATGTTCGCTCTGCCCAAAAGACTACTGAAGCCCAACTGGCCATGAAGGAAAAATCTTCTACAACTTACCGGCTGGATAATGCCAGTCTTCACGAGAAGAATACTTCTCAAGCATTGGAGATTTCTATGCTGAAAGCTAAAATAGAGAGTCCTGAGCAAGAGAGAGATCAAGCTTTAGCCGATAAAGCAGCTGTTGACAAAGCATACAGTGAAGTTGAGGCTGATGCCACCTTGTTCAGATTCTATGTCTTTAGTGTTATGGGCCGAGGCATCTTGCACTACTTAGGAGCTGATTTTCCAATTACTTTGGCTGAGGTCAGGGAATCGATGCTTGTACAGGTTGGAGATATCTATACTGAAGAGTATCTCTTAGATAATCTATTGGATGAGGAGTCCCGTGAAGCTTTAGCTAAGGGGAAGGAAGCACTTAGGATAGAGCGGGATTTACTTAATGGAGCCGGATCCTCTGGACATCAAGCCCTGGATGTAGCAGCCACCACTACCTACACTGATTTTGTTAATGTTGACTTGTTGTTCCTCCCACTGATCCTTCAACCATTCACGAAGAAATAAAGAAACTGCCGGGGAGCATGCTATTGAGGATCATGTCACCAAGGAGCTTGTAGGAGATGGCAAGGGTGACGACAACAACCCAGATAATTATGAGGTTGAGCACAGAAGTCTTCTTGCCACAAGTAAAACTGAGATCGACCGAGTTGTGTTGGACTTGGACTATCTTTGTACTTAACCTGGGTATATTGCATTCCATGCTCAGTGTTCATTTGTATTAGGCCTGATCTCACTAAAGCCTTCACCTACTAGATCTGACACGATGACAACTGAAGTCATTATTACTGATTCAACTTTGTTGTCCACCACTGCTGCTCCGCTTAGTACTCCTCCTCCGGGTGATTTATCTCTTATCACCGCTTCCACTCCTGCTTCGCAGCCTGGGTCACAAGAAGCAAAGATTGCTGCAATCGCTAACTTGGATGATGTGGACTATTTTCCTAGCGAAGAAGAAGATCTTGACGACATTGATGAGAGTCCGGGGAAGAATGTCAAAGGCAAGTGAAATAAAAAGATTATATCTTCATCCTTGAGGTGCCAGGGAAAGTACCCTGCCCCCAGGAAAGGAGGACTTTTTTATATTCTCCTGAGAGTCCCCAAGGTGGTACATAAGCAAAGGGTAAAATTCAACCTGCTGATACACCTCCTCCTTCTTTCGTCGAGATTAATAAGCCATCCTTGAGGTCTGGTGACTCAAAAGGCGGAAAAAAGAAGAATTAGTGCTTTTGGGCAATTTTACTTTGCTTCTTGTATCTTCTTTTATGCATTCTATTTAGACCGGAAGTTTATGCAAGTACCGACCCTTGCTTATGACTTTATGCCACTTTGTATTTGAGACTTGTGATTGTTGCTGTGAAGCTGCTTTTGACTAATGTACTTTAGTTGTTATTATAGTTTTGTTGTACTTTTCTATGCATTTTATTCTTTGCAGATTATAAGTCTTTAGCTTGATGAGACGCTGTGATGAGCTTGTGAGCATTTTGTCCCCATACCATGAGTCATCATAAGTCGCTAAAGCTGAATGCAGTCAACTTTGCTAAGTTCCTCTGTATTAGATCGGTGTACTAGAAGCTTGTTTTTTGTTGACGAGGTTTTCTGTTTCTGCTAGTGCACTTTATGCTTCTGAGCATGCTGATTCTTTAAGAAAATTAGCTTTGTTGATTGGTCTCGAGGTTCTTTTCAAAGAAGTCGTTGATTTTCCTGGGAGGTCTTTAATCTTCATTGTGCGAAGGTTACCTTCACTTGCGCGAAGGACTTTGATAACCCAGCGTTGATCTGCTCCCGCTGATTAGTGTTGACATCAGAGACTTCATTGAGTGCCTCTACCATAGAGAGGACGTTTATAACTCAACATTCATTTGCTCATGTTGACTGAATCGAGCATCAGGGACTCCAATGACTGTGCCTCTATTGTGGAGAGGCGACCTTCACGATCGACGCGAAGGGTTTTGGTGACACCCAATGTTGGTCTGCTTCCTATGATTGGTGTTGACATTGGAGACTTCATTGAGTGCCTCTACCATGGAGAGGACGTTTATAACCCAACGTTCGTCTGCTCCCGTTGATTGAATCAAACATCGGAGACTCCATTGAGCGAACCTCTACTGTAGAGAGGTGACCTTCGCGATCGACGCGAATGGTTTTGGTAACACCTAACGTTGGTATGCTCTTGTTGATTGGTGTTAACATCAAAGACATCATTGAGTGCCTCTACTGTGGAGAGGTCGTTCATAACACAACTAGTCTTCCCTCATTAACGAACCGAGCACCAGAGACTACATTGAGCACACCTCTACTATAGAGAGGCGACCTTCACGATCGATGTGAAGGGTTTTGATTGTTGCGTCGTTCCTTAGGGCGAACATCAGTCCCCTTGGCTAGAAGCTCTTAATGGTGGTAAGCGATCGCAGCAGGACCGAGAGGTTCTTTTACCTTGACTATGGTGAGGTGCCCCCTTGGCAGAACTTTGCAGGGTTTGCGTCATTCCGTAAGGCGAACATCAGTCCCTTTGGCTGGATGCTCAACGGTGGTGAGCGATCGCAGCAGGACCGATGACCTTGTTGCCCCTTAGGCAGAACTTGCAATTTTTGGTTTTAGCCCCATTGCTACTTGTTTTGCTTTCCGCCGCTTGACTCTTGGAAGCTTTTCCATTCACTCTTCAAGGCAGTGCTTTTCATTGTTGCATTTATGCATATTGACGTTTATAGCACTCGATGCTTGAGTTGGTGTTATTGGGGTCGTCATGTTGTGTCAGACTTTGTAGAAGCAAGCGTTCGTCTGATAGCCTACAATATAAAATCGCCTTTTAGCAAATTTTGAATTAACAAAAATTTTAGAAGTAAGAGATTTATCGAGTAGGCATTCTTTATTCATGGATCTAGTGTTCAATACAATGCTTGCAAAAATATTTACAGACTTTTTACAAGAAATTTGAACATAGCATCAAGTAAAATATCGACGAAGAAAAATGTTATTTCAGGCCCTTGGAATTGGAGTGCTATCAACAGTTGTCAATTCGAAAGTGCCATCGAGCAACATTTGACTTATGACATATGGACCTTCCCAGTTTGGCCCAAAAACTCTAGTTCTTGTCGTGACTCTTTTTTGCACAAAATTCCCAACTTCGAAGGGCCTTTGTCTAACTATGGAGTTAAAATGCCTGGCAATCCCTCGTTGATGGGCTACAACTCTGAGTTTTTCCTCATCTCACCTTTCTTCAAGTTGATCAAGAGCTTCAAGCCGGAGTTTTTCATTCTTTGATTGGTTGAAATGGATTTTGCAGTGTGTAGGGACTTCTAGCACCACCGGAATCATTGCCTCTGAGCCAAATGCTAAGGAGAAAGAAGTGTGCCCAGTAGCAGATTTATGAGTTGTCATGTACGCCCATAGTGCAAGTGGTAGTTCATCGACCCAACCAACTTATACTTTCTCGAGTTGCTTCTTGATGGTTGATTTAATGATCTTGTTCACAGCCTCTACCCGCCCATTTGCCTGCGGAAGGGCAACTGCAGCAAAGCTTTTCTTAATCTCGTATTTGGCACAGAATTCTTTAAATTCTTCGCTTTTAAATTGCGTCCCATTGTCTGTGATTATATTCTGTGGCAAACCAAACCTGCAAACGATGTTCTTCAACATAAAGTTGATCACTTTCTTCGAGGTGATAGTGGTCTGTGGCTCTTCTTCGGCCCATTTGGTGAAGTAATCGACAGCTATAATGGCATATTTGAAACTGGACCTCGCTGTAGGTAATGCCCCAATTAGATCAATGCCCCAAACAGCGAATGGCCATGGACTGACAATTTGTGTCAACTCAGTAGATGGTGATCTTGGGATCTTTGCGAATCTTTGGCATCTGTCACACTTCCTGGTATAAGTTGCGGAGTCTTGGTTCACATCAGGCTAGAAGTAACTGTATCGCAGTATTTTCTTGGCTAGTGTCTGACCACCAATATGACCTCCATACTCTCCATCATGTAGTTCTACCAAGATTGCTTTAGATTCCTCCTTAGTAACATAGTGGAGCAAAGGAATAGAGAAGCCTCGCCTATATAGTCGACCATCCTAAATGAGATACATGAGAGCCTTTTTAAGCAGTTTTCTTCGCATTTTCGGATTATCTGGGAGCACACCTTTGAGGAGATAATTTTTTATTAGAGTCATCCATGAATCTGGCTCTACGCAGTTCCCATGATCCAATTTACATCGTTGTCATCAATGCTGGGATTTGAAAGGACTTCATCTGGCACTAATCCCAACAGTTGTGCATCTCCTATACTATCAAGCTTTGCGAGTAAGTCAGCCTTCAAGTTTTCTTCCCGAGGAATGTGCGAGATAGTCTAGTAGTCCAAGTCGTCGACCACTTCCCAAGCTTTTGATAGGTAAGCTAGCAAATTTCCTCCCTTAGCCTGAAACTCTCTTTTAACTTGGCACACTACTAACTGTGAGTCACTGAAAATGTGCAAGGCCTTCATTTGTAACTCTTCTGCAATCTTCAGTCCAGCCATTAGAGCTTCATATTATGTTTCATTAAACGTTGATGGAAATTCTAGTCTCAAGGAATAGCATAACGAACGTCCTTCAGGAGTCTCTAACACTACTCCTGCCCCTGAGCAATACTCGTTCATGGCACCATTAACAAATAGTTTCCATCGAGTAATGATTTCGACGGTCTCTTCTTTCTCGTCACCCGTATCCATAAACTCAGCAATGAAGTCCGCTACAGCTTGTTTATTGATTGCCCTTCGAGGATGGTAAGTGATATCATATTGGCTGAGCTCAATGTTTCACTTCAATGACCTTCCTGAAGTTTCTGGATGAAACATGACTTGCTTTAAAGCCTGATCTGTGAGAACCTTGATAGGGTGAGCTTGGAAGTATGGCCTTATCTTTTTTGAGGCGATGAGTAGACAATATGCAAGTTTTTCCAACTTTGGATAATTTAGCTCTGCCCTATAAACCCTCTTGTTGATATAGTTTACCGACCTTTGAACTTTCGAATCCTCTATAACCAACGTAGCGCTCAAGGCATGTGACGAAACTGCCAGATATAAAAATAGATATTCTCCATCTCTAGGCTTAGATAACATTGGTGGAAATTCCATATGATTGACTAACTCCTCGATGTCTATTTGACAATCCGGAGTCCACTGGAAGTTTTTCGTTCCTTTTTTCAGAGCATCGAAAAGAGGAATGCACCGATCGGTTGCCTTAGAAATAAAGAGACTTAAGGAAAAAACTTTCCCGTTCAAACTTTGCTGTTCTTTCTTCATTCTGGTAGATCGCATCTCTCTTAAAGTAGAAATCTGTGTTGGGTTGGCTTTGATGCCCCATGCATTAACCATAAACCCAAGAAATTTACCCAATGCGACTCCAAACGAACATTTGAGAGGATTCAGTTTCATGCCATATTTTCTCAGGATAACGAACATCTTGGCCAAATTCTCTAGAAGGTAATTTACTCTTTTGGACTTTACCAACATGTCATCTACGTATACCTCTATAGTCTTGCATATTTAAGATTTGAACTTCGAGTTGACAAGTTGTTGGTAAGTCGCTCTGGCATTCTTTAACCTAAACGACACTACTTTATAACAGTATAAGCCAACATCTGTGATAAAGCTCGTGCTTTCTTGATCTGGCTCATGCATGATGATCTGATTATAGCCCGAGTATGCATCCATGAAGGATAGGAGTTCATCCCCCGCTATCGCATCAACAAGATGATCGATTCTAGGTCGCGGGAAACTGTCTTTAGGATATGCTTTATTAAGGTCAGAATAATATATGCACACTCGCCGTTTGTCTTTGGTTTTTTTTCTCACTAAAACAGGATTCGACACCTAGTCAGGATATGTGGATTCTCGGATAAAGTGATTCTCCATAAGTCTGTCCACTTTTTCTTTGAGAGCCGCTGACCTTTTAGGGCCCACAATCCTTCTTTTCTACTTCACCGGAGTGATGCTTGGGTCAATGTTTAGTGCATGAACCACCACGTCGGGGGATATGCCACACATGTCAGAGTGACCCCAAGAAAACACGTCAAGATTAGCTCTAAGAAACATAACCTACTCTTTCTGTAACCTTTGGCACAACTGAGATCCTATCTTTAGCACTCTGTCGGGATCTTCGGGATGAACAGATATAGGAACGGTGATCTCAGTTGGTGCCGCTCATTCCTCCCCTGCATTGGTTTTACGAGGATCCGTTTCTTTGTAAGCTCCGCTATGTTCTCTAGTGTAGGGGTCGCGCCCTAATTGTTATAATGCAGGCTCTCGAATGTGGAGGGAGCCTCCACATTCTTTCACATGTCTTTCTTTTTGGCCTCACGCAGTTTGGTAAGGTAGCATTCCCTTGCGATCTCTTATCATCCTTTGACTGCTCCGACGCCATTCTCTGTAGGGAACTTCATGGTTACGCACCATGGCACCAAAGCAGCCCTGAAGTCTGCAAGAGTGGGTCTACCTAAGAATGTGTTGTAGGCATATACTTCATTGACTACCAAAAAAGTTTGCTTTGGGATGGCCGCCCTATCTCCATCTCCCAACTCGACTAGCTAGTCAATTGTTCCAATAGGCTGCTTAGGTTCCCCCGTGAACCCTTGGATTTTCATTTGACGTTCTTGGACATCTATCATCCAGAGCTACATTAGGTTGAACGTCTTGTAGAATAGAACGTTGCATAAGGGGCCGCAGTCCACAAGCACCCTCTTGACCATCGCCGGACCTATTCCAATAGTTACAACCACGAGATCTAAAGTGGGCGTTATCATGTCATCAACATTTTTTTCCTTGAAGATGATATCTTCATAAGTGACCTTTTACTGTTTAGTAGGAAATATGTTGCTTAGAATCAAGCATCTCTCCTCCTTTGGGACATATTTGAGGGCTCCAGCATATCGTTCGATATCCCTGCAACTTCTTCTAGCTGGATGAGGACCTCCTGATATGATGTTGATCACAGGTCATTGATTTATCTACATTGGAGCTCTATTACTCTGACCTGATTGATCTGCGGATGCACTTTGCCACTGAGGAGTTGGACCAAAGTTCGGAGCTTGAGGTTTCTTCACGTACTGTTGAAGTCTATTCTTCCTAATCAGCTACTCGATGAATGCCTTCAAATGTTTACATTCGTTGGTATTATGACCTGACTGATTGTGGAATCTGTAGAACTTTCCAGACTTAGCCGCGTTTGCAGTTATTCTCATATGCGTCGGTTCTGCATAATCTATTGCCTCCTTTGTTGTAAAGTAGATGTTCTCGGAGGTGTCATTTAGAGGCGTCAGTTCTACTAAGTCGAAAAGCCGAACCTTCTTATTACACTTGTCGCCTTTTCCATCATTGGCTTGCTTCTTCCCCTAACTATTCATCTGATTAAATTGAGTATCAGCATTCCTTGGAGCTTTAACAATGTTGTTCCCGCCAACATTATGAGTAGGAGTTGGATCGCCGTCTACCCTCATGTACTGCTCTGCTTTCTTATAAAATTTTCCAAGCGTATTTGGTTCTTTCATCTTTACCCATCTACCAAATTCACTCTTCTTATATATAGCACCGATTAGAGACATTAGGATCATGCGGGGCTCGGGATTCCGTACTTTAGACAAGGCAAAATTGAATCGATTGATAACAGCTTTAACAGATTCCTCAGATTCTGTTCCATTAATGTAAGAGATATAACATCCTTGGCCTTCGTAGCTTGCAGCTTGAATTGCTCTTTAAACTTCTTAGTCAAATCAGCAAACTGATCAACACACTTAGGCAGAAACTTCATGAACCACAATAATGCCATGCCTTCCAAGTAGAGAGGAAAGTATAAGAATTTGATCTCGTCTGTCGCCTTACCTGTGTTCATGTGCAATTCGTATTTGTACAGAAAGAAGTTTTGATCAACAGTTCCATTGTAGGGAGGCAAAGTAGGAAGAGTGAACTTTTTTGGGAACTCTGCTTTGCGGACCATTTCGGTGAACAGATTTTTGTTGGGAGAAAAATCCTATTCCCTTTCACTATCAGTGCGAGCCATGTTATCCTCCATGATCTATTTTATCATGTCCAAAATATACTCCTCAGTGTTGTGTTGTTCCGCAGGGCAGACATCGATCTCATTGTCGCATGCTCATCTTGGCGAGCGATCGCGGCTAGAGGGTTGAGGTCTTTAACCTCCACTATGGGGAGGTGCCCCCTTGGTGGGACTAGCAACCTTTTGGGTATTTCGATCGGAATGATTTCTAGCCTTGGGCTTTGAATCTTCAACATTAGCTTCATCCTTATCACTCGCCCAACCATCAAAATATTTCATGTTGTCATTATGATTATGATTAGAAGCTGATGAATTCGCATTCTCCTCAAGGTCGACATGAACTCTTTGAGTAGGTGCGGGATTGACTTGTGTGGTAAAAAGAGCAATTATCTTGTCGATCAAATCCCGATTAGAAGCTTCCATTCGTTGATTCAAGTTAGCAACAACTTCATCCAACTCATCTTTAGTTACACCAGCTCCGCCTGTCAAACTTTGGCCAACTTTAAGGTGGTTAGTTAGTGGCATAGCTTCATTGGTGGCATTATCAGAACCTCCTCTAATGGAGTTACTTCAAACTTTCTTCGGTGGAGCCATTATCTCATACAAGCTTTTAAACTTCAAAGAAAAACCATCAATCGGACAGGATTTTAGACTTCGAGAATCTATCGTAATAAAAGCTTCAAATTATCGAGGTCTCCCACAAAGCACTTGACCTTGGGATGTGGATGTGGCCCCACGGTGGGAGTCCAAAATATTAATGTCAAAAAGTGAACACTAACACCCCAGAAAGTGTGAGCACACTTTCAAACAATATAGATCTAGAATATGGGAAACCACAAACACAAAAGCAGTAAAAAAATAGGGATTTATAGTGGTTTGGCCTAAATCTGGCCTACGTCCACTTTGAAGAGAGATTCATTATCGTGCTTAATATTACAAGGTACATAATTTCTATAACTTTTCTCATTTCTTTCTCTATACAATAATTCTCTCTACTTCTTCTCTTTAATCTCTTAATTCATTCAATTTCACTATGGGAATGCTTAGATCTCTTTGATTAGGATGATTGTTGGATTTGATCTTCAATAACTGAGCACTTAGACGATCTTTAACGATTTCATGATGATTGAGATGTTGAATAAAAGCTTGAAGTTTAATGGAAGTTTGAATGATTTGAAGTTGTTGAGAAATGAAAATGGCAGCACTTCGTGGTTGTAGAATTTAGTCACTTTAATGGTGGAAATGTGTGGGTAATTATAGGAGTTGAAGTGTGGTGGAGAGGCTCAGAAATAGGTGTATAGGAAATCAGGTCGTAAGAACGACCTAGCTCCTAGGTCGGTTGCGACCTAACTTCAGCCGTGTTCCCCGAGAAACGGTCTACACCCCAGCGATCTGACACTTTAGATCGTGGAATGACCTGATGTGTATGTTTGTACCCGACATCATCGTATTGGAGAATGACCTGGTGCTCTAGAATGTGGACTACCCAATTACTTCATTAGGTCGTTGAACGACCTAACACTGGAATGACCCGCCTTCTTCTTATGCATTCACACAATCCGATTTGAGCTTACAAGAGTGACTTGAGGCCATGACAACCTAGTGAGTTAACGACCTGGTTAGACCACGACCTGGTCAGTGAACGGCTTAGAGCTGGAAGGACCCAATAAAGCACGACCTGTATATGGGCGACCCATCATTTTGTATTATCAGTATGTAACTTATGAACCATATTTTTATGGGTTTACAGTTTCCATGAATTAGAGATAGACGATTTTATTGAAGAAATCAACTATGTAGTAGGGGATTGTGAGGAAATCGATGATGACTTGGTCGAGGATGCCAGCTTAGGGAGGATTATGAAGGCATACTTGAGTTGTTTTAGTGTCTTGTTTTATTTTGGGTAGTCAAAAAGTATTTTTGAGTTAGATTTGATGTCTTATGTAATGTTTAATTGCAAAACCTATTGATTTGAAATTCAATTTAAGTCAGTGGTTATCTTTGTATGTATCTATAATCTTGTTACTATGGTTATTTGCTATGCCTTGTATATTTAATGCTGGAATGTATGATTGCCCTCTCAAAATCCTTTATATAAGTATTCAGATTCATAAAAAATAAAAAAATAAATACATAATAATAAAATCCTGGGAACATTTTAATGCCTCATCAGTTCATCAATATGTCTGGTATTCATGCACTCTTTATCTTGAAGAAATAAAATGTGTCTAGTATTCATGCACACTTTATCATGAAAATTCCTTATCAGTTCATATATATGCTTTTCTACACCATCGATGGTTCATCATTTGGGCCATTAGCAAAGCTATGTTTATTTAAATTTTCAAGAACATACACACAAACCCATAATTTAGCCATTTTTCCTAGTCCGATTACCATATTTCATTTTAAAATCCTAGAAAACATGCTTGGTATTTATGCGCTCTTGAAAATTAGAATAGTGATATTTTTCATGTTTTTTGTCCTAACAATACATGGGTCACCTTGACTCAGGCATGGTAGCACATAATAACCTCATAATGGATGGTATTGCACAATCTGAGATCAATTTAAATAGTGCAAATTTTACAAAGAAATACCAAGTAATTACAAATTTCATTGCTGGAAAATAACAACCGTAACATTTTCTCAAATCCCGCGGTCGTAATTCTTTAGTACGATTGACGCAAGTTGCATATTTCTTTTAAGGTATGTGATAATTAAACTCTGAGATAATAATTTTTAAATGTAAGTGATTATTAAACTCTGCAATATCTTCATAAAATGCAGCAGGCACTAAATATCTATTATACCTGTAGAAAATGGTTAAAGGTAAGAAGGCGATAACCAACATGAGGCGTACTCGCAATCAAAAAAAGAAGAAGAATCCAAACATGCATCCGACGAAATAAATGCAATAGGAGAGCATACAGAGGATTTAGAACAATATTGAAACTACAATGAAATTTGATAGAACAATCACGGATTTAGATGCAAACCAGGTTTTGAAAAAGAGGACTAGAGGCCCAACTAAAGTGAAAAGACTTCCTTTAGATATTTCAAGCAGAATTAAGGTCGAGTTTAATTCATCGAGCAGACCAATAAGAAATCGATTGGTGAAAATATCATCTTATTTTGGGCCGCTTGTCTGTGAGCCCGTTCCATTTACACTTGATGACGGGAGGAAACTTAGTGATGACTTGAAAATGGTTCTATGAGAATCCATTTGGGTAATTGTACTTGTTCTTATTTGATACTATAGCAAACTTGTTTTCTGTTCTCAATACCATTAAGCTAAAAGATTTAACAATCGGTGTTTCCAAATACAAATTGGGATTTAACAGAATTTAATAATAGAATTTAATTCCTACTTTTCAACCATCTTACAATCAAATACATATTGCTAAGGTAGCGCTTTATGCGGAGACAGACTCAACATTTTGACTTATGATCACTTTGGGTTTACCTGCAATTTTATGTTTCTTGCTTATATTGTGTACTAGTGGTAGGAAGCTTCTTATTGCAATTTTCCAAAACTACACTTTTAATATAATAGCAAGAGTGCAGTGTACAGATAAGGGGTTTTTAATGTATGGTTTCAAGACTTTGTACATGCAGTTTGGTGTAGCGGTATCATTTGTTTAGACACAGGTAAGAAATAAAGAGAGGGTAAGATGGCCACCAAATTAACTAAGGTTCATAATGGTCCAATGACAGGGACGGTTCGATAATGTGGGTTTCCCTAGGCAAGGCATGGTTCACGCATTAGAAAATAAAGAAAAAATAGTTTGTAAGTAAAAAAACATAGCCCTTTAAAGATACTTCATGATTATGGAACTCTCCAAGCTCAAAACACTGCAACTTCAAGTTCCCAAGCGTACACCAAACCAGCCGAGCTACAAGTTACTTTAAAATCTTATTCCATTTATTACAATTCACCGGTGGTTTTTGCCCCCATCTGGAGGTTGCCCTAGGCGGTCGCCTGCTCAGCTTAGCCACTGAGTCGGCCCTGCATTGACCCTAAGGGTGTATTTGGAACCCCAATCGTCATTGATTCTATTGGAAATAAACTTGGTTTTTAGGAAAATATTAATTGTGCAATGAATTTAATTATTGAATTAATGGCGGGCTAAAATAAATGATAAGGGTTATCAAATGGAATTAGATATGTTAAGGAAAGTAGAAATTAGGGGTTAAGGACAATTTTAGAGAAGAAGACTCTAGAATCCTTGTAATGCTATAAATGTAAGTGTAATATCTCATTTTGTGGTATGAAAAAAATGAAGCAATGAAAGTTTTCTTAATTATTCTTCTTTCTTCTAATTTCTTCTTCTTCCTCCTTTAAAATTTCCAACAAAGTAGTATCATAGCCAGCTATTCTTAGATCCTGTGAGGTTAAAAAATATATTGTGAGTGTTCTTCTAATGTCTACTGCAAAAAAAATTCACTTTCCATTCCTCTATTCAAAGGAGAAAATTATCAATCATGGGCTATCAAAATGAAGTCATATTTAAAAGCTTTAAGTTTATGGGATGTCATTGAAAATGATATTGATACCACTCCACTTCCACAAAATCCAACAGCCACCCAAGCCAAAAAATATGACGAAGATATGGTGAGAAAGTCAAGGGCACTTTCGTATCTGCATGGGGCCGTGTCGGAAGAAATTTTCACAATTATTATGGGCTGTGAATCTCCCAAAGAAGCATGGGAGAAAATTAAAGAGGAGTATGAAGGAAATCACCAAACAAAATTAATGCAAATTTTGAATCTTAAGAGGGAATTTGAAATAATGGGGATGAAAATTAATGATGGTGTTAAGGAGTATGGGAGTTGGCTGATGTCCATTGCCAACCAAATCAAGCTACTTGGTGAAGAATTTACAAGCCAAAGCGTGGTGGACAAACTTCTTGTAACTTTTCCAGAAAGGTATGAAGATAAAATTTCCTCACTTGAAGATACTAAAGATTTGTCCAAGTTAACATTTTCAGAATTGATCAATTCACTTCATGCGGTGGATCAAAGGAGGACCTTGAGAAATGAAGATGGTAAATACAACAGTGAAAAAGCTTTAATAGCAAAGCATAAAGGGAAAGGCAAATTTCTCCAATGCAGCAGTTGTCACAAACTGGTCATGAAGAAAGTGATCGTTGGTATAAAGGAAAACCTAAGTGTTTCAATTGTCAAAAATTTGGGCATATGGCAAGTAATTGTAGATTCAAAAATGAAAAGCAAGAGACCATGACAGATGAAAAACAAGAGAACATGGCACAAGTGGCCATGGAAGATTTTTTTTTAGAATTGTTGGTGAGAAAGTGCACCATTAAGAGAAAATACTCCAATAATTTTTTTTTAAGGTGATGAGAGAGTGCATCACAAATCGAAGATAAAGTGCTTCATTAATTTTTGAAGGTGATGAGAGAGTGCATCACAAATTGAAGAGAAAGTGCTTCGAATCAAGGAATCTGTTTGGAGTAGTAAAACCAAGTTTAATGGAGGACGTTGGAAATAAACTTGGTTTTTAGGAAAATATATATTATGCAATGAATTTAATTATTGTATTAATGGAAGGCTAAAATAAATGGTAAGAGTTATCAAATGGAATTTGATATGTTAAGGAAAGTAGAAATTAGGGGTTAAAGACAATTCTAGAGAAGAAGACTCTAGAATCCTTGTAATGCTATAAATGTAAGTGTTATCTCTTATTTTGTGGTATTAAAAAAATGAAGCAATGAAAGTTTTCTTAATTATTCTTCTTTCTTCTAATTTCTTCTTCTTCCTCCTCTAAAATTTCCAACAGATTCAGTAGACTTCCTTAATTTATAAATAATGCCAAAATTGGTATGACATTATTCTTGCTGAGTTGATATGCAGTAGGGATTGGATGAATCAATCTTAGTTAGCCAGTTATGAAATTTATATGCTATTCAAGTGTGAATTTCGTTTACATTTCTGGAAAATACGTGATGATTCTCAATGGAAGGTGTTTCACTTTGATAATGCAAAAGATATAATCAACTAGTTATCATTAAATGTATGTGCACGCACATATGCAGAAACTGATCTTTTTTAATGTTTAACTTCATGTCCATCTTCTGTAATTTTACCGTTAACATGTATCATTATGTCTTTGAACCATTCAAGTCCCACTCCATCTTTATCCTTCCCTTTGCACAAAACTTCACAAGTTGTAAGGATTTTATACTTAAAGCAAGAAATTTATGCAATCTTTTTAATTTGTTGCGTCTTAATCCTCTCTAAGTTGCAAGGAGATTAAACCAAGTTGCTGAGGTAGGAAGCTTTCCAAATTATTACAACTGTTTTTTTATAATAAAACAATCATAGTTTTCTCTAGTTATTGGATCTATAATGGACATTATACGTACATAATAGCATTTTTGATTGCCAACAAATTTGTCGTAGCCTATTATAATTTCTCTGTTTTTATAATTTAATTATTGTGATTAACATTCTACTAAATGTTAGAGGCTGGATTTAAATTGGATGACGAATGGCAAAAGGCTCTCATTTTTCAGCAAATGGGATGTATTTTGAGGTGTTAAAAAAGCATATTTGTTAAAAGAAAGTTATTGCATGCAAAAAACAAGGAGGAACAACTTCAACTAAAACCAGATAACGTTAGCAGTATGAAGGAATGGAAGCAACTTATTGAGTCAATAAAAGAGTTTAAGGTAACTGTAATATAAAATTTATCATCTCGTATATGAAATATAAGCATCCATAAAATGCAAATCAAGTAACCGATGTGATTTACCATTAATCTAGTTACGAAGCAAAAAAAATTATATCCATGAAGGAAAAGCAAATGCCACATACATGTAGTCGTCGAGGAATGGCTTGACTAACTGAAGACAAGGTGAGAAAAATATTTGATATATTAGTTATGGTTATTAGTTTTGTTTAATGTTATGTTTCTTTTAATTCAGAAAGAGGAAAGTATTAGTCTCTCTTCCGTTTCTAGAGTCGATGTTTGGGTTAAATCTCATACTCGAAAAAATGTGGCATTGTTATTGACACTCCAAATATTGTTAAGGGAAGGTTATTTTAAAAAAAATTGTTTAAGGGGAGTACCAATAAGCAAAGTAGTCCCTTAACAAATAAAGGTAATTTTACTTTATTACCCATTTAGGCTTAATTTCACTCATCTGTTCATTAATCTAATCTTTTAATGGTGAATAAACACCATTAATTGTGGTGAAATCAAACTCTAACCAAAAAACATGAAAGAAAAAAAACAATATGATATTGACGTAGGAGAGTGAGCGTTATGTTGGAGTTGACCAGAGTGGTGAGATGGTAATATTTAATTTTAATTTATTAAATCATGTGCACAAGTGGTTAGCAATAAATTAATGTTGTTTCAGGCTCGATTCGGTTGTTGGTGATGATGTTGATATGTAAGGGCTAAAGTAATTTTTTTTTCGATTCACATATATTGGTTTTTTAAAACCCTAGAGGATAAGCGTTTTTAGAGGAATAAGATCGAACTATTTTTTTAATCGACGTAAATATACCGAATACGGAGGCAATGCACTGAAATGATTATTAATTTTCGACATATCACTGTCAAATATATATATATATATATATATATATATATTTGATTACATCTTGCATTCGGTGCAATGGTGATGAATTGCTTATTTTAATTTGGTTTCCTTTGTCGAAAAAGTTTTTTTTTCTTAAGTCTGGTTTGAAAGGGCAACCCGAGAACATTGAGTAGTGTGAAATAATATGTTTGTGTAGCCCCTTAACAATTTTTCAAAGAGTGGATTAGTTTTAAAAAATGAATTCTCTTAACAATAGTTGGAATGTCAATAACAACACCCAAAAAATGGC
The DNA here is from genome assembly GCA_030737875.1 of Allium sativum. Lineage (NCBI taxonomy): Eukaryota > Viridiplantae > Streptophyta > Magnoliopsida > Asparagales > Amaryllidaceae > Allium > Allium sativum. The sequence goes on along the minus strand of CM060922.1, from coordinate 699,117,089 downwards.
AAACCAGTGAACACGCATGTCGTAGATGTTATTGTAAGTGTAATTTGCTTAAAATAATCTAATTTAGAATTTATCTATGAAATATAATTTGTGTTCACTTTTGTAGATGAAAATAAAAAATGTTGAAAATAATTCAAAATCTAGCTTGACATGTAAAATAAAAAAGATGCTCTCTCACTAGTGTTGGGAGATGGTAGACCGGGACGACTTCAAGGAATGGGAAGAGGTATGACCATGACCAAGACGATTTTGTCACAAATAAAAGATAAGAAAATAGCACAATGTCATCGTAGAATTTTAGAGCTAGAGCAGATAGTTCACATGTTTGGGAAACATCAGGTATGATTTAAAGTTATATCCGACAATTTACAAATAATCCATTCTTATTTTGGGCTTCAATTACATTAACTTGGCGACAAGAATAATTTAGGAAGTTTTTTCATCTTGTGGTATTTGCAAATGAATATTCTATTAGTACAGTAATTTTACACAATAAGTCTCTTAATAAAGTTTTCATCCTACCTCTGTAAGTAAGTATTTGTCGTCCAAGTCTTTAATGTTTTTCCAATATTATTGATTTGACAGGGTAAAGAAAGTTGTAGAGAAGAAAGAATATCTCAAATGATAAAAATATATCATATTAAAATTGCAACATCATACAAATTCTAATACTTGTATATAATTTTGTTTTTATTAATTGCAGCGTAAGCATAGTCAAATAGGTGACAATTGTAGTTTATTGCATTGGCTTGGGAATGATGATGAGGTCGCCGCCGAAGGAAAAATTAGTTCGAGTGATCCGAAAGATATTTCAATGGAGAACCTTTAGGTCCAAACGCCTTTAAAATTTTGATAGTCCATCCGAGAAAATTTAAAGCTTTTTTATGGAGGCCTTCACCTGCTTCGGTGTACATTGGAGATGCCAAGGGTGAGATAGCAACATGGCCAATGGACAGAGTTTTTATGCAGACAAGAGAGAAGTCTGAAAAAGAAAATGACGTATGATATACTCATATAAACAATAGGTTTCTCAATTTATTAAGTCATTTTGTTCCAGTATGAGTACTTATAGTATATTTCCATATTTATTTTTGACAAAATTTTCATTTAATGTCGTATAGCATAACCAATAGCACAGAAAACAATTGTAAGTTATACGATTAGGATAGAAGCAAAGAATTGGTTGTCGAAGGCCGAGTGTATTCGAGTGATTCAAATCAGATTATCAATGGTACTCCTCTTGGACCAAAAGTCACCATAGTTTTGGTGGATAACCGCAGAAAAGATGACGCCTTTCTATGGAGGCCTATAGTAGGCATGACATGTATTGGAGAAGCTGTCGGTAAAAAAAATAGCATGGCCAAAATCGAAATTGATTTTTGAAAACACTACTATACTTACTGATCCTGTGAGTAATGGTACTACATCTACCACAGTAATACGTATATATTGTTAATATCTCTCTTTAAGGATTTTTGATAATGTATTAGCACTTTTTGTTATAAAATTGAGTGCAAATTTCACGGGGAATACCAGATGCAAGCTGTTTGATGTGGAGAGCACATGGAAAATAGTAGCTGAAGGCATTGTGTCTTCAACTGATCCTAATGCTTTGGTTCATTTTATTCCACCAAGACGAAATGCAATAAGAGTTTGGGTGGATATTGAAAAACTATCGAATGCAACTTTGTAGAGGCCTACACCATTCATGGAATGCTTATCACATGCTGTTGGTTCGACAGTAGCATGGTGTGCAACGAATAGAGTGGATTCAACTTCTAAGTAAGTTTCACGACATCTTGTTTGTATAAAATATATATTGAAAATAATAACTATGATTTCATCCAATTTCATATTTTAGTAAAAACGAATCATGAGACAGTGCTCGTTGTTTTGAATGAGCAACCAGCGCTTGCTGTTTTGAACCAACAAGCCTGAGCCTGCTATTTCGAAATAGCAAGCCTTACAGCTTGCTGTTCCGAACAACAAGCCTAAGAGCTTGCTATTTCGAACAACAAGCCTGAGAGCTTGCTGTTTCGAACAGCAAGCCTGAGCGCCTGTTATTTCGAACAGCAAGCCTGAGAGCTTGTTGTTTCGAAATAGCAGGCTCCTAAGAGCATGCTCTTTTGAACAGCAAGCCAGCATCTGTTGTTTTGGATAGCAAGCCTGCTCTTGCTGTTCCTAAATAGCAAGTTCGCGATTGCTATTCTGAAACAGCAACCCCAAGAGCTTGATGTTCCTAAATAACAAGCCTTAGAGCTTGATGTTCCGAACCGTAAGCTTCTGAGAGCTTGCTGTTATGAAATAGCAAGTTCTTGAGAGCTTGTTGTTCCAAACAACAAGCTCCTGAGAGCTTGTTGTCTTATTCGATAAAAAAAGTACGGACTGAATATTGGATGGGCTTGCTGCTTTTTAAGCATAGAAAAAATTCCTAGTTAGCATCACTCGTGAGCTAATTTTCTTCTATGGATGAATAAATGAAGTTTTCTTTAGGTTTCCATTGGTAATAGTATAATTTTTGTACATGAATAAATTATGCTGCTTGATTTTGTTGAATGTCCATGTATAAGTTGGTTTTTGTTTAGGGACCATATTTCAAGTGGATAGGTCCTATCTACACATCATATTATTCCGTGGGTTATTGAATATTCTAAACCCGAACACGAAATTTTAATTTGTTACCAGTAAATGTTCCGTGGGACCATAAAAAAAGCTCCCGAGAGCTTGTTATTCCGAATAGCGAGCCAACGCTTGATCCCAAATAGGAAGACCGCACTTGCTATTTCAAAACAACAAGCGCTTTGAAAATCATACTGTATATCATATCTTGTTGTTTGAAACGACAAGCACTTTGAAACTAATACCGTATCAATTATTTCTCCTTAGCAGCCACTGTCGCATGCTAGTTTTTCCACATCATAGCCTCGCATATTTTGAAACTCACATTGTATCTAAAAAGCAAAGACTGTTACACAATGCAATAAGTTTCAACGTAAAATTAAGTTTAGATCATATGTGAGTTAGCTTTCATGCAGGAGTTCATTTATTTTGTATATGGTATTATTTTGTAGTAATTACAGTTATTTTAAATTAATATTTTATCACTAACCGTTAAATTTCATCCTTGTAGGTGGGTGAAGAATGTTGATGCAAAAAATGTACAAGGCGATATATTCTTCTAGTTTTTGAAGTTTATTTTGGCCGTGTAGTAAGCACATGAAAAAGCTTTGATTGTACATTTTATCTAATATTTAGTGCAAATTTGATTTTAGGTATTGTGACTTTGTCTAATGTTGTACGAATTTAGTTTACAAGTACCATATTTGTTTATGAACCTATGTAAATTTTGTTTATGGATTGTGCTCAACTTAATTAACGGAAGTGATTACTAATTTTGTTTTTATATGACAATTTTTTGTTTGATGCGTATGTGATGCGATTGAAATATGATAAAACAATAGTTCAGGGTAATGATATGTATGCAAATGTAACACTAACACAACATGATACGAATGCTGTAAAATTAGCACCAACAAACTATAGCGTTTAAAACGTGGTGTAAGTTCTTCGCGAAACTTGTGCATATCTACAACATAAATAAATTACTATGCAAATATTAGTCACAACATTTTAGAATTGCTGATAAAACCAACATTAGCATTTTTATAGCGCACAATAAACGTTGTTCTAAAAGTAATAACAGCTTTTTATCTTGGCTGTTGAAAGATCAAGTGTGAATGTGTGCATTTTTTGCAACAAATACTAAACGCTGTCAAGAATTAATAACAGCACAAATAGACAATGGCAAAAATGTAAAATAATCTTCTAAATGATTTGTAGCTGTCCATTAATGCTGCCTAATTTTTAAAACAACAACGAAAAAACATTGTACATAAAGTATCAACAACTCGGTTAAAACGTTGTAAAACACAAATTTTGGCAATTTTTTTCCTTTGTAGAAAATTTCAGGTCTATGACCGCATGTCATTTTACAGTATTTATAACTACACTGTAATAGATTACCACCGCATTTTTCAAACGCTGTTAAAAGTGTTTTCTTGTGTAGTGTTGTTTATGTATTTGATGCATGAAGCAAATTGTAACGAATTGGATTTTTATATAGAAATATTTAATTAGTTTAAATACTTAAAATGATCGCTTCGTGTTTCTCCCCTTTGTCCTCCTGCTCCTCCACCATTAATCCATTTCATCCCTCCCAAATATCGCTCATCTCAAGGCGGCACCTCCTCTGCTCCAGCTTCCAGCCATAGTCTACCCTCAGACACAGAGTTAGTAGCTGTCACTCAAGAACCGCGATCATCTCAAAACCACCCTCAATCGCCACCGTCTAATCCACCACCCCTCAAGTCATACGCCCAGATTGCAGCAACACTACCGAGGCTCCCTCCGATCCTCCCAAACTCTCCTATCAAAAGACGATGTCTCCTACCAACGTTCAAATTAGTTCGAGCCATGGTTGAGCATTTGAAATTTGAACGTCGTTGCCTTCGGTGCGCAGAGAGAGGCCACATGGCAAAACAATGCAGGAACACCACAATATGCTTTAAATGCTCTTCGGTCATGCAAGATCGCGGTGTCCAGATAAAAGTAATACAACTTTTCAAATCAAAGTTGTTGATCTATCGTACCCTCCCAATGCAAGTGCAAAGTCAGCACGAATGTTGAACAGTCGCGCAACACACAGCCAGAAATTTCAGAATAAGCAGTCCCATCCATCCCTTCACATTTCTAATACCCATCATCACTCTAATTCAGCTTTTAATCCTTATTTAAAAGATAAACCACTCTCTCTTCCAGTCAAAACCACTTCTTCTTCTCTTAACCATTCCTCAAATACTAAAAAAGAATTTCCTCACCTCCTTGAAATGGCTGACGCCTACCTCTACCTCACCGCCACCATCATCAATGGTCTGTCGACCATCGAAGCACTCTCCCGCGCTCTCAAACTAGTCTTTGGTCATGATGAATGGCCTATCTGCCATACCTCAGACAACCCTTTCCTCGTCAACTTCCCCGATTCTGACATAAAGAATCACGCACTATACCTTAAAATATTGTCCAAAGATAGTGGTTCCGTCCTTCTTTAACAAGCTACCACTCACAAAGAAACCCCCCGAACCCTCCCTAGAGCCTGAAACATGGGCAAAGATCAGTGGCTTCCCTGAATTCCTGAGAAATAGCTCGGAGACTATTCGAGAAGCTTTGAAGCCGACGGGTTACCTCATTCATGAAGACAACTGTGACTGGTCTTTTGTGGATCACCATTTCCTTTACATCAAAATGCAATTCTACAAAGGCATCTCAATCCCTTGCACCTATGTAGCCCACCTCAATAATCATGCAGTCAAGCTTCGAATTGAACGATGGACCCATGCTCATCCTTGTAAGCATCCAGAAAAGCTCCTTCTTCGCATGGATTATGAGCAAGATGGCTACATTTTCCAAACCCTAGCCCAACATGATGAGCACGTTGAAGAGAACAGATATGAAGCAATGTCAGAGGAAGCAACTGTTCAGGTTCCAGTGGCGGATGCAGTGCAGCAGCACGATGCCTCCCTTGCCATGTTTGATTAGCAGAATGAAGACAATGTCGTGCCAAAATGGGATCCATTGGCGGATCTGGATCTTTCTGTCCCTCTGCATCAATAGTGCCCCTACAGTAGGAACAAGAACATCAGGATTACCAAGTTTCAAGCTCGCTACACATAACTCCAACGACAATCAGAAGGAGCGCCAGAATCAGTAGGGCACACTCTCTTCCTCTAGGCACATTGGGTAGTTATTTTGAACCTGTTGGTCTTTCTTCTGCCAATAAAGCATTAGATAAAAAAAATGGCAAAATGCATGGGTGCGAGTCTACGTGCTAAACATTATTCTGCCACGCAAACCCTAGAACATCAACGTATTAACCACTCTAAATGAAGATAGTCTCATGGAATGTCAAAAGGTTGGGGGACCCCACAAAAAATCACGCTGTCAATCTTATTATCTCCCCACTTCATATTGATATACTGTTATTACAAGAAACCAAATTGTCTAATCCACCCACCTCTCTTATTCGTCAATTATGTAGGCCATACTTAGTTGGTTGGTCACACGTAGATGTTATTGACACACACGAAGGTTCAATAACAGCATGGAATGATCACGTGTGGTCACTTTTCCAAACTCCTGCTCACACATTAGTCCTTCACGTGTCGCTTCGTTACCTTCATTCAAACATCATTTTTCACTTCACCAACATTTATGCAGCAAATAATTTGCAAGGTAGAACTGAAGTTTGGCTGTTTTGTCAAGGCTTATCCCAACAAATCAATGGCCCTTGGATTATAGGGGGTGACTTCAACATCGCTCGCACTGCTTTCGAACGTAACTCAGGTAATGCCTCGCATGACTCTGACACATTAAACTCTTTCATTCAATCATGCTCTCTAATTGAACCTCCTATTAAAAACTGTCTCTACACATGGTCAAGCAGAAGGGAGGAACCCTCATTGGCTAAATTAGTTTGTTTCTTCTTTAACTTAATCTGGGATGATCTCTTCCCCCTTTCTTTAGTCAGCGGCCTAGCTACAACCATCTCCGATCATTGCCAATTACTATTGGATTCTAATTCGGGTAACACTTTCAAAAGATCGTTTAGGTTTAAGAGACTCTGGCTTTTGGAACCTTCTTTTGACAACTTTGTCAAACACATTTGGGTGCAACCATTTGAGCTTCATTCTGCCACGGCTAGGGTGGTTTGCAAACTCCGCTCTTTGCGTAAACTAATTCATCCTTGGGCTAAACATGTCTGGAGCTCTCTCAAATTCCGCATTTTAGCAACACAAGATGCTATTCTAAACCTCAATGTTATTAAAGAATCTCGTCCTCTCTTTGATGCTGAACTTAGAACCTGAAAGAACTAGAGGAAGAATTAGACAGACTCATCAAACAAGAACAAATTGGGTGGAAACAACATTCAAAGACGAAATGGATTGAAGAAGGGGATAGAAATACTGTATTCTTTCATTGTATGGCTGATGGTCATCGTCGAGCTTCCTATATATCTGAGATAGTTCACAACAACTCCACCACTAATGACCCACATGAAATCTATCAGTTACTCACCAATTACCATCAAGATCTTCTTGGCACATCATCCCCCCACCTCCACTGATTGATTGGCACAAACTTTACCCTAACCCCTCTCCCATTAAGATCGGTCAACCTTTTTCTGAAGATGAAATTTGGAAAGCCCTTAAAGACATGGTTGATGATAAAGTTCCTAGGCCGGATGGCTTTGGCCCTGCCTTCTTCAAACATTTTTGACCCACCAAAAATCTGATATAGTTGAGATGTGTTCAGAATTCCATTCAAACCTGTCGGTAAGCCAAGTTAAACTATGCAAACATCATCCTCCTCCCGAAGTCCTTTGGAGCCAACACTCTCCCCGCTTTCAGACCCATTAGCCTCCTCAACACCACATTCAAAATAATCACCAATGCCTTAGCTAATAGACTCCAAGCAATCATTGCTCCGTTAATTGGTAGCGAGCAATCTGCATTCATTTTGGGAAGAAACATATTGGATTGTGTAGCTGCCACTCAAGAAGTTATCTTTTTTTGTCACATTTATTCTACCCTTGGAGTTCTACTTGACTTCTCGAAAGCCTTTGATTCCGTTTCCGTACACTCATGTCACAGAGAGGTTTCCCTATAAGGTGGTGTAGTTGGATCAAACAAATTCTGGACACAAGCTTTTCCACAGTATGCATCAACGATGTAACAGGTGGTAAAATCAAATCAAGGAGGGGATTAAGACAAGGATACCCCTTCTCCCCCGTTATCTTTGTGCTTTTTGCAGATGTTTTCAATCAGATGGTGAAATTATTAGTTTCCCATAATATCTTTTCCGACATTTCCTTTCCAAATTCTGATATATGTACCTCCAGTTTGCAATTCGCAGATGGCACTGTATTGTTTGCTTCTCCTACTCCATCGACTATTCACTGCTTCAAGTTCCTTCTTTACATGTTTGAAATTGTGTTGGGTCTCTTTATTAATTTTAGCAAAAGCTCTATCATCATAATGGGTAACTCATGTAGCCTTGACCCCATTATTGTCGCATGCTTAAACTGCATGCTGGATTCAATTCCAATTACTTATTTTGGCATTCCCCTTCACCCTACCAAACTCCTCAAATCAATTGGCTCCCCCTCATATCTAAGATTGAATCCAGGTTTGCAAGATGGAAAGCAAGTTCCTTATCCACAGCTGGTCACCTCATCCTCGTCAAATCTGTTCTCTCATCCATGCCTTCTTTTTGGATGTCCTTCCACAAGATCCCTTCCCGGATTATCAACAAAATTGACACAATTCGCAGTTCTTTCTTATGAAATGGTGGTAAAATCAAACGGTTAGTTAATTGGCAAATAGTATGCCTTCATGAGGATCATGGAGGCCTTGGAGTCCTCGATCTTGCATTATTTAATCTTGCGCTGCTCACAAAATGGCTATGGCGCATTCAATCGCTTAGGCACTTCATTTGGAAAGATTGGATCTTTCTGTGTCACTATAACTCTAACCAATTTATGGCTCTTCACTTCCCCCCAAATTTCCAGACTGTCGCCATTCTGGTTTGGTGTTTTAACCACTCCCCATAGAGTCAAATCTCTTTTTCCTGTGAAGGTTAACAATGGGGAATCTTGTTTATTTTGGTTTGACATTTGGAAGGAGCAGCTTCCCATCTCACTAATATTCTCTAATTTAGCCTCTTCAAATCAATCTAGCCTCTTAACGGTTACTGAGGCCTTTGAACTCGGCCTAGTGGGCTTTTACCCTCCATCATTTTTTGGGCTCAAGGCACTTAATGAACTATTTTTTATTGGGAAGATTTTAAATTCTTTGCATTTAACCCGTGGGTTTGATTCTTACACTTGGGTTTTGGACCCTTCAAAAAAATTACCGTCGCAGCATGCTACAAATTCTTGACCCACCCAGGCCGTAGCTTCTCCTTTCCCCGCATTTGGAAATGCCATCTTCCTCCTCGTGTTATCATCTTCCAATGGTATCTAATTCATGGCTGTATCAACACCAAGGACAGGTTTTGCCGCTTCAACATCAATGTCGAACCCATTTGTGTGCTTTGCAATCAACAAAATGAATCCCTCTCTCATCTCTTCTCTGAATGTGATTTCTCTTTCTCGGTATGGGCTACAATCAGCTCGTTTCTGCTTGGTTTCATCCCCTCTTTTCGTTCCTTCTTTGAATACTGGCAGCATAAACCCCTCGACTCGAAGCTTGATTCCTTGGTGGCTTTCTTCTCCTGGAGTCTATGGTTAGAATGGAATTCTCATGTCTTCGGCAGATCCAAGAGACTCTTCATAGGAACATGTTATTACATTTGCATCTTTTCGAACTACGGACATGCACGGGTAGGCATGCTTTCTTAAGGCTCACACTCCCAAGGCCACCATCTCCGGGGACACATGGTAGTAGCTCCCTCTTTCATTACTGATGCGGAGCTTGGGTTATTTCCACACTGTTATGCATTATTTTGGTTGTGTACTAGTATGCTCTGTCTCTGTTTGCCTATGTTCATATTATGTGATATATTAAGGCTTGATGTAAGGGCCTATATGTCCTAAACTTTATTGCCACTGGTTGGGCCTGTCAACCGGATTATATATATCTATATATATATATATATATATATATGTGTGTGTGTGTGTGTGTGTATGTGTGTGTATATATATATATGCGTAATCAGTTGTGTAGCATCACGCTACACGCCCGTCTTCCTAAAAAAAAACTTAAAATGATTAATTTTAAGATTTGAAATTTATTTAAGTAAGGAATTGAACATTAATTTAACTTGAAAATGAAGATCCTGAATTTAAAATCAGTTTAAGTTAATTTAAAGCTAAATAAAATTCTGTTTGAATATATATATACACACACACACACACAAAATAATAATAATTTATTATCAGCGGATTTGATTGTTTTGAAATTGATTTATATTTTATCCATTTACTTTAACACATGAAAATAGCCGATTTTCAAATGATTTGGGATTTTAGCGAAACTAATTTTATAAAATCCATAATGGTTAATTAGTGTAAGATTTCAAGCTTGGTGTCAAATCGAGCTGTTGGGTGATCTTGCACGATATAAACATGTATCGATTCACCATTTGAAATTAAAATAGTGTTTTACAAACAGGCCCGGAACTCGACGAAGCTAGTTTCATCGAGTTCGAAATGTTGAAATATAGTAGGATGTCAATTTTCATGGCAATCAGATAGAGCATGAGATCGTATGCGCTTAAAATACGCGACATCATTATAATTGAATATTACACTATAAATATCTAAAAATTTCGCCTATAAACATCCTAACATACCTTTGTAAACCTAATTCATCTGTCGTTGATGTCAATAAACAGTTCCGCCACCTTCGAATGATTCAATCAATTAAATATCAAAGAATACTCAATGAAATCTCGAGTTTTTGGATTCGTTGGAACCATGTACGAGGGGGCTTCACATCCATAGTCTCAAAGTGACGGTTGATCTACTACCAGATGGGTTCGATTTTCTACAATCGCAACCTAAGGCTCGATTTCTTGGGTGTTTCAAGCGGAGGTAGGAAGATTTGGTGGGGGTGTCATGTTAGTTGGATGAAGATGAGCTAAGGGAGGAGTTTAAGGGGGTGTGATTGCTAATAAAGGGAGCAATGTTTGGTACTGCAGCCGCATGGAAGCAGGAGTCGCGATCTATGGAAGGAGTGCGAGTTGGATATCGTGGTGGTGGAAGGGATGAGTCCGTAAAGGAGAAGTCATTGGTGAAGTCGGTGTACGGTTCATCGAGTAAGGGGGAGAAAGAGGAGAAAGATTAGAAGGCGATTTAGAAGTGTTTAGCTAGAGGGGTTGTGTAGAAATTTGAAAAGGGGGAGATGGATTAGAAGGTGATTTAGGTCGGTAATTTATATATTAATTAAACTAAAGACGTTTAATTCATTTAAACTTATAACATTTGTATATATTTCATATGATGTCAGATTCGAACCAAACAAACAACATTGAGTTTGTTTAGGAAAATACTATGCATATGAACTGGATTGAAATGATTTAGAGCTAATTGGAATTTTATCTAAATTTAAACGCGTGTTTGAAATTAAATAAAATAATCTGAAATCGTTAAATTGGAATGGATGGTGAGCTAACTCTCATTTTCTCTGGAATACTTCCGAATATTATTATTTCGTAGAATAATATTCATTGTTGTTAGTTTAAATTATGTGTTTGGATGTTTTGGACAATTATTGCTTTGTTGATGATTGTTGATATTTGTATTTCCATCATCTTAAGTGAATTTGATTAGAAATCAGCAAAATACCATCAAATATACAAATTAAACATTTTAGGCCTACTGTAAATAATTCAGACTTTGTCATAACAAACTGCAAAATCATAAAATATTTATAAAACAAAATTTGTTTTGCTAAGTCTAAGATTTCCAATGATATAAAGATTATCGAAATCAGACTTAGCATGTAGGAGATATGATAAATACAATTCTCAGATTTTGAAATTCACTGTGGATGTCGTTGATTCTCAGGACGATAAAGAAATAAGATTTCGACTACCTTAACTTCAAGATCTTGAAAAACTCAAAGAAAGAAACTTGTAGTACATAATCTAAGCCTTCTAAAACATCTAAGATTACTCAATTCGGCTAAGGAATGAAAAGGTTATGGTTGATTTCGTTTCAGCTAAGACCAAAGAGCAAATGTTAGTTTTGCTCTCGGGATAACAGTAGAAAACTTCAATTTTGACCTAGATAATATCAAAATTATTGAAAACCCAAAACATGAAACTTATAGCTCATAATTGAAGCTTTTTGGAATGTCTAAGATCATCGAATTTGGATTAGTAGTTCAAAAGTTATTGTCATTTTAATAAATATATCAAACTCAGCCTGTAAATAAGGTACTTAGTAAGCCAGCGGCCAACAATCGTGATTTTAGCATAGAAAGCTTCAAAATTTAACAAAACATATAAAATGAAAGTTGTGGCTTGGGTTCTAATCTTTCCATAATGACTAAGATCATCAAATTCCGATCAAAAACTAGAAAAATATAGCGAAAACATCATCGTTAACACTGAGTGTAACTTATTAGAGACAAAATTGATCTTCTGTATTCAAATCAATTCCAGGTCAATCAAAATGCAATATCTTTGAATATGACCTAAAGGAAAAAATTTCCTTATTGAATCTACTCTCAAACAATTTTTTCTACCTAAATCAGATAAGAAATGAAGAAGTTATGCCGATTTTACTACAGAGCAATTTTAAAAAAACGAGATACAGAGAACGTAAAAAATAAACAATGATGAGATTTCACCAAATTAAATTAAACTTGAAAATAGGTAGCTTACTATAAGATTTTTTGCTTACCTTTTGATTTTAGAAAGATTAGAGCAATGATCGACAATAAAAAAATAAGACTTTGGTAAAGACTGAAGCTTCAAAGACATGTAGAAAAGATTATGTAGACATGTAAGAGGAAAAATAATCAAATTTCCAATTTCCAGTAAACGTATTTCTGATTTTGATGAGTTAGAGAGTTTTTAGGATGGAGATTAACCGTGGCTTGCTCTGATTGTTCTCTCTAATTTCAACTCTAGATAGAAGTTTGCGGTTGTAGAATGAATTTTTATTTTTTGCAAAGAGGGGTTCTGAGTTTTGGTTTTCACTATATATTTTTAGGGAGGAAGAAGAACAACTGTGAAGAAAGATGAGTAATAGACTTTCCAGATATTTCCCATTCTAATCAATTAGTTAATGGGCCCAACTATGTCTTAATTGAGTAATTAAAGGAAGATTTGGGCTTAGGAAGATGTCTAAAGGCTTTAAGACACCATTTTCACAAGTTTATTGTTATTTCTTCTAATTGCGCAATTTCAACTTGAAGCTTACAAATTTTTTACTAAACCACTTTAATAAAAATATAAAAGTATATTTTAGCATATTTTAACAACTTGTATTATGATTTTTATTTTATTTTTACTTGAATTTTACAATTTGTTCAAAATGGACATTTCACATTCATTTTGAACAAAATGAACATTTTTAAAGTTTAAAATGTTTAAAACACACTATTTCAACACAAAATGTTTGTTATAACACAGATATAAATACTCTTCAACAATTTTATTTGTTTTAGTACGTATAGCTACATAAGTTCCATTCAAAAGCCAGGTTTTTTTTCCCTTAAAAGTTAAACTTCTCTTATTGCAATTTTAGGCAATAAACTCTTAGGAATTACATAAACTCCAACTTATCGACAATTTTACTCATAATAAAATTCCATTTTATTTATTCACACAAATGTGGAGTATCTAAACTCAATTTACTCCCAAATTTCTAAGTTAACGCATAAAACACTTTGGATCACTAAATTCATTTATGCCTCAAATTTCATACAAAATACATCATAAATATGCTGCATGAAACCTAGACAGATTCACTTAGTTTTATTATGTTCTTTCTTCCTTGAATAATCTGTTCTAAATTCTATAATCTCTTCAGTTCGTTGACGCTTCGATTGCGCGCACTATGCTTCAGGGCTGGTCCGTTTCATATTAGGAAACAAATTGCTGACACGTTAATCAGTGCATACGATGACAATATTGTTTCAAGGAAACAGATTACTTTGGACTTGGACATTTCTACCAGGTACTTTATCCTATTTTCATTTTTGTGACGGTTTTGCACCATTACAAGTTGTTGCATATTTGGTCATGCTTTCTGTCGTAACTATTTTTAGTGATGCATTTTGTTGTGACGACTGATGAATTTTATTATAACAATTTGCTAAGTTATCATCCGTTTCATAATACATTTTGGTACTTACGACTAACAATCTTGAAACAATATTGATTGTTGCAGACGACGATGTCGCAAATCAACAATAATAGTTCTACACCAATGTAGATAGTCGCCAACGCTCAACATGCACCTCTGATTCAGACAATGGTTCTATCACATGGAGAAAAATTAAAGAAATTAAAGGGCATAGACTTCAAGCATTGACAACAGAAAATGTTGTTTTATCTGACAACATTGGGACTCGCCAAGTTTCTGACTGAAGATGCTCCTATGGTTGGCGAACTAGAACCTGGCGCAACCAAGTAGAAGCACTTAATATCTGGAAAAACTAAGATTTTATGTGTAAAAACTATATTATAAATGGTCTGGATAATAACCTCTAGAATGTTTACTATACTATTGCTATGTACAAACAACCCTGGTTGGCTCTGGAAAAGAAGTACAAAACCGAAGATACAGGCATGAAGAAATTCATTGTTGGAAAATATGTCGACTTCAAAATAATAGATTCAAATACGATGATCAGTCAGACTCAAGAACTGCAACTTATCATTCTACAACTAGAAGACGAAAAGATGACTCTTAGCGAGTCTTTCCAAGTTGCCGCAATTATTGAGAAACTGCCTCGTTCTTGGAAGGACTTCATGAATTACCTTAAGCACAAGCGTAATGAAATGACAATGGAAGAACTCATAGTACAACTAAGAATTGAGGAAGATAACAAAAATTCTGAGAAAAAACTTTCTCAAAATGTGGCTGCCAAAGCAAATGTAGTCGAGTCAGACAAATCTAAGAAGAGGAAACACAAGAACGCTGCTAAAAAGTCAAAGAAGTTCCAGAGTTCCTGCCATAACTATGGGAAGAAGGGGAACAAAGCAGCCGACCGTCGAGCATCCAAAAAGAAGAAGTCAGAAGCAAATATGGCTGACGTTTCAGAAGGCATTGCTGATATGGATTTATGTGCATCAGAATGCAACCTTGTTGGTAACTCGAAGGAATGGTTTGTAGACATGGAAGCAACACGACATATGTGCTAATAAGTGGATGTTTACAACCTATAACACTACAACTGATGATGAACAACTTTTCATAGGCAATTCATTTGCATCAAAGGTCGAAGGCAAGGGAAAAGTTGGGTTCAAACTAACTTCTGGAAAGGAGCTTACCTTAGTGACGTTCTCTATGTTCTAGAAATTCGCAAGAACCTGATTTCAAGGTCATTAGTCAGCAAGCATGGATTCAAATTAACCTTTATTGCTGATAAGTTTGTATTATCAAAAAATGGAGTGTATGTAGGAAGAGGATATGTGTGTCATGGTTTATTCAAAGCAAATGTAAATACTATTGTACCAAACACTGATATGAATAAAAGTGAATCTTCTACTTATATTGTTGACTCTTTTAACGTATGGCATTCTAGATTAGCGCACGTAAACTTTGATACATTGTGAAAATTGATTAATATAGAATTTAGACCAAAATGTAACATAGACTCCAACTATAAATGTCAAATTTATGCAGAAGCGAAATTGACAAGAATCTCCTTTCATCAACTTGAACGAGAAACCAAACCTTTAAACTTAATACATAGATATGTATGTGATTTAAAAATGTTTCAAACTATAGGTGGAAAAAGGTATTTTATTATCTTCATTGATGATTGTACTAGGTATTGTTATGTGTATCTCCTTAGAAGCAAGGATGAAGCATTAGATGTGTTTAAACAATATAAAGCGGAAGTTGAGAATCAACTCAATAAGAAAATTAAAGCTTTAAGAAGTGACAATGGAGGAGAGTATGAATTTCCTTTCGTGAAATTCTACGCTGAGCATGAAATTATACACCAAACTACAGTGCCTTATTCACCTCAATCCAACGGTATAACTGAACGGAAAAATCAAATTATTAAAGGAACGATGAATGCTTTATTAATCAGTTCTGGCTTACCAGATAACCTTTGGGGAGAAGCTATTCTTTTGACAAACCATAATTTAAATAAAATATCATGAAAGAAAACTAATAAGTCTCATCATGAACTTTCGAAGAATAAACCTCCATCCTACAAATACTTAAAAGTGAGGGTTGTCTTGCAAAAGTAGAGATACCAAAACCAAAGAAGGTAAAAATTGGACCAAAAACTATTGACTGTGTATTTTGGATATGCACAAAATAGTGCCGCTTATTAATTCTTAGTACACAAGTTAGAAATTGATGATATTCATGAAAATACCATCATTGAGTCGATAAATGCTAGATTTTTCGAACATATATTCCCTTTTAAATAAGGTACTCAAAATATACTCCTAAGGGATTAAGGGAAGATGAAATCCCCATTTCTCTTGAGTATAAAGATAGCCTTCAACAAACAGTGCCGAACAAAAAATGGAGCAACCAAGGAGGAACAAAAGGTCGAGGACTTTAAGATCCTTTGGATCGAACTTCTACACTTTTATGTTAGAAGATGATCCATTAACATACAAACAAGCAATGTCCTCCAGCGATGCCCCTTATTGGAAAGGGGCAATTAACAATGAGATCGAATCCATTATGTTTAACCATACGTGGGAATTAGTTGATTTACCTGAAGAATGTAAGACCTTAGGTAATAAATGGATATTTAATTAGAAGTTGAAATCTGATGGTTTAATAGACAAGTACAAAGCTCGTCTTGTAGTCCAAAGATTTTGACAAAAGGAAGACCTAGACTATTTTGATGCATATTCACGAGTAAAGATAACATCAATTAAGATGTTTATTGCGATTGCATCCATACTTGACTTAGAAATACATCAAATGGGTGTTAAAACTGCTTTTTTGAATGGTAAACTAGACGAAGAAATCTATATGAAGCAGCCTGAAAGATTTCTGAGCTTGGGAAATGAGAATACAGTGTCCAAATTAGTAAAATCACTTGATGGCCTTAAACAAGCTCCGAAACAGTGGCATGAGAAGTTTGATGAAACCATGTTATCAAATGGATTCACAATAAATGAATCAGATAAATGTGTCTACCTAAAACACACATATATTGGATATGTCATTGTTTGTCTCTACGTTGACGGCTTATTGATCCTAGGCAATAACAAGGTCGTAATAACATATATAAAGGATATGTTATCCTCTAGATTTCATATGAAAGACCTAGGATTGGCTGATATGATATTGGGTGTAAAAATTTTGAGAACACCATAGGGGTATGCATTGTCCCGATCACATTACATCGCGAAGATACTTGAAAAGTTCAAGCAATATAGTATAACTATTGCAAAATCACCAATAGATATAAACCAAAATTGGGTAAAGAACACTAGTGATAGTATCTACCAGATAGAATACTCTCATTTACTTGGAAGTATTATGTATGTTATGAATTGTGCTAGACCAGTTATCGCATACGCTATAAGTAAGCTAAGTAGTTTTACCAGTAATCCTGGTAAACATCATTGGAAAGCAATAATTAGAGTTCTAGGATACCTAAAGTACACGCAGAGCTATGTTCTACACTATACAAATTATCCTTCAATAGTGGAAGGATACAGTGATGCAAACTGGATAACTGGATCACGTGATACAATGTCTACAACTAGATATGCGTCCACAATAGAAAATGGAGTGATTTCATGGAAATCATCCAAGCAGACTTGTATAGCTAGATCTACGATGGAATCTGAATTTAATGCACTAGAAAAGACTGTAGAAGAAGCAGAATGAATTCGAAGTTTCTTTGAAGACATTCCTAATTGGAGCAAGCCAGTGCCTCCAATATGTATACATTGTGATAGTAAATCAGCTATTATAAGAGCTAATAGTACACTTACAATGGTATATCTAGGCATATTCGTCGTAGACATAAAACAATAAGACAACTTCTCTCTAACGGAGTTATCACTATAGACTACATAAGGTCTAAGGATAACATAGCGGATCCACTAATGGCTTGCCAAGAGAGAGAGAGAGAGAGAGAGTTCAAACCCTATCGATGGGAATGGGGATAAGGCATATAAACTAAAATTCTTTCGAAAATGGCAACCCCACCTAGTTGACTGGAGATCCCAATATTTAGGTTCAAAGGGACAATGAAGTTTAAGAGAAACTTGATGGCACTATTACACACAAACCATTCCTATTATAAGTCAGTGCATTATTTTGAAAAATAGGATAAGTATTGATACTTTTAATGATGTCTGTAATTGAGGAATTAGGGAATACCCTTTAATGATCATTTACGTAAGTGCAAAGGCGCCACTTCAAAGAGAATTATGAGGCCAAGTTCTTTAAGCACTTATGAGACCAGGCTAGTGTTCAAGGAAAAATGAACACACACAGAGAACGAAGGATTATAAGAAATATTAATCATGTGATATCTATTTTAGAATTACACAAAAGTCTTACAGTTCAAGGACACCCAATGTCTACTGATTCGCCTGTAATTCGGATAGGTAATCACTAGGAAAGTTCAAGGCCCATGTGCTACTTTAACCGATACGATAAATGGATTGTGAAACTATGTACAACTACTCATTCATGTGGAGGATTGTTAGAAGAAAAAAAAATGAATGAAGTAGTGTATTATGGAAGAGGGATTTTCATTAGGTGGAAACAGAAGTCCCACATTGGCGAATATTTGGACTAATTCCGCTACATATACCAAAGCCTATCATAGCATATCAAACAAATAAGAAGAGAGAGCATGTGGGCTTGTAGGAGCATGAAGACATATGTAATTGTAGGGCCTTATTTAATATTATTATTAATATGTCATAGATAAGGACCTTGGGCCTTGGGGTCTCGTAATTGAATGGTCTTGCTGCGTTGTAATAGGTATTTTTGAGCGGTTGTGTCTGTCATTTGAACGGGTGGACCGGTTCCCTTCCAGATGCGCGCGCGGGTGTACCGCCTGGTTAAAGGGTCGCAACCTTTCCAGGGGTCTTGTCCTCATAGACAAGTTTCCTCCACCCTATAAATATGCAGTTTGAAACCGAGACAGATTCACTTAGTTATTTCTTCTCTTTGTTCCCTAAATAATATGGCCTAAATTCTATAATCTCTTCAATTCGTTGACGCTTCGCTTGTGCACATTACGCTTTGGGGCTGATCAATTTCATAATGGGAAACAAATTACTGACATGCTAATCAGTGCATACGACGACAATATTGTTTTTAAGGAAACAAGTTACTCTGGAGTCGAACATTTCTACTAGGTATTTTAACCTATTTTCATTTTTGCAATGGTTCTGCACAATTACAAGTTGTTGTAGATTTGGTCACGCTTTCTGTCGTAGCTATTTTTAGTGACACATTTGACGTAATGACTGCTGAATTTTTTGGTAACAATTTGCTGAGTTATTATCATTTTCGTAATACATTTTGGTACTTACGACTAACAGGCACGCCCATGGATGTTCTATACTACTTACCCATATATCAAACTCAATGGAACTAGCACCAGAATCCAACTTTAACTTATACCGAAGTTAGCTTTTGAAATCGAACTTTACAATTTAATTTTTCATATAGGCTATGTACTGGGAGCTCGCATGATCGCATAATATGTTTGATCATGTGCAATTAATACTCCGCTATTACCTCGTTATATCCTGTAGTAAATTTTTACCGCTACACAATTTCTAAATAGCTTCTAAATAACCTTTCCCTTAGTGGATTTCTACCGCTACGTATTTCTAAATAACCTTTCCGTTTTAAGCCCCGCTATATTTTGATATTTTCGATATATTATATTATTTCAGCTATATTCTGCTTTCAATCTATAAATTCTATAACAGAAACGAACAGAAAAATGACATGTATACATTATAAAAATTATAAAACAAGTTTTTTATTTGAAACATTTGACAAATGTTTTTCAAAATAAAAATACTATGATGTTCTATTAGATTTAGTTAAGCTAAATAAAAGTTTACATTTGTTTATACATATTTGCATATGTTTTTATTTAAAATTAAAAATGTAATAGTTCTAACTAAATTGAATGTTAAATTTTCATTTATTTATCATCTATATTTTTGCAAAAACATTAAGTACGAGTGTTATACGCTATATTAGAGTCACCTGCTATTTCTTCGCTTTATCTACGCTATAACTTTTTACGCCTCCGCCGCATTGAACCCACTGAGCGCTTTAACTGCACATGCTTGATCGTCCCAAAACTCAATGATATACAATAATATACAATTAAGAATCCATTGGCATAGGTTTCTGCGAAATCCAAAACAGTTTACGTAACTGTTATATTCATGCTCTAAATAAAATGAATTATTGTTAAATGAAAGTTATTATTTTCATTTTTGTTCAAACAAAAATTAAATAAGTTTCACAAATCATCCAATCCACATTAAATCTTAGATTCTCTTATTGAAATAAATTCAAATATCCAAATTAATTTGCAGTTCACCTATATTATTGGTCTAAATTCAAATTATTCTAAAATTTAAAATTAAATAAATATTTAAGTATAAAAAATTTGCATTGTTATAAACGGAGTTTGCTGTTTCATTTTGGGACGATTATGATTTCTACAGTGTCGTAAATTTTTTATTGTTTGTTTTTTAAATTTCATAGGAGATGAAAATGGGAAAGAATAACATGGCAAAAAAATGAAAGAAAAAAAAATGAACCATCTAACTAGATAAAACTACTAAAGGTCCAACATACTTTGTGCACGACTAACTTAGGATGATTCCATTTGACGATGGAGACAATGGTAAGTTCTGAGAGCTAAGTTCATTGCTTTCTATACCTAGCATAAATTTCTAGGTTTATTCTAAAATATGATGGGATTAATGAACCGTTCTCCAAAAGGGATAACTTAGGATCACAAATATATGTACGTTACTTATCGTAGCAATCACATTTTCATCCTCGATATCTTACAGCTAAACCTAATTCGCAAATAAAAGAAAAATAAAAGAATCATTATTGAACTAAGATAAAATGACTGAAGGTCCAATATAGTTTGTGCACGACTAACGTCTAATTGAGCTCTAGAACAAAAGGACCCTTGATTTAATGTTATTCGAGTTCAGATCATGATTCCATTTGACGATGGAATGTTGAAATATTTCGACAATTGGGTCACATATGTCAAATAAAATGTGTTGTGCTATTTTGGTGTAAAGCCTAATTAAAGTGATCTAATTTTAGATTAGAATTAATAGGCTTAAAGTTTAAGTTATCATGGGCCTAATGTGTAGATACCGGGGCATTTTATAATTTGTTGAAGGGCCGAATTACAAAATGCCAACTCTATAAATACAGGGTTATGGTCCCCGAATTACACAAGCCTTAACAACTCTCTAACCTCTTCTACGGAGAGCCGATTTCAGATCTAGGGTTTGTGTCAATTTGGAAGACCAAACCAAATTATATCTTCTTCTTAGCAACCAAATATGGATTCAGGTATTGCCATGATTAACTACGGATTCAGGTACGCTTCCGCTAATCTAGTTCTGGTTTATTCTCAATTAAATCAATATGGATTACATATTTGGATCTAGGGTTTCACAATTGGATATTGTTAAAGTATACCGAAATCCTAACAAGTGGTATCAGACCAACCTTTATTGATTCTATTGGAAAATTTTTGTTTTCTTTTTCTTTTATACATGTTGTTTTGCCATTTCAGAACAAAGGTTGAATTGTGTTTTCAATTCATACAGTTTATATGTTATGTTTTCATTTCACAACAGGTTGAGTTTATTAACTACGGCTAATATTTTTTTTTTTTTTTTTTTTTTGGGTTAAGTCTCAGATCTATATGGATTAAGATCTATTATCTCCTTCACGTTCTTTCATTGGTTTCATGGATCCAGCATGAATAATGTTAATATAGTATAGTTTATCAATATGTTAATTCAACGGGCTCTGGTTTTTTGTTTAAAAATATATCAAAAATATATGTTTATTACGTTTAGTTGTAAGTTGCATTCTGCAGCCGCCGGTCTATTGTTCCTTCTGATGTCATATATTATACTATATTATTTCTTTTGACCAAGTCTTGAACCCTTTTTATGCATAAAGTTTCGGAAGCTCTACTAAGCGAATCTCATGTTATCCTTACGAGCTTTTAATTTATTTATTTTTTGTATACCATGTGTACTGTTTGGAACAATTATTGCTTATTGTATGGATGTAGGACATGCCACATTAACTTATTTGTCATATGCAAATAATGTTTCATGGCATGTGTATGATGTTTCGGTAACCTGTCATGATACTTTTATTTTATGCCTTTTGGGTTTGGTATATAATATTTTGCATTTGTGTTGCTTAATCTAATTAGCTATCATGTTTGAATCTTTGACCATTTCACCTACGTTTTAGGATGATGATTAGTAGGTTACTTTATTATGGTCAAACTACAGTAACTTCTACGGTTTAAAAAAAAAGTATTTTTTTTGTTTGGTTCGGTTGACAGTATAAAAAGGCACATGTTATATTATGCTTCGGATGTATATATCATGGTTACTTCAGTCATTCAGTTTATTCAGTATGATATTTATTATGTCATTTACCCATAATTTTATGTGGTAATTGATCATGACATTCATCTATGATATCGTGATTTATTTATGATGTCTTATATCATATTTATTAAGAAAATGTCATGAATGTAACTACATACCTAAAGCAACAGATTATGACTAAAACTCGTTATGCTATTATTATAATTTTAAGTTTTTCAGATGTCATATAGACCTAAAGCATTGAGAGTGTTTTATAACACTCAAAATATATTGTACATATATTAAGGATAAATTCAAATATAATTTTGGCATCTCTTTATAACCGTAAATATCCTACATACATAGTGAATTGACTGAAATAATATGTCACCAAAGTAACCTCTATATTTTGGTGGTTCATGAAAATGTTTGATATTTGTGCGTAGTTGTTCATGCGAGTATTAGCCGACCCAAAGGAAGACTAATATTTGGCCGAATCGCTTACACATGTGTGATGATAAATACCTGACAATTATAAGGTTTTTCGAGTGAATAATTAATCGACCCAAAGGAAGGTTGTTATTTGACGTGAATTTATTGTCAGTGTTTGATCATTACAACAAGAGTACCACTTACAGTTAATATTACTGTCCAAAGACGTGATATTAATGTGTACTAGGTATCTTGAGAAGAGACTTACCAATTATTTGAATTTACTATGGTTGATATTTGGCTATGAGCATATACGGTCAATCTTCATTTTATTTTTTGTTCATTTTCAGCTAATTTAACTGAATTATCTGTCAATTTAAAGAATATTTCCATCTTGTTTTGGATAAATATAAGGATTTGTATGAGAGCATGTTATTTGTTCTTGACTTTATAGATTTAACTCTTGTAACTAAGAGGGTTACAACCAACCCTACTACGGTTAAATATTCTTATAATGTTATGAAGAATATTGAAAGGTGATAGAATTCAAAGGCAAGAGTTAAATGATCATTAAGTAAATACTCCAGAAGTTTTTCAAGGATGTGCTATAGGTAACGATAACTAATTTTTTATAAGTTATCTACTGAGAATGGAAACGGTTTTTGTGAAAACAATAAGGGAAATCAAGCACTCTTTGTGGTGCTTGATTACATAAAATCAAAGTAAAAGAAATATAAATGAGTACTATACGGAAAAAGATATTGCTTCAAAAGCTAAAGACGCTCAAGTTATCGTTATTTTTGGTGCTATCTTCAGTATATTCATTTAAAGATTAAAATTATTTTAAGAATAATATGTTATTTTATTGGGCTAATTTAGCGCTTTGGTAATTAAAATAGAGATTGAAGTTTTTATGATTGAAAAATACTCATTTGATATACATTGTAAATAAATGTATGAATAAGGTTTAAGAAGTCGCTAAGGATCTCAAAGAAAAGAAATAACATAAGGATATATTTATAGTTATTTCTTTATTAGGATATACAGACATATAAAGTTATTATTGAGATTTAAGTCAAACTGCTTGAATTTATTCGATACTTTTTATGCTGCCATTTAGATAGATTTCGGTTTTATATTTCTAATATGAACATATTCATCAAGTAATAATAGTGTTGATTTATGAATAAATTCAAATTTTTATGTAATTGAAGCTCTTAATGTCTGATATATAAGTTATGGCTACTTATGCTAAATAGCTTGTAATTATATCTCAAATATTGTTTTGGTGATTAATATAATTATTTGTTTCAGTTTACTAAGGAGTTATAGATTGAGATATCATAAAGATAGAATATACTTTATTGATATTCTAAGCGATTTAAAGTTTATAATTTTTTATGAACCCACACTAAGGAAAAGTTTTAAAGCGGGAAATGCAATAGTTTTTGAGGATGTTGAGTTTGGGGGGAGAAATAAAGTAATACCATTGTCTTTAAAGAAAATCATTATCTTTGATTCAACTACGGTTGCTTCTTCGCTTAAAGTTTAATATTTGTTTTCTTTTATTAAGAAGAAGTAAATTAAGAACCATAATAAGACGATGTTGAAGATAATTTTTCTTTAAGCTAAGGATACTGCTTCAAGAAAACAAACTCAACAACCTCAAAGATGCAAGATCACTAAGGAAATCCACCTAAATGGGAAGAAATGCTATTTTAGATTATTGTGTAGTATTTCTTCATAAAGATAAATAATGGATTGATAAATATGATGCTACGGACTTACATCAATCCATGTAAGGTACTAATTTAAAATGTGGATTTAAGAAATGAACATATAGTATAAATCTGTATGGATAATAAAGTTTGAAATCTCTCTTTAACTTAAGTAATAAGATCATTGGTTATGAATAACTATTCAAAGCCAAAAGGGATCAAGTGGGTAATATTGAATTTTATAAGGCACTTTTATTGAAATCGCTATTATTAAAAGGAAATTTAATTTTCTTTAAAGAATGTTTCATTTTGGACTTAATAAACGATTCTTTAGAATCGATCGCTTTGGAGCTTACTACATTTTGTACTTTTGAGCATTATCTGATGGAGATTAAAGTTATGTTTCTCAATGGATACATTGGTGAAACTACTTAAGAAACTCATTTATGGAATAGTCTTTTGTATTTGGGATTCAAATACACCATTATTGTTCATGGGGTGATATTTGGATTATTACAAAAGAATTAGGAAGATAAATGCTTAAAGGATTTGGTATGTAAACTGCGATTCAGTTGTTTTTCTTTTACCAAACAGATAAGTGCTACTATCCTTGAAATTAAAGAAATGCAAAAGATTTCTCATGCATTTGCAGTGTGAATTCTAATGCATACTAATGTATATACACATATGGATATGCGTGTGTTATTTGACAGATACTTTACTGATATTAAAAGCGGATCAATGATTTAGTAGCCAAAATGGTTATGATATATCTTTAAAAGACAAAATAAAAGATTATATGCTCATAGATAAAAGATCGGATCGAGTGGAGATCATAAAGAATTACGATCCGGATATTTTGGATGTCATTACTGTAAAAGATCCACTTCTAGCAATGATAATATATTTTATGAGTGAAACTATATAAGGGAAAAGTGTCATTTAGGCACTTCGCCATTTTGAAAATATCGTCTTCGGTTATAAGACATCAAAATATGGAAAATAATAATGAAATTTTGTCACAAGACTCCAGTTATAGATAAAGAATTGAAAGACCAAGTAATATTGTGACAGTAAAGAATATATTATTTTCCAATAAGGGAAGAGTGCAAAATATATTGTAATTCATAGAGCACACTTAGACAAACTCCATTATGGCGGATCCGCTTACCAAAAGGTTATCACCTAAGGTCTTTCATAAGCATGTAGCTTAATTGGTGTAACTTTTATGTAAGGATATTTTGGTTCAGGGGGAGTTTGTATTCGGTATTGTCATATGACTCATTGCTCCATACTTCAGTTACAGATATATGCATATCAAGTTCTTTTTCTTATCAGAAATAAAGTAATGAATTTTTCTTTGCACTCAGGTTGTTTAAATATTAAACACTTGATCTCACTAAAGAAGGACCAGTTGGAAATAAACATGTATAGATCACATTTCATGTAATTTCCATGCTACGCATCCATGATTGATCTATGTCGTTTGATTGTATTGATATATGTGACCATTGATGGGTTTAGTTACGATAAATGTAACGAATGCCGCTTTGATCCTTTGTCAACCCAATTAATGGACGAGATTGTTTCAGATACACCATATGTTATAAATAGCAGATTTTGGAGCTCATAAAGTTAAATAAATTTTAAGGTTATTTCATATGTGACCCAGAGGGAGATTGTTGGAATATTTCGACAATTGGGTCACATATGTAAAATAAAATGTGTTGTGCTATTTTGGTGTAGAGCCTAATTAAAGTGATCTAATTTTAAATTAGAATTAATAGGCTTAAAGTTTAAGTTATCATGGGCCTAATGTGTAGATATCGGGGTATTTTATAATTTGTTGAAGGGCCGAATTACAAATGCCAACTCTATAAATACAGGGTTATGGTCCCCGAATTACACAAGCCTTAGCAACTCTCTAACATTTTCTACGGAGAGCTGATTTTAGATTTAGGGTTTGTGTCAATTTGGAAGACCAAACCAAATTATATCTTCTTCTTAGCAACCAAATATGGATTCAGATATTGCCATGATTAACTACGGATTCAGCGCTTCCGCTAATCTAATTTTGTTTTATTCTCAATTAAATCTATATGAATTACATATTTGAATCTAGGGTTTCGTAATTTTCTGCTATTAATATATATATTGAAATCCTAACATGGAAACGATGATAAGTTCTGAGCTATGTTCATTGCCTTCTATACGTAGCATAAGTTTCTAGGTTTAAAATTCTAAAAAAATGATGGGATTAACGAACCGTTCTCCAAAAGGGATAACTTAGGATCACAAAATTATCAATTATGTACGTTACTTGTCTTAGAAATCACATTTTCCATCCTCGATATCTTACAGGTAAACCTAATTCACACTCTTTGTGCAACACCATGCATGAATTACAAGGCTATTCCTACTACGTACGTTAAGTCGTTAAGTAAATAGTAATTTTCCTCTCCCAGATCCCCATTTTCATCATGGTTCTACTTGAATAAAATACATTGAATTCAGCAAACCAAGTAAATTATGCTTACCGCAAATAAGGAAATGCATGGGAATGTAGGCTGAACACTACTATGGAACACAACCCCAGAAAATGTTCCAATTCTTTGCCTTGCCTTGTCAAACACACATGTTATTAAATTATCAAATGGAGTGTGTTTTAACTTACTTAGTTGATTTAACCTAAATACATTAAGATATTTCAGTACGTTCAAGAAATTACTATTGCTACGTAAAGCAATCTCTTTGTTATCCCAAATCCCAATGAAATTAGTTATATTCATTAAATTTGTTTAATTCCTTGACAATCAATGCAGATATCACATGAAATTCATCAAATGCAGTGTGTGTGTATATAAATATACATATGCATATCCATGGGTTGCAGAGGAATGAAGGAATGAGTAATGTATGCGGATTATTAAAGAATAAAATCTACTGCAATTCTCTGTCTTGACTAATTGTATGCACACACATTTCATGATTTTATTTATTTTAGTGGAATAAATATACTTATACTATATGTTAACTATTTAACACTCTAATGTTTGTAGCCCCAAACGCAACATGGAAGTACCATGTTAAGCAACCTACTTCTGCTTGATAAATTACAGTTTCAGCATGCATGAAATTGACTAGACAATATTATCAAATCAGTCAAATGCACCAAAAATACTCTTTCCATGATACATACAAGCTCAAATGTTATTCCTCTTTACCATCTTCTTGTGCCCATTTTGATTTCAGCCACCCGCCATTTATATAAATCTTTACTAAGATCCACAGTATTATCAGGATCCACAGCATTATTAAAACAATAAGATGATACACAAATCAATGGTTGAAATCGACATGATGCATATCATGCACAGTTTTATCTATTACGCTTAGTTTACATCTAAAATGAAGTAAAGGCTGAAAACAACTCGTTTGACAAAGCTCAGAAAAGTATCGCCGTTGCATCCGACAGATTGAATGCGACAACACATTCTTGCATGTATTATCATTATGTTAATATTAATAAACAATTTTTTTATATATATAGTTAACTAGACGCATCGTATGTCTGTTTAATATTTCTTTTGGATACTTATATACAAGTCTAAAGAGTATGCAACAACATAACAAACATGTTTAGATCTCACAAAAAGGTATTCGAACCTATAATATCTTGCATCATATCGAAGTGCCTTAATTATAGATACTTACTGTTTTTCTTAAATAAAAAGTTGAGCAGACGAATTTGTGTTGTGAGTCCAAAGTTTTTATAGTCAAGCTATTTTTATTTCAACTTGTTTTGATGGTGGTGTCGGTAGCAAATTGACAATTATGCTGATGGTTAATCGAAAAGTAAACGGCAGACAGTGGTAAAAGCTGCGGATCAATGGCGTTAATTCGTTGATGGATGGTGATATTTTTGAAATTTCAAAAGAATAGATTGGAAAATATATCCATTTAATATTGTTATTAGTAGTAGAGAAATTATATAATTACACATACCACATTATTAAACAAAATGTCATTTTAACTTCTTGCTGATGTATTTAGAATTACTTTTATATATTAAAAATGGAAATAGTCTATCTAAATACCATACAAAACATGTAGTATGAAATACATTATTCAAATACTCCTCAAATTCCAAGACATTGGATGCGCGCTCATGGGAGCCTGCCTTAAGTGCCTAAACTGGTACAAAATATAGGTTGAAACATGCAGCATTAGGTTAGGAAACAACAAAGCATTAATTATGTTTCAACGTTTTGTTAAGAGAGTTACGAATTAAAATCACGAAAGCTCATTGCATGAGTTTTCATTTATGTTAATTAGATGTCGACTCTACGGTTATGCATAATAAATACTAAAATGCCAATCCACCGACGTCTTGGAATTTCGACCTGCCACCCACAATCATTTTAATTTGATTCAGCTATTCACTATTCAGTGCCAAGTCATAGAAATTTCTTTACCAAAACAAATAATCTTCGCTGGTCTCATTTTCTTACGAGATAACCAGGTAGCCCAAGTATACTATGAAAGAAGACTCACATTTTTAGTTAATGTTGAAAACCCAAAACACAATTAAACAAACACCATATATATATGTAGGAGCGTTCAATGACACCGCAAATAGTGAACACCTCATTTGTTCCACTATATAAACCAAGCATTTATGTTAGAATAAGTGAGTGAGAGGTGAAAGAATGAGTGGAGCGAGAGAGAAACGGGATATGTGGTGGAAATCAGGGGGCACTTAGGGGTGCTACACTATTTGGGGTGTCATTGAACGCTCGCTATATATATGAGGCAGGTTCAATGGCACCCCAAATAATGAGCACCCCTCTAGCCTTCCACTTTTCCACCACCCATTTCTCACTAACTCCCCTTCTCTCTCCTTCCACTAACTCTCTCACTTCCCACTCACTTTTTTTAAATATAAATGAGAGGTGGAAAACATGGATGCTATTGGGGTGCTCTATTTTTTGGGTTCTCTTGAACGCTTGTGTGTGTGTGTGTATATATATATATATAGGCAAGTTCAATGGCACCTCCAAATAGTGAGCACCCCTTTAGCCTACCACTTTTCCACCACTCATTTCCCACTAACTCTCCTCTCTCCTTCCACTAACTCTCTCACTTCCCACTCACTTTCTTTAATATAAATGAGAGGTGGAAATCAGAGGGTTTTTGGGGTGCAACGGAACGCTTGTCAAAAATGAGCACCCCAAAAGCCCCCTGATTTCCACCTCTCATTTATATTAAAGAAAGTGAGTGGGAAGTGAGAGAGTTAGTGGAAGGAGAGAGAAGGAGAGTTAGTGGGAAATGAGTGGTGGAAAAGTGGTAGGCTAAAGGGGTGCTCACTATTTGGGGTGCCATTGAACATGCCTCTCTCTCTCTCTCTCTCTCTCTCTCTCTCTATATATATATATATATATATATATATATATATATATATATATATATATATGGCAAGCATTCCGTTGCACCCCAAAAATGGAGCACCCCAAAAGCCCCCTGATTTCCACCTCATTTATATTAAAAAAAGTGAGTGGGAAGTGAGAGAGTTAGTGAAAGGAGAGAGAAGGGGAATTAGTGGGAAATGAGTGGTGGAAAAGTGGTAGGCTAAAGGGGTGCTCACTATTTGGGGTGCCATTGAACCTGCCTATATATATATATATATATATATATATATATATATATATATATATATATATAAGAGGGTTCCAAAGCATCCATATTTTGTGGCATCCCAATTGCCCCTCACTAAGGTCCATTTACTTATAATTAAATATGTTAGTGGAAGGAGAAAGAGTTAGTGGGAAGAGAGAGAATGAGGAATATGTGGTGGAAATCAGGGGGCTAAAGGGGTGCTGCAATATTTGGGGTTCATATATATATATATGGCAAGCGTTCGGTTGCACCCCAAAAATGGAGCACCCTAAATGCTCCCTGATTTCTACCATCCGTTTATATTAAAGAATGAGAGTGAGAAGTGAGAGAGTGAGTGGGAAGTGAGAGAGTGAGTGGAAGGAGAGAGAAGGGGAAATACTTAGTGGAGATTCAAGGGCATTTGGGGGTGCTGCACTATTTAGGGTGCTCTCGAACCTGCCTCTATATATATATATATATATATATATATATATATATATATATATATATACACACATACATATACACACACACACACACACACACACATATATATATATATATATATAATAAATGTTAATTCTCTCTCTTATATTGCGTAAGGTTCCCCATCCATTCTCTCTTTTCATTTCAATATTATTTCTTAGTGGAAAAAGAGAAAATGAGTGGGGAAATGGGTGGTGAAGATTAAGAACAATGGAGCAGTATGTGAATGCTGCCAAGCATTTGAATGTGGGGAGTGCAGAATTCTCGAAGATGCTACACCATACAAGCAGAAGAAAACGTTGATAGACGACAATGTTATCTGCGACCAAGAAAGCATAGGAGTAGAGACTCCGAGTATAGGTCCATTGGTAATTTCGGCCATAATCGACCCAGCAACCGTACGAAAAGTCTTGCTGACTGTGGGAGTTCCGTTAATATCTTATTCCAGAAAGCCTTCAATCAGATGAAACTAGAAGCAAAAGATTTGAAACCATGCACAGGGTGGATACTTTGTTTCAATGGTTCGACAACTACGCTGGTAGAGGTTGTTGATCTACCGGTGGAACTTGGTGAAGGAGAACGCAGGAGGGTACAAATCCTCCCTTTCCTCGTGATGAACATAGATTCCCCTTAAAATGTCTTCTTCGGCTGACCAACCCTAGTGTAGTTTAGAGCATGTATTGCACCATGGTGCTTACTTTTGAAGTTTCTGACCAAGTCTAGAGTGGAAATGGTCCGTGGAGACCAAGTGACAGAGAGAGCCTATTATTTAGCGGGGTGGGAAGTAATCCGCGACGGAGTTAATGAGAAGCCCAAGGATGCCTCCCCTTCCGCCAAGACGGCATCAGCATAGCAAATAAAGGAGACGTCCCATGGGGTTAATGATGAAGTAAAATTTTGTTTTAAAGCTGTCTAAAATTTTCATTAAGATGAGCAAAATACTTTTCTAAATTTGAATAATTTTTGCAATCAGCGTTTCCAAATTTCTTGACGTTTTCAAGTTCTAATTCCAAAACATTGTTTTTGCAAATCAACTCAAGATTTTCATATTTCAAAATTTTATTCTTTAATTTAAGACTATCAACGTGTTAGTTTATTTATCACAGAGAAGAACTAATTCTTTAAATGAAAAATAATTAAGCTCATCATCTGTTGAGTCTCCACCATCTGATTCATCTGAATCATCATATGTAACTCCTGCCAAGCATAATTCTGAATTTGAGTTGGTTTTCGAGGGTTTTGAGTTCCCATTGTCTTTTTTTCCATACATCGCATCGAGAGTTTTTCTGATTTCTTATGCAGTTAAACAATTGGAGATATGGTTAAAGTAATCATCATTAATATAAGAATATAAAATATGCGTTGCACGAGAATTAATTACAATATCATTCTTATCTACCATATCACATCCATTGATAGTAACATCCCAACATCTAATATTAAAAGATTTTAAATAAAATTCCATTTTTGATTTCCAATTTAAAAAATCTGTTCCATCAAAAATATTTAGGGTATACTGGAAAAATTCTAGCTATACTAACAAATAGAAAAATCACCGTTAGGGAAATTCATGACTCTAGAGTTAAAAAAATACTTGCTCTGATAGCACTTGTAACTCAGGATTTCCCATCGTGGCGTAACTTGGTATCACAAACACTGTTTTTACATCCAGTCTCTCGACACATAATAACCAATCCCATGGCATGTGGAGGTAAGAGTCAATGCTTCGCCACACACATCACAGATCACAAGGCGAGAACCCCCATCACGCATGAACCAACACTGATACCACTTATAGGATCTAAATTAACCCTAGAAGGGGCTAAATAAGGTTTATTGCAGCTTTGCGGAATATAAAAATTATCACAACACATATCACAATAGAATAAATGAATGCAGAAAATAAATGACACAAAATTTACCGAGCTTCGGCAGACACCTGCTTACTGCTGCATTCCCCAAGATTTCTACTGGGTATAAAAAACAGTATCCCGCATACAACACTTATACACTCGCGACCCTCGCTATTGTTCTAATCCTACACTCAAAACCATGCACCGATATCAAACTCCAAGATCGGTTTTTTCCTAACTACAAACCGTGTAGCTAAAACCTCAATTTAAAGAAAACTAGAAAAACTATAGATCGATTACAAAAGAAAGAATAACTTAAAAGCAAAAACAACACAAAACCCTATTTAAAAACTATGACATATAAAATAAAAGGACCGACCCCTTTTCTTATGCTTTGACACTTAAAAATGTCGGCTTCCTCTTCTTTTTATCTATAATGGTCACCTTAGGGTTTTGTTATCAAATCGCGATTATTATCCGGAATTGAGTTGCTAACTTTGCCCTACGATTTGATATGTTGGATTGTCGAGAGAGGGATGATCAAAACACTGTGAGTTATCTGTTTTTTCATTTCTATTACGTTCGAATTTGGATGCTTGGTTTCGATGCCTTTAGCCTGTGATGATGTGGTGTTTAAATTGGGTTCTCGAAAACCGTTAAAATCTCTGATTTCGCAGTTGCCGGTTATGATTGGTTGTGGTATTTGCATGTCGAATATTGGCTTGATTTCCACGTCTTTGAATTCGCTTGTATATCTAGAATGTTTTGAATTGATCTTGCCAAATAGGTTTATGGAATATTCTTCTTGTTGGAAATATTTGGTAAAATTCGATTATTTATGGAACTTTATATACAGCTTGATTTATTGTCGTATAAGTGCATGCCCATTTTCTTTGTATGCACAACAATTAATTTCTATAGACACGACACTAGAATTATTCCATGCTTAACGTTGCTTGATCTCTTGCCATTTATTCCTTGTTATGCATGCCCGGTTTACTATATATTTGCATAGTTGAGGTTGCCATTTTTGTTTCTCTGACTTGTTGACATAAGCAGCAACTATGAAAATTACTTTCCATACATTCAACTGTTGACCATGGTATTAAATTAGTTTGAGATATTTGCTATGTATTTCAAAATCATCTTGTCATATGATCTTGAAATGATTTTGAAAATTTTGGAATGTTCTTGCCAAATATATTTCCTGATATTTGGAATAATAACTCCTTGCCGATTATAACATAGTTGATACTTTCCTATTTATTCAAAACAATTTCTGGAAAGTATTAACTCGGCACAAAAGAGAAATAGATCGGCATTTGCTAAATGCATACCCTGTCACTTTCATATACGGTCTAATCGAATGAAATTTTCTTCTTTCGTTTAATGGCATGTCTGATTTGTATATGAATGTATGCATGCATATGACTACTGCTTGGTTTCTTGTGATATTGAACATTGCATGCTTGCTCTATTTCATGGCTTCTGCTTCATGTTGTATTAATGTGCTACCATATAAATTTCCTTCCACTTATGCTTTTTCCTTTGACTTCCTGTAGTGTTTACCGTGCCATTCATTTTGACTGCTGTTTGAAAACATGATCCATACACACATGTATATATTCATATTTATGTTTATGTGTATGTGTGTTTGTGTTGTGTGCTTCTTGTTTACTTCCTGCATGTATCTAATTCTATTGGCTTGGTGTGATTGCTTATACTTGAATAAATAGCAAAATTGCATTCTATATTTGAGATTCTGCGTTGAAGCTTCAGCATTTCACTACAAGAAAAAATTGAATAGACATCACAGTTTTAACATCGATCGTAAATTTAATCGATGTCAAAACGTTTTCCAACATCGACAATTTTTAAAGTGATGTTGTTAGTTTCTCAGACATCGATTTATTGAACGACTGATGTCTTAAATACACTTTTAAAAAATTGAACTTATGGCATACCAAAAATCTTGTCTATTACATCACTTATTAAAATAGCTGTTGTCTATTACATCACTTGTTAAAATGTATTATTGTTATTGATTAATGTTAACGATATTTTTCATCAACACCGGAGATAGGCCAATAGGAATGGATCGAAGAGGAGAGAAATGGGTTGTTTAGCCTTTACGAGTCTTGATCAGATTATTGCTCCTAGGTGTCAAGGTCTAGAGGAGAGGGATCGCTAAACGCCGCTTTTGACAAAGGGCTCAATGGATGTTGGAAAGGAATTCTACACAAAGTTCGTGGAAAGATCTAAGCTTATAAGGAAAACCTAGGTTGGCAGGATGGGTTTAAACCTATAAAAAGAGGTGTTTCGTCCTATCTGTGGAAAGGTTTGGGCAAGAATCCACGCATATATAAGAAGCAAACAGTAAATCACAGCAACAATAATTAGGAAATAACATGGTAAACTCATAAGAAAACACTTTGAGTATAGATGCGTTCTCTATTAATCCTTTATTTAGAATACATAAACAGGACGGAAGAAATCCCCCAATGGATCCCCTCTTTCGGTTTTTAGAGGAGTACAAGAATTAGAATGAGAGAGATCCCCTAAAAATGTGACTCATGGGGTCTTATTTATAGAGAACTCGGGGCACCTTTCGCTATTGGGCTATTAGGCCTACAGGTGCCTTTGTCAGCAGCTTTTCTCCGCAGTCTCGGATGTTTGGCTTCCAGCAGGTTTTGGGGTGCGGTTATGACCTCTGAAGTGAGGGTCCCGGTCGGTTGGGGCTTCTTTGAGATTGAGATGAGCTTGTTAATGTGATAACTTTTGGGCAGCATTTAAACCTTCGGTAGTGGCACCCGGGCGTAGGCTCTCGAACGTAAGTTTCCATATGTAGGCTTCCGGCTTTCCCGTGTATACTTAGAGGAGCTTGTCCTCTTGATATATGTGGATAGCTGCCGGTTCAAAACCACCGTCGTTATTCATACTAAGTAGATTAGTATGGATAGCATGTATCTCTGCTAGGATTCTGGTCGGCCTCCTAGTGGAGCTTTTCGGATTTTCTGGTCTTTCGGCATGTGGCTCCTGGTGATGTATTATTGCCTATCGGTGTGCCCTTTCAGCTTTTAGGCGCCAGATGCTTCGGAAGCTGCTTCCGGGTGATCTCTATATACTTTTGGTGTCTTTTCCTCTAGATGTACCGATATTAAGCAAGTTAATATCGATAGTCCTTCCGGGTTTTGATGTGCGAAGTTCATGTCCTGCTTTTTCTTAATTTCTAGCTTAGATGACCTTTTATTATAGAACTCCCAGCCAAATACGCCCTGTCTGATGGATCCTGTCGGATGGACCCAGCTGGATGAGCTTTGTTGGCATTCTTTAGACTCTAAGCTTCTTCCTTCTGGGAAAGTGTCGGTTTATGCCGCTTTCGAATCATTCTTTACTATTTTCGGCTCTTCCCATTACTGGGCTTTTTGTTTCCGAAAGGTTCTCCCGTGCTTGTGTTTTTCCAATACCCCTTCATCGTTAACTAGTTTCGGATTTAATTTTAGTAGTAGGGTGTTTTCGACTTTTCAAGTCAATCTTTTCGTCTTTTCCATAGTGTCATTTCTATGTCTTTTGATCTTCCTTGATTGGAAATACTAATTGGTCTCTGTTTGTACGGTGTGGATTTGAAGTAATTTTTGCATAATTACTATCGTTTCTTCTTCTTCAATTTTTACCTGAAAAGTTAATTTTTTGAACCAGGTTATTTATTCACTGAGGACTGAAAATTTGTTTCAAAAAATTCTCGATTGAACTTCTGGTAAATACTTCTGCTCTACACTTTAATTAGGTGTTGAATCACTCAGTCTAGATCAATTAAGGATTTGTGTGTGTTGGAGGTAAATTGTTTGAATGTCCATGATTTTGGATTTCGATTCATGGTGAGCTACACTCATACTTTTTCCCCAAAATTACCAATTTCTAGGGTTTGAGGTATGCAAATTGTGCAAAAAGAAACTGTTTTTATGATTAAGTAACGGTCATGGGACCATCGTCATTACCAATTTCTGGCTTCGAGAACCAACCATGTCTCATGGCATTGGCTCATGGTGGCTTGGTTCTAGTTCAACCATTACCTTTTCCTCTAAACCTTCTAAGTGTTATTCTTAGGAAAATGGAATGATTCCGTCTTCATTAAGGGCTTGACTATTCTTTAACAAATGTGATATTTGTTGTGGTTCCTTATCTAAACCAGTATTCGGACTACCTTAATATCCACTATCTCTGCTGTTTATCGCTGATAGGCTTATATGTTATTACTCTATCATAATGAGTATGATATCAACCTATGTACTTATGGAATTGTATCACCTGGAAGCATTATGTCTGACAAAGGGAGTCTCGGCCCATCACCAGCTGGTGTTTGTGATACTTCTCGGAAGAGGAAACCTTTCACATTGAAGACGTCTTTGATTACCTCTCAAGATGAAGTGAATTCCATTCTAGTTAGCTTTGGGATGGATAATGTGGAGGTTGTTCCTGCTACTAATTGTGATAATATTATGGATTCTCCTGAAGGATATTTCGCTTACTCTGCTGCACATATCTGGCATAGAGGTTTCTTCCCCTTTCCATCCTTTATGTTTCGACTTCTTCGGGACTTGGAGATTGCTCCCATTCAACTCTTACCAAGAACATATATGCTGCTTTTATGTCTTGAAGTGCTTGTTCTTGAATCGGGCCAGGCTTCTCTTACACCTAATCTCATTCAACACCTAATGTGTTTTTCAAGAGGTGCTGACTTCCCTACATTCCATGTTACCCCCTTGCGGGAGATTGTTACTAACGGTACGGGCAAGGCTATATCTTGGGAAGATCAGTTCTTCTTGTTGCCCTGTTGGTATTGCAGGAAAATTTGTTGATCTTGGTGAATCTCCTATCCCCATGTGAGTGTCTATTTTTCTCATCTATGGCTTATCCTTAATTGTTTTATTTCAGATCTTGTTTCTAAGAAAGCGCATTTAACCAAAAGCGAATCCCATGCATTTGAGCTCATTTTGAAGCGACTCGAAAAGCCGCTAGGTCGGTCTTCTCTATTAACTAAGGATAAGTTGTGTCACTATGACCTCCTTCCTAATGGACAGAAGGTTTTGGGGCATCCACCAATTCGTTTTCCAGGCTCTAAGCGTTTACTGTTAGGCTTAGAAGTGTTTGCTTCCTCTACTCCCTTATTTCATGGTATGATTTGTTGATCCGATATTTTCTTTATCGAGGTCTCTTTGGTACCCAAGTTCCATATTCTTGAATTTTTCTTTGGTTTTTCGCTTGACTAGGAGATTTGACTTCGGAAGTCTCTTCCCTCACTGATGTTTTGAATTGTTCTACTGCGATTGCTATTAAGAGGTTGGCTAAGTCGTCTATCGATCCGCCAACAAAGAAGTAAAAGCTTGAATCTCCTGCTTCCGTAATTTCCGAAGGTGCTTCCGGTAGAGAAATAGGAGGTAGCATTTTTTCGTCATCCCTTCCAAGTACATCGAGAGCGGGTGCATATGTTACATCGAGTATTCCAACTTCTCAGTCCGCTGAGCTTTCGAAGCCTCTTGATCCTTCAACGGATTTTACTAATTTTGTGAAGCTTGTTCTTTCTGGTCTAGAATTTTCTGACGTCTTGTTACACTCCTCTTCTTAACACGCTAGATTTCTACTAGAATTTGGTCACCCGACAACTTAAGGTATAAATTTTCTTTTTAATTTGGTTCTTCAATTTGTTGCGATTGTTTGCTGGATGCTTTCAACTTCTCAGATTACCAAAGGATGACACTTGTTTAAGCCATCTCCTTCTTTCTCTGCCACTGAAATTGTTCGGCTTCAAGAAGCAAACGAAGCTTTGAGTTACAAATGTGAGAGGTTGAGAGTTTCCTTGGGACACACCGTGGCATCTTTAGAGAGAGAAAAGCAGACTAGGGACGTAACCCCTTATAGGATGTCGGCTTTGGAACTTCAAATAGCAGAAGGTGTGGTTACTCATGCCGATGAGCTTCAGAAAAAGGATGAGAAGCTTTCACGCGTTGCACAGATAATCTATGTGGCTGAAGACAGT
This sequence comes from Allium sativum, assembly GCA_030737875.1. NCBI lineage: Eukaryota > Viridiplantae > Streptophyta > Magnoliopsida > Asparagales > Amaryllidaceae > Allium > Allium sativum. The sequence continues at coordinate 699,078,549 of CM060922.1, read as the reverse complement.
ATTTTTAATTTTTTGCAAGTTCATCTTCCGCAGATTAAGTCCGACTGTTATGAAGATGCCTTATTTCACCTTCTTTCCGATAACCTTCAAAGTTTTCCTGAGCTCCGAACCCCCAAATTCCTCCTTTCGTCGGGGATCGAGTTATGGAAAGGATTAAGTTGGGTGAACAAGGCGTTGAGGTCCCGCGGAGGAGTGAATCTAAAGTAGAGGACCTTTTACATATTGACAATCTCTCTGATGATTTTGGTGAAGAAGGGGAGACTTTTGCTTTTGTTGGAAATGATGGGCAAAGTGACAGCAATGGATCTGGAGGTAGTGGTCGTCAGGATAAGCACAGTGGGGGTAGAAACGGTCCGTTTTCGGGTGCCGGAACTTTCCACGATTTTGTTAAGAATGGTCCTAAGGCTTCTTCTTCTTGGGTACAATTCTTGCTTCGACAACGTTTTTCTCTTTCCCCTAACATCTAACTATAACTAGTCTCCTGTCATTACAATAGATCAAAGAGAAGTTGTTTACTGCCTTTAGCAGAGTTAGGCAACAAATGGAAGGAATTAAACCGTTCTTTTGCAAAGTAAGAGGCATACTTGTAAATTTAACCCAACGAACTATGTAATATTTGTATGGGATCCAATCTTCTACATGTGAAGGCTAATACACTTATTTGTATCATGACATAATTTTGTTTATTATGAAGGTTCATTACGTATGACTTGTAGACTGAAAAAGAAGCTTTTAACAACATCTACTCATGCTTTTAGGAAAAAGTGTTTTATGGAGAAACTTAAGAGTGTTTACATTAAATTTCCCTGACTCTCTTTTGACTTTCTAAGTGAAGACTGTGAAGCAATTCTAAAGAGTATAAGGGCTAATCATGCCAAGATTTTATGTAAACGATGAATGTATTAATCAAACAAAAATGTTATTTTGTAATTTTCTCTTTATCTATATGTCGTAATAGATTGTTTTCACAGAGTTTTTATATAAGAATAGAGTTTTGCTTTTCGTAGATCGAACAAGACATAACCAGGCCTATTTTTCTTTGTTCTAGCAAGTAGGTTGACCATCGTGAAAGTTCGCTACCTCGGGGTGAAGCGCCACTGTCAAAAGAACAAACTTCTATATCTTAAGGAAGGTAGATTTTTCATCAGAGTTTAACCAAAAAGTATTTGAATGATAGAATGAATGTCTTGAAAGAACTGTTAGGAAAAAGGGATAGGACAATTCTCGGATTAAAGACATACATAAGTACTAAACCCTCTATCGAGTTCGAGGATGAATTAAGGGGTTTACGTCAACGTATCGCCAACTTGGAAACTGATTTAAACAATGTTACTACAATTGGGAACATTGTTTCAAGAATATTCCTATCATGATGGGATCTTCATTTCCTGGTGTTGCGACAGCTCGAAAGACTCCCACCCTTCAGAAGTACTGTTACTTGAATAATCCTCCTCCGGGGTTAATGGAGTCAACCATTTCTGAGTGGTGCAAAAGAGTGGTGGTTGAGATGAAGGGGACTTATGACACTAAGTTAATCAAGGATTCTCATGATCGTATCGTCAGGTATGCTGATCAAATTAGGCGTTTACAAGAAGAGAGACATGATTTGCACGTGAATGTATTTGAGTTAGAGAAAGAAAAACAAATCTCTTAGAGCTATGTGTAGGGCTTATAATAGGGCATTGAAGCTCCAAATCAAACCCTCTGACCATCTTGACGAAACGAGTAGAAAAGTGTGAAAGCTAAATAAGTTACTAAGTATCACACTTTGTCATGCCATTAATCCTCCTTTACCTGAGGACGGAGAGGGCCTGGATATTTGATGATATTTTGTAGTAGTGATATGTGATTATACCTCTATCTGGACCACTGAGAATGTAGCTTTTCTGAAATGAAATTATGTGTTGTTAATGTCTACATTGTAAAAACTATTAAAATGAAACACGGATAACAATTGCTTGCTTATAAATGACTTAAGAAATTTCCCTGAATAGAGGAGAGATAACCCTTTTTATTCGGACTTGCTTTGATGATGAGTTTCTGGTTTCCTTCCAAATTTTGTTTTGTGGTCCTTCTTCTGCGAGAACATCCAAGGCTATTTCAATTTGAGATGATTATTTCGGAGCTCTTCTGTTGGTGACTTTTCGGATTTATTTTAATTCAGGATTATTCAGACTTGGGTGTCAGTGTAAGACTGGGAATCCTCTTTTGACCTTAAACACGGGTCGAATCAACCTTGATTTGAGTATGATATATAGAGGACCCAAGCTAACCCTTGTTCAGGTAATGAGAGATTGAAGACCGAAAATTCCCTTTCGGTACTTTGTGAAGAGTCGAATCAGCCCAAATTCAGGACTTTAAAGATTGAAGGCCGAAAACCCTTCCGGCATTTATGAAGAGCCGAATCGACCTAGATTCGGGTATTTAAAGATCGAAGACCGAAACTCCTTCCGGTATTTGTGAAGAACTGAATCAACCTAGATTCGGGTATTTAAAGATTGAAGACCGGAAACCTTTCCGGCATTATTGTTTTGTGTACCTTTTGGATTTAGCATGCGAAGATGAGGTTGTATGTGCTTCGTGAGCCACTCTCTAGGCTTTTGATGTCAAAGCAGAGGATGTACGTGCTTTGTTGGCCACTCTTTGGGAATGTGCGTCCAGTGCGCTTGGCTAACTTATCCACAAGCAAGACCCAATGACGGGGCCATCGTAGGTGATGTTAAGGTCTTAGAAAATTAGACGGGGCCATCATAGGCACAAAACTAAGGTTTACTCTTTTGATGCTCTAAACTGACCATCGTAGGTACTGATAGAGGTTTACACGCCACCCCACTCCGAGGGGTGCCCTATCCTGATCATTGTAGACGATGATAGGGGTTTGCGTCCCTTTCTGTGGGTAACGCGGAACATAAGAAGAGGTAGACATGCTCTTCTGTAAGCATAGGTAGGACGTGCTTAGTTCTAGCAGAGGCAGGGCGTACTCTTCTACGAGCAGTAGCATGACGTCCTAATTTTTAAATGCACCGCCACGACCATTTCTAGTGTGAAACAGCGACTTACGCTTTCAATGCTTTAACCTAGCCCCCTCTAATTTGGGCATGGAGAAAAACTAACACACCACCCCCCTCCAGGGTATGCCTCACCCTGACCAATTTGGTGATGACGAGGTTTTTTTTCTTCTCTTTTATCCATTTGTTGTTTGACGTGTCCTTGGTCATTTCCGACTTGTGGGGATTTCCTACCCTGCAATCGTGTAGGTAACCTTTTCCTCTCTTAAAGATTTTATCATTGTAACTCTTTATGCTTTCTTTACATATTTTTGTAGTTTTCCTTGGCTTAAGAAGCGGATGATCATTCCCTCTAAAACTCCGCAATGGTTTGTTTCGTGTCCGTTTACCATATGGTAGTAGCAATATGGCCCTTCCAACTTAACCCCATTCTTGGGTTTCTTCTTTAACGACGTCCAAAAGTTTAACTCGTGCCTAGTTAGAAAGTAGGTACCTTCTTGTGAGCTTGCAACCTTTTGGCAACCTTGATTTGAAAGCCTTCTTTCGCTGTTGTATTTTGGTCCTTTTATCACTTGACTTTGTTATTCGATCTTTGTTCCTAAACTTCCTTTTAACTGCCTATCGAGGTGGGGGTATGTCTCTTTCAGACCTTTTATTGGTGAGAGGAGTGGCAGACTTCTCACCCTTCCGTTCGAATAGGGTTCCTATATCCTGTGTTAGGACAACTTCTTTGATATGGAGGAAGAAGTTATATCTTTTCGTTGAGTACTTATTCAGGCCAAAAATCGGAGTAGGTCCTAAGTGGAAGGGGTTAATGCTTCATCGATCAGGGTCATAAGGTTGTACATCTTTCTCTTTCTCCTGGAGGCACAGTGTTCCTAATTTGAGCCTTTCAGTCGTCCATGGCTCGTCAATAATTGTCCCAATCATGGGAAAACCATTAGTAACTGGCAAAGACCTTTTATTCACAATGTTCGCCTCCTCAAGATTTAGTCCAATCCGGGACGGAACAACACAGTAGATATGTGATAGGGTTAACCAAAGGGTCGGAGGTTCAATCCCTCCTTCTAGCACCAAAATGTTAACGATATTTTTTGTCAACACCGGAGATAGGACAATAGGAATGGATATAAGAGGAGAGATTTGGTTTGTTTAGCCTTTACGAGTCTTTATCAGTTTATTGCACCTAGGTGTCAAGGTCTTGAGGAGAGGGATCGTTAAACGCCACTTTTGACAAAGGGCTCAATGGAAGTTAGAAAGGAACTCTACACAAAGTTCGTGGAAAGATCTAAGCTTATAAGGAAAACCTAGGTTGGCAGGATGGGTTTAAACCTATGGAAAGAGGTGTTTCATCCAATCTGCGGAAAGGCTTGGGAAAGAATCCATGCATATATAGGAAGCAAATAGTAAATCACTGCAACAATAATTAGGAAATAACATGCTAAACTCATAGGAAAACACTTTGAGCATAGATGCGTTCTCTATTAATCCTTTATTTATAATACATGAACAGGACGGAAGAAATCCTTCAATGGATCCCTTCTTTTGGTTTTTAGAGAAGGAGCACAAGAATTAGAATGAGAGAGATCCCCCCAGAAATGTGACTCGTGGGGTTTTATTTATAGAGAACTCGGGGCCCCTTTCGCTGTTGGGCTATTGGGCCTGCAGGTGCCTTTGTCGGCCGCTTTTCTCCTCGGTCTCGGATGTCTGGCTTCCAGCCGCTTTTGGGTTGCCGGTTATAACCTCTGAAGTGAGGGTCCCGATCGATTGGTGCTTCTTTGAGATTGAGATGAGCTTGTTGATGTGATGACTTTCGGGGCAGCATTTAAACCTCCGGTAGTGGCTCCCGGGTGTAGGCTCTCGGATGTAAGTTTCCATATGTAGGCTTCCGGCTTTCCCGTGTATACTTAGAGGAGCTTGTCCTCTTGATGTATGTGGATAGCTGCCGGTTCGGAACCACCATCGGTGTTTGTACTAAGTAGATTAGTATGGACAACATGTATCTCCGCTAGGGTTCCGGTCGGCCTCCCGGTGGAGCTTTTCGGATTTTTTGGTCTTTCGGGATGTGGCTCCTGGTGATGTGTTATTGTCTATCGGTGTGACCTTTCAACTTTTAGGAGACAGATGCTTCTGAAGCTGGTTCTGGATGATCTCTATATACTTTTGGTGTCTTTGCCTCCAGATGTACCGGTATTAAGAAAGTTAATATCGATAGCCCTTTCGAGTTTCGATGTGCGAAGTTTGTGTCCTGCTTTTTCTTAATTTCTAGCTTAGATGACCATTTATTACAGAACTCCCAACCGAATAGGCCCTGTCGGATGGACCCTGCTGGATGAGCTTTGCTGGCATTCTTTAGACTCTAAGCTTCTTCCTTCCGGGAAAGTGTCGGTTTATGCCGCTTTCGAATCATTCTTTACAGTTTTTAGCTCTTTCCATTACATGGCTTTCTGTTTTTGGAAGGTTCTCCTATGCTTGTGTTCTTCCGAGACTCCTTCACCGTTAACTGGTTTAAGAGTTAATTTTGGTAGTAATAATTAATAATTAGTAAATTATAGTTAACATTTTTTAATTATATTTTATAGTAAAAATATGTATTAATTATATTTTATAGTAAAATTATGTATTAAATATATTTTTAGTTAACATTTATTAATTATATTATAACTAACATTTATTAATTATATTTTTATGGTTAATTATATTTTATAGTTAATTATATTTTATTGTTAATTATGTTTTATAGTTAATTATATTTTAAAGTTAATATTTATTAATTATATTTTATAGTTAATTATAACTTATAGTTAATATTTATTAATTATATTTTATAGTTAATTATATTTTGTAGTTAATACTTATTAATTATATTTTATAGCTAATTATATTTTATAGTTAATATTTATTATAATTTTTGATAGTTAATATTTATAAATTGAAATGTGCTTTAACACCAGTTTCTATGCATCATTTACATCAGCTTCGTGCATGATGTTAAAGGTCTCATAATTTGCTTTCCTGGTCAATCCGCACCACCCATAATTTCCGATATCTAACCGTTGATCACTTCTCCTAATCCGCAACCATCAAAACCTTTCGATCAGCCTCTTCCACGTCATCAGCAATTTCCTTTCCCCTTTCTTCACTGAATCGAATCCGTTCCTTCCTCATTTTTATTTCTTCTAGCGAACAAATCTATCCCCAAATCAAAATCCATGGCATCAGAAAATCCTCCTTCCCCAAATAGAAATCATTCCTTCATCGTTCCTCCTTGTTGCCGCCGCAACCTAGTATCATATCCTAGGATTCTTTTCCTTGCTTTCTTCCTCTTTCTCCAGCTCCTCTCCTTTTCAATTTTCATCCTCGTCGGACTAAAAAAAAAAAGTTTTCCAAGTTCAACGTCGTTGAAAAGGGTCGGGTACTATAGATCATAACTTTCAGCCCCGATTGTGAAATTTATATCACATATTGCGATCCAAACTTCAACCTAGGAATTTTCTTCTTCATTCTCCTTTTGAAATCCTGTATTTAGTAATTTTGAGTGATTTGATCTCTCCTAATTATCTTTCTCTCCCACTTGAGGTTGAATTATTTTTCAATTATGTTATTATTTGAAACCCTGCAAATCATTGACTTGTATGCCCATTAACATAAACGAGTAGTTGTATCCTATACCATTATGAATTAGTTGATCATTTTGTTAACAACTTCCTATTGTGAAGGAATGGAAGGCATTGAATTTTATTGGTGTGGATAGCAGGCCATCAATTGTTAATAGACTAATCTGCAAAGCTGCTATCAAAATACTTATTCAGGTATTTTTCAATTTGATGTTGTTAATAATTCCTTTTTGTCAATTCTCTTTACGTGTAAAACAATCTAGTAATTGCAGTTACATACCTAGAGTCGTAATTCTCCTGCTTACCGTTAGCAAAGAGGATCATTTTTTCTAAGAAAATACCGAATATCTCAATGTTTGAGTAGTTTTTCTATTTTTATTTGTATTTGTTTAACTATTTTCTGGTTGAGAAATATATTTCACAATTTAGTTTTTTATGCGATTCTTTATTTATGTTTTGATGTCTGTATACAACTTCACATTATTTGGTCGTTCCACCCAACTTTATCAACAATTTTACTTTTTTCTAGCACTTAAACTAGCTAGGTTTTATCATATGCAATGTCAAATTTTTTTAAAAGTCGAATCGTACTGTATGCTATTGGTGAATTGATAGCATGTATACATTTACTTTTATTATTTAATGTTGACCCCAACGTACAATGTTAAATTCAAATTTCTTTACTAGATCAGTTAGTTGCATGTTGAGTACTACCATGCTGTTACTATGAACATGTAATTCCCACGTCAAGTTTAATCTTACCATGTTGTTACTATAAACTATGGGTATTAATGACATATGTGTTGATTTAAGGGGAATTGGGTAAATAGTAAGGGTGGGCGCAGGTCGGTTCGGTCCAGTTTGAAGCTCTAACCGAGTGGACCGCAAAAACTGGTTAATCAAAAATGAAGACCGTAATATTATATTTTACTACGGTTTTGGTCTGGTTTCAAATGCATTTGGTCCGGTTTTGGTTCACTCCGGTTTGATTTTGAAACATACGTCTTTCCATATACCAATATAAGTAACAATGGGAAGTTATAAAAAAATCAAATTATATCAGTATAAGGCTCCGCAATATATTTTACCTGAACAACCCACATATGCTATGCTTTAATTAGATCATTTTATACAGCATACGTGTCTTAAATTTGTACCTCTGACGCTATAGAAAGTGAATCTTGTGCATCACATTTCCTAGAGAACTGTTGGTAGCAACCAAAAGGATTTCAGGTGCACTATTATCAATTGATATGCTTTCGTTGGCTAAATTGGCAAGGGTTGTAGCCATTCTCTGGGAATATGGTACATGAAAGACTAACATTGAGTTGCACATTTATACAATTACCGTTTATGGAAATTAAGTAGGCTGGAGGCTAGTTCCCCCTCTCGGTATAATGCTTTGTATAATAAACAGCGATTTAAGACTGTAAGAACTAAATGTGAAGCATGCATTAGAAAATTACTTACCTGGTTTGGGTAGGTTCCCCGCAGTTTGTTGCACATTGTTCTTAATATAAGTACCGTGACAATCACAAGTTTCAGGACATCCATCTTTTGGTGCAACAAGGGACCAAAATCGTCCAATTCCACATCCATTTACACATGCTTTCCCTTTTGACATGCTTCCCAAATAAAGACTTATGGCATCATTACCTTCTGGTGCATCAAAGTAATCCGGTCTGGTTTAATACGGTCGGTTTCACCCTTCAAACCACAACCGGACCGTAATGAAATGGTTCGGGTCGATTTTGTACGTTCGGTTTGGAGAGATAATACAGAGCGGTTTTCCGCACCGTTTCATCGGTTCGGATCGGGCGGTTTCCATTTAATGGTGCGGTTTATGCCCACCCCTAGTAAATAGTTGAATGCTGGATTTGGTTAGGAAGCAACGATATACATATAACTACTGCCTATATGCTGCATGATTAACTTTTGTTGTGAGCTTCATTTTGGCTATGCATGTGTATATGCATGGTTTAAAAGCCAGTATGCTTCCCTTGTATGTATCCTTATTTTGGTCTCTTTTGTAGTATCCTTTTTATACGATTTCTACACTTTGGGATTGGTACACGTCGTTCATGTTGCTACCTTATATTGGTTTTGTCATCACATATTGCTATCTCTTTATATTGTGTTACGGCTCATGCATGAAGCCTCACTGTATGTTTCTTTGCCTTATTCCATAATGTTATATTTCAGTAGTTTCATGGGTGTTATACTCGAATAATTAAATACATAGTCAAGATTAACAATTATATTATGTGTATATTTCGAAGTGACTGATTTGAAATAAGTTTAACCCTGACTCTGGTGTTTTATGTTTTTGCATGGAACACTCGGTTCAGGCCCTAAGTGTTTCAGATTTAAAGATTTCACCTCGGGAAAGAGGAGAGACACATGAAGACGCATAAACAAGATCAAGTCACTAGAGTGATGAGTATTGTAGCGAGGTGGCAATGTAAAAATGATTGTGTAACGTACTGAATTGTGTATGAGAAATATGAATGTAAAATAGTTGAAGTCAGAAATTTGTGCTATTTCATATGTTGAAATAAAATATTTAATTAAATAAAAATACTGTTTGAATATCAAATTCTATGCAATAGTATTTCATTAAATAAATATTTATTTCTATATATGAGATGAGAAAACGACATAAACAAGCCATCATAGACAACAGTATAAAGCCATCGTAGACATCATTCAAAAGCTGATATGATAAAATACTTATTACAACAGTTAATTAATTAATTTATGATGTCTTAAAGCTGTTTTGACATCGTCTTTTAATTGATGTAAAAAAGGGGTACTTTAAACATTACCCACAAAGACATCGCTCCAAAAAAACGAGGACATCGTTTTTTTTTTCGATGTCTATGTGACTTTTTCTTGTAGTGTTTGTTTGTTTTGACTTCAATGTTGCTTGTTGCATTTGGTGCTACATCTACACTTTTGTAACTATGTTGTTACACTTGCATGTGTATTTATCACTTGCTTTAACTTGGAAATGTAATTTGATGGTGTCGTGCATGCCGTGCATGCCTATGTTTTGGACGGTTGTATTACTGGACCAAGCTTCATGTTTGACTTTGGCTTGTGATAGTGCACTTTATATATGTTTGACCATGGAATTCTTGAACCTGAAATTGCTTTGCCTGGTTGTTCCTTGTATATGCATTTGCAATATGCTGCATGCTTGAGTTTTGCACTCCTGTCTTTTCTCGGCTTGAACCTGAAAATTGATGGATGCTAGTGTCATTATGTACTTTGTCATGTGCACTGCATGTTTGACCCGAAACTTTGCATGAACTGGTGTTCGACCATATTACCCTCGTTCACCTAAAAAAATTGCCTCTATACATATACATATATTTATTATTTCTAATCCAACAAACCAGTTATAATTGTGTTGAGGTTGGTCAAGGTCAGTAGATCACGTATGTGTGTCGAGACTGGTCTTGATCGGCAGATCACTGTAACTGGGTTGAGGCTGGTTTGCAAGCACTAGAGATTACAATCTACATTGTGATATTCACAGTAAATTACTATGAATATCACAAGCATTCTAGACTCAAATAAATATATAGTCTAGAAAAATGGTGAGAAACACACTAAAAATTATAAGGCAAATAAAATTTAAAATAAATTTACATTTGTCTGCAATTAATTCTATTTTGTTCCAGTTTACTATGTGTTTCTATGACAGATTACAGATATGCAGGCGACTGAACTGGATGTTGAGACAATTGAAGTCAAATTATGTCAGTGTGTGTATATGAGTGTATATGACATTGTATATGTATGATTGAGTGAAATGAGTGAACTGTAGTGAGAAAATTATGTATATGAAACTGAATGTATTATAGTATAGTGAAATGTACGTACAGTAGTGGAGTTAGAAATTTGTACTGACTCAAATGTTGGAATAAAATCTTTATTTGAATAAAATACAGTTTGAATATTGAATTGTGTGCAATAGTATTCTATTCAATAAATATTTATTTCTGTATGAGATGTAATATGGAATAGTACAATTACAAACACATTTATATAATAATATATATGTTTGTTATCATCAAAAAAATTCATATTGTTGTGCTGAACAATATGATCTTGTGTACTCTGGTTATGCAGTTTATATAGTTGTTACGGTCTTGCCTGTTTTATGTCTGTGATTAATATTATATGTTATCTAATACGATGTAAAATATACGATCGGTTTTTTGGTTTTATTCTGTGTTTCTTTTTGCGTCTTCTCTTTTGTTTCCTTTTTTTTCCACTTCGCATCCTTTCTTCTGCTTCTTTCGCTTGACGAACGTTTTGTATCGATCAGATTCTTGTACAGTGCACTATTTGATTATATGAACACCGGTGATGTATGGCGGTCATCACAAGTATGTTGAATGTTGAATGTTAAGGGAGTTATTTTATTCTTCATGGGATATATAGCTTATAAATAGAGAACCTTTTGTGTTATACGAAGTATCTAAATCAATAAAAATGTATTCTCTCTGTAATATCTTCTTCTTTATTTTATTTTATAACAAATTATTTTTTTGGTAAGAGTGATAATTATTAGTATTATTTTCATATTTACTTTTTTGTTATAAAAGGCACCATACTCCTTATTTGTTTAGGTTAACCTAAAACTTACAACCACTTTCGTGACCATGATTAACTTTGGATTTACATACCGTATTTGATACTACACACTTACCAATCAGATTATGTATCCATCTATTCCTCTATACCGTTTGAACTGAAACATCTGGCAACCATAAAATTATACATCCATTGATTCCTCTAAATGCTAAATTATATCGAGTCTTGGTAGCGTTTATTAAAATACAACAACAACAACAAAAAATCAGATTCTAGTTGCACATCCTATCTCAGAATTTATCGAAACATCATTAAAACCTTTTGGTAATGTCTTATTTAAGGTCACGAAAGGCATTTTCTATTGTAGTGGATCTCAATATTTTATACGAATTATGAAGAAATGATACAGTAGTTATTGAAATGAGTAAAAATCATGACTATAATGAGAATGATAATGATGAGCCAACTAGTATATATGAATATAGATAAAAACATGACTAACCAAAATGGAAAGATGACATCCAAGTTAAACTAAATTCCTTATAAAAGCATGATGTATTTGGACCGATAGAGGAAGCACAATAAAATTTAGGCCGCATGGTTAACATAAATTTTATTTAAAGTATATCATAAGAAGTAACCTCAATAGAATTTTTCATTCTACGAATTTCTTTTGGAGAGGAGTGGTACAAAATATATCATGAGATATTATCCTTGAATGAAAAATCTAAGTTTTCTTTTGACATAGTTGACTATTCCGATGTTGATGAAAGTTATCTTTCTGATCTACAAAAAGCAAGATTACAAACCGAGTTTGTATTTAGTAAGAACAATGCAGCAATTTCATGGCGATCTATAAAGCAAATGCTAATAGTGTCATCATTCAATTGTACTGAAATACTAGCACTACAAGAAGCAAGTTGAGAATGTATTTTAGTAAGCTCATTGATTGAGCATATGTGAAATATGTATCAACTTCCTCTAGTTATAGAAAGATCAATTAGGGGTGAGCAATATTCGGTTCAAGCCGAATTAACCGACCAAACCAGTTCATTTCGATTGGTTTGGTTTTATAATTAAATTGGTTTGAATTTGGTATGCTTTTATTTTTGTCGATTTAACCGAATTAATCCAAACTTTTAATTTATTATCTAATTTTATGGTATTGTAGTAATTTTAAATAATTAGTTTAGTTACATAATACAAAGACATTTGTTGCAAATAGACCAAATCTTATCATAAACATAAAATTTACCATATAAAATTTATCGAAACATGAATTTATGTTTTATTTTGAGTAAATTCATCATTTGAATAGTAATACATCCTTCAAGTTTGATTAAATCGGCTACAGACCGAATTAACCTAAATTATTCGGTACGGTTTGGTTTGACAAAATTTCGATTCCAATTTGAATTGAGAGCTGACCGGACATCTATCCATACGATTAATTACTATATATAAAGACGATGCTACTTGCGTACTCAGATTCAAGTAGGTTACATCTAGCACGGTAGAACCTAGTATGTTTCTTTTATATTTTTCTTTATGCATGAACTACAAAAAGATAATAAGAAAAAGATGAAATGAATCCAATTTCTAGAAAATTAGACAGATCTGTTCACAAAGACACTTCCTATAACAAAATTTCAAAAGATAGTACGTAAAACCAATATGCTTTGTTTGTATTAATAGGCTAATTAAATAACGTGTTATGAGGGGGAATATATAAAAATATGCTATGATGTACTCATTTCATCTATTAGTATTTCTCCTACTATGTTTTTATTAATAAAGTTTTTAATAAAGCATTTTCTTGATCCAAAAGTATCTGCCATCATAAACATATTTTGAAAATAAAAATAAAATTGGAGTTTTACATAACAAGGTTTTTAATGAGACAATAACTTTTACCATCTTTATATATGCATATTAAAATGAAATTGTTGTAATATATACAAGTAATAAAAATGAATATGCTAAATACAAAAGGACGGTATTGTAATCTTCATGACATGTATACATTACAAATACAGAGATTGTTTGTGCTATACGAAGTACCTATATCTATATTAATAGTAATAATAACTCTCCGTAATATTTTTTGCTCTTATTTTATTCCATAACAAATTCATTTTTGATAAGGCACATAATTATTAGTATTTTTTTTAACATTCGCCTTTCCACTTTTTCCCTAGCTATAAATGGCACCATAATCCTCATTTGTTTAGGTGAACCTAAAACTTAGATCCTCTGTCCTGAGCATGCTTAGCTTTCTATATTTACATATCTTTTCTGTTTAAGTACACATACGTAGTTCTACCCTTGGACTATATGGTTACCAAACGTTATCATGCAGTTCAAACGCTGTAGAAGAGTCGGTGGTACATAGTTTGATTGGTAAGGGTGTGTCTCTATATATATAGAATCCAAATAAGAGAACAAGAATAGCAATGTGGGGATAAGGTAAAACTCAAAATATCATATGTATATACATGCCAGGACTTTACGTTATCTTTTTGCTGTGTCTCACACATTCAGTTATCCTCGTTTTTGTTTTCTACCTTAACGTTCAAACGAGATCATCGTCGCTCGTGACATAACATCCTAAACATGTAATAGTATCCTGCCATGTGGTAACAGAGCTACAAGCCAACATACTTCAAAAGTAAGTAGTTCACTCCTTCGATATGCATGTGTTAATGGCCAGGGCAATGCGTAAATTTGACTTTTGTTTCTGTTGCTTTCTCACTACTTAAATGCTCAGCATTTAGTCATGCTCACGTTTCATACTTAATAACTCCTTTATTTTCTTTCTTTAACTTGAACTATATCCTGTGTACGTCTGCCAAAGTTTATGTTCCTCCCTATTTGTTTAACCATGATACAAACAGTTTTGACTATTGTAGAAGCTCGTGTGTGCTATTCAAAGGATCCAATTAAATGTTGATAATGAAACGTAAGTCATGCATTCACTTGTTAAATGCATCACATGATTCATGCATGTCTGCTTGTTTTTAATTTTGGGATTTGGATTTCATTGTTCACAGGTATAATGCTACTGACGCTTGCTTCACAGGAATATTTTGTTATGAGACAAACGTATGAAATGCAACTATCGTTTGGATAACCTAAATTTAGGCATGCAAAAATCACAAGGATTGGGTATGTTGAAAGATCATGATTCGAGTCAAGATGACCCTAAAATCAGTAGTAGCTGCACGTATGCATGAACGGCAATAGAGTTGTTTCAGTGTCTGCCTAAAAGCACTACATGCACAAATTGTTGGTTAAAAAATGGCAATATATGTAATAATTAACAAATAGCAATAAAACGTACAAAGTTTTATAACGGTTCAACAAATTATATGACATGCATCCATTTTAATCTTATTATACAGTTGAATTGTTCGCAAATACATGGATATTGCATTTGAAATTTGTTTTGAGCGACAAAGGGTAGCCTTCTAGGTGACAATGTCCAAATATAACAAAAGTGAATATGAAAATGGCCATTCCTTTAAAGGTTGATTTGGACTTGCTGTTTATAAAAGAATAGTCATGGAAACCGTCGGAAAACGGTATATAGTGATAAAACATCAGATTGATAAAGTAGGAGTGAAGAAGATGTCCATATTATTAACCGGCTTTTTGGTCCAGTTCTCAAAAGTTGTTTAAGCCAACACGACTCGGTCCATCACGTGGATCAACAACTTAGAAGCTCAAGACTCGAGCCAACATCAAGTCGCAAAGAATGGTCGTTCCGACTCGACCAAGCCGCTCAACAATGAATCGACACTTCGGGATCGGGCATTGAACCTCACCATCGATTCGTATCCCGATCTCACAACTCCTCAAAACCCCACTAGGTCCAGTTTCGTATCCCTGTGTATGACTCGCCAGATCGGCTGACCATTTTTTGTATCCCATAATCTCCTTGCATTTCTATCCCACTCATACCCAAATTTCGTATCCCGCTCCATATTCACCATTTCGTGCTCCCAACCAACGGATATGAAATCGTAAGGCGATGACTGGATACGAATTCAGCAATCACAACTCCAAGGATATGAAGCACACAGGATACGAAAGCAACATAGAAAGAAACGACGAAGTGGGAAAAGCTCTCAAGAATATAGCTAAGTCCCCAAATCGGTAACGATCGCAAAGCACAAAATTTGGGCATAGGCCCCACTTCCTCACCTGCCTCACCTCTCCTGTAAATACACATAGTTCTACAACATGAAGGGGGTTGGCTCCTTGTTCTCATTGCCTCTTAGGAAAAAATATAATCCTCCTACAATCTCTTAAACACCTTCCACCACTCTGAGAAGAAGAAGAACCTTCTTGGACCACTTTAGGCTACCTTGGCATTCGGTGAAGAAGGAATAAAATCCATCATTGGACCCTGTTACCACCATGGCCATGGTAGCTTTATGAAAATAACAAAGCCTCTCAATCCTCCTTTTGACTGGATTTGGTATCACAAACTCTAGAAGGCTCCTCCTTTCCTTCCAAGCATTTGGATCACGAAGTAAAGCCTACGGCCTCCTTCTCCAAATATAGCACTTGGGATCGCTCGCCTTATCAATCGTAATTATCATAGCTCTTGTACGTTTGGAGATATACTAATTCCATGTTGTAACTTGTAAAAGTGGATTAACAAAGTACTGAACTTTCAATGTGGACGTAGGCTCCGACGAGCCGAACCACTATAAATATTGTATGACTACTTACCTTATATTTTCCTCTGCGTACTTACATTGTAAATCGCTCATTTTCCATTCTGAACGTTTATTTTCACTGTCATGGAATTTTCGAGTATTGGCAACCACTTTTGGGCGTCAACATTTTGGTGCACCAGGTAGGGGAAACACATCCACGGTCAATATCCTTGCTCTTCCATTGAGAAATCGAAGATTTCGCCCTTCCTACCGTTTATTCACCGAGACTTGGAGCATTACTTAAGTCTTCCGAGACTTATCGACCAAGTTTACCGATAATAGTAACCAAAGAAAAGAACATTACGGTTGGACCTTCCATAATTGGTCCTGACTCGGGAAACTCCCCTCAGCCTCAATCCACTGAAGTTCTGACCAACGTGAGTACCGTTACTACTTCTAATCCCGATGCACTCCTTAATTAATCTCAATTCGATGAAACTGTGACAAAATTGGGATAAACGCAAAGGATCCTTATCAAACAAATCAATCGAAATCTTGAGTTGACACAATGACTTCAGCAACATGCTCGACAAGGCATCCTTTGCCTTCAAACAGATATGGGCATTCAATCTCTTCTGAGTTATGCCTCTCAAAGTTCCACTCCCGTTTCTCTCCATAATAACTGTCATCTTGAATGTTCTCGGCTTGGGTCTAATCTCGATTAAAGGTTTAGCGCTCAACCCCTCGCTCAACCGGATCGACTTGTCACAAACTAGAACTTGGCGCCTACGCTTCATGCAACAGATGAGGCCCGAGTTCCTGCTTACCGACCTCCGCAACCTCAAACAACCGAGGTTGAAGATTCTTTGGGCGAAGACGACATTCGTCTGAGAAGACGTCCAAAGCTGCGCACTCCTGAGTCGGATCACGCGCTGGAATCCAGCAGGGATTCGAACTCTCATTTTCTACAAATTGGTCCGTAACATCATGAAAGAATCTCGGGGCCACGTCACTGACTAGTTGTAACCCCTTCACGTAAGATATACTCCACGCTGAATGACCCGCAAATTTCCATATGCCGTATATAGAATCCTACTCGAGAAATTTGATCCTCGTAACTTCACAAACCATTATGAATCGCATACGAATTCTGTTCACGCCACAAACGTCGTAAAGTGCAAGTTCTTCCTCTCTTTCTATAAGACGTCCCTTTTTATAGTTTACCCAACTCCCACCGTGATCAATTTCAACCTTCGACCAGCTAGCCAGGGACTCAATTAAACAATTCAGCACGGACATCTACCAGGGCACCGACGAAACTATGACGAGCTATTTTGAGAGATTCGACAACGCTTTGACGAATGTCGAAGACCTGAGTCCCCGGGCAATCCTGGCCCAACTTACCAAGGGCATTCTTCATAATTCTAAATTCGGAGCATGGATTGACTAGAGACAACCTGAGACTTTGGAAGTCTTATAGAGATAGCCAACTATTTACTATGCCAAGAAGAAGCGCAAAGGAAACAAACTTCTCGCTTCGACAACCTACTTCGAGATGAAGTCCAAAGCTCTAACGACTCCAGTCCTAACGTTCTGCACAAACCTACTGAAGAAGGCAACAACAGAGGTAGTCATAACTAGAAGAGAAAATATCCTAGGCTTCCATTTTT
The DNA here is from genome assembly GCA_030737875.1 of Allium sativum. Classification (NCBI taxonomy): domain Eukaryota; kingdom Viridiplantae; phylum Streptophyta; class Magnoliopsida; order Asparagales; family Amaryllidaceae; genus Allium; species Allium sativum. Next base: position 699,060,985 of record CM060922.1, on the reverse strand, counting down.
CCTCAACTACACTTTGCTCAGCAATTTCCTCGAGAATGTTTACCTCGAGATCCAGTGTAACTGCCCACATTTTATGTATCAGAGGATCGTAAAATATTTTTATTTTATTCTGTGAGGGTGAGAACATTCTCATATTTTGATATGTTGTTTATGGATCTGTGAAACATATCTATATTTTTACCAATTTTATTTGTGACCATTTTGCGCTGTTAGTTTTGTTCAGGGAATAACTTCTGACTAAACCGAATCATGTATGGAGATCGATTTTGTTGGAAAGGAAATGGTGTTGCCAATTCCATAGAATGGTCACATTAAAGATTTGGTTCAGTGGTTGGGGAGGAATCACTGTTTTAGTGATACCCAATTTTCTATTCATGTTTTGTGAGCCATTTATGGGCTGATTTGAGGAGGCCAACTAGTGGGCTAGGTGGAGGCTATAAATTGGGGGTTAGAGGCATGGAGAATTGTTTGCTTTTCTGCATTCTCTCATTTGGTTGAGCTCGCGATCCTCCTTGCTCAATCAAATACACTTTTCCACAATTAAGATTCTAGATTTACATGTGAAGATTAAAGATCTACATCAAGCAAAGCTTGATCTATACCCATTGAAGAGGTATTTCATCAAATCAAGGAGTTTGAAGATAATTCTTCGTTGTCTGGATCGAAGATTGAGTGTTTTCTCGTTGTTTTGAAGGAGTGACAAGCATCTCTCACACGGATTCAATCAAGTATATGGGTTGTTTGATCATATTTTCATCACTTTAAGTTGTTTTCACCTAGATCTGCATCATGGTAAGTATATTTTCATTTGAATCACCATAGGATGAAATCTAACAACTTAAACCAATAATTCTTATGTTAATTCATATGTTTATGCAAGCTAGATCTATTGTTTTACATTAGGCATTGATTTATCTTTATTTTTGGTGAATTTTATATGATTATTGATGAATAATTATTGTTTTGATGATGTCATAAAGTGTTTATGGTTGAAGTGGATGATCTGGATGAATTAGTTGCATCTTGTGGTCGCTAGGTTATGACTTGGTCAAGATTGGAGGTAGATTGGTCAGATCTGGAGTTGAGTCGTTTTTGGATGGTTCGTTGGCTTGTGCTCCAAGAAAAGAAGGCCAGGTTGTTAAAGAGCTTCGGGTCGCTGGCACAAGGTCAGGTCGTTGGGGCGTTGGGTCATGGCTTGTGACTCAAGAAAGGGTGATAACATGACATAGTTGGGTCGGGTCATTCGTGGTCAGGTCGTCCAAGTTTAGGTCGTTCGTATTTGAGTCGTTCAAACTCGAGTGCGCTTCGGTCGTTGGAAGTTCTGGGTCGTTGAAGCTTGGTCAGGTCGGTCGTTCAATGACCTGACTATTGGGTAGAAAATGACCCGACCATATTGGCCAAATAATGATGATATTTTTGGCTCGGGAAGGAACGTGGCTTCAACATGAATTCAAGGAAGAATGCTGAAGTGTTCGTTGATCGATGAAATGCAATGAATGTGAAGACGAATCAAAGATGTTCAGTTGTGGATAATGGTTTCTCAAGAAGGGGCTTGATCTTATGAATGATCATCAGGTTGGATGGCTAGAGATACTAAAGGTCGACAGATTATCATTGTCGTAAGTTCTAGCGGACTCAAAGAAGTGGTATAATAGGGACGCCTAAAAGATTAGAAGTGATCGGTCGAGTACCCTGGGCAGCTCGACGGGCCTAGATACATTTCGTTGTATGGCGTATGGACTATTTGCTAGAACCAGGATTTATCATTAGCCCTTGACAGTCGATGGAAAGATGTTTAGTCGGTCATACAATTAACGATGGTTTCAAAGCAGGATTGGCGGTGATAGCCAGAGTCATGGATGATGATTGTTTTGCTTGTATCGTCTTGTGTAGATTACTTGACATCGAAAGAGATATCTCTTGGGAGGTGTCGATATCGATTAGGATGATCTACGCTTGATAACTGATTGCCATGAATGTATTGTTGTTTTCAAATGCTTGTATGTAAAGGCTATCACTATCGGATGTGGGGAAGACATCCTTGGGTTATTTTCTTGTATTTTGGTAGATTGGTTGGTTAATCTACCTATTCACATATACTTTAATGACGATGTTAGATAGTTGTTTTATCGCTCATTAAGACTGTTGTCTGACTCAAGGTTTTATGTTTCTTCTTATTACCTTGGGTTTCTCATCTATTCATGGACGGGCAAACTGAGTAGCATGTTACAGGTAGCAGACTTTAGTGAGACGAGGATGCAGAGCGATGATGAGCAGGAGACTTGCGTACTAGTTTCTCTATTATACATATTGGATGTTTCCGCTGTTATGATTGGTGTTTACTCTGAGTATTGTAGTGAGGCAAATTTGTACATACACTTATGTTGTAAGCCAAAGATGTATGGATATTCCTTCTAATTGTTATGAAAGTTCAAGTTTCTACTCAAATATGCTCCACTACTATAGCCTACTGTATATGTTCTAATATATTTTATCCTTGTGCGGTGAGTTATACGACAAGTTCCGTTTGTGTTATCTTACCTTGATGATCGTCCATGGCTGCCTGGCACACCATTCAGTGCTTCCTCTTGTTTAGTGCAAGGGTTATGGGAGGTCGTCACACCCGCAATACTCTGCAGTTTAAGAAGCCAAAGCCTAGAGTTCATCGGATGAACCAAGAGAATCCGCAAGTAATTGTTGGTTCCATAGTTTCCACGACCACAGCACAAACAAATGTCGTTACTTGTAGGATAACATTGAAAAACCGGTTTGTAAGGGAAAGCTTGAGCAGTACAAACGAGGTTCCCCCACATGAAATTTTCGAGTCGTCTTGCGCTCACTAAGAAACCAAGCAGGACTTCGCCTAGTAACTAGATCTCCCGGAATCATCCTTTTGACTCAGCAAGAATGGAGCAAAAATAAGCGGCTTAGACATCGACGCCGCACCTCACGAATCGTCTTGTTTGAATTGCACCTTGTATGAAAATAATTGTATTCATTTCTAAAGTGTTTCGCTTGCTTGTTGTAATTTTGACAAGTAGATTGAGTTGTCTTCTAACCAACCTAGTTTTAATCCTTGTACGAAGTATTAAAACATTAGCTCTAGCCTTCGAGGTCCATCCATGGATCGTTGAAGCATCGCTATTGCAAGTTCACTAAGTCCAACAGATTTAACACAACCTACCCACAACTGGCGCAATCTGGCGGCGATCTGTTAGCACCCCACAGCCGTTTGTTGGTACCATCCTGACTTCGCAATGCCTCAAGTTTAGCAATAAAAAGGGAGCCTTAAGAGCGAAGTCAGCCTTCTCGAACTACGCATGACTTGAATTTCTTAAGAGAGAAGTTTCGACCAAACCGAATCTAAGTTCAATGTCAGGCCACGATACATGAGTACAATTCCCAGAAAGTGTAAAAAGCGCTCGAGCACATAAAACGACAACTTTCGTGATGGAGTGGTCTCTGAGGTTGTCACCGGAGATATCGGTTTGCGACTCACTCCCACCTTTGTCTCTCTCGTTGGAGACGAAACGGGAACGAAAAGCAAACCCAATTGTCCAACGGATACCTCCTCTTCGTTGTATCATAGCTATCTGCCTCCACCTGAGTTCTGGCTACCTCCTAGTCAACTGGGCGCACATCGGGAAGCACTACCAGAGACACCATCATGGAAGCAGGCCCGGGGGATCCAGCCCTTCACCAGTTCCCGCAACTGTCTCTATCGACGCAGTAGTATCTGAGGTCGTCACTAGAGAAATTAGTCCGCGACTCACTCCACCTTTGTCTCCTTCGTTGAAAATGAAACGGGGAGAGAAGAAAACACTCATTCTCCAATCGTACCTCCCTTCGACTCCACCTGAGCTCCGTCGCCTTTCATTCACTCGGTGGTATGTCAGGAAGCGCAACCAGAGGCACTCACAAAGAGTAGGCCGCGGGGAACATCACCTCCATCAGGCCTGCATCTTCACCATAATCATCTCCTCCACAAACCACAGAGATATACTTTGGGGGCACACTAACCATGCAAAGAAGATGATCCAAAATCGAAGTCTCGACACCACGAAAGTCGCTTTCGATGTCCCTCGATGTTGAGACTTCCTACAAACCAACATTCAGGGACATGATGGTTGTCGTTAGTTTAATAACTAAAAGCATTGTCATTACCGATCGAAAATGCTATACTTGGAATGGATCGCGGTCATAACGTAGTTGGATTAAGCATCGAATCTTGAAACTGACGGCCCAACTATATATTCACATCTCATGTGCATATCCGAGTGGTCTGTTCAAACAAGTGCGATTCACGAGCATCAAACAAACTATCTGTGAACGTTCGACCTAATCCAAATCCTATCGCGTAAAGTCGCGTGACAACCCAAGATTGCGGACTCGAATTCATGATCAAGGAGAATAACTTAACTTCTAACTCCCGGGAAAACAAGAAAGATTCGATAAGTCCTCGGGAAATGATGTCAAAAATTCTTTTCTCCATACACATACTGCAAATTCTCGTGTTTTCCTAGTCTTTCTTTGAATTCCCAAAGCCTTGAGACTCCTCCAATAAACTCAAGTCTAAGTGTAACGCCAATTTAACTTACATGAGTACAGTACTGGAAAATAGAAAGAGTTCTTGAACACTTATAACGATATATGATGAAAAAAATAGACTTTTATTCACATGTCAAAATACATCATTTTACCAATGACACATTGTTTATCAAAACCACATCGTGTCTCCAAAAACAGAGGGTCATACTCGCACATTCTATCGGCCTATAAAAAATATATTTATCTACAACAATCATTTGTACGAGCCACCATTCTTTCCTCTCTTTTTCTCAGATTTAGTCTCGGGTGGCTTATTTTTCTTTTTTTCTTCCTCTTCGACTCCCCATCTCTGGATTTCTTCTCCTTCGGTGAAGTTGAGGAGGGGAGAAGTCTAAACTTGTATCCACCTCCCAATGATGTCTGGAGGACCTGCTTTTGATCTTCTTCACTCGGGATATCTGTGGTGTCAGCCTTCAATGGAACAGGGACAACTTCGACGATGGCCCCTGAAGTCTCGAGCTTCTAGTCCTCTTTTTGAGCTTTCTGGGCCTTCCTCTCGGCTTTCTTCATCGCCCACTGCCTCCCCTTAAGTTTTGTTTCCTCCTACGCCTTCATCCTCTTTATTTCCTCCCCAGGTCTCTTCTAAAATGCCTCTACTCCGCTTTCTTTTGAGCCTCATCTTCTACCTGTTCCTTGGCCTCCTTCTGCCCCTTTGGCTGGGACTCCTTTTGTGCCTTTGTCTGGTTCTCCTCCTCAGATTTCTCCCCCACCTCTTCCTAAGTTTTAAGCCTGAACTCCTCATCCACTTTTTTCTTCGTCTCAAGCTCTTCAGACTTCATTAGTAGTTGGGCTTTCTGTGTTTTGACTAGTTCATGCATTGTTTTCCTATCTTCCTCGATCTTCCCTGTCACTTGGTTGCCCGCATCCTTCCCATTATTGTCCTCCTAGAAGAACTTAGAGTGGTTTTTTTATCCTATTTCAAGGTCAGATCCCTCTAGGAGCCCATGATCTACCTCTTGTAGGCATCCGGATCCGTCCCTGTCGCGGCAGTTGTCGCCGTTTCAATCCCAGCCATCGTCACCTTCTTAGAAGTACATGCACATGGGAAATAAACATATCATATTACTTCTACTTTGTACTATCATCTTCTCGAGCATCATCGAGTAAGTGGATATACCTTCTGGCATCTGCAGTGTGTCACCCGCTGACGTTAACCCATCGGCGATTGATGGAAGGATACTTTTAGCTGGTGCAGAAGGGGCACCAGCAGAAGCGTTTAAATGGATTGCTGCTATTGGAAAATGACCCTTATGAGCAACTGTAATGCTCTCAATATTGATCGTTTTTCATAATCGGCAATAAGTCTTTCCGCCTCCTCCATCTTGGCGTCTTCCTTAAGAAGTTTTCTCCCTTCCGCCAACACCTGACGCTCATCCTCTGTCAGATATTAGTCCATCAACATTGCCTCATCCACCAAGTCCACTTCCCGAACAACAGCCTCATCTTCCACTAGCTTTTCCCAAGTCAAGGCTAGGTTTCGAGCATAGTCACATACCCATGAGATCCCACAATGTCGAAGTATTTCGACATACAAACCCCACCGTCGACTCCTTGTCCCTCTATCTTCTTCTCGAGCCTCCCTGACTTTTCTTCTGAGCTCTTCTAGCTTAGCTTCATGTTCATCTCTGACTCCATCCATGCGGCTGAGCACTTCTTTGTTTGAAGCTTTTGTTGCCTCCTTCTCTTACTTGGCCTATTCGAGCTCGGTATGATGTATCACAAGTGCTCTCTGATTGACATAGAAATGTGTTTATTTTATGCTCTTATATCTTATCTTTTGTATATAAATAAATATTACTTAGGTATTGTTTTTTCACTTTTACAGATATTCCAACCCAGCCCGCATGCAACCGGAAAAGTAGAGAAATAGAGATCAAATTGCTATATATTTACATTTTGAAGAATTATAGATGAAGATCTCACATCTAGTTGTTGTTGGACAAGAAAATAATTGATAAAAGGCCATGCACATCTCAAATTAAAAGAGGCTTGCAAGAGAAAAGGAGAAAAGGCCTAGAACTTGTTCCAAATGACAAAAGGCCTAAAACTTACTTGAAGTAGCTAGGCCCATTTGTAATTAGGGTTAGGGTTTGCTTATCTCCTATAAATACCCTTGTAATATAATTGTAGCCACCATCCTATTTTTCTATCTTAACCTCCATTAATAAAAGTTCTTCTTTTATTTTCTAGCATTTTTTCTTTTTCTTAGCAATTGGTGTTATCTTCATAATTAGTTTTGGTAGAACACCAACTGTATTTTACAATTTTTTTTAATTAGCAATTAGTCGTTTGATTAGTTTCAACGACAATCCTAATTTTACTTCCTGTTTGTTATTTTAATTTTCTGCAACTTCAATTTCTGTTCTTTTTACTGCTTCCTTAGGTCAATTGGATTGAATACAGATTTGATTAGATTCAGATCTGTACTCAATTCAATAATAGTTTTATTGTTTTTCAAAATCAATCCCCAAGCTTCGTCTAACTCGCCCAAGAAATTATTTAAATAATTTGATTTAATTTGCCTCCCTGTGTTCGACTTGTATGCTACACACCTGTGCGCTTGCAGTATTTATTTAAAATTCGTGCTTTTCTATTCCTTAGAAAGCGACGATCACTCTCCTGAGCTCCTTGTTCTCCTTCATCAAGCACTAGGTCTCTTCATTCTCCTTTAGAAGCCTTTCATTCTCCTCAACAACGACTGGTTGTCCGTTTTTAGCTGGTGCACTATCTTATTCTCCTTCGGCATCCTGCGGTTCTTCTCGGACATGGCCTTATTATCCTTTCTAAGGTAGTGGCTCTGTCTGACGCAGGGGCTAACACATCTTTGTAATATTTGTTAGCCGCTACCATCGCCGCCTTCATGTCCGCCAACTCCTTCTTCAATGCATTTGTTTCAGCAACAAAGAGTTAGCACATAAAAGTGTTACTCAAATACGTAGAAATAGAAATAACTCAGGATCATTTCTTACCTATCTCCTTATCTCGAGTCGTGAGACCCTTTCGCTCAAGTTTAAGTCTGATCTGCAAACTTTGAATTTTTGTGTTCTTCTTGAAGATCAATTCCGAGAGTCTCTTCGCCTATTTGTACATCTCCCGATATTGATAATAGACGGCATATACCCGCTTCAAGACATCTTCGATGTCGCGGTGTGGGATCAGATTAATATCTGGCAACCACTCCAACTTTTCAAAGTAAAAACCGAGAAATGACTTCCTCAATATCGTCTTCCTTTCCGCGGGACTCAAACCTGGGATCGTTGACATGTTGGGTAGTATAGGACTTCGGCTCCTCACATACCTTCCTCTGATTCCTATCCCTCCATCACCAGGCTAACCCCGGTCTATGGCACCGATGCGGGTGTTGGTACATGAAGTGGTGGGACAGTTGTAGCTTGCTGCCTCGTGCTAAAAATTTCAGATCCTCTCCTTGCATCAGCCAGCTTAGTGCTTGCTGGCAGAGGTTCAAAAGGAGGAGTACTCTCGATGGTGACGGACATGTTCAAACTCATGGGATTCCTTCTTTGTGTGAAGTTGATTACTTTTGAAGAAATCTCCAATGACACCTCTTTGATCGTCGAGAATGCCTCCGATCACGATCTGTGTCACCTTCACGAGACATAGCACTTGCATAAAACAAACTTTGAGTCAAAACTAAACATCCAATGTGCGCGAGTCAGGTGCTGTGTCTTGTAGTGCTTGTGAGTGTGTGTATCCTATGTGCTCCCCCCCCCCCCCCGGACCCGTTCTTAGTTTGCTTGAAGGGGTAATTTCCCCAAGGCTCAGCAATAAGCTTTCAACATCAACTCTGCCTAACCTAAATGAAGAAATCACTATTGGAACTGTATCTATTCCTCTAAATTAATGTTCAACCTCCATCGACATGACGATCGCAGAGTTCATAGCTTGAGAACTTGGTTCAAAAGCCTCTCCCGGCATCGTCTCCTCGGTTGGGGAAGAAATGGGAGTGGGTTGTGAACCATGCCCTCCGGCAGGCTCATCTCATCGTTGCTGTCATCACCTACGTCCCTTTGAGCCTCTGCAACCTTCTTCTCAACCGGGGCCACGTCAAAAAGCCCGATAGGGGGGACTTCTTCTTATGGACATGGAGATATTATTCTCCTTTAGCTTCCGCCACTTCCTCATCGTCGTCTTTGCGAATCGTTGAACAACCTTCAAGAAGAAAGTCCAACAGATGAAAAAAAGCAGTCTAATAGTAGAGTCTCAGGATCACGACACACGCTTGGGACATCCGTCAAAGCTATGGCTCGCTCAAGATATTCACCGCTCTTCGGAATAGGCAGAATACTTGCCACTTGAAACTTCAAGTTAGTTTCGAGCTTACGAATCAATTAATTTAGGATATAACGTGAGTTTAAAAGTACTTACAGTCTGCAAGCCACGTCCTCGCAAATCCTGGTAGGCATTGAACGTAAAACCAATTATGATTAAAGTAATTGAGTTTTTTCCATGCTCCTAGGATAAAATGGTTGTTGGGTTGCCCCACTAAATAAGCGAGGGAAGGCGACACAATGTTTCTTTTCTTACCAGAACAGAGATATATGATGTCTTCCCCCGGCGGTTCCATACCCAACCATTCCACATATAGGATGTAAGTGCCAAGTAAGAAGGCATATGCGCTTGGATGAAGCTACGTCGCTAATCAAGGGAAATATAGAATATCTCGGGTAAATGAACAAGCAGGGGAACACATTCGATAGAACACATATGCCTATTCGTAGCAGTACACCCTTCTGGGGGAGCGTGTGCCATATCTACCCTTCTAGGAACTAGAACATCGCCCCCGAGGTACTCTATATTTCACGAAGATTCGCCACAATGCAGCTTCATTTATTCGCGAGACAAACAAATAAGGGAAATTCTCAAGAATCGCAGTATCTCCCATCTCGTCTAACGCTACAAAAACCCAAACAATTCAATTTAACTTCAAAACTCTACAAACTAAAGTTTACGCTATCTTCTGTGGAAATAATAATTAAATTTCCATCGTCACCTCTCGTTTTCAAACTACTATCATCCCTTAGATAATAACAAAGTTGTTCAAGTTGGGGTATTTTATTTATCTCTCAGACCTTGACTCCACAGCTTTCTTATCTTCATGATAAATAGAAGTTTGACGCAAAACCTGATATATAATATCTGCCACAATAAGTTCCGTTTACTATTTAGTATAAGTAGGGTTTTCAAAATCCTTTCTTTCATTTGAAAATCTCCTTCCAAATATACTATTTCTTTAATTCAATTATTAAGTAAACTCTCATTTAAAACCATCGTATTAGCTCTAAATCTTATTTATAAACCTTGTTTATAAAACATTGATTTATTATAAACCCCTTTATAAACATTCATTTAAAAAAATTACTATAAAACTTGATTTCCATTTTCTTTATAAAACTTCAAAACTTAAAAACACATGTTTGATTATAAATCAAATCCTTTGATAACTTATCTTGAAACAAAATTAAATCATTTATAATTCTTTTTTTAATATCCAACCTTCTTACAAATTTCCCTTATAAGGTCGAAGATCACATATAAGTTGTTCAATAAAGTTATTTATTAAACTTGTTCAAAATAGCTGAAGACACCTAGTGAACTCACGTAATTGCAAAACTAGGTTTTATAACTTCTTAAAACTTATTTATAAAACTTGGTTAAGTTTTACCACTCAAAAGATCCAATTATAAAGCTTATTTACAAAACAAGTATTTTGCTACATATATCTTTTTACAATCTCTTTACAAAATCTAACTATGAATATCGATTTATTTTAAAAACTTTTATTTTGTATAATATAAAATTTACTTCAAAATCAAATTTTTGTTAAACTTCAACTTAATCAATTCAACTTACAGTGAAACTGTGCGGTTAAAGCGCTTAGCGGTTGCCTAGCGATGGAAATGCAAAATGGTGTAATGGCGATAAAGCACGAAATAACGACGATATAGCGGAGGTGTTAAATTATACATTATATCTAAAAATAAGTACTTCAAAATCAATTAATTATCATTTGTGTAGAAGAAACTAATATCTATTAATCTTATATAACAAAATTAAAGAATATCATGGTTACACACATTAGAATTGATGGTTATAATCGAGTTTTACAATATATTAGACACTTATATGTTAAAATTATCCCTTTACACTTACTTTATTGATTTGTTTTATAAGAAAACTAGTCAAACCAACCTTTATATATTAATATTGCTAAAGCAAGAGTAAAACGAACTAATTTAGCGGATGCAGCGGAAAATAGAGAATATTAAAGTGAATCTACTGTTCATCAGCGCTAAGTAGAAATAACATAGTGGTTGAAGCGCACTAGATGATATAGCGGGAATTTTGCGGGATTTTAACAGAGCTTTAAATACATAGCAGCGAACTAACATCTTTAAGAAAGTTAAACTCAGGTCATATGCTGGCAGCCACTTAACCAATATTGTTTACTGATTAATAACACATTAGTGTTGAATCTAATGCAACAATCATAATCAAAATCAGGCTTCTTTTTAATGTTATTTATATTAGATAGTTCATATATGAATAATATGGAAGCAAGTAACGTACATAACATTAAAGAATCATGTTGGATCCCTCCAATTTGTCCCCTCTGCATCACAACTTATATATCAGTTCATATATGCGTATAAATTAGATAGTCTAATTTAATTCATTTAGGTTGAATCTTCCTCTTAAAAGCAGATAGTGTCAGTGGTCATTCGCTCACAGACGAGAATATACAACCATAACCAATTAACTAAACAATAAATCATCCAATCACATAATAAAAATAGGAAAATGATAGTAAATACCATCCTATATAACAATAATACTCCAAAAAATGTGAGAGTTAGCTCACCATTCATTTCAATCGATGTTTTCTTATCGTTTTATCTAATTTCAAGCAGGCATTTGAATTTAGACAGAATTCCAAATAGCTCCAAATTATTTCAATCCAACTCGTACATGTAGATTACGCGACTACGATCTCAATGCATCTTGTTTTGTGCTATTCCAACCTCATATAAAATATTTATAACATTTACAACTTTAACATGAATCAAAACGTCATTAACTAATTAATTACTAAATTAATTAACTTTAATTACACTTAACTTCATCTTCCCCTTTCTAATTTCATGGAACCCGCCCATTCCCTAAAATATAAAACCACCGTACACATTCTCCACCAACACCATACGTAACCCCACGAAATCGAAAACTGAATCCACAACTGCATCGCCCGCCTCAAACTTGACCTGTTTATCCCCTCCACTTCCTCTTCAGCATCGTCGATCGAAATCCGACCCCATCCTTAAATCAGAAATTGTAAAGTCATGCTTTGCCTTTGTATACCATAGTTGCTCGAACCATCACCTTCTGAGCCGCCTTCTCATCAGAATCATCACAATTACCTCGCCTAAGTCCAACCTAACCACATCGACCATAACCCGTGCCCTTTCCTTGACAGTAAAATGTTGACTACCCCAAAACATGATCGCTCCCCACCAAAGCATATCAGTGCGAAGCGCACGATCACATGATCTTAATGGATCCAACCTTGCATGCTATCATAGAGTATTTACTTCGATCTACTTAATTGAAACTTTGATGAAGTAGGCAGCTTGCACAAGAGCAGATAGAAATGAGGGAAGAGTAGTTTAGATTTTAGAAGTAAATGATTATTTATATGCAAGTTTTTATTATATTCGTATGTTTTTACATTGAATATTTCATGCTCGCACACCACATGCATCATTACGAAATTTGAAATCCTACAATACTTAACCATTTCGGATCCGACGAAATTTGTTTCGTTGAAATCCGAGATCGTTTGGAAAACGGCTTTTTCTCATGTATTAACGAAAATCGATTAATAACAATTCAACTTCAAAACACACAAATTCATTAATAATAAATAATTATTATCATTTTTAATTCAAATACAATTTTATTTTAGATTAAAATCGAATTATTTTTATATTGAACTAAAGTTTTTTAATTTCAAGTTAATTAGATATTCAAATTCCCAACTAAATTTAATCCAAGTCATTAAATCTTAAAAATAATAGCTTAAATATTTAAATTAACTAAATATTTCCATATTTAAAAAATTCGGGTTGTTAGATATATATTCAATCGGCTGAAAATAGTGTTTTTTACACTATTTAATTTTTTCTTTAGTTCAGTCAACTAACCATAATATTTCAATCGACTAAATTACTTCTAACAACTATATTTTCAAAGTTTTTCAAGACTTCTCTTCTTTCACGAAAAGAAATCTCATTGATAAAGAGTTGTAGCCATTTCCTTTCATCCTAACTATTTATAAAGATCTGCAACACTTCAATATCTATAAATATAAATAAATCAAAGAATCAAATCACCAATTCTATCTACTATTTTTTATTCTTGAATTTTTTAAATTTATTTTACTTGCTTTCGTATTTAAGCAATTTGGGCTTTCAAATCTTCATTCAAAAAGCAATCTTCATCTTTTTTATCTTCACACACATTCATATAAACATATCTTAGTCGAGGAAAAGATTATAGGAAGAGTGTACAACAAGAGACAATTTTGTATTGTATCTAGAACACAAGAGTCAAAGACAAAATCATTCTACCGTTGTATAGGTGAGCCTTAGCCTGTTTAAATACAGTGGATAAGCTTGTGGCCCTTCAAATCAAGTGGGTGAGCTAAGAGCCCGTTCAAATCTAGTAGGAGTTGAAAAACTTTTCCTTTGGATGAAGAGAGGGCGTTCATAGTTAAATCCAGAAGGTAGTCTAAGGCTAGAAATAGGATAGTGTCTAAACCATTATAAAAATCTTTGGTGTGGTATTTTTATTACTTGCTTCTACGTTATTACTATCAACTAAATACTATATATATATTTTCAACATTTTCTTTACCGTTTTCATCTAAGCTTCAAAACATATTTGTTGCCCATATTACATGATCCGTAGGAACTATCAAGGTTGGATAAATTTTCAGGTTAGACTAGATTCGGTTTAATTTGAAGCTTTAGAAGAGGAGCTAAAGTGCTAAGGCGTATTCTCGTATATTTCTACATTTTTCCAATACCGTGTATGTTTGTTCAATTCTTTAATATTTGAAAGGGTGGATTGCTATAACTATCTAGACTGATTCGTACATTATTCTCTGATATTTGTATTAAATTTACAACCATTGTTAGTGTAAAGATTACTGTTATATTATAGATTTTCATTCTGTTGTGGGATTATGTTCAGTATCTTCTTTCTTTTACCCCAACAATTTGTCTTTCCAACACATAATTGTTTGGCACATGAATACCATAAATATGTTTGTGTTGATTTTTAAGGGTCGAAAAGGCGGGTCGTGACAGGTGGTACGGATAGTAAATCTCATGCACTATATGTTCCCTTCTCTTAGACGTATGAGCTCAAAGGTTGTATATTAGTGGAAATACATTTCGTTAGTTAGACTTGACAACATGGCACTCAAAGTAAAGAATGTGCTTAAAGAAAAAGGTAACTAGAGACTTTAAGCAGCACTACCCAGAGATGGCAGGAAAAGGGCACGTTATGAGACTATTGTTAGAGTATATGCTAAGAAATAAATGTTAGAGAATATACTAAGAAATAAATATTAGAGAATATGTTAAGAAATATGCTAAAGAATATGCTAGAGAATAAGGAATATTCTAGAGAATAAATAACCCTATAAATATTGGATTCAACATTTTATTCTTCAATCAATCAATCAATAAAAGCAATCTCTATTATTTTCTTCTTTTTATCTTTTATTTTCTACTATATTTCATGTGATGAATAAAGTTATCATGGTATCAGAGCAGGTTGTTGTCATGGATCTGTTATTTGTGTTTAGATAAAGTTATCATTTTTTCTTTTTACCATATTTTGTTGTTTCTTCTTGGTTAGTTTTGAGATCTGATATTTGTTGGTGGTGATTATAATAGATGATTGTTGTTGGTGATTTAGAGATCTTTTATTTGTTGTTGTTGATTGTAATAGACGAGTGTTGTTGGTGATTTTGAGATCTGTTATTGGTGATTTTTAGATCTGCTATTTTGATAATTCTTGAATCTATTTATGGAAATATCAACATCAAATCCCAATAAAGCACTTTTAGAAGTTTCTCGCCTTACAACCTCAAGCCATGTCTGCCACTTCCTCTATAGGTCAGTTGCCTCAAAAATCTTCAGCTCGATTGCCTCAAAAAACTTCAGGTATGTCATCTACTTTATGGATCTTATATTCCAATGCTTCACATCATATGACACCAAATCCTTCATCTTTTGTTTCTTTGACCGTTTCATCTTCTATTAATGTTATGACCGCCAATGGCACTCCTATGCCTTCAGAAGGTATTGGATTTGTACTAAATTCTAAATTTTCACTTCCAAACATTTACCATGTTCCAAATCTCACATTAAATGTTGCATCTGTTGGTTAATTATGTGATACTGGTAATATAGTCACTTTCACATCTTCTTCACGTTTTGTGCAGGATTTGCAGTCACAGAAGCTGATTGGGATAGGCCATAGAAAAGGGGTTTTATATTTTGAATGAGTTGAAAGCATCTGATACTACTTCTGCTACTAGTGTTGATTTATCTTCTTTTCGTTTAGGCCCTTCTTCTTCTACTACTGCTGCTACTAATGTTGATTTATCTTCTTTTTGTTTAGGTCCTTCTTCTTCTAGTTTTTATTTATGGCATTCATGCCTTGGCCATGTTTCTTCGCCTCATTTAAGATTTTTAGCATTCACAAGGGAATTAGGAAATTTGAAAATTCATGATATTTCTTATTGTAGCAGTTGCAAACTTGCTAAGTTTTCTACATTACCTTTTAATAAAAGTACTTATGTTTCTTATGCTCCTTTTGATTTAATTCATTCTGCTGTATGTGTTCCATCCCCTATTTCCAAAAAAGGAGGGTCTCGTTATTATGTTTCTTTTATTGATGATCATAAACGTTATTGTTGGATATATTTAATGAAACATCATTCAAAATTTTTTGAAATTTATACTGCTTTTCGAGCTCTTGTTAAAACTCAACACTCAACTGTCATTAAACGTTTTAGATGTGATTTCGGTGGGGAATACACATCTAAGAAATTTCGAGAACTACTTACCTTAGATGGAACTATTTACTAAACTTCATGCACAAACACTCCTCAACAAAATGGTATTGCAAAAAGAAAACATAGACACGTTATTGAAACTGCTAGATCTGTGTTATTATCCTCTTTTGTTCCTAATGATTTTTGGGGGGAGGTTGTTCATACAGCCGTGATTGCAATTAATACAATTCCATCTTCTCATATTTCGGGTATTTCTCCTTTTGAAAAACTATATAGTTTTACTCCTGGTTATTCATTCTTCAAAGTTTTTGGATGCACTTGCTTTGTTCTTCGTCCTCATACTGAACGCAATAAATTGTCGTCTCGTTCAACTTTGTGTGTCTTTTTAAGATATGGTGCTGGACAAAATGGATATAGATGTTTTGATCCAATTACTAACAAACTTTATCTCTCCTGTCATGTTGTGTTTGTTGAACACATCCCTTTCTTATTTGTTCCAACTAAGGCTCATGACATAACTAGATCTGATTTTCTTCATATCGATCCTTTTTCATAAGATATTGATGCTAGTAGTATTACAGATAATGACATGCTTTCAGAAAATGATAACGATGAAGCTCCTCTCTTCTCTCATGCCTCCTCAAGCAACTTCTGAGTCTTCCACCATCACCACCACCACCTTTACGTCATTCCACATGTAATCGTAAGTCCACAAAATTACCAGATTTTGCATATTCTTGTTATTCTTCATCTTTTGCCTCCTTTTTGTCTTTGATCCATAGTTTTTCTGAACCTTCTTCATATAAAGAGGCAATTTTTGATCCTCATTGGCAAGAGGCAATGGATGAGGAACATTCCGCTTTGCATAAGACAAATACTTGGGATTTGGTTTCTCTACCTTCTGGTAAGAGGGCTGTTGGTTGTCGTTGGGTATATAAGGTTAAAACTAATTCTGATGGATCTATTAAGAGATACAAAGCTAGATTGGTCGCAAAAGGGTATTCTCAAAAGTATGGCATGGATTATGAGGAAACATTTGCTCCTGTTGCTAAGATGACAACTGTTCGCACTTTGATTGTTGTAGCTTCAGTTCTTCAATGGTCTGCCTCTCAACTTGATGTTAAGAATGCTTTCTTGAAAGGAGATCTTCAAGAAAAAGTTTATATGGAACCTTCTCCTAGTATTCCACATGATTCTGGATATACTTGTAGACTAAAGACAGCATTGTATGGTCTAAAACGAGCTCATCGAGCTTGATTTGAGAAATTTTCAGTTGTCATATCTTCTCTTGGTTTTATCTCTAGTCATCATGATTCTGCTCTCTTTGTTAAATGCACTAATGCTGGACGTATAATATTATCGTTATATGTTGATGATATGATTATTACTGGTGATGATGTACATGGAATTTCTGTATTAAAGACAAAGTTAGCTAGACGATTTGAAATGAAATATTTGGGTTCATTAAGATATTTCTTGGGTATTGAGGTAGCACATTCACCCAAAGGATATCTTCTTTCTCAGTCAAAATATATCATAGATATTCTTGATCGAGCTAGACTCACAGATAATAACACTACTGATACCCCCATTGAGATTAACGCGGAGCCTTCTGCTTTTGATGGAAGTCCTTTATCAGATCCTACTTTGTATCGTACTATTGTTGGAAGTTTGATGTAACTTACTATCATGCATCCAGATATTTCACATGTTGTTCATATTGTTAGTCAGTTTGTAGTTTGTCCTACTACAGTTCATTGGGCCGCTGTTCTTCGCATATTGAGATATCTTATAGGTACTATTTTCCATAGTCTAATACTTTCTTCTACTTCCTCCTTGGAGTTACGTGCATATTCTGATGCTGATTATGGTAGTAATCCAACTGATCCTAAATCAGTTACTGGTTATTGTATATTTTTGGGAGATTCTCTTATATCTTGGAAAAGTAGAAAACAATATATTGTTTCTCATTCTTCAACTGGAGCAGAATATTGAGCTATGGCATCTATTACTAAAGAGATTGTTTGGCTACGTTGGTTACTTGAGGATATGGGAGTATCTTTTTCTCAGCCAACTCCTATGTATTATGATAATAAAAGTGCAATTCAAATAGCTCGTAATGCAGTATTTCATGAACGGGCCAAACATATTGAGATTTATTATCATCTTACTCGGCATCATCTTGAGAAGCGCACCATCACCTTACCTTTTATACCATCTTCTTTGCAGATTGCAGATTTCTTTACTGAGTCACATTCAGTTTTTTGTTTTCGTTTTCTAGTTAGCAAACTCTCGATGCTCATAGCAGCTGCATCATCAGTTTGAGGGGAGGATGTTAGAGAATATGCTAAGAAATAAATGTTAGAGAATATGCTAAGAAATAATTGTTAGATAATATGCTAAGAAATATGCCACAGAATATGCTAGAGAATATGGAATATTTTAGAGAATAAATAACCCTATAAATATAGGGCTCAACATTGTATTTTTCAACCAACAATCAATAAAAGCAATCTCCATTATTTTCTTCTTCTTATTTTTTATTTTCTATTCTATTTCATGTGATGAATATAGTTATTAGCTATACGGGTATAGCGCCCATTAAAAGACGATCATCATAGATTACTCTTTATATGACAAACAAGTGAAAAATGCATGAGATCCCGCATATGTCAGTTACGACTGGGATGATAACATATTTGGTCAGTGCACCACCTATGAATCTGTGTATTTAGGCCTGTCTTGCTAGAATACCTACAGAGCAGTGGCTCTTGGTGCATTTCTCTAAAGTTGCATCGTACGAAATGGTAGTTACTTTCCTTTCCATCATATGAAGACTCATTTTCCTTAAAATCTTGTGGTGTTGATTGTGTTGTATAACCTATGTGGAATTTAGTAATGTTAACAATTTCGCATAGTTGATTTGATTTGATTTGGTTTACATTTGTGAGGACGGGTTTTATAATTGTCGATGCTGACATTCACGCTCTGGTAATATAATTAAATTTTCCTATGTAATGATTTTATATGATAAAAAATATATATTTTTCCCATTGCAAAATTTTGTTCTTTCTACTTCTTTCTATTTTCTGTCTTGCCATAAATGATTTGATTTTCCAGCACTTCGTTTTGCGATATGCGAATACCATGAATGTATTAGTGTTGTTTTGCGAGGGTTGAGAAAACATGTCATTTCAGTGATTGTTCTACGATTTGTACCTTTTGATGTCTTGGTGACTAGTTTTGGTGCTAGCAGAGTGCCTCTACTAATTTTTACATCTTACATAATTGAGTTAAGTCGGAAGTAAAATTAAAATAACTGGCTAGAGACATAACGATCGAACCTTTTGATTTGAAGAGTTTTCTTAATATGAAGGGTGTAAAAAGTTTTAGACTTAATTTTCTGAACTTAGTCATTTACATCTAGGGCTGGACATTTTAACCATATTATCACTTACCAACCATTACGAACCCTACCAATCAAAATGGTACCAAAAAAACCGATAACCTATTATTTGGCAAGGTTTATCGAACCGCATAAAATTATATGATACGATAATGATAATTAACTACTAACCATAGTAATTACCATATCTACCACATATCTTCACACACATAAACATACATACATTTATGTGTGTGTCTATATATCATATTTCCATTGTATAACATAAAATGTAATGATTTGATAGAAAATCTATCAAAATACTGTTATTTTATCAAATTAAATGCAATGCTTATCATGTATTTTTTTAAAATAATAAGATTTGTACAATATTTCAGCTTTTTGCACTAAGTACTTGTATTTCGGACCATGCAAAATAAAATTGATAAATAATACCATAACAAAAATTAGTAACTTTTATTATTTACTCTTTCAGCAATAATTAATATTGTAATCAAGTAAATATCATAATTTCAAAAGGTAAAAGAATAATTACCGATTTGTACTAATTATTACCAACCAAAACCGAATTATTGGTTTATTAAATACTTTGGTTTATAACAGTACGATATTTCTGTTACCATATAAAATCGGTATGGTAGCAGTTTTAAATTTAAGTTTCGGTACCGAACCGAATCCATACCAAATCCAGCCTCTCATTAAAAAAAATTCTGCTAACATATACATCTTTATTATTTAATCTTCAACCTCCAATTTTAACCTCAATTCAATTTGTCAGCAAACACAGCTTGAAAACATGTGAATTGGTTAGCATGCGAATTGCAAATTATGGCCATTGATTTGTTTTTGGGAAATTTGCACTATCAAATAATGAACGCATTGTCCATCACTTATTTTCGAAGTTGTATTGTCTGTCGGCAAATGTAAATGGTTGTTGCCTGTGAGTTTTGTAGTGTTGTAAACATCCCGAAACAACAAAATGTAGGACAAAACATACCTTCTGACCTTTACACACTCACAAAAAGTGTTTTCATGACCCAATTCAACCATGGTTCGATCTCGAATAACTCCCAACCATGAATCATTATGGTCCATCAATTTTAAACTGTACAATTATAATTTTTTTTCCGTAGTGTCTCTTCGTACAATTATAAAAACTAAGGTAGCATTCGGCAAACCAAAACGGACTGTTTGCCCAACAACTCAAAATTGGGCTATTGGACATCGTACAGTCCAATTTTGAGATTTCTATATAAATATATATTTTTAATTTAATAAATTTAAGTTTTTATTAATTTCAAAAATTAATAACTTGTGCAGATAAAATCCGTTTCAAACGCAATTTTTTTATCGTATCGAAGTGCTTTACATAATAGAGTTGGTTTGAACTAGAGTAATTTATAATTTTTTAATTAATTTATTTATTTACTTGTGTAAATTATTAATACATATTATTTATTAATAATTAATTAATTAAACATAAATCAATTAAATTAAAAAATAAAAGTAAAATGATCCGTTTAAAATAGAAAATGCAAACTCTTAGAATTTTCTTTTAAAACGTAGCATTTCCATGGAACATCGACAAAGTCTGATGTTAACAGTAAACATATATTTACATGCATTCTAAACATAACTCAAAACTGATTTATCTCAGAAGCATTTCGTTATCAAAACTTCAAGGATTTTAACCAAGTATTAGAGCACACGTCAAACATAACTCTCACTACTAATTTTCCCAACCAATATAAAAACATACAGCTAATTGAAAGGGAACATGAACATGAATTGCGACATTAATTTCAACTGTCGACAGCAGTTTAACGTACCAAGCATTTAAAGATACGAGTAAAGGAAAAACCAACCCACTGGCAACAATTAAAAACTCTGAAACTTCAAATTTCTACTAAAAAGGAACGCAATACAAATACATTTATACCATGTACCAAAACATTATAACAATTTTAGAAACATGTTATAAACATTATACAAAGACAAAAGGACGTCCAGACGCCCTTTCCACCTATTTCATCGCTACTCCCAGAACAAGAAGCAAATATACCTCAAAAAAGCCCATGACGCTAAATAACCGGCCTACAGCTGCTGATCAATGGTCGCCTCGTTATCAGCCTGAACTGCGTTGATCAGAACAACCACAGGCACCGGAACCACCACTGCAGGCACACATTCAGACTTGTGCACCTTCTTCCAGTGCATGGCCTGACAAGCCCTACTACAGTAATTCGCCTTCCCACACACCGAGCACCTTCTGAACTCATGCTTCCTGGTCTCCAACCTCCCGCACTCCCCATGCGAGCACAGCCTCAGGTCAGGCCCGGTCTCCCTCGACCCAAACCACTCCACCAGGAACCGGTTTGCTGGGTGCACGTCCGGATCTGCATCCGACTCGGAATCCGTTTGTGCGAGCTCGTGTGTGTTGGCTCGAACAAGGAAGCGGCGGCCTTCGAGCACGTTTTTGCGGACACCGTACCCGTCCTGAAGGCAATGCCCCAGCTCCCGCACAGCGTCTATGTGGTTTAGTGCTGCGGA
This sequence comes from Allium sativum, assembly GCA_030737875.1. Taxonomy (NCBI): domain Eukaryota; kingdom Viridiplantae; phylum Streptophyta; class Magnoliopsida; order Asparagales; family Amaryllidaceae; genus Allium; species Allium sativum. The sequence goes on along the minus strand of CM060922.1, from coordinate 699,039,314 downwards.
CTGGGCCAGCAGGGCCACACCAGCCCGCAAGTCTTTGTCGTTTCTCTTGCCTCCACTGCCGTTGAATTTTATTATAGCCAGAGAGTAGAGTGCGTATGGGTGTGCTTTTATGGCGGCTTTTGCCATTAGGGAGAAGCCGCCTCTGTGGTTCCTTAGGCAGTAGAAGTTTATCTGTTCACATAACCTCAGCCCATTATATATCACAACCATTGCGTTCACCATGAATGTATGCTAAAATTATAACTTTGTGGTGAAAATGGAAATAAAAGTAGAAGACTGTACCATTCCTAGTATGTAAGATGCTTCGGAATTGCCAGCGACGGCACAACGCCTCAAGAATCTATGGGACTGATCATGCCAGTTACGAGGTCTGATTGCCAGTGCTTTTATGGATGTTTTGGACAAAACAAAAGGGTCTTGTCCTAGCTTATTTAACCTCTTGCATCTGAATTTTTCAAAAACAGAAAATTAGATGACAATGTTTTGCATTGTAGAGCTTGACGTTATTGTTTCAAAAACGAATGGAATTTCCTGCAAATGGAATATGAAGGGCAACATTTGTAGCAAAGTTAATCTGATTTTTCACGGAAGATACATAGCTTCATATTTTTCTTCCCCATTAGTGATGATTTGGGGGAAAATCGTACACTACCAACAATTTCAGTTCAATTTTACGACCAAGCAATTAAAAATATTTGAACACAATCCTTAAGAAATGTTCGAAGAAACTTAACATTCCAATCGACGTACCAGGAATATAAGATTATAACCATTATATGTCGATACGCAAAAAAAGAAAAAAGAAGAAAAAAAAAACTTACGTCATCAGAACGCCAATAGCGTCAGCAGCACTTGTAGCAGAAGCGGCAAGCTTGCACAGAATTGAAATAATGAGTTCATCGTGCAAACCCGTAAAAAGATCGTCGGCGGCTGCCGACGAAACCTTTCGTTTTCGACATGGGCTTTCGGATCCAGAGTAAAAAGATCCGCTTCTGGTCTGCATAGTGGTTTTAGCAGTTGTCGCCAAAGATCTAATAATGACTGAAAGGAAGAGAAAGAGACCAAGAGGATCCGGTAGAAGGAATCAGGCTATCTGAAGATGGAGTAATAGGATATGATATTTATACCTGATCCGAATAGGATTAAGATTAGGGCTTCCTTGGAATGACGATTCTGTCCCTCTTCGTTTCGGTCAAACTTTGTTGATGGAGTGCTTTCAAAGCTTTTATTAGGGTTTACCGTTCAGGTCTTGTACTGGAACAACTGTTCAAACCCAAAACAAGATTACCACATGCAACAACAGTAACGAACGGTTGCGATTAAAAATAATTAGTGATCATGTCATATGGGGCCTCAATTCTTCTATCCCCATTTATGCTGTCCGCATGTGCTCAATGGATGAGATTTACCCGATTTTCACTTTTTATAATTAAACCCTTCAGCTGTTATTGATTGGGCACACATGGAGACAACCAATTTGAAGACAGAACAATTGAGCCGGTTAAATGGTAAAAACATACGTGCTGGATAATTTATAGCTGGTGGCCAGCATAAAAAATAGTATACTGCTAAGGCATAGGACTGGTTGCTAAGGGCAATCAGTCTGTTGTCAGGTCGGTGGTTAACCATCGGCGGTTATCTATCGATCGACCCTCTTTCAACTGTCAACTGCCTATCAAATTCTTGTTTGATCAGCGGTTAACTGCCTAACGGAAAACATCAAGTCAACCTTTAATGAAAACCGCAATATCCTTGGCAGTACACAAAATATGACAACATGCTTTTTGATACCTTAAGTTATTTTGTTTTATATAATAAACAGCCAAGGAACATTTAAAGTAAATTGTTTAGTCAACATGACTAATATATAGTTTCCTCGATACGATTCACAGTTTTATTTTATTTCTTTTCCTCTTTTTTCAATGTATAATGTAGAAGAACCAATGAAGTAATAAACTCATTAGAATAATTAAGTTATGTCGTTTCTATAACTTCTTTCATATTTCATTAATAATCCCTTTCTCTTTCACAATGAAAATTGTCTTCTAAATCTAACAATGATCATCATCCATTGTCTAAAAACCAAAAATAAAAAGCCAAAAAGGCATAAACTGTTAAAAGTTCGTATAATATGAACCTTCAGATCTTGAATTACCTAATGTTATGAATTTAATGAAACTTAATTAAACATACCTTGGCATTTTGATGAAGAGAACTATGATTCAGTAGATTCTCTTTTTTATAATCTGAAGATATGCTTAAAAAATCCAGTTAATCATTTTGTAATGAAAAAAGATTAATATTTACAGGTAGAGAGATGAATGAATTTCCATATCTTTGCATATTCATGATTGTCCATCAAAATCAATATAAGAGAAATTAATTCCCTAATATATTGATTAGCATATTTAGTTGGAAAACCAATTTCCTTGTATTGACCACATAATGGGGAGGAGTTCAAATAGTTCATTTGATAATGAAAATTAATTCTCCTGTAACCCTTTGAATATATTAATTAGCATATTAATAGAAAATCAGATTTCCTAATATTGATTGCATAACGAGAAAGGAATTTGAATATATATATATATATATATATATATATATATTATAATTCCCACTAATCTTTAATGATTACTAATTGGTCCGACCGTAAAATACCCAAATTGCTCATAATTATCAAGGTCATTTAATTATTCTAATCTTTGGTCCGACCTTGAATTATTCCCACTAATATTTAATTATTCCAACTTTGTAATGCTATAAAATTGATTAAAAATATTATTTTATTGTAGTTTTTTAAATTATTTGAAACTACATACAAATGACAATATATTAAAAAAATTATATGTATTGTTACAAATTAGGAATAATTATTCTAATTAATCAAGCACATGCAAATATTAAATACATAAATAAATATTCAACAAAAAAGTCTAAAAGGTTTGATATAATTGATCAAAAATATTAATTTATTATAGTTTTTTAAATTATTTGAAACTACATACGAATGACAATATACTAAAAAAATTACATGTATTGTTACAAATTAGGAATAATTATTCTAACTAATCAAGCACATGCAAATATTAAATATATAAATAAATATTCAACAAAAAAGTCTAAAAAGTTTGATATAATTGATTAAAAATATCATTTTATTGTAGTTTTTTAAATTATTTGAAACTACATACGAATGACAATACATTAAAAAAAATTACATGTATTGTTACAAATTAGGAATGATTATTAAAAAAAATACATGTATTTTAACAAATTAGGAATAATTACATGTATTTGGTCCGACCAACAAATGTAATTAATAATTTTTTTTATTGCTCTTTACTTGATTTCTTATCACATATATAATTAATAATTTTGTCTATTCAAATATTTCTGAAAATGCTTTATTTACATAATATACGTAAACTATTATTTCCAAAATGGCGTAAACTACAATAAATATTTCTGAAAATATTATGTAAAAATAACATACATAATAACATTTTCAATAATATACGTGATATGACGAAATGCTTTTTAGTTCTTTTTACAAATGTATATTATACGTAAATTTACTAATCTTTTTAAGTTCTGGAAATAACATACATAATATACGTAAATTCACTAATCTTTTTTAGTTCTGGAAATAACATACATAATATACGTAAATTTACTAATCTTAAATTCACTAATCTTTTTTACAAATGTATATTATTTGTAAAAATAACATACATAATAACGTTTTCAGTAATATTTCTGGAAATGCTTTACATAATATGACGATAATAAAAATTTTTATTGCTCTTTACTTGATTTCTTATCACATGTATAATTAATAATTTTGTCTATTCAAATATTTCTGGAAATGCTTTATTTACATAATATACGTAAACTATTATTCCAAAATGGCATAAATTACAATAAATATTTCTGGAAATATTATGTAAAAATAACATACATAATAATGTTTTCAATAATATACGTGATATGACGAAATGCTTTTTAGTTCTTTTTACAAATGTATATTATACGTAAATTTACTAATATTTTTAAGTTCTAGAAATAACAAACATAATATATACATAAATTTACTAATCTTTTTTAGTTCTGGAAATAACATACATAATATACGTAAATTTACTAGTCACAAATTCACTAATCTTTTTTACAAATGTATATTATTTGTAAAAATAACATACATAATAACGTTTTCGGTAAAATTTCTGGAAATGCTTTACATAATATGACGAAAAACTTTATTAGTATATGGAAATGCTTTACATAATATACGTAAATTTAAGATTTCTTATTAAATAAGATGATGTTATTTAATACATAATATTTCTGGAAATGCTGATATGACGAAAAAATTTCTTATCCGTACATAATATTTCTGGAAATGCTTCACATAATATACGTAAATTTAAATATTTCTTACTAAATATGATGATGTTATTTAATACATAATATTTATGGAAACGCTAATTTCTTAACAATTTGTTATTTATACTACATGTTTAGCTTTCACATTCTTACCAATTATTTCAACGTTTCTTAACCATTTGCATATATTTGCTTATCATAGTAAAATATGCAAGTTTCATTCATTTGCGAGATTTTAATTAGAATCCATAAATTCTTTGAAAATAAAATATTTTTGAAATTTAAATATCTCCCTTTTTAAATACTAGAACATTTCTAATGCAGATGTTATAATTAGTTTCATAAAATTCGGATATAGCTACCTCTGTGTATTTAATTTTAATTGTTTAAATGTGTAAAATCTGTCAACATATACATATATGCGTATACCTACAATTATCTTCCTTGATTTTTTTCCTTTCTATTCAATGATTAGTACCAAATAAACTCTTGAATTTTGTAAAGTTATTAATATGTTTTAGTTAGTATAATTAGAATACAACTATTTTTTACCTTTTAGAAATTAAAATTTATTTTAAAATTTAATGTTGAAATTAATGCTTTTAAATTATTTAGAATTCTATAGTTTAGATAGAACTAAACATAAATGCAATCAACGGTTTTAAAGAAATAAAAAGAAAAAACATATGATATGTTTAGTATGAAATCTATTAAATAATGGTAAAGCAGAAAAATTTCCTGCTACCTCCTTGATTCTTTCTCCTTAATTCTCTCAATTATCTCTATTCTCCTTAATTCCCTCAAGATATTTGTATTAAATCAAAATATTACATAATTTATACTATACTATAGTTACCCAATTCAAAATAAATAGATATGAGATATTCCATGTCATACAAGAATTGAATCGTCGGTTTTTCTTTTTATTCCTTCGCTCTCCTTACCCCTGTTCTAACCCTAATTTCATCCAGCATTCCAAAGTCAAATTAAACTGGAAAATCGATCGTCGCCTTCTCTAATGTCTTCCACCAAATTGTAGTGGCGGCTCCAATTCCCTTTCGCATATCTATTTGAGGTGTCATATTGCATAGTTTGTTCTTTCGTATTTTTTTTCTTAGCTAACGATCATACTCCAAGTAAAAATCCTTTTTCTGCTGGTTTTGTTGATTAGATTTGTTATGCATAACTAAACTTGGTTCTTCCTAGATTTGCTTTGTTTATTTCAACAACGAGGGCGGTGGATTGGTACAGTTATCCAACCGGGGCCATTTGCAACAAAGATTGGTTGTTAACAAGTTAAACTCAACTTCGCACTGCTGCGATTTCAAAAAAAAAAAAAAAAAGATGGTGTGGATCTGGAACAGTCATACAAACACTGAAACAGTTTAAGACCTTCTTTGATTTTGCAAGTAAGTTCAATTTTTTTTTTTTTTTTGTTATTTTAGGTTTCTCTAAACATTTACAGCATACAAAATGCAATTTTTGTTTTTCAGTTAAGAAGAACCGCTCATCCAAATATTGATAAATTTAATTATTCCACAATATAATACATGGATTAGTTTTATTTTTTTAGATTGCATGTCTATATTTCAGAATTAATACTATGGATCTATTTTAGTCTTTCAGATAATATTGATAGCAAATGTCATTATTAGTGTACCCATTTTCAATCAACGTGATGACCCACTGTTGGTTATTTGTAAACTGTGATGGATGCAAGCAGTTACAGAATTAAAACATAAATATTGTTTTGTGATTTTTATTGACTTTTTTGTATACTATTAACTTGGGAATGATTAGGAAAACTCAAGGATACTTTTTTTTGTTGAACATGTTGTTGTCAGCAGTGTGTAACATGTTTACGTTTGTTTGAATATACTACCAGTTTCAATCTTTATTGGTTCAATTTTTTAATATATCTACCTATCATCCAATGTAAAATATATTTCCTGTTTAATGTGTTGCATAATTATATTGCTAGACTGGTTTTTTTCCATATATGCAATATATCATTCTCAGTTGCATATGTACACTTATTTCTATTATTTTTCATTGCTACAGTTCTTATTACCTTCATTTCTATTTCTCTTTGGTCATCGGATCTTAAACTACTACTTTTACAATAAAAAAATTGCTTACAGTTGATGCTAAACAATCGGTCACGACAAAAACTAAGAAGAAATTAAAAGGTAATAACTATTAGAAATCCATATTTTTCCATCTATAATTAATCGAAATCTATATTTTAATCATGCTTTATTACTGTTTACTGCCAGTATTTATTGCTTCTTCAAGGAAGGTAGTGTTGTTTGAACATTTTGATTTATCTTTATTCTTTCTTATATGTAGATTGCATTATATGGTTAACATACATCTTATGTTGTGTGATTGCATTACATGGTTAACATACATCTTATGTTGTGTGTCTGAACACTTTATTAAAAACATAAACACTATAAAATGTTGCCACAACATTTTCTGAATTTAGTGCAAACATTCTTTTTATGTTTATTGAATTTGATATAATTTATGATAATTTTTTCTTGAAATAAATTTATATTGCTTCCAAATACACCTGTTACATTTTCCTAATTTAGTGCAAACATTCTAATTATGTTTATTAAATTTAATATAATTTATGATAATTTTTACATGAAATAAATTTATATTGCTTCCAAATACACCTATTTGATAAACAGCCAAAAACGCATCAAGGAATTGTTAATTCCATGATGAATTGATTACGAGTTATATTTATTGGCTCGTGTATTGTTCAGGCTTTTAATGGTATGTTATGACATTTTCCCTTCTTTGACAATTGTTTCCACATTATACTTGATTTACTTGAACTCTTAAGTTATACACTTGCAATTAATTTCAGTTGTTATTTATATATGCTTTTTCCATATATTCTCATATGTTTCGTTTCTTTATTTCTTTTTATATTATGTACCACACTGATATAACATTAATATCTTTACTTATTTGACTATAATAGATACCAATTATTAGTATATAATTTTACAATGATATCTTAACATATGTAAGTAATATATTAACATATAACATTTTTTCATATATTCTCATATGTTTTGTTGCTTTATTTCTTTTTATATTATGTATCACAGTGATATAACATTAATACCTTTACTCATTTGACTAAAATAGATACCAATCATATGGAAAGATTTGATAGCTTAAGCTCTCTAAAACCTATTAATAATAAATATGACTGGAAAATCAGAGTTTGAGTTATTAGAATCCGGGAAAGTTACAGTAGTAAAGGTGACAAGGAATATCTAGGAAGAAATCTCCTATTGTTAGATGACAAGGTAAATAATTATATTTAAACAGTTTATTCTTTATATATATATATATATATATATATATATATATATATATTGCAATCTCATAACTACTCATTTTTTTCAAATGTTTTTTATTGCATAACATAGCATACCCGAATTCATGCTTTTATATGGGCAAATCAATTTGAATACTTGAAGGAAAAGTTGGAAGAAGGACAAATATACATTCTCAGCAATTTGTGTGTCAAATCCAACAAACCAGGATCTATAAAACCTATCTGCAACGATCTATAGATTTGGTTAACAAGACGCACCAAGGTAACCAAATTATTGAATTATGAGATGATGATACGGAAAAATGATTTTGATTTTTTTGATATTGCTGATGTAAAAGAGTTATCACTAAAGAAAGACCAAGCTCAATTATTAGGTATGATCTAAGATACTTTAGACATACATACACATCTGGTTTACAAAAAGTAGCAAGTTTCATTTATTTATTATTATTAGTTATCAGATTTTATTGGAGTGCTCAAGTATAAGGATTGTGATATTTCAAAAGATGGTTTAAATGAGTTTGTGAATGCAATTGGCAAAGAGCAATGCAATTTTGTATTTGAACTTACAGATAGGAGGTATGTATATACAACACTTTAAATATAATGGAATTTAAATCTTTATTTTGTTATATGCATAAATAATATTTTGCTTCCTATTTTTATGTTTTGACAGTTCTACTGTAAAATTTTGTTTTTGGGAGGATTTTGCCAAATTGTTTGCCACTGCATTAAAAGAAGCTACTGAGAAAACAGTTATCATCATTGTGGCAAGTTGTAGGTTGAATTCATTTAAAGGTACAATTTTAGTATGACTTTTATGTTATTCATAATCGAGAAAATTTATTAAAATATGTTTTGGTAGGATTTACCCCCCTTTTTTCCATCATTCTAGCTCAACTCTCTCATCCATCGGTCCAATTATGCTATCGACTATCAATTACTTTAATATATGAAAATTTAATAACATGACGTTTCTTATATTGTAGAGCAACCTAATATGACCAATGTTGGTGCAACACGGTTTTTCATCAACTACAATCATCACAATGTTGTTAAAATGAGAAAGAGGTAAATTTGAGTTTTATTGAAATGTAATATAATATATTTTTTAAATATAATATACATCAAAAATTAAACTTATAAAATATGTAGGTTGGGTATTATTGATTTCAATGAAGGAAAAGTTGATGTCAACGATATGATTACCGGAGATTATCAAATACTGAGTATTGGTGAGATAAGGAACTTGAAATATGAATATATTGAGGTACGCTCCCTAGACTTTAATATTTTTTATTTTAAATTTGTCGTTCCTATTCAAGTACCTGAAGTTACTATATTTTATAAATTTTAGAAAGAAGTTATTTGTCAAGTAACCGTTAGGAATGTAAAAGAGGAACAAACTTGGTATTATGATGCTTGCTTAGCATGTAGTGATCAAGAAGTTGAGGAGAAAAAATGGGAAGTATAAATGTCCTAATTGTAAAAGAAGCATACAAGACATGAGTTAATTTTCTATAATGCTAGAGAAAATTTTACTTACTTTCCTACTAATAGTTTATATATATATGTATATATATATATATATATATATATATGTGTGTGTGTGTGTGTGTGTGTGTGCAGATTTAGATTACGTGTTATTGTTGAAGATAATAGTGGCAGTGCTGCAATAATTTTGCAAGACCGTGATGTTTACAGAATAGTTAAGAAAAATGTTTATAACATAATGGGAGATCAAGAAAAGGTATGTATAGCTCCAAATATACTAAAAGAAAATTTTAATACTTTATTTTTTGACAAAATTAAATAAATTATAATATTCTTTCTAGCAAGGAAAGAAAAATGAATTTCCAACAATTTTGAAGTGTTTGGAGGGAAGACAGTATACAATTACTATATGTGTTGGTGAGAATAATGTACACAGAGGTTCAAGCATGTACACGGCAACAGACATATATGAAGGTTTTGAGTTGATTGGGAATTCTATGATAGAAAGTGAAGACGGTGCAGTTGCATTACAAAGTTCACAGGTATTTTGTTGTCACGCATACACACATATACATACATACATATATACATATATATATATATATATATATATATATATATATATATAGTTAGTCATGTTCATTGCAACAAGTTATTTTATTTCATTTATGTGCAGATGTCTATACCAAGTTTCAGCACTGAATCTAAAACTAACATCAATATGCCAAGCCCCGGTACTGAAAAATATACAAACACTAATAGTTTGAAGAGGAAAAGCAAAGAGATTAATAATGATGTCAAGCTGCCATGTATTTTTGACGACTTTAAGGATAAAAAAGATGATGAAAATGAATTTATTTCAAAACTGAAAGCAATTAAAAAAGAAAAAGTAAGTTATATATATTTGATGGTTATTTTATATACGGTGTACATATTTTTATTTTTTGGTAAGGAATGACTAATTAATTGTTCATTTATTCAAATGTTTGTTGCACTACAGGAATGAAAATTATTCAAAAAAGTGGAAATCGTGAAGTTATGCTGGGAACAAGATTGGACTTGAACATAATTTTCATGTTTATTTTATTTGGAATGGAAACTACTCATGATCTTATATTTATTTTTCTCTGATTTTCTTATTTATTTTGTTTGGAAAGAAAATTACTCATGATCTTATATTTATTTTGCTCTGAAAACTGCTATTGATTAATGTATTTTTCTGTTATGGACGTTTATTTTTATGTTGTAATTTGAAATTTTAGTTAGAATGGCTATTATACATATAAAAATATATTTAAAACTTAATAACAAGTGAATATTAGGCTCACATCCCTATTTCCAAACTTAATTCACCTCACATCCTGTCAAAGTATCACATACGTTTCCGGTCCCTAAAAATGAGATGCGGCTCCAGTTTTCTACCAGGTTCCGCCTGTTTTGCTTCTACCCTTCGCGTTTTACTGTTTTGGGAAAAAAAATTGCGCTATGGCATAAAAAAAAAATTTGCTAAATTCTGGAAACATCTCCAGAAGGCCACGCAAAGAAAAAAAAAATAGTTGCATATATGTATGCAACTATTGCCTATAGTTTCATACATATATGCAACTATTTGAATACACATGCACATATTTAAGCATGCCTGTTTAATTACTGCATACATATATGTATTTTTCCTGCATAACTGCATATATGTGTGCATATAAGTCAAAATATGTGCAAAACTAAACAAATTGTACGTATGTATGTAGTTTTTAATTAAATGCATCAGAAGATGCATGTTTTCAAAGTGTGTGCATACATGTATGCATTTACACTTCAGTTTTGAAGCGAAATTGAAATAAATGCGTACATGTATGCAATTAATTGAAATATATGCATCTTTTGATGCATTTTCCTGCATTTCGTTGTTTTTATGTAATTTTTGATTTTGACGTTGTTTTTGATGTTTTTTTGATCTGATTTTTTTAACAATTATTTGTTTTAATTAATTATGAATTTACGTGATTTTTTTATATTTTTTTGTGTACTTTCAGAAAATAGGGACCTAATTTACAATAAGTTTATGACCGGATGTGAGCCTAATTTAAAACCTTAATAGGGACCTGTAAAAAACGCACCCTAATAACAAAGCATACATTGCATCATATTATATACATATATATATATATATATATAATGACATCATCACACTTTTTGCTTCATCGAAAAAAGTTATCATATTGTAGTTTGTATATAATTTACATAATATTACTTGAATTGTATCACTTATATAATTTTAATGATTATTTGTTCAATTTTTCACATTTAAAGATCACAAAATAAGTTTAAATTATAATGAAGTAAGAACATGTTTTCATAATAAAATCACAAATATTCAATTTTTTTATATCAATGCCAAAAAATAACCATTCAAACAAAAAAAATTAGATGGATAACAGAATAATTAACCAAATAATCATCCACGACAAAATTATTGTTGAATAAACAACATGATAATTAATTATTGTTACTACATAAATTAATTAGATGTATAACAAAACAATTGATCAAAATAATCATCCATAATAAAATTATTTTTGGATGAACTATAGAATAATTTATTATTGTTGCCGCATAAATTATAATATTTAAAAATATATATGTAACTATTTAATATTAATTACGTTACTTTAGTTTTCTTTTATTTTTGATATTTAATCATTGCAGTATTTTTTTTAATAAAATAAATTTTAATGCCCAGCAAAGCGGGCAAAAAATACTAGTCCTTATCTAAATGTATAATAAAAATGTTATAGCGCTATAACTTATAGTAAAAAAAATCAATAATGACACTGGCAAACATATATCCTCCAAATTCATGTTACAAATGAATCACTAAACCAACATAAAAAAATGATATTGGGGTTCCTCTCAATTGCCATGGTTGAAAACAGTCATTCCCTCAAAATTTCTCCACCAATTTCCATCACTAATTTAGATGGACCTCCAAATCCATCTCAATCTAGATCTCTATCATTAAAGGCATCTTCACTGATGAAGATGGTTTTCTAGCAGTAATAAGACGTAAAAGGGCAGATTCCAATTGATAGAGATCCATCGAGAAGAGCTGTAGGCTAATAATATAAATAAAATTAGAGGTTACGTTGGATACCATATCTCAAACAACTAAAAATATAGTATTTGAAAAAAGAGAACCATAATTAGTTCTTCTACTTTCTCACTGAACATAAGTCAAGGATTGAAAGCTTGAAAAAAAAATACCCTTATAGTAGAACAAGATGATCAAGAATTAGAGAGAATCGATTTGGGAAGTATACCTACGTTGAAAATCAACAATCTAAAAATCGGTAATATAAAAGAACTGATTTTCTTGATCAATTTTAAAGAATCATTAGATTGTTTAGGAATCCTCAAGAGTTACTCTTATTTTTATGATGGAAGACTTATCATAATGGGATGATGATCTAATTTCATCAAATTAGACAATGATCTATTACCAACTATGCCTATATAGATATAGATAAAACTACCAAATGTAAATCGAAAAATTTAGGACTCGGAAGCGTCTAACATCATTGTTAGTATTATAGGAAAGAAACAATTAAATGTGATGCAGATACAACAAAGAAAACAAGATTAAAATTTCCCCAAATTTTAGTTAAAGTAGCTACAAGTTAGGAACTTCTAGATGAATCAATCTCACGTTATGCAATGAAGAAAAAATCATTCAAAAAGTGAAAATGAAAGAATTCCACCAAATTGTGAAATCTGTATTTGTTTTGATCATAATCGAAATCAATGTAATTCCAAAAAAGAATGGGTACCTAAAGAATGAGAGTCCAAGAAATCTAGAACAACACAGTTCACAAAACCTAAAGCAAAGTAATGATCATCCTGAAGATCGAAATAAGAACAGTGAAAATAGTGATACAAATTTTCAGTTCCTTTAAAATTCTGAAGTCATCACCGATAAAATAGATGTCACTACACTAGAAACAACTTTTAACAGCGTTTGAAAAGCAGTGTAATATGATATAATAGCGTTATTAGAAAATGCTGTATAACGACATGCGGTCGTAGGTATCTAACTTTTAACAACATAAGTTAAGCCGCTATGGAAAACTACCTTTTACATCGTTTATATTGAGCTATCAATTGTTTTTGATAGTTTTGTTGCCCTTTTCTCAATGGTTGACAAACGACATATAACAGCGTTTATAAATTGCTATGAAAACGCATTCATATGAGTTCTACATTTTCAACAGCAATTTATAAATGTTGTTACTGACTTCTACATCATTTTCTTTTCTGCTGTCAAACTTTTATCTACATTTTTATCAGCATTTCATAAACGTTGTTATTAAGCATACAAAATAATGATAACACTAGATAAATGTTGTTGGTAAGTTTTAGAAGTAATGACAATACTAAGTAAACGTTGTCTGTTGTTGTTTTAATTTTTAAAACATTTATATTTTGCATTACTATCAGGATATTTATGCATATACATATCAACAACAATTAAATATATATCAAGCAATTGATATCAATAACATGCTCGAATCAAATACAAAAACTATCATATAGATACATATTCCATTATCGTCGTGATTACCATCTAAACTAAAGTTAGCAAATTTAATAATAATAATAATACATGTCCAAGCACTTTCATTTGAAGAACTCATACCATGATATTCTGGACCACCTGAAGCAACAGTAACAAAATCCCTAAATATGAAACTCCCAATTGTAAATTATTGGAAAACAAATTCTAACCTTAGAATTTTAAAGCTTCGCAAAATTTAAGCCCGGCTTAGAAAATCTACTACAAGAAAAGGATGTAAGTATTCCTCCATATCAATGGCTAGTTGATTCGATGGTAGCCAATGGAAGCACGAGAGCACAAAATGCCATAGGTAGCTTTTCTGGAACGGTATTGGGCATAACAGTGAGCCATCATTTAGGGAATTGAACAACAGAGGCATAGCGGATTCAGTTTGTATGAGTGGGCGATTTGAAATTTAGGTTTGCTTATTTTGGTGAAAAGGGGAAAATAAGCTACTGCGATGAATGAAACTTACGGAGGGAAAGTTAGGTGGGATTAATTTTATAAGATAGTGGAATGGAAGGGAATTTAGGCTGGAATGGAATGGAACTTAGGCACAACGTTGTGCTACGTCATTTTTTCGTTTTGTCGAATGCATGTGGATAAGCGGACGTCAATTAACATTCCAACATTGTCCTCTATTACAGTCATAACCCAATTTTCTTGTGGTGTGTGTCAAAGAAAAATCAACAAAAAATGTAGGCAGTGCTGAACTCAATGAACAAAAAGCTCATACCATAGTTGATAAACCTACTATTATTCAAATAATGAAGTAAGGGGAGTAAAGAATAAACGATTCCTTGAGATGATATCCCCTCGGTACTAGATTCGTGTTTAATTATAAGCCAAAATTATGTTGATATATTTCAATTTGATAAAAGTCTTAGTCCAGCCTCAGATTGAATATCGTAGATTCTAATTTGCCTTCAGAAATAGTCCTTGTATCAACAGATGTTGAAGAACCGAGCAGTATTATGATATAACCTGCGATTCTAATACGCAAGCACTAGTCATGTTCACTACAAACAAAAACAAAAAGACATATTGTAATGGACCGAAAATTCCCGCCTTTCGAATCGACTATAAACCACACAAGTCCGATCCGAATGTCAAAAATCCTCAAGACATTAACCTTGGGCATACAACACATCAGGAAGAAATAGAATACTTTTCATTAACATCATTAAAATGTTACACCAGAGTACATTAATACCAGAGTATAGTAAATTACAACAAGGCGCATCGAAAATATAAATACAAAACTCACAGCAGAAGACTTATAATGCTCTGGACACAACTCTAGCTTCAATCCAGAATTCTACTTTATATAATATCTGCAAAACCAGTACTATTAGCTGTCCGTATGGAAAAATTATTGGAACCCAGAGTTTAGGTGGGGAAAACAAACCCCGAGTCAGTCATGGGACTGGTATGAGAACACAGATCAGTTATTCTTAACTTTACTTAAAAGTAAGGCACATCACAGGACCACGCCATATAACACAGAACGGGTTTCCTCTACATGAATACCGGATCATCAAAACTCGAAACTAAAATAGTTTCATCCTTATATTTAGATTTATAAACCAAATAACAAGATAACAAACCATATCATGCAATCATCGACTAATATTCAAAACTTTGAAATTTATGCTTTTGATAAAACGAAGCTATTATAAGACTCAAGTCCCATCACACAATGCAACGCAAACTGGAGGATAAAGTTTTACCTTATAACAGTCAAACATGCTTGATATTCTTAAAAACTGATATTTTGATGATATTATTATTAATGTCTAAGTGTGGAAATCACTTTCGAAAGTAGATGTATCAATCTTAGCTCGCATAGTTCCCCATCCTATTATGTTGGCTATAAAGTATACAACAAAAAACATGAAGTCTCGTATTGGAAATTGGATTCCGACTATGAACCAAGACAAAGGACATTCCTTAACTGCATTCGGAACACTTTAGCAAATGTCCTTGGAGTCAACTATTGAGTCCTTCGGATCGGCAGAGCCGGTCAGCACTAAACATGGTCGATTAGGATCTTACCTGAAGATAACTTTCTCTTGGTTGTATTTGACTATCACATGAGGCGCCTCAACTATCATACACGCAATTAAAATTTTCTGGGCTCCATACCATGGTAACACTATTCAGCTAAAAGGGAATGTTAGCTTATATCTTTGTTGTCCACTATCCTGTTTTCGACTCATTCTGGGTATGAGTCCCTAGAGTCAATGTCCACAAAGCTCTGCTTTTCAACATAATCTTTGATCTATCTACCGGCAGCACTCAGCATGCCACATTGTCAATTCACAATATATGATCGATGTTTATTAATATATATCCCTCTGAGTATATAAGTCTCAAAGGAGGGTGTTAAGAAAAAAGAATAAACCCTCCGCCACCAACTGATAAAACACCAATAGAAACCGATCGGTTATATTGTAAAATACAACATCAGACACACATCCATTTAATAGTCTGTTCTGGGTTGTACAAAACTAAAGACATCTTATTTTTCGTCCAACTAGGGAGAGAGGCCCTTGCACATTCGGACAATCAACACGTACGTTCGGACTACTGCCACTATAACCCTATAATGGAAGCTATCGAAGGCATAAGCAAGCATTCCATTCAATATGAAGATTTCCGGTCTTCCACTATCTTCGACTTTTAATCGTCGTGTAATTATTCGAAATCGGTTAAACCCAGTCTTTTCGAAATAATTAGCACTAAAACTAAATCCTTTTCAGATTATCAACCCACTAACTAAGTCTCCTTTAATTGGAAATTTATTCATAAGATTAAATCTTATTTACACATATGGTTAAGCTATTTAGGCTTCCAAAATCATCTATTCAATTTGGTTAAGCTATTTAGGTTTCCAAAATCATCTATTCAATTCTATTTACCTTATAAAAAGGTTCACCAAAGGTTTGTATTTAATTTGTGAATTAAAAGCCCTTATCTCAAAACGCTTCTTAAAAACTCTTATAAAAGGCGCTATAAAAAAGCCTATTTCTAGTAATAGGTTTTTTATCCTTCAAAACCATATATATTCGGTTCTAACCTCTTTGTAATCATTTATAATAAATTTTCTGTATTAATTTATTTAAAAATAGGTCATTTCAGTCTAATCCCATTTCGAGTCATTAAGCTGCATTGGCGCTGTTTTTTTATTCATTCTCTATTTGAACATAACAAACAATCTAACCATTGGATTTCAAAACTCTACATATCATTGGAAAGCTATTTTCATTTTTAACCCAATGTTTCTAGTTTTGGGAAAATACGATGGTCGAATGTCCCGATATGTCAGTTTGAAGTTATAGATCGAAATTCACGATCTACCGCTGCGCGACGAGTTCTATTATGACCATACTTCAATTTATATTATAAACCATGTCTAGTTGCTTCTAAAATATTATATAAAATATATATAATATATTTTGAAAACTATATTTTCCATTTTTCACTTTAAAACTCAATATCTCTATTAAATGTCTATTATAATATTATTTTATTGTTAATTTTTTCTAAACTTTATTATTTTGAACCTAAAATTTCCTAAAATCATTTATATAAAAATAAACAAAATAGTTTGAAATGACATTCTTTTAAAACCTTTCCAATATACCCTAAACGAACTACATTTTTTTAGATACTATTCTTTTTAAAATAAAAAATTGAACATGCCTTAACTATGTGAAAACTATTTCAAATCAATTTATTTCAAATAGGACATCAAATTCAAACTTTTATTTTTTTTTACCTATTA
This sequence comes from Allium sativum, assembly GCA_030737875.1. NCBI lineage: Eukaryota > Viridiplantae > Streptophyta > Magnoliopsida > Asparagales > Amaryllidaceae > Allium > Allium sativum. Next base: position 699,021,674 of record CM060922.1, on the reverse strand, counting down.
TTATATTAATAAAATATTCATTAAAAATTATTTTAATGAATAGAGATTTAACCAATAGCTAATAATTATAATTTTTGGCCATATCAACTATGATAATCACATACCATATTACCAATGGCCTTGATAACATTCAGTCACAACCATTGTGATATATTTCATACCATATAGGCCTTAAACTATTTAACGCTTATATGTTTTTTGTCAATCAATACTTTAACCGCAAAACAAATCATCAAATAACATATGTATTCAACATCAAATGGGTTCCTACCCATATCTAATAACCACAATCAAGTCAATTTCTATTTCAATTAATCATTTAAAGTTCAATCCATTTCAATGTCCACAAATTCAGTTCTATTGGTAATATATGCAAGTGACAACATAAATCTCACTTAAAAATTAAATCTTTTTCATATTATATGTCATTAACCCATACAAACATTATCAAACTATCTTCTGAACTCATATACACTATTATAGGTCATTAACCAATTCAAATGAATTCACAACCAATAGTTAATAATTAACTAATCTATTTTGGTTCATAGTTACTCACTATTTAACATCAAATAATCTATCACATAACTATTTATCAAAATATCATTAACTATTTCTAGACGAATTAGTTAACTAATGTGCGCTAAGCGTTCCCACCTTGATTTTTGATTGTTATAATGACAATCGCATTTTGGATTAAATTAAAAGCGGCTTAATTTAACCCTAAATTCCAACTTGTTTCAAATTCGTCCAAATCAGTTTCGTTGTGAAGCTCTCGACTCCACGATTCCAACGGATCCAATTTCGTGCAATTCTGAGTTCATATCAACTAGTTATTAACATGCGAATATTAAACAAATTAATTAAATAATTAATTTATCAATTTACTATTCACTCATCTTCTCCATCATGCTCCACACAAACTTGAACTTGCTACCGCCGCTGTGGGCCTCGCGCCGCCGAACTGACACCACCAACGGGTCCCCCCATCCACCATGCCAGGAGGCGCCGCCCCCAACAATTCGTTGTTGCGCTCGAATCCCCTACGAACCGCAAACTACGTCGACTGCCTCTGTCGCCACCACACGCCACCATAGCTCATGAAATTTGACGTGCACTACCCCCTTGCCAAGACGAACAACATTGTAGTTGGGGAAATAACCTGAAAGTGGCCACATCGACCGGAATAAACGAAAATATGCTTGTTGCTATCTACAATTGATCATCTCCAATCAACTCCTCGCTGCAGCCACCGAAGACGATTTCATCTCTAACCCCTAATTACAAAGTTGTAATCTCATCTCCCCTCTCTAACTTCCTAGTTGGGCACTTCGTCTACCTCTCGACGGTTTGCTCACAATATACCCAAATCTGGAAGTAATGCGTTCATCTTAGATGTGAGATTCCGGCGAACTCTAACACCCATTTGCCACCAAATTTTTACAGTAAGTAACCCTAATTGAGTAATCCAGCATTCATGTTGGAGACTTTGGCAAGTTCCAAATAGTTTGGGAGATAAAACTTATAACAAGAAGATGGACTTATTTACAAATTTTGATAGAGGAGGAAATAGGCTAAAGCTTGGTGGCTTGGGGGTGTTCTTATTGAATGAGAGTAGCTTGCAGGTGAAGTTTTGTTCATTAGTTTATATTGTAATGCTACGTGTATTTGGCATTTGAAAATTCGCATGGGCACACACGATCTCCCTTCTGGGTGAAAATTGATATGCAGTTATGGTTTGTCATTGAGGTCCTAATGAAACTTGTTTCATCGATTCCTATTCCGTTTGCTAAAATAGCGCTAGCTCGAGCTTGAATTATTGATCCATTATGTACATCAAACGGTTATATCTCGCACGGCCACAAAACAATTTCGACGGGCGCGGAATTTGGAATCTTACAATAATTTACAAGTCCGGATCCAATAAAAATGGTTTCATCGAAAATGGAGGTCGTTTGCAAAATGACTATTTTTTAGACCTGTGTAACATTATTATAATATTATTAAATTCCAAAACTATTTAATTTAATAATAAACTAATTATTATTATCGTATATATCCTAATGGGATTGTATATAACTTCTAATTCAGTATTTACTAATTCTGAGTTAAACGGCATTCGTATTACATATGAATCCTTGTTCATTTATTTATATAACTCAATAAAATATTAATAAATTCGATAACGACTATTTGGAAATTTGATTTGGACATAACTTACAATCTATACGATGAAATCTCGATTTTTCACATTCATTAGATATAGTTAAATAGATCATAACGTTTCTTGTTTGAACAAATTCTAACTTATATTGAATTCTGCACAATCGTTTAAAGTTGAAAATGTAATATTACGAACTACTACGCTGTTACGAGCTCGTTTTAATTATATTATAAATATTATGTTCAAACCTTATTTTAAATAAATTTATCATCATTAATTCTTAAAAATAAAATAAATCATTTTAAGGTCGTTACATTCTCCCTTACTTAAAAGGATTTTGTCCCCGAAATCGAAGACGGAACCGAAGTGTTTTACTTAACCAACTCAACCTTCGTTCTAACCAACTCAAGTTCTTCAACTTTTTAGTTTCTAATAACTTTCTTAATTCCTTGAAATTTGGCTAATGCCTTCAATTTTCGAAAAATTTCGCCATAACCTCCTTTGTACAGTCCTATCGGTAAAACGACAACTAACCTCACTAGGCTCTCATCAACCAATAAGAAAATCCAAAAGCCAAGCAGCTCATAAAATCATCAAACCCAATTAATACAGTAAATATGTACCTTTGTGTCGGACATACAATTTTATTTCTCTTCTCAACTTCCATACAACAACCTGTTCGATATGTGTGTGTGTGTGTGTGTGTGTGTCCAATTCCAACTAATTTCTAGTTCAATTCAACATTAACATTAAATTTGGTTCATCTTAACTTATTTTCCATTCTTATATTAGTTTTACCATTCCAACTCTACTTTACTTCTCTTAAGTTAAATTTAATTTGTTTGATTCACTTCTATATTTTTAATCTATTTAACTTGTATTAGTTAAATTTTAAATCTCAAATCATTTAATTGGTCTAATATATCTCGACGTTTCAATTGGAATTATATAGTCATCCCACTTTCAATACTCGGAAATAAACACTGATGATGTTGCAACAATCACCAGAATCATCCCCAAGCGATTAGAATGTGGTTTTATATCTGTCTAGTATACCTAAGAATTCGTATATACGTTAATTTGGCGTATATTCAAAATCCTCTTATACTAGACCGTTCAACCTCAACATCAAATAAAATACTCAAATTGTTATTATAAGTTAATCTTTCAAAACCAAATTCATTATTATATATAATACTCAAATTTCTATTCTTTATATATTATTCTGCAAACTCATTCTAGGGCATTATTAACCCTATCTCTAATGAGTCACAATTATAGGATATTACTAATTATATCTCCGATGAGTTCTTTCATTCTGTTCAAACGAGTCGTATCCGAAAGCTTTGAACAATACCAAAGCTCTAATACCAACTGTAAAGGCCCGAAAATTATCGCCTTTTGAATCGACTATAAACCACACAAGTCCTATCCGAACGGCAAAAATCCTCGAGACGTTAATTTTGGCCATACAACACATCAGACAGAAACATAGTACTTTTCATTGACATCATTAAAATGCTACACCAGAGTAAAATAACATCGGATTATAATAAATTACAACAAGGCATATCGGAAATATAAATACATAACTCTCAGCGGAAGACTTATAATGCTCTAGACATAGCTCTAACTTCAATCCAGAATCCTGCTTTATATAATATCTGCAAAAAACTAAAACTACTAACTGCCCATATGGAAAAATTAGGGGCATCCAGAGTTTACATGGGAAAAACAAACTCCGAGTCAGTGATGGGACTGGTGTGTGAACACAAATCAGTTATTCTTAACTTTACTTAATAGTAAGGCACATCACGGAACCACACCGTATAACACGAAGTTTCTTCCACATGAATGTCGGTTCATCAAACTCGAGACTAAAATAGTTTCATCCTTATAGTTAGATTTATAAATCAAATAACAAGATAACAAAGCATAGCCCATATCATACAATCATAGACTTATATTCACAACTTCGAAATTTATGCTTTTCATAAAATGAAGCTATTATAAGACTCAAGTCCCATCACACAATGCAACGCAAACCGGTGGATAAAGATTTACCTTATAACAGCCAAACAAAATCAAATATTATGATATTACTATTAATGTCTAGGTGTGGAAATCACTTTCGAAAGTAAATGTACCAATCTAGCTCGCGTAATTCCCCGTCCCATTATGTTGGCTATATAAAATGAAACTAAAAACACGAATTCTCGAATTGGAGATTAGATTCCGACTATGAACCAAGGAAAATGACCTTCCTTAACTGCATTAGGAACACTCTAGCAAATGTCCAAGGAGTCAACTATTGAGTCCTTCGGATCGGCAAAGCCAGTCAGCACTAAACGCGACCGATTAGGATCTTACCTAAACATAATGTTCCCTTAGTCATATTTGACCGTTACACGAGGTGCCTTAACTATCATCCACATAAGTAAACATGCTTGGGCTTCATACCATGGAAACACTATTCAACTATAAGAAAACGTTAGCCCATAACACTATCTTGTTTTCGTCTCGTTTCGGGGTGTAAGGCTCTAGAATCAATGTCCACAAAGCTCTGCTTTTCAACCAAAGCTTTGATCAATCTAAAAGCATCATTTAACATGCCACATTGTCAATCCACAACATATGATTAGTGTCTATTGATATATATCCCTCTGAGTACATAAGTCTCAAAGGACAAAAGAATAAATCCTTCTCCACTAACTGATATAACATCAATAGAAACTGGTCGGTTATGTTGTAAAATACAACGTCAGATACACATTTCATTCACTAGTCCGTTCTGGGTTTGAACAAAACCAAATGCACCTTATTCCTCGTCCAATTAAGGAGAGAGACCCCTGCACATCCGGACAATTAACAAGTACGTCTGGACTACTACCACTATAACCCTATAATGGGAGCTTCCCAAGGCATCAGCAAGCAGTCCATTCGATGTGAAGATTTCCGGTATTCTATCATCTTCGACTTTTAATCTTCATGTAATAATTTGAAATCTGTTAAACCCGGTCTTTTAGAAATAATTAGCGCTAAAACTAAATCCTTTTTAGATTATCAACCCACCAACTACGTCTCCTTTAATTGGAAATCATTTCATAAGATTAAATCTTATTTTCAGATTTGGTTAAGCTATTTAAGCTTCCAAAACCATCTATTAAATTTGGTTAAGCTATATAGGCTTCGAAAATCATCTATTCAATTTGGTTAAACTATTTAGGCTCTAAAAATCATCTATTCAATTCTATTTACCTTATAAAAAGGTTCACCTAAGGTTTGTATTCAATTTGTTAATTAAAAAACCTTATAAAAGGCATTGCAAAATACCCTATTTCTAATTAGCAGGTTTTTATACTTCAAAACTACATATATTTAGTTCTAACCTCTTTCTAATCATTTAATATAATTTATAATAAAATTTCCCTATTTTTATTTATTTAAGAGTAGGTCATTTCTATCTAATCTCATTTCGGGTCATTAAGCTGCATTAGCGCTGTCTTTATTCAATCTCTATTTGAACATAACTAACAATCTAATCGTTGGATTTAAGTACCCTACATATCATTACAAAGCTATTTTCATTTATAACCCAATGTTTCTGGTTTTGGGAAAATCCAATGGACGGATCTACCGGTATATCAGTTCAAAGTTATAGGATGGAATTCGCGAACTATCGTTGCGCGACGAGTTCTATTCTAACCATACTTAAATTTATATTATAAACTATGTATAATTTCAAATAAAATATTATAAAAAATACATATAATATTTTTCGAAAACTACATTTTCCATTTTTCACTTTATACCTCAACATCTCTATTAAATGGCTATTATAATATTATTTTATTATTAACATAATATTTTTTTTCAAACTTCATTATTTTGAACCTAAATTTTCCTGAAATCCATTATAAAAATAGATAAGATAGTTTTGAAAAGAAAATTCTTTTAAAACTTTTCCTAGACACCCTAACCGAACTTCTCTTTTTCTAGTTACTATTCATTTTAAAATAAAAACTTGAGCAAACCTTAAATATGTGATAATTATTTCAAACCAATTTCTTTCTTTAACGAATATTCATCATAGTGACATAAATTTTGCTTCCATCAAAAACCGAACATCAAATTCATACTTTTATTTTTCACCTATTATTATATTAATAAAATATTCATTAAAAATCATTTTAATAAATGAAGATTTAACCAATGAGAAAATAATTATAATTTTTGGTCATATCAACTATGGAAGTCACATACCATATTATCAATTACCATGATAACATTCAATTACAACTATTGTAATATATTTTGTACCATATAAGCTTTAAATTATTTAACGCTTATATGGTTTTTGTCAATCAACATATTAACCGCAAAACGAATCATCAACTAACATATGTATTCAACATCAAATGGGTTCGTTCCCATATCTAATAACCACAATCAAGTCAATTTCTATTTCAATAACCATTTAAGGTTCAATCCATTTCAATGTCCACGAATTCAGTTCTATGGGTCATGCGTGCAAGTGACAATATAAACCTCACTTAAAAATTAAATCTTTTTCATACTATACGTCATCAACCCATACCAAATAATATCTTATGAACTCATATACACTATTATAGGTCATCAACCAATTCAAATGAATTCACAACCGATAGTTAATGGTTAGCTAATCTATTTTGGTCCATAGTTTCTCATTATTTAACATCAAATAATCTGTCACATAACTATTTATCAAAACATCATTAACTATTTCTAACTAAATTATTTAACTAATGTGCGCTAAGAGTTCTCACCTTGATTTTTGATTATTATAATGACAATTGCTTTTTGGACTGGGTTTAATTTAATTCAAAATTCCAACTTGCTCCAAATTCGTCCAAATCAGCTTTGTTGTGAGGCTCTTGACTCCATGATTCCAACAGATCCAATTTCGCGCAATTTTGAATTAGTATCAACAAGATATTAACATGCGAACATTAAACAAATTAATTAAATAATTAATTTATCAATGTACTATTCACTCGTCTTCTCCATCGTGCTCCACCCAAACTTGAAATCGTCATCGCCGTTGTAGGACCCGTGTCGTCGACCTGACACCACCAGCAGTTCCCCCCATCCACCACACCACCATGCCAGGAGGCGCCGCCTCCAATAGTTCGTTGTCGCGCGATAACCCCCCACGAACTGCAACCCACATCGACCTCCCCATGGCCACTAAATGCCACCATAGCTCATGAAATTTGACGTGCACCACCCCTTTGCCAAGATGAACAACATTGTAGTTGGGGTCATCGCCTGAAAGTGTCCACATCGACCGAAATAATCGAAAATAGGTTTGCTGCTACCTATAATTGTTCATCTTCGATCAACTCCTCACCGTCACCGCCACAGGAGATTTCAGCTCAAACCCCCAACTACAAAGTTGTAGACCCATCTCCCGTCTCCAACTTCCTAGTTGGGCTCTTCGTCTAGTTATTGACAGTTTGCCCACAATATACACAAAACTGAAAGTAACACGTTCATCTTCGATATGAGATTCCAGCGAACACCAATACCCGTTCGCCACCAAATTTTGCAGCAAGTAACCCCCATCGAGTACTCCAACTTTTATGTTGGGGATTTTGGCTAATTCCTAATGGTTTGGGAGATAAAAATTATAATAAGAAAAGAGACTTATTTGCAAATTTTGGTGGAGGAGGAAATGAGCTGAAGCTTGGTGGCTTAGGGGTGTTCTTATAGGATAGAGAGTAGTTTGCATGTGAAGTTTCGTTCTTTAGTTTATAAGTTTACATTGTAACACAACATGTATTCTCCGTTTAAAAATTCGCACACGCACGATCTCTGTTCGAGGTGAAAATTGGTATGCAACTATGGTTTGTCATTACAGTCCTAATGAAACTAATTTTGTTAAATTCCGAGTCTGTTGCTCAAATAACGCTAGTTCGAGCTCGAATTATTGATCGATTATCGACATTAAACAATTATATCTTGCATGGCCACGAAAAAACTACGATGGGCGCGAAATTTGTAATCTTGCAATAATTTACTATTCCGGATCAAACAAAGTTGGTTTTGTCAAAAACGGAGGTCGTTTGCAAAATGGCTATTTCTAAGGCATGTGTAATATTATAATAATATTATTAAATTCCAAAACTATTTAATTTAAGAATAAACTAATTATTATTATCATGTATATATATCCTAATTGGATTGTATATAACCTCTAGTTCAATATTTACTAATTCTGAGTTAAATGACATTCATATTACATATAAATCCTAGTTCATTTATTTATATAAATCAATAAAATATTAATTAATTCCATAGCAACTATTTGGAAATTTGATTTAGACATAACTTACAATTTATATGACGAAATCTCGATTTTTCACATTTGTTAGAAAGATATAGTTATATAGATGCTAACTTTCTTGTTTCAATAAATTCTGACTTATATTGAACTATGTACAATCATTTAAAGTTCAAAATGTAATATTATGAACTACCGCACTGTTATGAGTTTGTTTTAATTATATTATAAATTTTACATTCAAATCTTATTTTAAATAAATTTCTCGTCGTTAATTCGTAAAATAAATCATTTTAAATGTTTAATACCCATTAAATATTTCTTACTGAAATCTGGGTCGTTGCACATATGGTATAAGGAAAGAACCAAACAACTTTAAAGAGAATTATGTTTCAGATAATCCAATATGGGAAGATCTAATAGGCAAACTTAATGATAGAGCTTTAGAGAAAAGGAAATGTGGTAAGGCAAGTATGTCACGTATGAAAACCAAAAAAAGCTTTATATATTTCTTTATAAAGATGATTTAGCATGGAATAATAGGGGGATGAATACTCTTTATTAACAAAGTGAAGTTATTAGAATGATCAGGAAATATAAGTTTGCAAATGTTATTATTATTTATATAAACGTTATAATAGCAATTTTGATTAATTATATCGAAAATTATCAAGTACTTGGAATCGTGTCGTTAATAACATCAATGGTGGGGTGAAGAAGGTAGAATTATATGTCGGTGGGGTGTTAATATTTGGAACGCTAGTAATATATCATTTGATTTCCAATATATAAATTGTTTAGATCAAGATACTAGTGGATTAATATTTCAAATTACATATACCTATGCTAATAATTTTTGAATTTGAAAGGGATAATAGTTGGAAAAATCTTGTCAAAACTGTAATATCCTTTGGGTTTTAATAGGGGATTTAATATTGTTATGAATTTCAGAGAAAAAAGTGGAGGTAATCCAATCACTGCTAAGAAATTGAAAAAAAATGAAAGTTTTTTACTTGGGGCAACTCTCATTGAACCTGTATTAAAGGGTAATAAATTCAACTAGAGTGCTGCGAATTTAGAAATATACAATGTAAATTATATAGGGTTCTTCTTAGTACTATTTTTAAAATAAAATTTCCAATTTAGTTTGTTCAACATTTGAAAAAAAAAACACTAGTGACCACATCCGTATTTGTTTAAATCTATAAGGATTTGAAAATGCCCCTTTTAGGTCTAAGAATGGGTAAACTCATGATAAGAATTATAAAAATTTAATTAAAGGTAGTGTATCCTTTCGAGTCGGGGTACGAATCAACTTCTGTTCAGTACATTTTTGAAACAAAGTAAATGTTTGTTAGAAACAATGGAACCCAACTAATATTAAGAACTCTGACCTAATTGCTAATATTAAAAATGAAGGTAAAAGTTTACAGGACCTATTAGATAGCAATCCTGACAATGATGATATAGTCTCTGATTTCTTTTGTAACTAAGTCAACAAATCTAAAGAAATACATTTTAAGGTTAGTAATTAAAAAGAAGCCACGGTTTACTTATGGGAACAAGGCTACAAAAAAATTTCAAGCTAGAATGTTTGGCAGAAAAATATATAAATAATATAAACAATATTTTTGACAATGAAAGAAACTCAATAAGTAGATTTGATAAAATTTCTATGATTATAGTTGACCATTTTGAATATTTACTAAATGATAAGAGATATCTAATTGATATTCCTTATGTAGTTTGTGAAAAGAAAAGTAATCCTATAGCCTTGGTAATGCTTTTGGAAAGAGCCATTAAGTTGGAAATAAAACACATTATTTTTAACTCTAGTGATAACAAAAATCTTGACCTTCATTGTTTTAGCTCTAAATTCTATAAAACTCATTGGGACTATATTAAAAATGACATTGTTAAAGTAGTTAATGAATTTTTGGAAACAGAAAATTACTAAAAATTCCTTAAAGGATTCTTTTGCATACATATTAGATGCATGGCACAGACATGAATTGCATAAAGGATGTCAACTAAATCAGTAGACCATCTAACTTCCGCATTAATTTAGAGACATATACACAACACCTTCACATATGTTCATACAAAGCATTAGAAATTTTAAGGACAACGCATTCCAGTGGTTGATGGATGAGTAGATGAGTATAGATAATGGTTAATAATATTCATAGCATTCTCCTAAACTTGGTGATTTTGGGGACGAAATCCTTTGGGATGAGGGAATTTAACACCCCATTTTTAATAGACAATAATTATATGAAGAAGATTAATAAATTAAATACTGATTAATAAAGTGTTCATAACTATATAAAATGGACTTCACCGTTGCGTTCGTTACGAAATTCTGATTCAGATAGACTTTCAGTTTGCGTAAATCGGGCTAGAAATGAACAGGTTATGATTAATCAAAGTTTGAAGTTAAATTAAATAATTTAATTAAACAAATCATAATAGTGCAATGGTAAATAGACGACCCAGGCCCTATATGGGTTGACCCATGTGTCAACCCCTTGGTCGACACACATGTTGACCCACATAGAAGGTGGGCCAACCAACTTCGAGCCAAGCACGAAACTGTGCCAGGCCAAACACTCATGTTTCTAGATTATTCTTTTTGCTGACTCATGCTGAGGTATTTTCTATGGTTTGGATTAAAACCTTAATATCCTATGGCCTAAACTATCCCATCACGCCTATAAATAAACTACCAACCCTCACTCTTTGCTTACACCAATTATTCTTCATCTTCTTCCTCCACTCTATTATGCTCTAGCAATAAATAAAAATTAGGAAAAGGTTAGGGTGCTATAGAAATATAGATCTGAAAGGATATTCTTCTCCTACTTCTTTATCAAAGGTTTTTTTCTGGATCTACAGCAATTCTCTATGAGTTCTATGTTATTTTTAGATTAGCTATCTAAATAAAATGGATTAAGACAGTAAAATGGATTGGATCTAAAAGTTTGACAAATACAGTATTTTCAAGTTAATCTTTTACATGTTATTGTTCATTTTATTTACTCTCTATTACTTATCTCTTTTCAGTTGTTATTATTTCCTTCTTCCTTATCCCCTTCTCTGTTATTATTCTATTTACAATCTTGCAATGCCTATTTCTCCTTTTTCTTTTGTCTTGCGTTGAGCCTAGGCCATCGAGAGCCTAGGCCTTTACCGTTTAATTTGCGTAAAATTATGATAAAATGAAGGAATATTAGAACTAGAGAGTTTTGGCCATATTGAGAATTGGTTAATGTTGCATTCAAATAATTTACTATAATCGGGGATAAACTTATGAAATGGATTAGGTTGTACTTGATTATATGTTAAGTAACATGTTAACCGAAAACATGTGGATTGGGATAAAACATACTTAATTGTACATTAAGTAAACTTATAACTTGTAACTGACAATAAGTGACATGGTAATAAAAGGGATTGTAGAATACTTTCGTTAATTACAATCCAGGATTTGAAGATTGTAGATTATTTTAGTTAATTACAATCTACAAATATAACAAATGGTTACATTGGGCTTATTAACGAACTTAAATGTGCTAAGTTAAACTTGTATGATTAATAAGCGAAAGGTGTCCATTCTTTTTAGATATAAGGGGCTCGTACAAATCCTAGTTATAAACTGGGGACCAAGTCACGGGGGCTTATGTCAATTGCATTTTGTGTGGGAACCCGTATCCGTCAGTATTCCTTGGTTATCACGGCGCCTCGCACTAGGTAGGGGCTAAGGCACGCTTGTACTAAACTGGATAGTAAAAGGTACAAATAAGATGTGAGTACGGGCCCGTTCCAGTGGAGTCATGAGCATGCATAGATCCGAACAGGGAAAATAAGAGGCTGTAACGATTAAGGCTGTGTCTTTTAGTTGATGAGTTCGGGACTGATAACCCTAAATGCCATAACTGGCGTAGATTATTCACATCCTATTTAAGAAGCCGATCACTGGGTAGAAATTAGGTAAAACCTAATCTTGACGTACTGATAGTTGGTGCAGAAATTTGGGGATATTAATGAGAAGCTTACCATTGTCTTGTTTCGTGTTTTCTACTTTACTGTATTATTTTCATGTCTATTACTATTCATCTATTTGAATACTTCTTTATCTTATGCTTATGCTAAAAATTATTAGTACTCGTCAGACTTATGTCTGACCTAGTTTGTTTGTTTCTCTCTCTCTCTCTTTATTTCCCTCCCAAGCTCTATGGGCGAAGGATCGCAGCAATGACTTTTGATCTTTTGACTTAGCTTGGACTTGACCATTTCTGACTTCATGTATTGCTTAAGACTTTCTTTGTGACTATTGTAGTGACTTATGAGGGAGATGACTTTGTGGTTTTATTCTTGTACTATGATGTTTATATTTCCACGAGACGGTTTGTTTTACAAAAATGAAATGTTGTGACTGGTTGAATAATAATAAATGGTTTCAAATATTTCCGTTGTGTTTTACATTCTATCATGTGAAATTTAGTCTCTGTGTTTGTTACTTTATACCTATTGCACTTCACAGAACTTAATGCATTCTTATATGGGTGACATTAAGGGACAAAGCCTATATGACGAAGGAAAAGTCTACCGCACCGATAAATATGACCTTCAGGGTCCATAATCGGGATCGACTTTCTCACTCTTATGTTTAAAAGTTTGAGTTATAAACCATAATTTCGAAATCAATCTGGGAAAAATTTGTAACACCTAAACTCATAGATAAAGAGACTCACTTTTACAATTAAGGCAACAAAGTGGTAAATCCTTAATTATTATAGTATTATCTTAAAACTTTGCAGGATCAACACCGAGAGCACCAAAAAGGAAATAGTTTAACAGAAGTACTTTCCGGAAGCTCGAAAGGCCTTAAGTACCAAAATGTTGGTTATGCTTACTTTAAGGATAGGATATCAGAAACCACATAACTTGTGACTGATCGATTGTTCTCTGAGATAATCCAAATTGGACATAATTTCGAATCCCTTTCGGAAGATTTGAGGAACCCTTCATGAACGCAGTTGAAACCATTAAAGTATAGTAACCTACATGGTAATCTGCAAAAGGAAATTCACGAATTCAATTGCCTTATGGAAGGATCAGCGACCTGACCAAAAGGTTTATTATGAAACCTATAGAAGTTAAACAACATGAAATGGCATATCAAAGAGAAGGGTTCCTTCCGAATAGTCTCTCGAGCTTCAAATGGCTGGGGCTGGCAATTAAACCGAGAACCCGAACCGAACCGACCCAAAAAGAACCATACCCAAACCGAACGCAATGGGTCTCGAGTTGGGTCTAAATGATAAAAAATGCCATCAAGACCCGATCAAATCCGACCCGCATAGATCCGACCCGAAAAACACGACCAAAAAACATTGAAATATATGTATTTTTAGTGTTATATTCAATCGAACCCGAACCGACCCGACCCGAGCTTCAACTCGACCCGACCCGAATCGAAGCTCGGGTCGGGTCTGGATTTTTGAAATGTATAGTTTAGACCCCGACAAAACCCGACCCACCTAGAACCGAGATCCGCTGGGTCGGGTCCGGGTACATCGGGTCGGGTCTAATTGCCACCCCTACAAACGACCTACAACTTATTAGTGTCCCTTATTTTCTATAGGATTTCGCTTTCATAGATTAACAGAAGTTGTCCATAAGAAACATTATACATAAACAATAGTGTAACCTGAGTTAACCCTTTCGCCAGTAATGGATTTTATAAGGACTACATCGTTTTGGGGTGTTAACCATATTTTTGGCTAACATGGTTCAAATAAATAATTTATGCAAGTTTGAGTTGTTAAGTTTTATTTTTTAATTATATTTCAAATATCACATTTCAATATTAATTATGGTTTTTATCAGAAAATAATGCATAACTGAGAATGTATTTGTAGCTTTTGTAAAAAAAAATGATAATATATATATAATCTTTTTAGGAGGATGTCTAAAGATATTTCTTCAATAAATAGTTTATACAATATTTCTTATGAAATAACTAAGAACATGACCCTTAGAATATAATTAGATATAAACATAAAATAGTGTGTTCTACAGATAGTTTGATTTCTTATCTATTATGGGGGTTAGGTATAATTGTAGTGAAATATAAGATACGCATTACATAACATACAAACTTTAAGTTTTAATCAAATCTAAACTATGTAGGAATCCTTCATTATCTAATTACTATACGCTTATACGTTTTAGTAAAATTACAAGATGTATAAACAAATCTCTTTTCGAGATATTATGTCATCACCTCTTCTAAAGTGTGACATTTCTCTATAAGATATACTTTTTATGCACTTCTTTTGGAATGTCATTTCAATATACAATATCTTTTTTATATTAATTACGTAATTGCTACTTTTATAATAGCATAAAATACCTCTATTAAAGATTTTTGTCGTAACCACCTTTGAAATGTCATATCAATTTTTTAATTAAAAAATAGATGTGCTAAATAAAAATCAAATGTGAGAGATAAAAATATTGCTATATAATATCTCTTTTGAAGGTGAATTATTTTACTACTTCTTAAATTTCATACGACATTCCTTTAGACGATATAACACTTCTCTTATATTAAAAGAAGAAAATTTATAACATCGCTTCTAGGATGTTGAATTTGCAGTATAAATTTAAATAAAACTCATTTCGTAAAGGAATATATATATATATATATATATATATTCCTTTAAAAACATAAATAGTTTTCTTAAAGGAATATATATATGTGTGTGTATATATATATATATATATATATATATATATATGCACCCATAAAAACATAAATAGTTTTTTTATATGAGTTATCTCTTTGGATAATATTAAAGTGTATTTCTTTAATTAAATAGCCATGTAAATACGTATAAAGTAATTACACTAAAACTCCAAGTTTTGCAATATAGTTTAAATGAATTCACTCAACCTTTTTTCGCAATATAGTTTAAACTCTATTTCAACTTATGAAACGTATGTTTTTTAATCTTTCTAGAACTTCAAGTTTATATTCTCATTGAATTTATTTAATTAATAACATTCTTTTTCCAAATTCTCTTCTAGTGATAAATCAATATGGTTGTTAATTAAAAGTTATACTACATTATTTCATATCCATAATTTTGTAACATGTACTCAAAATAAAAATGAACATCTTTTCAAGAGTTCCAAATAAACAATACGTATGAACAATAAGAATAGATGAATGAAATATAAATTTAGATCCACTTTTATATCCCTAATAATGAAAATGATATCTCAACAAATATTCGAAGGTCTATAAAATTAAATTGGAAAAACTTAAAATTAGATCTGAAAGGTGTTATAATACATCTAAATTAGATTATAGTCCAGGAGCTAGTTAAAATATTTATAGATTTTTTATGTAGTAAAGATTGTAATAATGTCCTTTTAACATTTAACATATTATTATTCTCCCTTATTCAATTTGCATATAATATAACATTAAATAAAATGAATTATTAAAAAATATGAAATTTTCTTTACAAAAAAGCAAGTGGATCAAGGTCTCTTACCTCAAATAACAAGTAACAAAGTGCGCTATAAATTTAATAATTAAAGTTTTGGATTTTAATTTATATGTAGTGAAGTATATGTTACGTTTCAATAAAACATCTTTTTAATATTTTGGAAAAAAGAAAATTGAAAATATTTAATTTTTCAATATTTATAGTGGATTGGAAAGATCAAACTCCTAAAAAAACATGGATTATTAAAAAATTCGTTTAAACTATAAATATTCAAATTTACCACTATTTAGTTGTTTGGAAATCTAAGAAATTGGATTGAGAGATAATTTACATCTTTGTTTGAAAGAGTTTCATTTTGTATCATTAAGATGAAGATGTATATCTGATATATGACATTGTAAGTATTGTACATAGGTTCAACACACGCAACACAGTAAGTTCTTGCTTACAATTTGGAAATGATAATTATATCAGTGGTTTTCAATTAAAATTAAAGGAGGGGTAAGTATAAGTTTGATCATGATAACTATATAAATCGAAATGATGCTGCGTCTCATAGGTACTTTACAATATTTAATGCAATACTGAGCAATGGAACTTTCTTATACTCACACTAAAAATCCGTGAATATAAAAATAAATATGTTATAAATTCTAAATTTAAACAACCTAATTCTTAACGCCAGTTTATTTATTATATTTACTAGATGTGTATTGATAAGGACCGTGTTTTCCATTTTTCAAAACCGTAGACCAAAACAGTAAGCAAAACAAAATTAGTTTGCGTTTTAAAATCAAAGTCACGTCGCATGGCAATTAAGTATGATATAGAATAATTTCGCATGTTATGCAACTGCCGTCAACTAACACCAGGGCCGATATGGTAATGGTAACCGCTACCGATACATAAGAGCGATTACCGTACCAGTACTACTGGTAAGTCAAATATAGCTGCCGATAATTTACTGTTACCAATGGTAAAATATTCATTGGTATACCGATAAACTGGTATACCGTTGGCTGATAATGAGAAATTTGTCATTACAACAAACATTTAAATTTTGTTGCACTAAAATTTGAAAAAAAAACAATTATCTTGTTTTTTATTACTGCTATATGATATTTATATTAGTATTACGACATGTTTTAGTTGACATCTAAGTATTTCTTAATCCATCACAGCTTAATTACAATAATATGAGATAATAACATTTATAATCTCAAACTTTAAACCTAATAAAACTTAAAAAGCATCATTATTATAAATAATACTATAAAATCTTCTTAAAAACCATGACATATCGTTAAAGTGTCTATGGTTAATGTTTAATCTAATAGTGAAAAATAAATTTAATATGATTGGTAAATTTACCGTTACCATTGGTTTTGACTTTTCTTTACTGCTATATTTACCGTTAACAATGATAAATTTACCGTTATCATACCGGTAACATTGGTAAACCAAAGTGGCTCAATTTTTTTTTACCAGTTACTTGGTATTGTAAATTTACCGTTACCATAACAGACCTAACTAGCACTATGATCATCTATCATCACAAACTACTGGTTTATCGTCATGAAAAATAATATGAAATGACGACTAATTATCACATAAAAACGAATCGAAAATAATGTATTTGTTAGCTTTTTAAACATTCTATTGTTAGAGGAAAGAAAGTAAAAGAGATGTGCTTTCCTTGTTTTATTTTTAATTAAACCAAAAACTAAAGTAGTGTTTGATTTATTTTGAAATTTGAGATTTTGACGTCAATTTCAAAAGTTGTGAAGATCTGAAGAATATTAGAGATGACATACAAAAAAATCAGAGTGAATGATGGAAAGGACGGAAAGACGACAGACGAACTTATCATCGTTCTTACTCTGTTTTTTAAAATATGGAAAATAATAAAAAGTTTTTTGTTTTTTGTGTATCGTTGGTAGGTTCATACCTAAGAAAATCAAAATGAAAAATAAAAATCGAACACACCCTAAATCGCTAAGCAGCATGGTTTCTTACTTGAAAGTAAAAATCAAGCACTTTGCGGTCCTAATTTCCAAGTAAGCATTAGTGTTTAGAATAAAGCACAAAGGGTATTTCTTTTGTTCACCTTTTAACGGCTAATTGGTTTTTTGTCTGTGTTGCATGTTTTATTTGAATTTTGTTTGTTTATATAAACTTTATATGGCTTGATTTATTTGGTGGTATAACGTAGACCCCTGCAGAACTTCGTAACGGCTACCGTGTTTACTCACTACTTTCTGTTTGTACAATTCTTTCCATATGTACGCTGATTCTGCTTACTTTTTTTTTTTTTTTTTTTTAATATTTCCTGAGAAATCATATGTTGACGCGGCAAGACTTCGATGGTTCAAAGCTAGGTCTACTCTTCGATTATTTTATTTTTCAAGGGTAAGTTTGTCTCCGGTTCAAAATAGCTTTTGAAATACAGCAAAACTCTCTGTCTTAAAACTTTATAAATTAAGTTTTTATTTTTTGAAAATCATCCCAAAAAAAACACGAAAATTCAGAATCAAATTCAACATATAATTGTCATCAATTCCATGCATTAAACTACAAAAAAACGAATCAAGAACAAAAAAAAAATCACGTAGCTCTAGTATATTGGAGCAAATAACGCAATAATTTGCAACTATTGTTGATATTTAAGCAACAATTGCAACTATTTGCATCAACCGTAGAAACTTTGATGAATTATTAACAATATTTTGTAATAATTGCAGATTTTGCAGCAATTTTTATTTCGTCTTCAGTTACTTAAGTTTTTCATTCAAGTTTTATATACAAAAAACTTAGATTGAAAATCACCAAATTTTATTTTTAGTTTGAAGGACAAACTTTAAACCAAAATTAAGCTAAAGGACAATGCTAAATGTAATTAGCATTATATTCAATTTTTTACACTATACAAAAATGTTAGTTGTAACAACCATTATTCAATTTTACACTGCACAAAATGCAAGTTATATTAAGCATTGTTCTTCATCCTAATTTTTTCAAAATTTGTCCTTCAGACTATAAATAAAATTTGGTGCCCTTCAGGTAATTTTTTTTTTTCAAGGTTTGTCCTTGTAACTATTCTCCACTTTCGGTAAAACCAATTTTTGAGAAAGGGTTTTTCAAATAATAATTTGTAAAATAAGGATTAATCAAAATTTCCACATTTTTCGAAATGTAATATACAAACTATCTTATGTTATACTAGTGTGCAACAAGTGCATTGTACACAATAGCTTTTATGTTGTAATATATTTTAGTATATAAAGATGAATATGTTAAATGTTTAAACATTTTGTTGTAATTTCCATTCCTTATAAAATCTACAAATAGATAGCTCATTGTACCTGTGCCTGTGAAGATATATGAACAATAAAGCATTGTCTCTCTCTACTGGAAATTTTTTCTTTTATTCTTTAACACGTTATCAACACGATTTTTATGATTTAAACTCTAGATAAATTAGATTAATCTTTTCTCTTCTTTTCATAATTTTTTTTTACCTTTATTTTCATATGATAGATCTATCAATTTATATGATCTAGCATATATGTTTACACAAGGTATTTATTTTCGTAGAAAAACAAATCTTTTAAAATGGTCCTTCAAAGCTAGTAATTATAATATTGTATTCCATAAGCAACTTTTCCATGTTAATAAGAATATCATTTCAAATGTTAGACAAAAAAATATATTAACAATCATTCATTATTACTGCATATTAATTAGCCATTTACTAATATTAAATTATTCCGCTTCTTTTGCTTTTTGAGTTCTAAGGGGAATTCAACTTTAAAACTCTATTATATATATATATATATATATATATATATATATATATATGAGGGTTATATGGCACCCCATTTTTTTAGCCTCCCTTTTGCCTCTCATTTATAGCCAAGTATTTATAGTTAAATAAGTTAGTGGAGGGAGAGAGAATTAGTGGGCGGAGAGAGAAACGAGAATGTGTGGTGGAAATCAGGGGGGCTAAAGGGGTGCTGCACTATTTGGGGTGCTCTTGAACGCTTCTCATATATATATATATATATATATATATATATATATATATATATACTCTTCCTCTGGTAAAGTCGACCGGCTTTTATAGTGACAACAAACATTTATTATTATAACATATAATAATTACAAATAATACGGAAGATCGACAGATTGCCAACCTAATTCAATCGATTTCTAAGGTGTACCGTCCACCATAATTGGTTTTTAAAGTGGATCGTCCACTACATCCAAACTAGATTACAGAACTGGAGCTAGACACTGTTTCTAGACTATAAAAAAGATCTTAATCTCCATGCAGGGAGAAATGACATGCACAATATCCTAACAAATTACTATTAGTACAAAGTACAAACATCAAACATTTGAATACATTACAAATTTCGAAGAGAAGTAATTTACATAGACAAACATAGTACAGAGTACAACACTATTACAGTGTAATAGCACATGCCAAACGAAGCACGGGTCTCCAAAAGAGAAGACAAGGCAAGGAACTAATCTATCAGCCTCACTTACTGAATATCATAAAGGATTGACACGAAACAACATGGAGCATATCATAGGTCGAACAGTAAGGAAAGTACTACACAATCAACATAGAAACCCCAAACAAACACAACATGCTGTCCAAACTAGGCTTGAAACTGCACAACCACAACGATGTTGAGGAAGTGCAACTACGAAACAAATGACACCCATGTGGAATAGCCTCCATTCAAAGGAAAACAAGGCTGTGACCATCACCATAAGAATGAAAACGAGCATATCCCAAACAGAGGCAAACGAGCCCCTAACATTTGACATAGGGAGATTGAATGATGAACAACAAATATATTGTTGAAGAAGAACACACCGTACTCTACAACAACCCAAAGTTTAATACACATTCATTACAGATCGTAACAACAATAGTCTTTACACGGGAAAATAGGAAAACCAGATGGAATGAGGGAGATAGCCACAGGGTAGGGGTTCGCCGCCAAACAACACAGCAAGAAACTAGCATAGCTTTACATGTTTGAAGAGCGAGACAGTGGCGAACATAATGGAAGCTAAGAGCATCTCCAACAAGGTTACGGGTCGTAACAATAGTCTTTGATATCTCCCAACAGGCGCGAGCCGATTTTATCAGCTCGCAGCTTACGAGCCGATAAAATCGGCTCGCACGGCTCCTGCGCCTATATATGGCGCGGGTGGGTGGGGGAGGGGGGGGGGACTTATATAAAGTTATGATATTTATTTATATAAAATTATGATTTTCATTAGTAGAAAGATTATATTTTGGTATATAGGAAAGATTATATTTTGAAAATAGAAAAGTTGAAATTTTTATATACATGAAAGCTGAAAATTTTATATACATGAAAGTTGAAATTTTTATATATACCGGTTTAACAAGTTGTTATGATCAAAATGATTCAACTAGTATTTCGCATAACAATAAGCATACAGATACAACCGGCTGTTACAGATACAACAACGAATAATAGTACATGCCAACTGAAACATCAAAGCAAACATCAAAGCAAAGTACATGTTACATGATCATTTTCAAGGGAGTCTCATTACGTTCATTCGCAACTCTTCAACATTATTTTCGAGATGCCTAATTTCTCATTCAAGTTCGTTTGCATATACTATTCCCATTGGGCACAACGGTTCGTCAATCCATTCTGTGTAACTACATCCATTTGGATAGAATGGACATTTATGCATGCGCCGACCAATATTGTTGCCTTCTGCTCGAACCACAACTTCGACCGCATGACCGCAGTAGCAAAGTACATGATAAGATTCACCTTCATGTTCATGCGGTGGTACTCGATAAAACTCTACTTCTTGTTGTGGTTGAGCGAGAGCCTGTTCGTTCGATAGTTGAACATGTGGTACTTGAACTTCTTGTGGCAGATGTACGTGCCCCTGTTCATGCGATGGTTCATCCTGGGGTTTAATTTGGGTTAGAGACTCGAATTCGTCTTCGAGCTGCTGAAGTCTCATCTGTTCGTACGCCTGTTCATCAGAGCTAGTATCTGATGGCCAAGAAGGCATTTTGTATGAGTGATAAAGGGAGGAGGAAGTATTAGAATGAGAACGAAGTTGTTTGAGTGAGGTATTATGTGCGTAAATTAACAGAAATATATAGCCGCAGGGTGTACAAATCAATAAAATAAATAATGATGTTACCGGTCACTGTTTCGCCTAACATAATACTGTAGGGAATCTGCTTTTCTTATTATCATGATGTGAACATACACTTGTAACACCCCACCTCCGCTAGGGTCACTCACAAAGGGAATGCACTAGTTTTGGTGGAGTATTATCTAGGTAAACATGCACAGAGATATCACAAGGAAGAACATAAATAAAGCAGCGGTAGAAATTAAAAACCAACTTTTTATTATTTTCCAGAAAAGAGTCAAAAGCTCATATATCCAAGATATAAATTATTCCATTACATCAAGTTCATAATAAAGAAGCATAAACTTAAAACAAAAGTAAATTATTCCTCATAAATAGCAGAAGCAGCCATAGCATAGCCCAAGACCAAACCGTACATGAGCTGTCAGAAAGCAAGCTAAATCCAAGCTAAGAGCTAGTGTTTCCTCCCTGAGAACCTGGGGGGAAGAAACGAAAGAAAAAGAGGCGAAAGAAAAAGGGTCAGTCATAAATACTGGTAAGCCCTAGTGACTTTCAGTATGAAAACTAGTAAAGGTAACATGATATGTGAAAACTGGAATTAAACATAAGGATGATAACAGAACTGGTAAGATAATCAAGATAAGTCAAGTCTGGCATCGCATATTCAAGGTTCGTTGCACCAACTGTACTAGTATTCTAACCCATGTCAAGTATTAACCATGAAATGGTCCCTTGGCCCAGTACCATGAAGTGACCCATTACGGGGTCCTACAGTACGATCTACTAGTCGATCGGCTCCCTACAAGTCCTAGCTCGTCTTGTGTCTGGGTCATACGGCCCTATCCTGAAATGTAGTTACCTGTGCTAGGTCCACCATAGGGTGTATCAAGTCTTCTGGTGCCAACCACCGACACGAATCAAGCACGCACAGTGTAAATCTACGGGTGCCCAATGCCTGCTTTTTCAAATCCGGACTACGTGCACGACCATAGCCCGCCTGAACCTACAATGGCGCACCTACTCAGCCGTCGTTCTGGTCGCTTACAATCAGCCCAGTAATCGTGCCCCACCCTGCCTAGTCCCAGGGTATCGTGATACATCTAAGTGGGTTACTGCTGAAAAGGACCGCGTAACTAGGGTTTCTAATGGGTTAAGCGTTGTCATTCAAATTCGTGACATAACCCTATCCAAATCATGTATCAAGTTGGTTAAGTGTGTTCAAGCAGTTCATGACTTAACCCTATCAAATCATCATGTCAAGTTGGTTAAGTATATTCAAGTGGTTCATGACTTAACCCTATCATGTGACATTAATTCATTAGTGCACCTCAACCTCTCACATTAGACTAACTGTTGTGGTTACTGGATTTGCCAGGCGGTTTCAGGCAGATTTACACCACAACATAGTCTAACCTCGGGTTTTACGTGCGATATGACCAACTACCCACATTGGATCCTATTATTTGCAGCCACTGGATTTGCCGGGCGGTTCCGGGCAGATTTACACTGCAAACTCAACCCAACCTCGAGTTGGCCATTTTCAAGTTTATCTAATTGTCAGGCCCACATTCAAGTTTTCATGTAAAAATATTCATGTCGAGTTTTCATGTCATGTTTCATGTCAAATCGTGTCAAGTTCATGTCCATATCCAGGTTCAAGTTATAATAACATTCATGTTTAAAGTTCAAAGTCAATTCATGTTTTACCTAGTCTACCCAATCGTATTCCCATCGCACGTAAGCTCGAATCGATACAAATAAATCTAATTAGGGAATAACATAAAAAGGGACGGGTATAAGGTGGCAAAAGTGTTTACTAGCATAGCACGGTATAACTTGAGATAAATGATATAACATTACTGGCATATGGAATATTGGCCTCAAACATAAAGATTTCAAATCTAACAAAATAAGGTACTAGTCAAGATAACAGTTGTCATAAGGTGATAGTATAGTCATGGTAACAATTGACATAAGGTGATAGCATAATCATGGTAACGATTGACATAAGGTGATAGTCATAAACTTGTGACTAATAGCAGATTCAACATGATAATATGAGAGGTTTTATTTTTGATTTACAACATGAATAGGCCCCAAATCGATGTCTTAGTAATATCCAAGAGTCAAGATCCAAGATGAACAAGAATGAATGTAAAACAGTCATCATACATAGGTCCAATTTCAATTTACATCATATTCATATTACATTTACAGTTTAAATCTAAAAATAAGTGGGGCTTACAGATCGTGGTTCGAGAATTAGAAAAAAAAGAGTCGATGTTGAATCTTTATATGCTTAGTCAAGTCCTAACAGAAATCCCCAAATCAGCAACGTAGCTTCGACGTAGAAGAAGTAGTCTCTCTAACTTTTCAACCAGAATTAGAGCAGCATAAGGTCAGAAAGAATTTTGTGTAGAGAGACTAGTGTGAGGGGCTGTATTTATAGGGTCAGGTCAACGAATGTGGACATAAACGAGGCCAAATACATCAAAGTGAATCCAACTTCAGAAATGGGCTCGGGCACCAGGTCGACCCCCAGGTAGACACTATGGTCGACCTGGTCCTGGGCAGGTCGACTACATAGTCGTCCCCCATGTCGACCTGGTCCTGGGCGGGAAATTTCCTGCCCAGTCCATTCTGAGGTTTGAAATTCGAATTTTGAATTCGAATTGAGTCTATTTTGAACTTGAAAACTTCTGAAAACTTCGAAAGGTCATAACTTGGTCATACAAACTCCGATTTTCGAAAACTCGGACTCGTTTCCAAGAAGAATTTCGAGACGAACGCAATAGCGCAACCCGTTTCCCTTGATTCTTATTTTAAAAATTAATTCTGCCTTGATTTATGGTTATTACCCGTTATAAAAACACGGGTTGTTACATTCTCCCCCCTTAAAGGATTTCGTCCCCGAAATCTCTAAGTTAGGGAGGATGTGTCCTACCATCCATCATCCATCTACTCAAAGCATCATCCACAAGCAACCATTGTCCTTAAAAGATTTCTAGTGTTGTAAGAACATATGCAGAAAGTGTGTGTATATGTACTTATCTAATGCAAAAGATCAGGCGGTTACTGATTCAGTAAACCTCCTTAATGCAAAATATGTTAGTGTCATGAATCCAACATGTATGCAAATTCCTAACATAGTTTATAATCTCTACATGAGTGCACAAACATTCATCCATATGCAACATCCAAGTGATAGCATAACAAGTTCCATCCATGTACAAGTATAAGCACTCATGCATATGCAACATGAAAATGTGACTGAACCGATCTAGTGCCTAATGTGTGTCATGCATGCACTAGCATCCACTTGCAACCATTTGCAAACATCAACCATAACATGTTTCAATCACATGTTTACATCCATATGGTTCTACCTAAGGTTCTCAAGATAAGATCGAGAAGATAACAGGACAAACGTAGATATTAGAAGCATGGTACGAAAAGGTTTCCAAGTTTATAGGTAAAAGAGATCGAGAATGTACCCTAAAAAAGAAATAGGTAAAGCGCGCGTATCTTCTCTTCGGTTTCCCCAGTTGTGTCTTCTTGGGTTTCACTCCACTACACTTTCACTAGCTTGACTTCTCGATTCCTTAGCTTCTTAGTCTCCGTTCCTAAGATAAGAATCGGAACTCGCCTCAATATCGTTTCTTTTTCCACTTCTACGTCTTCAAGGATGCTTGGCTCAACCACTTCGGCTGACTCATGCAAACACTTCCGGAGATGCGAGACGTGAAAGACATTGTGCACCCCAGCCAGCTTCTCGGGTAAGTCTACCTTATAGGCCATCCGTCCAATCCTCTCAGTGATGGGGAACGGTCCTACAAACCTTGGTGCTAGCTTTCCAACTGCTCCAAAACGAACTACATTGCGTAACAGAGAAACTTTTATAAAGACCATATCTCCGACTTCGAACTCTAGGTCTGTCCTTCTCTGGTCCGCATAAGATTTCTGTCTATCTTGGGCCGTTTTCATCCGTCTTCGTATCAACTCAATCTTCTCAGAAGTGTCCCTTATCATGTCGGGCCCAAGTATAAGTCTGTCTGTCGTCTCCCACCAACAAGTTGGCGACTTGCACAATCTTCCATATAGGGCTTCGAACGGTGCCATTCCGATGCTAGCTTGGTAACTATTGTTATATGCAAACTCCACGAGAGGAAGATGGTTTTCCCAAGTACCACCAAAGTCAAGAATACATAGCCTCAGGAGATCTTCTAGTACCCTATTTACCCTTTCGGTTTGTCCATCCGTCTGTGGGTGATAGGCTGTGCTCAAGTTCAGTCGTGTTCCCATTGCTTCTTGCAGACTATTCCAGAACTGGCTAGTGAAAATCGGGTCATGATCACTAACTATACTAGAAGGAACTCCATGCAATAGTACTATCTCTCGAAGGTAAATAGACGCTAGCCCTGATGCGGTCCTCTTGCTTTTCACCGGAATGAAGTGAGCACTTTTCGTGAGTCTATCAACTATGACCCATATGCTAGTATTTCCCTTCCGTGACCTAGGCAGTCCATCCACGAAATCCATCGAGATACTCTCCTATTTCCATTGCGGAACCTCCAAAGGATGTAATAGCCCACCAGGCTTCTTCGACTCGGCCTTTACTTGTTGGCACACCATGCACTTCGAAACGAACTCTGCCACGTCCTTTTTCATTCCAGCCCAAAAGAAAATGCGTTTCATATCCCTGTACATCTTATCCCCTCCAGGATGTATAGTCATCTTCGAGTGATGCGCTTATTCGAGAACTTTTCTTACCAGGTCTCCCACTTGTGGGACACATAGCCTTCCATCGCGCCTTAGCCATCCCTTGTCATCTATGGCATACCTACTGAGGTGACTCGACGTCTCACCTCTAATTAGCTTGTCCATGATTTCGACTATCTGTGGGTCTTCCTTCTGTGAAGTCCCTACTTGATCTAGAAGTGTAGGCCTTAACTCAAGAGATGCAAACGTAGCAGTCAATGACTCAACAGCAGGTGTAAAATCAAAGGTTGCTATAAACTCAAGGCTTTTCCTTTCAACAAAAAAGGGGCTCAAAGTCAACCTTTTTCTACTTAGCGCGTCTGCCACCACATTACCCTTGCCAGGGGTATAAGCTATATCGAAGTCATATGATGCCAAGAACTCCATCCACCGCTGTTGTCTCAGATTCAAGTCTTTCTGTGAGAAGAGGTACTTAAGCGATTTGTGGTCGGTATACAGCTCGAACGTCTCCCCTAGAAGATAATGGCGCCAAGCTTTAAGTGCAAAAACAATCGCGGCCAACTCCAGGTCATGCGTGGGATAGTTTTTCTCATGGACTTTAAGTTGTTTGCCCTCGTAGCATATTACTCTTCCTTCTTGCATTAAGACAACGCCTAACCCCGTGCCGCACGCATCTGTGTACACGGTAAACATCTTACCTCCATCGGGTAATGCCAAAACTGGAGCTGTGGTGAGGGCTCTCTTAAGTCTCTGAAAAGCAGCGTCACATTCTATGTCCTATGCAAAAGGTAGGTTCTTCTTTGTTAATTTAGTAAGAGGGGCTGAAATCTTAGCGAAGTCCTTAATGAACTTCCTGTAGTAGCCCGCCAAACCGAGAAAGCTCCTCACCTCCGTTGCATTCTTAGGAATTTTCCAGTCCTGTACCGCAACTACCTTTGCGGGGTCCACGGCTATGCCTTGCTTAGAAACTACATGTCTAAGGAACCAAACTTCCTTCCTCCAAAAATGGCATTTGGAAAATTTAGCCTTTAACTGGTGTGCTCTAAGTGTTTCCATGACTTCCTTGAGATGCCTAGCATGTTCTTCTTCATCTTTTGAGAAGATCAAAATATCATCCACGAAAACTACCACAAACTTGTTAAGGAACTCCCGAAACACCCTACTCATCAAATCTATAAAGTACGCGGGTGCATTCGTTAATCCAAACAGCATGATGTAACACCCCGAAAATTCTATAACTGTGAAATTCATGAATTAAAGTATAATCAAATTCAAATCAAAGAACTAAGGGAAACGGGATACTCCATTGCGTTCGTCTCGGAAAAATACGCGAAATAGAGTCCGAGTTTTCAAAAAACGGAGTCCGTATGAAGAAGATATGGCCTTCGGAAGTTTTGAATTAGATTTAAAATTCAAACAGAATAAAATAATAATTTGAAATGGGGCCCAATGGGCCAGGCGGATAAAACACCCGCCTAGCCACCCAGGTCGACTGGGCTGTCGACCTGGGCTACCCATGTCGACAGGGCTGTCGACAGCCCTGTCGACAGGGGTGTCGACCTGGTCGAGCCCAGTCAACCTGGTCGAGCCCAGTCAACCTGGCTGGCCAGGTCTGTGTTTGGTCGAATTTCTGTGGTCTGCTTTGTCATTAGGGCTAGGTGGCGGGTTTTTATTGGTCTCTCTTCCTAATGAATGGCTATGATCTAACCTAGCAACATCAAGGGTCCTAATCAATTCCTAACCTCTATATAAACAACCCTAGACTAAACCCTAATCTATTCATTCAAAATAAGATTATAGCCGCCATGTTGCTGAGGAACGACAAAGAATAGCCGCCGACTAGAGAGAGAGTTAGGAAGAAGTTCTAAGCCTAAAGCAAATTCAAGCAACCTAAAGCTAATCAATTCAACAAAGGAATCATATCTCTTAATTTGAGAATTCACCGCAACCATTGTAAGTAGAGTATTACTTTGGTATGAATAAACAATTGTGTAGATATGTATGCTTGAATTGTGGCAATAAAATTCATATTTGTGCGTTCTTATCAATTTATATACGTTTGGATATTCTGAATTATGTCATTCAATTATAAAGAACTACATGCGGTAGTTCTATGCAAATATACGTTTGGAATATTGCGCAAATTGTGTAATCTATGTTGAAGCTACATGTATGTAGTTGATTGAAATCCATGCGAATTTGGGCTTTGTTATTATGCTATCATGATGTATATTTTGTGCATAAACCATTTTGCAAGTAATTGAACAAGTTTGGTTGTTATAGTTCATATGAAACTATGTTGGAATTTTGACACCATAATCCATGTATTAAACCATGCTTTTGCAAAACTCATTAATATGGCTAGGCTATGAATAATATTAGGCATAATTGAAATCCATGATAGTTCTATGTTGTTAAATGACATATGTGAGACATGGCTAGGTTGGACTCAAAAATCCCCTTTTTGCAAGTTTAAAGCAAACACCATGTTTAGGAATATTTATGCATAAGTATGTTTATACCATCGTTATGTGATTAGGCTTAAATCATGATTAAGTTGAATTATGCTATGTTCATGCTAGAAGTATTTATGCCATGCTTATGTTTGACCATATGCCATGCCTATGCTAGAAGTATTTTATGCCATGCTTATGTTTGACAATATGCCATGCCTATGCAAGAAGTATTTTATGCCATGCTTATGTTTGACAATATGCCATGTTTATGCTAGAAGTATTTAGGCCATGCTTATGTTTGACATTATGCCTAAATAAGAATATAGGTTCATGTTGTAGTTAAACCTATGCAAGTTTACATGCCTTGATTTATGTCACCTATGTTTTATGACCAAAATACATGTCACCACTATGCAAGTACACCAATTTCTATTATGTATTTTCCAACGTCATATGCAAGTTCATGCGCTCACTTTCCCCTCTTTGTGTATACGCCATAAGCCTCCCCTTTTCGCATGGCTAAATTGGGCTTTAAAAGGCTAAGCCCAATATATATAAACGGACGTGTAAAACGGGGGAAAATAACGTTGGGTTAAAAATTAATTAATGAATGAAAATATGAAATAGAAGGGCCCAAAGTCAAGTATGGGTTGGGCCCATGGTTGGTGTAACCTTTACACCATTAACATAATAATGGGCCGCAAATATTTACATATAAGAAATAAAGAAGAATGACAAAATATGTAAATGTAGAAAAGACGATGTGTTTAACCCGAGGTTGGATTGAGTTGTGATGTAAACCTGCCCGGAACCGCCCGGCTGTCCAGTAGTCACAACAATACCTATCCAATGTGGGAGGTTAAACATGGAGCCCAGCAAGGACCCGAGGTTAGACTGAGTTGTGGCGTAAGACTGCCCGGAACCAACCGGCAACAGGCAGCCACAACAATACCTGTCTAATGTGAGAGGTCAGGGCCTTAATAAGACAATTAAGGCTGAGTCAGGATTGTTAGGATTAAGTGAACTAAAGACTTAATCAAAATGGAACATGCTAAACTAAACGGACTGGTGGGGTTAGGTTAGGAAACACTTAACCAACTTAGCATGTTGGCTAGAGATAGAAAACCTAGTAACGGGGGACCCTTTTCAGCAGTAACCCTAGAAGGTGTATCAGGATACCCTGAAACTAGGCAGGGTGGGGCACGATTACTGGGCTGATTGTAAGAGGTCAAATCGACGGCGGTGGTGTAGCAGTGTAGGTTCTAACGGTGTGCGGGCGTGCACGCACTCCGGCGCAGAAAAATAAAGCACTGGACACCAGTAGCATACCTTTGCACTCTAAGGTTGTGTCGGGTTGCCACTATGGGACTTGATACACCCCATGGTGGGACCAGCATAGGTAACTACAGACATCGGGGGCCGTAAGACACATGTAACTATGCGAGTAGGAGCCGATCATCGTAGAATGGATCACATCACCCTGATTTTGGGGTGCAAATTGGAAACTAGTTTATATGGGTTCAGAGATTAACATGGGGTACGATAGTATATTCGACCCTAGACAACTTAACCAAGTTCATAGTGCTTGCCCACTTCTTGTTTATACTTATCATACCCAGTTCTTTATTCATAGACAAAGTAGTACTAGACTTACTCAGGCTTTATGTCTGACTCTATTTTTCTTTCGTCTTCTTTCTTCCGTTTCCCCCCCAGGTCCTCAGGGAGGGAACACAGCAGCTTGATCAGCCTTGACATCCAGCTTGAAGAAGAGAAATGTATTGCTTGGACTTTCCTGTTTTGAACTATGGCTTTGGACAATCCATTATGGGGACTTTTGGCAGTTTATCTATGTTTTATTTATGCTTCTTTAAATCATGTACTCAAGACAGATTATGAAAGTGTTATGTTATGATTTTGGAAAGGATGTTGATGTAACACGTATTTGACTTTATGAAATAAAGTTTGTTGTTCTTCCGCTGTTTACAAATATGTGTTCTTATATCTGTCTTGTATATCTGTGACTTGTACTTATAAACCTCCACCAAAATTAGGGCATTCCCTTTGAGAGTGACCCTAACGGAGGTGGGGTGTTTCACATGACGAGCCATTCGAAGAACCCATCTGGAGTCCTAAACACAGTTTTGTCAATGCTATCCTCAGCCACTCTGAGCTGATGGAATCCTGTGGCTAGATCGAGTTGAGAGAAAACAGATACTCCCACAAGCTGGTCAAACAGATCGTCGATTCTTGGTAATGGTTGCCTATTCTTCTTTGTCAGCTTGTTTAACTCACGATAATCTACGCACAGATGAAGCGATCCATCCGCCTTAGTAGCGAATACCACCGGAGCACCCCATTCAGAAATGCTTCGCCTTATGAAATTTTTCTCAAGCAACTCGTTAATTTGTTTACTGAGCTCTCTGCTTTCTCGCGGGCCATGTGCCTAACTGGCAATGAAACTGGCTTGACATTATCAACAAGATAAATTCAGAAGTCTATCTAGCGTTTAGGAGGTAACCCCCTCACTTCATCAAAGACATCTGGATATTCTCGGACCACTCTTACAGATTGCAAATTATCGTCAGACGAGTCAAGGGATTCAAGATAACATAACATGACCGGACCCTTAGGGTTACAAGAAATTTCAAGGGTATTACCAAGGCGAGTCATGAGCCTCACTGCCCTTCGTTCACAATCAAGAATGGCTCCATAATCGGATAGTCAATCCATACCTAGGATCAAGCCGTATCCCATGAATCCGAGAACATAAGCATTACACGTGAATTCTACGCTTAAGATAGAAATCCTCAAATCCACACACATCATAGATAAATGGGTGGAGCCCCCAATTGGATTTGAAACTATAACAGGATTCTCAACCAGACTAGTACTTAGGTGCAAATTTTCAACAATATCAGAAGAAATAAAAGTATGCGATGCGCCAGAGTCAAATAAGGTTCGAACAGGAAAGTCAGAAATGTAAACAAGGCTTTCTACGGAAATATTACTACCTCGGTCAGGAACTGGAGTGGTGTTGAGAGCATGCAACTGCCCTCCAGAAGGTCCTGCTCGCTGGGTTTGCCCTTGCCCCTGCCCTTGCTTCTTAGGGCAATCCTTGCTGATGTGTCCAGTATCTCCACAATGAAAGCATTCACCCAACTTCCTCTTCTTCTTTCTACAGTCTTTAGCTAGATGTCCAGTAATACCACAGAAGTTGCACTTCCTCGTCTCATGTGATTTGTTGTTGCTCTTGTTATTCTTATTATTCTTGTTGTTCCCCTTCTTGAAGTCAGCTTTCTTATTCTGAGTCTCATTGGGCTTAACCTCCTTCTTTCTATTCTTGTCTTCCTCATGAAGTAGAGCCATATCCACCAAGCTTTCAAAGGTCACTCCCATGGGTATATGAGTTAGGGCCAAGCTGTGTAGTGGCTCGTTCAATCCTCGAGCAAAGCGTACAGCCTTTTTCTGGGCTGTGTTGACCAAATCCAAACCGAACCGCACGTACTCCCTAACAGACTTGTCCCCTTGCTTGAGGGCTAGGAACCTCTCCATCTGAAGGTTCTCTTCTGCTGACGATAAGAATTTAAGCCTAAACCTTTCTCTAAAGTCTGCCCATGTCTCAAATGGCCTGGTAGTGTTGGTGACTTCCCACCAAAATGCAGCTTCTTCTTTCAACAACCATGCTGCCAACTGAACTTTCCTATGGTCCTCCATATCAAAGATAATGAACAAGTCTTCTGTTTCCTTTAGCCAGTTTCGTGCCTCAACAAAGGTTTCATTTCCAACGAAGTTCTTGCCGCCCATTGCTTTAAAGTCTTTGCATACTTGGGCAAAGGCGGTACCAGGAGGAGGAGGAACCGCAGCCACTGGGGGAGGAGGAGGAGGGATGTATGTCGTGCCCGCGTCGTTGGCCCTGGCTTCTAGGTACCTTCGGAACCATCCAGGCACGGGTATTCCCTCAGGAAGGTTAAGATCGGCCATGCTGAAAAACAAAAAGAAAAGATTCAAACGAGGAAACAAAGGAAAGTGCTAATGGCTTCTTGGGGAATAACCCTTTTTTTAAACATAAAACTTTTCTTGAAAAATGCTTCTTTATAAATGGTTTTGAAAATAGTTTCGGAAGGTTTTTAAAACTTTTGCCCAGCTTGGTAACCTTCTGCTCTAATACCAAATGTAACACCCCACCTCCGCTAGGGTCACTCACAAAGGGAATGCACTAGTTTTGGTGGAGTATTATCTAGGTAAACATGCACAGAGATATCACAAGGCAGAACATAAATAAAGCAGCGGTAGAAATTAAAAACCAAATTTTTATTATTTTACATAAAAGAGTCAAAAGCTCATATATCCAAGATACAAATTATTCCATTACATCAAGTTCATAATAAAGAAGCATAAACTTAAAACAAAAGTAAATTATTCCCCATAAATAGCAGAAGCAGCCATAACATAGCCCAAGACCAAACCGTACATGAGCTGTCAGAAAGCAAGCTAAATCCAAGCTAAGAGCTAGTGTTTCCTCCCTGAGAACCTGGGGGGAAGAAACAAAAGAAAAAGGGTCAGTCATAAAGACTGGTAAGCCCTAGTGACTTTCAGTATGAAAACTAGTAAAGGTAACATGATATGTGAAAACTGGAATTAAACATAAGGATGATAACAGAACTGGTAGGATAATCAAGATAACAAGATAAGTCAAGTCTAGCATCGCATATTCAAGGTTCGCTGCACCAACTGTACTAGTATTCTAACCCATGTCAAGTATTAACCATGAAATGGTCCCTTGGCCCAGTACCATGAAATGACCCATTACGGGGTCCTACAGTACGATCTACTAGTCGATCAGCTCCCTACAAGTCCTAGCTCGTCATGTGTCTGTGTCATACGACCCTATCCAGAAATGTAGTTACCTGTGCTAGGTCCACCATAGGGTGTATCAAGTCCTATGGTGCCAACCACCGACACGAATCAAGCATGCATAGTGTAAATCTACGGGTACCCAATGCCTGCTTTTTCAACTCCGGACTACGTGCACGACCATAGCCCGCCTGAACCTACAATGGCGCACCTACTCAACCGTCGTTCTGGTCGCTTACAATCAGCCCAGTAATCGTGCCCCACCCTGCCTAGTCCCAGGGTATCGTGATACATCTAAGTGGGTTACTGCTGAAAAGGACCGCGTAACTAGGGTTTCTAATGGGTTAAGTGTTGTCATTCAAATTCGTGACTTAATCCTATCCAAATCATGTACCAAGTTGGTTAAGTGTGTTCAAGCAGTTCATGACTTAACCCTATCAAATCATCATGTCAAGTTGGTTAAGTACATTCAAGTGGTTCATGACTTAACCCTATCATGTGGCATTAATTCATTAGTGCACCTCAACCTCTCACATTAGACTAACTGTTATGGTTACTGGATTTGCCAGGCGGTTCTGGGAAGATTTACACTACAACATAGTCTAACCTCGGGTTTTACGTGCGATATGACCAACTACCCACATTGGATCCTATTATTTGCAGCCACTGGATTTGCCGGGCGGTTCCGGGCAGATTTACAATGCAAACTCAACCCAACCTCGAGTTGGGCCATTTTCAAGTTTATCTAATTGTCATGCCCACATTCAAGTTTTCATGTAAAAATATTCATGTCGAGTTTTCATGTCATGTTTCATGTCAAATCGTGTCAAGTTCATGTCCATATCCAGGTTCAAGTTATAATAACGTTCATGTTTAAAGTTCAAAGTCAATTCATGTTTTACCTAGACTACCCAATCGTATTCCCATCGCACGTAAGCTCGAATCGATACAAATAAATCTAATTAGGGAATAACATAAAAAGGGACGGGTATAAGGTGGCAAAAGTGATTACTAGCATAGCACGGTATAACTTGAGATAAATGATATAACATTACTGGCATATGGAATATTGGCCTCAAACATAAAGATTTCAAATCTAACAAAACAAGGTACTAGTCAAGATAACAGTTGTCATAAGGTGATAGTATAGTCATGGTAACAATTGACATAAGTTGATAGCATAATCATGGTAACGATTGACATAAGGTGATAGTCATAAACTTGTGACTAATAGCAGATTCAACATGATAATATGAGAGGTTTTATTTTTGATTTACAACATGAATAGGCCCCAAATCAATGTCTTGGTAATATCCAAGAGTCAAGATCCAAGATGAACAAGAATGAATGTAAAACAGTCATCATACATAGGTCCAATTTCAATTTACATCATATTCATATTACATTTACAGTTTAAATCTAAAAATAAGTGGGGCTTACATATCGTGGTTCGAGAATTATAAAAAAGAGAGTCGATGTTGAATCTTTATATGCTTAGTCAAGTCCTAACAGAAATCCCCAAATCAGCAACGTAGCTTCGACGTAGAAGAAGTAGTCTCTCTAACTTTTCAACCAGAATTAGAGCAGCATAAGGTCAGAAAGAATTTTGTGTAGAGAGACTAGTGTGAGGGGCTGTATTTATAGGGTCAGGTCAACGAATGTGGATAGAAACGAGGCCAAATACATCAAAGTGAATCCAGCTTCAGAAATGGGCTCAGGCACTAGGTCGACCCACAGGTCTACACTATGGTCGACCTGGTCCTGGGCAGGTCGACTACATAGTCGACCCCCATGTCGACCTGGTCCTGGGCGGGAAATTTCCCGCCCAGTCCATTCTGAGGTTTGAAATTCGAATTTTGAATTCGAATTGAGTCTGTTTTGAACTTGAAAACTTCTTAAAACTTCGAAAGGTCATAACTTGGTCATACGGACTCCGATTTTCGAAAACTCGGACTCGTTTCCAAGAAGAATTTCGAGACGAACGCAATGGCGTAACCCGTTTCCCTTAATTCTTATTTTAAAAATTAATTCTGCCTTGACTTATGGTTATTACCCGTTATAAAAACACGGGTTGTTACAACACTAGTTCTACTTTGCTTTACATGATGCGGTTTCCAAAGCAATAAGCAGCTCAAGTGAATGAGAACGACCCTATTTTTTAACTCCTTTGTGTGTTGGAATGTTTAATTTAAACGGGGACGACCCGAGTTGTTTGAGGGAGATAAGTTGTGAGTTAGTTGACAGAAATCCGTTTTGAAGAGGTCCATAATAGTGGATGAGCACGAGACAAATCTTTAACTCCTTTCTGTATTGAAATGCTTTATTTAAACGGGGACAGCCCGAGTTTTTAACTATTTTGCAGTCATATATATATATATATGTATAATATCTCTTAACTTGCGTACAAACTACATTCAATATAGAAAACACAAAGATACATGCATGTAGTGGATATCCGACATAACATACAACAACGATATAGTGCCATATAACGTTAAACACAATACAGGGAAATAAGACATAGTATGATATAGCTAGACCCTCGTTTCCGAATGGATAGGGGAACAAACATAAGTACAAATAAAAATATACCAGATTATCTTCCCCCCATGCCGCTTGGATTCGCTATCTTTAATTTATGCACTTGTTACTCATAATATTGAGTTTGACGGCTTATTTTCCTAAAATGGCCTTGAATCGCCAATAACGTCCGTAGGCATTCTGGATGCTTCTGAACGAAAGTGTTCTTAACTTTTTTCCAAAATGTGAAGGCTGTTTGGTCGTTCCCCATTGCTGAATATTGCGAAAAATGACAATAGATGTTGCATAGATCGGCGTCCTCTTCGTCTATCTACGGACTGGTTCCTTGCCTGCTTAACGGAGTCTCAAATATATTGCTCGTGTTGCCTTGGGAAAACTGGCTTCCATCTATCATTGGATGTGAAAATTCTCCAAATGGTGAAGACATTATATAGTAAGAGTTTGTTAAAGCGATGAAGAAAGAAATTGTGAATATGTTGTGATGTACAAAGGTGAAATGAAACCATTTTATAACTGGAAATATAGCTGTTAGAAAAGTTTTAACCGTTTTATGGCCGCTGAGAAACAAAACCCTAAGAGGAAATAGCCGTTGGGAAAGAGTTGTTGGGATGGGGGATTGGAGAGCCGATTTTATCGGCTCGCCATGTGGCGAGCTGATTTTATCAGCGCACGCCGATAAAATCGGCTCGCCGGGCCAATTCATGATTCTGAATTGCCCCCTTAACATTTGCCTTAATCTTTAGCCCCGTAATACTTATTGGGGAGCATTTTGGCCTTGATTCATGATTAAGATCATGAATTAATGAACCGTTGGAGATTCTATAAGTGCTAAGTATCTCCAAAAATTTCCAACCAACCTAGTCCAAAAAAAAGAGAGTAGAACAATAACCTTCACTCTCTGAAACCCAGAAGAAGAAAATAAAAACTACACCACACATCAAATCACAAACAACCAAAATAGACACTTAAAACCCACACATCTTATTACAAACCGAGCCCTTATGTGTTGAAAATCAACCACTTATGAGGGTCAACTTTGCTTTCAAATGGCCAGAGGTTCAAAGCAAACATGGATGTCCACGCAAGTCATTAGGGCGTAGATCATCAACTAACTCTTGTCGCGAGAGGAAGAAGATCTTGGTGGAACCGAAGAGCGGGAACAAGGGGATTGAGAGGAGAGCTTCATCTAATTTTTAGGTATGTCGAAAGAAAGAGGTTAGATTAGAGGAGGAGGAGATGAAGAGAGGTGAAAAGAAAAGAAAAGGGGAAAATAGGTGGAAGTAAGAAGCTCTTAACGCCATTTCCAAAAATTAACTGAAGCTCTTGGTTTGTAAATTGAGAGTCGGGTTTTTTTTTGTGTGTGTGTGTCTATATATATATATATATATTATTTTTTGAAAATGTTTATATATATATATATATGTGTGTGTTTGTCAATTTGTGTGTGTGTGTATGTGTGTGTGTGTGCACACATACTCCTACTCACACAGATATATCATGATAAAAATATATTTATTCTACTCGTTTAAATAACAAACAATGTACTATGACATGGAGTTTATTTCATGATTTTTTCCCCTTCTTCTCCTTCATCATCCAACAATGACTTTTATATTCAAAATTTTGTAGATCGTGTTTTCTCATTTTTGCTCGTCAAATAAGTATTTTTGTTATACTTGGTACTCGTGAAACACATGTTAGTATTTATATACTCATTAATTATATTATATTATATTATATATGGTATAAAACACTCAATCTTTATTATAATTCTTTCTCCACCAATCCATATATAAGATATTTTCCATATTTTTAGGGATAATTTTACATTTTGTCTGCTTTTATATATAATTCCAACCATCACCATAAATCCCTTGATGATAATGGATACAATTATTAAAAGGATGCAAATAAAAGTTAATAATATGTTATCTCCTGATTACTAGTTTAATTTTGATTTCTTTTTATCTCTTTATTTCGATATGATGATGTTCATTTTTGTATTCAAATTATATTTAGTTTTCTTTTACTATTCCATAAGGATGTTTATTTATTTTTCCCCTATAACTACTATAATATATGGGTTCCTACCTTATTCTATGAAATGCGTTGATTATATATCGATGAACAATATTTTGATGCTTCATATTTTCATCTTTTTACCTCACTCACTTACAATCCGAAAAATGTTAAACGTAGCTAAGCTTGAATTCAATGTTTTGAATATATTTGAAGATAACTATTTGTCATGGAGATTGGATTCTGAGACCAAATTACAACTTAAATGCTTAGAAAATGTCATTAAAAATAAAAATAATATGTTCCAATTAGACAAAGCAAAAGCTTTGATATTTTTACAATATCATATCTACGATGATCTAAATAGAGAATATTTAACCAAAAAAACCAATTTGCTAATGGAACTCCTTAAAGGATCGTTATGACCACCAAAAGACGGTTATATTTTCAAATACTAACTAAGAGTGGTTGAACCTGAAGTTTCAAGGTTTTAATTTTGTAAGAGAATACAATTCTGCTATGTTGAGGGTCACTTCTAAATTGAGATAATATGTTGAAAACGTGGATGATACCCAAATGCTTTCTCAACATTTCATGCCTCAAACATACTCCTACAACAACAATATCGAGAGCGTCACTTTGTTAGAGATGCGGATTAAGGATCTTAAGGCAAGTTAAACACTAGAGGGGGTAAATAGTCTTTAATGGAATTTATTAAAAATTTTGAAATCTTTTTGAATCAAATACAGTGTATACATATCACAAATATTAATAAACACATAATCAATCACAGAATGCCAAAATTAAAAGTAAAAGCAATAAAAGGAAAGTACACACCGGGATTTTATATTTTTTTTGGGACTCCCCTACATCCAGTCCCATAAAACGCTGGATTGATGTAGATTTTTATTCAACAAATCTAATTACAATCCTTAATTTCAAGGCTATAAGGGCACACCCCAACTAATTCCGAGTATAGTGAGACTTAGTTGATTTCCGGGCCACAACTTGACACCCAATCGATTTTTGGGACACAATCGCATCCAATTACTTTAAATAGGACAGGACCACACCCTTCTCTTATTAGTTTATGTAGTATTGCATCTATAAGACTTGATCTTGAGATCTTTGATTATAAACAACCTATAACTCTTGAGAAGCACTTGAGGTCATAGAGATTTTGATTTTGAATTGAAAGTGAAGAAGAATGATATGTTTTCTATTGAAATCGGAAGAGTATAAATGTAAGAAATCAAGAAATAAAGTATTATAATGGTATGACGTAAAGAGAGGAAGTAGATGATTAGTTATTAAAAAAATCGAATTCTGGAAGATGGCTATAGGTTTCCAATAGCCACAACGTTTCTGAAAGGATTTGAATTCAAAAGACACCTCTTTTCAAAATTTAAAAACATCTTAACTGCTTGTACGTCAACAAGCATAAAAGCATATGTCGACATATGCTAGTGTATTTTCAAAAATATAGTTTTAAAACAAAGTAAATAATATTTAAATAAACTATAGTGAATCCAGAGTTGAAACAAATTAAATTCCTTTATATTTAAACATTCTTTTTCAAAGTCAAAATATATTTTAAAACTTATATAAATATATACTAAAAATGATTAAGGAATTGAATATAAACTGATATAAATATATAAAACTCTACATGTATATTAAAAACTTAATATAAACAAGATGGTTAGACTACATAAGTAACTATAAAACAAATGAAACTTTAGTTCAAAATCTATCAAACATAAATTTGAATATAAACTAGTTTTCAGGTGCTTAGAAAATAACCATCAGGAGTTAAAAATATTTATTAAAACAAAGAAGAATATTTTATGAATAAAGAAGTAATTTCAAAATCATTTGATAATAAGACTTGAAATCAAGTAAATAAATTTGAAATTATTTTGAAATCAAGTTTAAAATTAGGATTTAAATTTAAGAATAAAATTTAAATTTAAATTTAAAAATAGAATCAAGTGCTAACAAGAGTTTTAACAGAATTTCTAAATATACTAACTTTGTAATTCTTGAAGTCTTGATTTTTTTATACTCATGAGTCTTGAAATTTGAACTCTTCTATTTGAAATCTTGATTCTTATGAACTGTGCAGTCTTCAAATATAAAATACATGCATAGATTTCCTATATACACACATATATACACAACTTATTAATTTCAAGTAATGTCTTTTTATTGAAAAAGAGCAAAAAAAAAACATATTTACAATAACTAAGTTAAAACCCAAATAAAACTGAACACAAACTAGCTTACATCTTTTTAACCTAGTTTACGTAAATTACCATTCAACACCCAAACTACAGATCTGGAATAAAACTACATCTTAACAGTGGTTTGTGGGATTGATTTCTAGATCGATGGTGTTTGCAGTAACCATAATAATTTTTATTTTTAATCGTAGGCAATAATATAAACGTTCAAGTAAGCCTACAAAATGTTATTCCAACCACAATCCTATTCTTTTTGATTTAACAATTCACAACAGATCTGATAGGCATTATTTCAAATTTAACCAAATTAGAAATAGATTTGATAACATCTAGGCATATACTTCAGATTTAATACTCACTTGAACGCATCCAAATCTGAATAATCTTTTAGGCCAACAATTCGCAAATTCTTACAAATCTACAGTTATTCTGAAAAGGAAATACTTTACGATTTGTAGGTTTGCAAGAAAATAAGAAATGAGGGGAGAAATATGATGAAGAAGAACCTAGATGCCAATCCATATTCTTTTCCACTTGAATATGATTATCCCTTTCAAATCTATGCAGTTTATGTTTGATTTTGATTGTATATGAACCTATTTTTGTTTTAGAATTTCTTTGAAGAGAAAGGGAAATGACAGAGCTTTGCTGTTGCTCTCAGAATATATGGAAAACAATGGGGGCCTTACCCTCTATTTATAGGTGTTAGAAAAACCTTGGACCATTGAATTTAATTTAATTAACATCTGTCTGTTTATATAATAATTTATATATTAAAAACCCATACAATCCTAGTCGCCACCGGGCTGAAAATGCCTGAAGCAGTAGACCACTTTATCAAGGGTGTTGACCGCCTTAGAGAAATTTCGCCCAGTGAAGGCCGGTTATAAATATTATATTTATTCTATTTTATTATTTCAGTCCGTTTTTCATATTTCGCCCATAGCTTTTCACATCGACTCCATTCGCAAAGCTCCTAACATGAAAGTTGACCGGAATTCTGAGATGAATGCAACAGTTAAAGT
This sequence comes from Allium sativum, assembly GCA_030737875.1. Taxonomy (NCBI): domain Eukaryota; kingdom Viridiplantae; phylum Streptophyta; class Magnoliopsida; order Asparagales; family Amaryllidaceae; genus Allium; species Allium sativum. The sequence continues at coordinate 698,979,631 of CM060922.1, read as the reverse complement.
TTCATGATCAAATTCCATTATTTTAAAAAAAAATTGAAAAATCTAATTAAATAAATGATTTATTTACTATCAAAATTCTGGGTTGTTACAAACAATGTTTTAGCTAACGAAGCAAACAATCATCCATGCAACCAAAAATGATAAAATTATCTAAATTAGCAAACAAACATCCATAATAGCATCCATAAAATAGATAAAAACCTATAACAACCTATATTTTCAATTAAATAATAAAATAAAATTTGTAGAACTTTCTGAATTTGGTCAAGGAACTAGCGTCATGCATCTGTGGCCATTTTTTGATCAATTTAGATCTATGGTTCCAGAAAGCAGACTTAAAACGAATAAAATATCATTTAATGAAGTTTTAGAACAAACATGAAAAAGAATAAATTAGAGAAACACACATAAGACCAATAGCTTTCAATGCTCTAATTTCATGAACAAAAACGCAGTGTGATCCAATGGCTAGGCACCTACCTCTTAAGTTGTACCGCGCGAGTTCGAATCCCACCGATATTATGTTTTTAAATTTTAATAGGGACAGCCAGAAAGATGTGTGTTCTAAGAGAAAAGTATATGTGTATGTACATTTAAGGAAAGATTAAAGGATTATATATAGATGCGAGTGTGTGTGTGTGTGTGTGTGTGTGTGTGTATTTATGTGTATGTGTGTGTGTGACGGTCGCCCCGTACCATCAGACATTTCCCCGAAATGCGTTGTACCAATGTCTGACTAGCACGGGACGGTTGTCAAAAGGGTTGAAACAATGATTACTGAAGAACATGTAGTATATCTCACAGTGCATGCAATAAAATATAATAACATAACTTGATATAAAATAGGCGAGGCAGCACATAAGCTGAAAATTAAATCATATCCATCAGAGTAGCGAAAACCAAAATAGAGCTTCCTATCCAATTATTACAACTTTAAAATCTTGTCTCTAAAGGAAATAAATCAGGTACACTACCAATGCCTGAAGCAGTGACCAACAACAAAACAGGGAGAATATATATATATACAGTACGTGGAAGCCTCCTACTCTTCTCTGAACAATTACTCATGCATAATCACCTAACCTGCCTCTAGTCTGCTCGTTTAGGAGCACCCAGAGTAATAAGAAGAGACATAAAACTCTGGGTCAGACGAAAGTTTGGTATGAGTGATAGCAAATCTATATCACAAAATTGAGTAATAACAGGTATAAGTAATCATACATGACCTAGACCGGAACCCATATAGTTATACAACACCAAAATGGCCATTTTGAAACGGTAACTAAATGTTGCTAAAATTTTAGAAACACTTTTTAGGGGTTGCAAATTAATATGTTTCAGATTTTTGAAACACTTAGCAGGTGTTTCAATTTGATAATCTGCAAAACTCAATGAGTGTTTCAAGTTGATAATCTGCAACACTCAACAAATGTTTCAAGTTCATAATCTGCAACACTAGGTGAATGTTTCAATTTGATAATCTGCAACACTCGGTGAGTGTTTCAAGTTCATAATCTGCAACACTCGATGAGTGTTTCAGTTTGATAATCTGCCACACTGATGTGTGTTTCAAGTTCATAATCTGCAACACTCAACGAATATTTCAAGTTCATAACCTGCAACACTCAATGAGTGTTTCAACCATAAACACGCAATTGATAATTTCAATAACCATAACGACCAGTAACCATAACCATAAATTTGCAACAGAAAATGCAATATAGTCAAATCTTAGTTGCCAAAACAACAAATTAATCAATCTCAAGACAATATAAATACCACATATTCAATGCATGTGGATACAACAAATAATGGTGATGCATATAGCATTAACAGATAAGCTAAATCGTTTTTAATGGAAAAGAGAGCTCAAGCTAAGCTGGTCAATATTAATACACAACAAAGAGTCACCAATTGATGTCTTCTATTAAAAAAGGGCCTAATGCTAATCTACTAAGCTCAAGCATTTTGAAAAAACATAAAGATATATCCAATGATTCAACAGATAACCAAGTGCCTCTGGGCTTTGAACATGTAACAGCAATCAAATGATAATTTCTACAGCTGCAAGTCAAGCAAAAAATAAAGAGTTAGAATGACAATAAACACACAAACTGACAATATAATTGGGATCTATCAGCATATAAATCATTCATTAACTAGCAACAAAATAATTTAAAATTTCATTGCACACTATTAAAAGCACCGATTAACAAACTCAAGATATGTTATGCAATTAGAATGCACCTATTAAAGTTCATTGTACACTATTAAAAGCAACAAAATAATTCTGAGGCTGAAATAAGATTAGTAGGCAATATAACAAAATCATTCTTCAACTAGCGAAGGACAAGCAAGAATTTAAAATTTCAACGCTATAAAGGCGATTTAGATGGGCTAAAGTGCTTAGCAGGTGTAACACCCCACATCCGTTAGTGTCACTCACAAAGGGGATGCACTAAGTTCTGTGAAGCATTATAGGTAAAAGATGCAGATAATTTACAAGACAGACAAAATTAAAACAACGGGAAATAAAACTTTACTTTATTGACAAAATAGTTTGTACAATAATTGTTTTCCAATACCAGAGTAACTATCTTACAAAATAAAGAAGCATAAAATAACTTTTATATTCCCCAATGTAGTATGAGCCAGCCATAGCAATGGAAAAGTGAATCCAAGGGAAACATCGACTAATCTTCAAGCTTGGAAAGAAAACTGAGCTAAGTTGTAACATTCCCTCCCTGCGAACCGGGGGGGGGGGGGGGGATGGAAGACAAGAAAGCGAAAGAAAACAGAGTCAGACATAAAGTCTGGTAAGTTCAGTAACTTTCAGCATGTGAACAGGTAAAAACAACATGACATGAATCTAACTGAATACAAGACAATACCATGATGAAAGGGCTAACAAGATAACGCAAGATAAAACTGAATGTACTGGTAAACTGGATCTACCAACAAGATGAATACACTAGTAAACTGAATATGCTTCCATACTTTCTCTGCTTCGCGATTACCCTGTTATTCTGGTTTATATCTCTGCACCACCTAACTAGTGACCCTACTAGTAATAAAATGATAACGTGCCCCCAATCCCTGTAATTGTGGTTGCCTTCAGGCGTACATTTATTATCTATTACCTAGATCTAATCTAGGGTTTTTCTATCGAGTGCTTCCTAGATTCAACTAGGGTTTACACGACTTATCTAATGCTTCTCGGATTTTAGGGTTTACGCGACCTAGGTCCAAATAGGGATTATGCTACCTATCGAACGACGCCCCTACTCTAGGACACAATACCTAGAGCGGTATATGTTCCTAGACTTTCCCCACGTATCTGTCGTGGATCGTTATCGCTGTCTAGATGCACATGTCCTCTATATGTGCGACCCGAGTCTCGTGGCAGGGCAATCCAAGAAACACGGAACTCAGTCGGGAGCTTTCAGATATCTGCCGATGTAGATGCTAAGGTCTGTTTTTCCAGTGGCTGTGGTCCCACCTGACCCCTCCCTCAACTAATGAAAGACACACCATGAAAAATGAGAACTATATGCAGGCCCCCCTATGCCCCACTAACCTATGGCCATCCGCAACCATAACTAGATAGCAAGTATATGGTCTGTTGGAGTTCTCCGCATTTCCGCTTCACATATCTTGACTGACTCAAGATGGTAGGTAGACGACGAGTTGCTATCACATGGCTACTGGTCTCGCTGAATCATGCTGGCCCATCCTAGTCTTCAGGTTGCCTTATATTGCAACCAAGGCATACCCTTGGTTCTTCTAACGCAGACCTTAACCTCTGTGAGCCCAGGCAGATCATCTGCAGCCTCACAGAGGGATACCAAGAGTACCCTCATGTCCCCTCGAAGCCGCGTGCTTCGTACCCCAGTTCGTTGGAGCCTTCCTTAAGATCAGATGGACGTTTGCTCCTTCTCGTATTCTACTAAGGTTTACTACTTAGTCCCCTTAACTAAGGTTTACTACTTAGTTTCCTGAACCATCGTTTTCTAAACTAAGGTTTACAACTTAGTCCTCTTAACTAAGGTTTACTACTTAGTTCTCTTTCTCATAAAGTTGGATTGGTTAAGTGTCATTAGTCATTTCAAGTTAACATAACCCATTCATTTGTCATGTTAAACTGGTTAAGTGTTATCAGTAGTTCATGTTAACTTAACCCTACCACAAATCAAGTTATATTGGTTAAGTATTTCTTATTACTTAACCCCACCCCTTCATCTTGTATTGGTTAAGTGTTCCCTTAGTTAACTTAACCCTAACATCTGTTTAATTCACATGTTCTAATGGCTAAGTGTTGTCCCTTCAGGTTTTAACTTAACCTTGTTCATTTGGCACAATATGATGGCTAAGTATTCTGAGTTTACTTAACCCCGCCTTCTATGTTAAATTGGCTAAGTGTGTTTTACTTAACCCCACCTTCTAGTCTGGTTAACATGTTATAACGGTTAAACCTTTCCTTAACCTTACCCACTTGTCTAGTCAACATGTTATAACGGTTATTTAACCCCTTACAAGTCTTGTCTTGTTAACATGTTAAGTTGGTTAAGTGTTTCTGTGGACTTAACCTTCCCATCCAAGCTTAACTGTTTCTTAGCTTGAAATTATTCATTTAAAGCACCAACCATTCACATTAGACAGATATTGTTGCGGTCACTGGATGTGCCGGTCGGTTCCGGGCAGATTTACATCGCAACTCAGTCTAACCTCGGGTCCTTTTGGGCTCAATGCTTAACCACCCACATTAGATATGTGTTGTTACGGTTGCTGGATTTGCCGGGCGGTTCCGGGCAGTCTTATACCGTAACTCAATCTAACCTCGGGTTAGGCATATTCATATTTTCTACAATGTACACATTTCTCATTTAGGACAAATTCCTAATTTACTTATGCCATAATCACTCTTCTATTGTACATCGTCATCAATTATGGCCCACTTTCCCTCTAAATCATGTTTATAAGATTTTACCAAATTAAGTGTCAGTAACCATGATTATGCTAAACATGACAATTACAAGTAATTTCAAGTTATCAATCAGAATAGGCTATAACCCACCTTCCCAAACTCGCTATAACAGTCATGCCCAAAATCACTATGCCATATATTTAGCGTTCCAAATAAGTAGTTAAGCCTAATCTAGACTTAATGTTCCTATTTACATTTTTGACCCAATCTATATTAAATATCCAATTTTACAATTCTTGCTAGAACTAGATTTAATATTCTAGTTTACAATTTATGCCAAAACTAGATTCACATGCCAACTACATGTTTTGCGGCCAACAATTTGCCGTTTACACCCAAGCATGCAAATTACTCACTATTATAGCCAATTCAGATCATGACAACATATTTATTATGCCAAATTATATAAATTTCATGTTACACCAAACTTCCAAATTTTCAATCACATTCATGTTAGTTTCATGTTCTGCCCAAATCATATTCCCATCGTTTGTGTAATCGTGATTCAGTCTAGATTATAAGTCAATCTAGATTTATAGATAAGAGGGAATAAACAAGAGTACCATGAAAAGATAGGCATAAACATAAGATGATAATCCCAAATTCACGACTTACAGATCTAATAAATATACTGAATAAATTAACTAAAACATCGCAGGCATAGATCTGATAACGTTATGAACATGAAAAGATTTGAATAATAATATAGGTTCAAGAACATGGATAGACCTAACTTAATAGAAAAATTCCCAAAAATCAAGATCCAAGGATAATTAAGAATAGGTCTAAATAGAAAATCAAGTTTAGATCCAATTTCATAGTCATAAACCTAGGCAATAATCTCATAGTCATGAATAATAGGTAATTAGTCACAATGGTCCTTGTCATAGTCATAGGCAATAGTCCTATGTTCACAGTCATAGGCATAGGCATAGTCTTATGTTCACAGTCATAGGCATAGTCTTATGTTCACAGTCATAGGCATAGGCATAGTCTTATGTTCACAGTCATAAGCATAGGCAAAGTCTCATCGGTAACTAATCACAATAGTTCTTAATTAGATCCAAAGGCATAAACAAGCACCGATTCAAATGAAAGGTTTAGGCATATTCTTATATTCATTTAATTTCATGCCACAAATAGATCTAAATGTTCAAATCTAAAAAGTAACTGACTTACAACAAATGACAAACTTGAATTCTGGATTCTGAGTTCTGGAATTGAGATGCATTCCTTTGGGTAGAAAAAGTTGCTTTGATTTATAGTTTTGAATTAGATTTGTTTGTCTCTAAGCTTTCTTCAAGTGGATGCTACTCTTGGCTTCCTTCCAGCAGCATGACGGCTCTAACTCTATTTTATTTGTGTGAATTTAGGTTGAGACTAAGGTTGTTTATATAGAATTTCAATTTAATTATAGCCGTCAGATGATCTTAGGGTTAATCAAAACCACTCAGTCAAGATAGGGTGACAAGTCAGCCCTAATGACTCATTAACTAGTCGGAAATGACTCAGCACTGACTCACCGTTCGAATCAGAGCCTCAGAAATCTGTGCAGGCTTTTACCTCGGCCTGGGCGCACCTTCCAAGTGCACCAGTCCAACTTTGCATGGGCGCACTTCCCAAGTGCGCCAGTGAAATTTTGTTCTGGGGCACTTCGCAAGTGCGCCAGTGCATTCTGGCCCGTTTCTGGTTTTTCTGCCTAACTTCTTTCGTCCATATCTTATTCATACGGTATCCGTTTTACGCAAACTCGGACTCTATCTCAAGCAGAATTCCGAGACGAACGTAATGGCGCAACCCCTTTCCCTTAATTCCCACATTTGAAATTAAGTATTCTTAAATTAGTTAACATTAATATTAAAATTACGGGGTGTTACATTCTCCCCCTCTTAAAAGGATTTCGTCCCCGAAATCTTCAAGTTAGGAAGAATGTATCCTACCATCCAATCACCCATCTACTCAACCATTCAATCACAGGCATTCATAATCCTTAAAAATATTTCTAATGCTTTCATGTTCATATGCATAGTGTGTGTATGTCTTTATTTAATGCAAAATCAGGCGGTCTACTGATTCAGTTAACCTCCTTAATGCGAATTATGTCAATGCCATGCGTCCAATCATGTATGCAAGCATCCCTAGTTATGTAAATACTACATGTGTGCATAGCCATTTATCCATATGCAATACCCATATGATAACATATCCAGTCAAATCCGTTAAGCAAATACATATATGCTAATGCAATATGAAAATGACTGAGTCGTTCTAGCGCCTATGGTGTGTAAATGCATCCACGAGCAACCACTAGCAAACACTTGCATCCACTTGCAACCATCAAACATAACATGTTTCAAATACATGTTTACATCCATTGGCTTTTACCTAAGGATCGATGATACGCCCTAGAGGATATACCTTAAAAGCTAGAAAGTATGCATAAAATTCCTAGAAAAAGAGATCAAGGATGTACCCTTTAAGAAAAAGGGTATGATGCATGTATCTAGTCTTTAGTCTTCTAAGTCGCATCTTCTTGAGCTTCACTATTCTGTACCTTGTCTAATTAATCTTCACGATTGCGAAGCTTCTTGACCTCCATTTCCAAAACTGTCGTTGATCGGATAGCTGGCTTTTCATTGTCAACTGGTTACATGCGGAAGTCTATCCCGCGCTTTTGGGGTAAACTCCTAATCTAATCAAAAACATCTGCGTACTCATGGACTACCCTAACGGATTGCAAATCGTCGATAAATGCATTAAGCGATTCCAGCTAGCTAAGTCTAACTGATTCTTTACACGAAATCTCGAGGGTATTTCCAAGGCAAGTCAAAAGTCTAACTATCCTCCTTTCAGAATTACCCCATGCCTAGAATCAACTCATAGCCCATGGAACCAAAAACATATGTATTACACTTAAACTCAACACTTAATATAGTTATTCTCAAATCCTTACAAACCAAAGGTAAACGGGCCGAACCACCAATTGGATTTGAGACGCTAATGGGATCTTCTACTATACAAGTACTAAGGTGTAGAGACTTAACTATGGAAGTAAATAAATGCGAAGTGCTAAGATCAAAGGAATACTAACTGGTTGATCCAAACGAAGAGCTAAACTTTTCCAATGGAGACTTTTACTATCTCTCTCTCATGTATTCTGGTGGTGAAAGCACGCACTCACCCTTATGAAAATCCTGTCCCTCGTCCTCATCTTTACCATCCCTATGTAATCATATTGACAAGTTTCTCAAAAGCTGCCTCCATCGCACGGAAAACCCTTCAAGGCTTTGAAAGAAGACTAGCTGCAGGTGAAACTACTATGGCTATAGATGGAAGTCGGGCACTACCTTGCCCTTCGATAGGTATCGTAGTCTTATCAAGCCTATGGAACCATGCCGCGATGAGGTTACCTCCCAGAAAGATAGGAGCCCCGAAGACTCAAGAAAGAAGGGGACAAGAATTCAAACAGAGGGTCAGAAGATAATGTGTATGGCTTTTGGGGAATATGCCTTTAAAACAAAACTTTTTTTTTGAAAATGCTTCTTTTAAAACCGTTGAAAATAATTTTTCAAATCTTTTATCTGATCCGATAACCTTCATCTCTGATACCATGTGTAACACCCCACATCCGTTAGTGTCACTCACAAAGGGAATGCACTAAGTTCTGTGATGCATTATAGGTAAAAGATGCAGATAATTTACAAGATAGACAAAATTAAAACAGTGGGAAATAAAACTTTACTTTATTGATAAAATAGTTTGTACAACAATTGTTTTCCAATACCAGAGTATCTGTCTTACAAAATAAAGAAGCATAAAATAACTTTTATATTCCCCAATGTAGTATGAGCCAGCCATAGCAATGGAAAAGTGAATCCAAGGAAAACTTCGACTAATCTTCAAGCTTGGAAAGAAAACTGACCTAAGTAGTAACATTCCCTCCCTGCGAACCGGGGGGGGGGGGGGACGGAAGACAAGAAAGCGAAAGTAAACAGAGTCAGACATAAAGTCTGGTAAGTTGAGTAACTTTCAGCATGTGAACAGGTAAAAACAACATGACATGAATTTAACTGAATACAAGACAATACCATGATGTCAGGGCTAACAAGATAACCCAAGATAAAACTGAATGTACTGGTAAACTAGATCTACCGACAAGCTAAATACACTAGTAAAATGAATATGCTTCCATACTTTCTCTGCTTCGCGATTACCCTGTTATTCTGGTTTATATCTCTGCACCACCTAATTAGTGACCCTACTAGTAATAAAATGATAACGTGCCCCCAATCTCTATAATTGTGGTTGCCTTCAGGCGTACATTTATTATATATTACCTAGATCTAATCTAGGGTTTTTTCTATCGAGTGCTTCCTAGATTCAACTAAGGTTTACGCGACTTATCTAATGCTTCTCGGATTTTAGGGTTTACGCGACCTAGGTCCAACTAGGGATTTTGCTACCTATCAAACGACGCCCCTACTCTAGGACACAATATCCAGAGAGGTATATGTTCCTAGACTTTCCCCACGTATGTGTCGTGGATCGTTATCGCTGTTTAGATGCACATGTCCTCTATATGTGCGACCCGAGTCTCGTGGCAGGGCAAACCAAGAAACACAAAACTCGGTCGGGGGGTTTCAGATATCTGCCGATGCAGATGCTAAGGTCTGTTTTTCCAGTGGCTATGGTCCCACCTGACCCCTCCCTCAACTAATGAAAGGCACACCATGAAAAATGAGAACTATACGCATGCCCCCCATGCCCCACTAACCTATGGCCATCCGCAACCATAACTAGATAGCAAGTATATGGTCTGTTGGAGTTCTCCGCATTTCTGCTTCACTTATCTCGATTGACTCAAGATGGTAGGTAGACGATGAGTTGCTATCACAGGGCTACTGGTCTCACCGAATCACGCTGGTTCGTCCTAGTCTTTAGGTTGCCTTATATTGCAACCAAGGCATACCCTTTGTTCTTCTAACGTAGACCTTAACCTCTGTGAGCCAAGGCGGATCATCTACATCCTCACAGAGGGATACCAAGAGTACTCTCACATTCCCTCGAAGCCGTGTGCTTCGTACCCCAGTTCGTTGGAGCATTCCTTAAGATCAGATGGACGTTCGCTCCTTCTCGTATTCTTCTAAGGTTTACTACTTAGTCCCCTTAACTAAGGTTTACTACTTAGTTTCTTGAACCGTCGTTTTCTTAACAAAGGTTTACAACTTAGTCCTCTTAACTAAGGTTTACTACTTAGTTCTCTTTCTCGTCAAGTTGGATTGGTTAAGTGTCATTAGTCATTTCAAGTTAACATAACCCATTCACTTGTCATGTTAAACTGGTTAAGTGTTATCAGTAGTTCATGTTAACTTAACCCTACCACAAATCAAGTTATATTGGTTAAGTATTTCTTATTAATTAACCCAACCCCTTCATCTTGTATTGGTTAAGTGTTCCCTTAGTTAACTTAACCCTAACATCTATTTAATTCACATGTTCTAATGGCTAAGTGTTGTCCCTTCAGGTTTTAACTTAACCTTGTTCATTTGGCACACTATGATGGCTAAGTATTCTGATTTTACTTAACCCCACCTTCTATGTTAAATCGGCTAAGTGTATTTTACTTAACCCCACCTTCTAGTCTGGTTAACATGTTATAACGGTTAAACATTTCCTTAACCTTACCCACTTGTCTAATCAACATGTTATAACGGTTATTTAACCCCTTACAAGTCTTGTCTTGTTAACATGTTAAGTTGGTTAAGTGTTCCTATGGACTTAACCTTCCCATCCTAGCTTAACTATTTCTTAGCTTTAAATTACTCATTTAAAGCACCAACAACTCACATTAGACAGATATTGTTGTGGTCACTGGATGTGCCGGTTGGTTCCGGGCAGATTTACACCGCAACTCAGTCTAACCTCGGGTCCTTTTGGTCTCAATGCTCTAACCACCCACATTAGATAGGTATTGTTACGGTTGCTGGATTTGCCGGGCGGTTCGGGGCTGTCTTATACCGTAACTCAATCTAATCTCGGGTTAGGTATATTCGTATTTTCTACAATGTACACATTTCTCATTTAGGACAAATTCCTAATTTACTTATGCCATAATTACTCTTCTATTGTACATTGTCAACAATTATGGCCCACTTTCCCTCTAAATCATGTTTATAAGATTTTACCAAATTAAGTGTCACTAACAATGATTATGCTAAACATGAAAATTACAAGTAATTTCAAGTTATCAATCAGAGTAGGCTATAACCCACCTTCCCAAACTCGCTATAATAGTCATGCCCAAAATCACTATGCTATATATTTGGCGTTCCAAATAAGTAGTTAATCCTAATCTAGACTTAATGTTCCTGTTTACATTTTTGACCCAATCTAGATTAAATATCCAATTTTACAATTCTTGCTAGAACTAGATTTAATATTCTAGTTTACAATTTGTGCCAAAACTAGATTCATATGCCAACTACATGTTTTGCGGCCAACAATTTACCGTTTACCCCCAAGGCATGCAAATTACTCACTATTATAGCCAATTCAGATCATGCCAACATATTTATTATGCCAAATTATATAAATTTCATTTTACACCAAACTTCCAAATTTTCAATCACATTCATGTTAGTTTCATGTTCAGCCCAAATCATATTCCCATATTTTGCGTAATCGTGATTCAATCTAGATTATAGGTCAGTCTAGATTCGTAGATAAGAGGGAATAAACAAGAATATTGTGGAAAAATAGGCATAGACATAAGATGATAATCCCAAATTCACGACTTACAGATCTAATAAATATACTGAATAAATTGACTAAAACATCGCAGGAATAATTCTGATAACATTATGAACATGAAAAGGTTTGAATAATAATCTAGGTTCAAGAACATGGATAGACCTAACTTAATAGAAAAATTCCCAAAAATCAAGATCCAAGGATAATTAAGAATAGGTCTAAATAGAAAATCAAGCTTAGATCCAATTTCATATTATCCTAGGCAATAATCTCATAGTCATGAATCATAAGTAATTAGTCACAATGGTCCTTGTCATAGTTGTTGGCTCGCTTTTTGACCAAGCCACCCAGGATCATTCATAAGAAGAAAGCATGAAACCACATTCTCTAAGAATATGAAGGAATGGATCGCATCATCGACTCGCCCGATGACGGATCGCACGATATCGACTCGCCCACCATCGGATCGCGTCTCGACGGAGCGCCCCTATTTCATCAGCGAAACGACACCTCTATGCGATCCGATCCATGCATATGTTGTTGCCCAGTATTGATCGATCCGATCCCCTGATGCGTGGCGAACCCTCTGACCCGTTCAAGCGTGAGCTAGTCTTCAGCGATCCGAGACGCACGGATCTAGCGACACGTGTCCCTAACCGTCATTTGGACCAATTCTCCCCATCTGCACGATTCGATTTTCAAGCAGATCGCGACACCTGTCCACAACGGCTAATTTGACTATTTCCTCAACGGTGGCGATGCGATCCGATGTTCTCGGGATTCGTGCCACGTGTAACCACGACCCGCCTGACAAAATCAGCTATAAATAGCCCGGAGCTTGGCATTTTTTGGGATCTTTTTGGCAATATTGAGTACTGAATCCGCCATTGTTGTCAAAATACTGAAATATAGAGAGAAATCCTTGATTGTATTAGCTTTCAAAGTATAATCAATAATATATAAAGTGGACGTAGGCTCGTTAACGCCGAACCACTATAAATTCTGTGTGTTATTTCCTTTTTTTCTCATTCTTCAGTTGAAACTCTATAAGCTTCAGAACAATTTGGGTGTTAGGTCCAAATTTCGATCTAACATTTTGGTGCTTTCATTGAGAGTCCTAAAGTTTCACTATTCGGTTCTTTGAAGATTCCAGCGATTCGTATATCATGGCTGGAAAAAGATCTAAGGAAGCACGAACTTCACAGACCAACAAAACAATTGAAGAGAGTGTGCACGAGCTGGGCAATGAAGAAACTCTGGATCGCGGGGCGCAGGGGGCGAACCGATCCGACGAAGACACCACGCACCGAGCTGACGAGAACGAAGCGATCCGGACTACTAAAGGGGTTGTTACTCGATCCTGAGGGAACGCCTCGCACCCTCCGCACACTGCGACCGCGAATCGACCTCAAGGGGGCGCTGCGAGTCGCCACCCACGAACCGCAGCGATCCGAATTGATGATCAGACCACAACTCGACCTGGAAAGGAGCCTATGGCTCGCTCCTATCGTCCTGGCCCCTCTGCTCGACCCGACTCAAGTTCTTTGCGCATAAGAGAAGGTGATGACGATCAATATGATCCTGCTGCTCCTGTTACTGTGGGGGGATCTCTCTCGCTTTTCTGAAATGTGGGAGAGGTTGTTTGATGAATTGGCCGCCCAAAGGCAGGAAAGCTCCGTCCTGCGACAAAATTTGACTACTATGGATAGAAGACTTGATGAGCTAGCAAGGCAAAGAACACCGCCGGTTCGTCCACTCACCCCAGTATATTCTTCTTCATCTGAAGAATCGCCGAGACCTCCGCGACGACCGTATGAGAGAGCCGAAAACATAGAGCAGCTTCGGTTCGGAACCCTGCCATCACAGGAAGAAGAAGCACTGAGGGCGGGGCCCTCAAACCGTAATGTGAACGATCAAGCCGTAGCTCCCAGGGCTCGAGATGTGGGCAGTCCCGTACGTAACAGACCACCTCAGCCCCGTCGCTGCACACATACTCATGATAACAGGGGGCAACGAAGCCCTATCCGATCCCCAGATTTCGTGACTGCTCCCGGAAGAGAAATTAGAGAACCTCGCCGAGCCAGAGGTACTGACCCTGAACCTCCTTTGACCAGTGCAAATGTTGCAGCCATGATCCACCAGATTCTGGCAGATAGCCGTGGACAACGGAACGAAGATTGGGGGATCGACCACAGTCATACCCCTTTTACTAATGATATTTTGGATGCGACTTTTCCAAGGCGTTTCAACATGCCACAAATGAACCGATATGCGGGTAGGTCTGATCCTGTCCAGCATCTGATGAGATACTCTTGGTCAATGACCACTGCCGCAGCCTCTGACGCTGTTAAGTGCAAAGCGTTTCCCATATTCCTGGAGGATGTGGCTTTGTTATGGTTTACTCGCTTGCCGGCGAGATCGATTTCTAGCTTCAGGGAGTTGAGTGAGAAGTTCGTAGAACAATTCCGTATCTACGCACAAAAGACAAAAAGTGTGATCGATTTGTTCCTTGTCAAGCAGCGACCAGGCGAGAGTTTAAGGGTGTACCTGAATCGTTTCAATTTGGCCGCTACTGAGGTTAAAGATCCCCATGAACCAACCGTTATCGCGTCACTGATTGATGGAGTAGATAAAGACACTGAATTCGGGAGGTACCTGGCAGGCAAACCGCCCCACACTAGAGAGTTATTCTACGAGAAAGCCAACATACATTTACGCCGGGAAGAGGTATATGCTAACCGAAAGGCTAAAACAACTGATAAGGAGGAAATCCAGAGCAATGTCGCCATCAAACAGACGGGAGACAGCTCGGGAAAAGTTGAAGTTAATGTTGGAAATCAGAATCAGGGTGGTCGTCAGCCAGGTAACAACAATAATAATGGTAACGGCAACAACCGGAAGAGGAATCGAGGGAAGGACTCCCAGAGAAGGACTCGTCCCAGGGCCTTTGAAAGTTATACACCAATAAATGATACTCTGGAAAATATCTTCATGGATGCGTATGAAGTCCTCCAGAATAAGAGGCCACCTCCCAGAGAGTCGACAGAGAAAGAGCGTGAAACAGGGAAGTTTTGTCTCTTTCATCAGATTCACGGCCATTCGACAAATGAATGCCGTCACCTAAGAGATGTAGTCGAAAGGCTGCTTCGAGAAGGAAAGCTAGATGAATACAGAGTAACGCCCAGAGACATGGGGCAAGCAGTGCAGGCCCCAAATCAGAACCAGATTCAACTTGCTGCTAGGCCGACTGCCTAGCAAAAGGGAAAGAACATTGTTATCAATACCGTAATCGGAGGACTTTATCTCGTCGGGCATAGTTCCAAGGCATTGGATCAATACGTCAATGCAGCCAAACAACACCTCGAGGTAGGGGAGTGTAGCAACCCCGAGGACAGTATCCCGGTGAAGCAGCAAAAGATGATGACCGACGATGTCGTCTTCCGAGAACGAGAAAGCATTGGAGTCCATGCTCCGACAGAAGATCCATTTGTAATTACAGTACCTATTGGACCAGCCACTGTCCATAAGGTTTTAGTGGACAACGGGAGTTCTGTCAACATTCTTTTCAAAAGGACATTTGACCAGATGAACCTCGAAATAAAAGACTTGAAGCCCTGCCAAGGATGGAACCGTGGATTTAACGGAGCATCTACCGCTCCAATTGGTTATGTAGAGTTACCAGTTACACTTGGGGAAGGAGAACGCCAGAGAGTGAAAATCCTTCCCTTCGTGGTTTTGGATGTTGAATCGCCTTACAATGCCTTTTTGGGCCGACCGGCCCTCGCAAAGTTTAGAGCCTGTATAGCCCCCTGGTGCTTGTTATTGAAATTCCCCACAGAA
Organism: Allium sativum; assembly: GCA_030737875.1. Taxonomy (NCBI): domain Eukaryota; kingdom Viridiplantae; phylum Streptophyta; class Magnoliopsida; order Asparagales; family Amaryllidaceae; genus Allium; species Allium sativum. The sequence goes on along the minus strand of CM060922.1, from coordinate 698,964,057 downwards.
GCTGGCATTGGTATCGTCAGAGGGGATCAAGTTGCTGCGCGAGCATGTTATGTTGCCGAACTAAAGTTACTTCGCAATGGAGGGGATATTGAAACTAAAGGCACTTCTCCCCCTACGGGGGCGGAGACCTGATAGCAACCAAAGAGGATAGTAGTTGGACAGTCGCCCAGAGAGATGCCCGAGGATATAGATCCCAGAGAGGATCAAGAACCCGGGGGCAGAATGGCGACTCCCAACGAGACAACTGTGGATGTACCGATCGATGACAGTGACCCGGAGAAGGTCCTTAAGATTGGATCCCAGTTAAATCCGAATCTCGCTAAAGAATTGACGGATTTCTTAAAAAACAACTTGGATGTATTTGCTATGACCCACGCGGACATGTGTGGGATATCCCCATCAATCATGAGCCATTCCTTAAGCATTGACCCTAAACATCCTCCAGTAAAGCAAAAAAGGCGAATGTTGGGCCCAGAGAGGTCCGCTGCCTTGAAAGAAGAAGTTGGAAAGCTAAAGAGTAATGGATTTATCAGAGACTCGGCCTACCCAGACTGGATTTCAAATCCAGTCAAGGCCAACGGGAAGTGGCGAACGTGTATCGACTTCTCGGATTTGAACAAAGCTTGTCCAAAAGATAGTTTCCCGTTGCCTCGGATTGACCAGTTGGTAGACTCGACGGCAGGTCATGAGCTTCTCTCATTTATGGATGCTTATTCAGGATATAACCAGATTCCGATGCATGTTCTAGATCAAGAGCACACTAGTTTTATCACGGATCTGGGATTATATTGTTATGTGGTGATGCCCTTTGGCTTGAAGAATGCAGGCGCTACATATCAACGTTTAGTCAACAGAATGTTTTATAACCAGATCGGGAAAACAATGGAAGTATACGTCGACGATATGTTAGTTAAGTCCAAGCAATCTTCTCAATACACTACTGACTTGGCAGAGATGTTCGGCATTCTTCGAAAGTACGGAATGAAACTCAACCCAACCAAATGTTCGTTCGGTGTTGCTTCTGGAAAATTCTTGGGATTCATCGTCAGTTCCCGTGGTATTGAGATTAATCCAGACCAGATCGCGGCAATCAGAGACATTCAGGAACCTAGGCAAATTAGGGATGTGCAAAGCCTTGCCGGGAAAGTGGCCGCATTAAGAAGATTTATCTCCAGGGCTACGGATAAGTGTATCCCATTCTTCGAATTAATAAAGCGAGGAAAACGCCACTTCAAATGGACACCCGACTGCGTAGAAGTGTTTCAGAATTTACTCAGGCACCTGGAGAAACCCCCGATATTATCTAAGCCAATAGATCACGAGGACTTATTCGTGTATTTGGCAGTGTCCTCCCATGCGATCAGCTCAGCGTTGGTAAGGGAAGAGGATAAGGTCCAAAGACCTGTGTATTACGTGAGCAAAAAATTGACGGCAGCAGAACGTAATTATCCACGGATAGAAAAGTTGGCGTATAGTCTGCTGATCGCCTCTAGAAAGCTTTGACATTATTTTCAGGCACATCCCATTACCGTATACACCGATCACCCACTTAAGCAAGTCCTACAGAGACCAGAGGCATTTGGAAGGTTACTCAAATGGAATATTGAGTTAAGTCAATTTGATTTGAACTTTCAGCCCAGACGATCAATTCGGGGGCAAGTGATAGCCGACTTCATAGCAGAGTTCACTGTCCCTGAGGAAGATATAGCTAACGAAGAAGTTGATCCTTCAAAGTTACTTCTCGATCCCAATGCCTGGGGATTATATACTGATGGCGCTAGGAATGACGAAAGATCCGGCGCTGGAATAGTGCTTGAAACTCCCGAGAAACGACTGATAACCTATGCAATCCAGATGGAGTTTCATGCCACTAACAACGATTCCGAATATGAAGCTCTGATAGCCATATTAAGGATCGCAAAGGAATTAGAAGTCACAAAGCTAAACATCTTCTGCGGCTCTAAGCTAGTTGTGAACCAAGTTACTGGAAAATTCCAAGCTAAGAGTGCAAGATTGATTTTATACTTAAAGAAAGTGAAAGAGTTGCTGAACGATTTTGATCACTATAGCATATCTCATATTCCGCGATCAGAGAATCAGCAGGCAGATAAGTTGGCAAAGATGGCTAGTTCCGACGATCCCGAAGTGACCGGGCTAGCCCCTGTTGAAGTACTTCGGTCCCCTAGCATAGATCAGATGGAAATTGACCCAGTGCTAGAGGCGGAACCAGAAAGGGAGTCCTGGATGACCCCTCTAAAGAATTTTTTGATGAATGGAGCGCTTCCGACCAAGAAAAGTGAGAGGCGTAAAGTAATTCGTAAAGCTGCCCGATACGTTCTGCAGGGCGGAATTCTTTACAGACAAGGATTTTTAATGCCCCTCCTCCGGTGCATAGCTCACGATGACATCGAGCGTGTGCTACAGGAGGTACACGAAGGCGAATGCGGCGACCACACTGGAGGGCAAACATTGGCAAAGAAGGTGTTGCGGCATGGTTATTTCTGGTCTACCATAAACAAGGATGCGGCCAGGTACGCACGACGGTGTGATGCGTGCCAGAGATTTTCAAAAATACCTAGAGCACCTTCTAACCAGTTACAAACAATGATGAGCCCATGGCCTTTTGCTATGTGGGGAATTGATATCATTGGAAGTCTCCCCATAGCAAGGGGCGGAGCAAAGTTCACTATAGTGGCCGTGGATTATTTCACTAAGTGGGTCGAGGCTGAACCACTGACTACAATCACAACCAAACGAGTTATCAATTTTATTGTTCGAAACATCATTTGACGATTTGGGATTCCAAAGATTGTGATAACGGATAACGGAACTCAGTTCGATAGCGCTGAATTCAGAAATTTCTGCCAAAAATACCACATTGAGAATCGGTACACCTCTGTGGCGCACCCGCAATCGAACGGACAAGTCGAAGCGGTAAATAAAGTAATTAAATCCATTCTGAAAAGAAGGATGAAGCGGGCTAGAGCCATGTGGGCTGATGAATTGCCCTTGGCACTATGGGCCTATAGGACAACATATAAATCGGCAACAGGACATACCCCGTTCTCCCTTGCTTTTGGAATGGAAGCAGTCATCCCGGTTGAGATAAAGGTACCTTCTCACCGGGTGAATTATTATGATCCAATGACCAGTAAGGAATTGCTCCTTGAGTCCCTGGATATGATCGAAGAAAATAGGGATGAAGCAGACCTACGTGCCTTGAGATGCAAACAACAGGTCGCCCGATATTACAACAAAAAGGTTCGAGCCCGAACCTGGGAACCTGGAGACTTGGTTCTGAAACGTGTCTTCCCACCCCCAACTCATATGGGAGCGAAGTGGGAAGGACCGTACTCCATTCTGCGCAAGCTTGATAATGGAACCTTCAAGCTGGCAACCGTAGATGGAAAGGAATTCCCCAGAGTGTGGAATGCCCAACATTTACGGCCATATTTAACATGAAAGTTTCAAATTTATTCTTTTGCTTTGTTAAAAAACCATGTACAAGGCATGACTTGCCTAGAATAGTCTGATTCCTTAAAGCAAAAGATTATAAAGTGGAGGTAGGTCATGATTCGACCGAACCACTATAAAATATTGTGTGTCATTTACCTTTATTGCATCTTTATTTATCTACCTATTTATTTTTATGGAAATCAAAAGCATAATGCAGGTACCCGAAGTCTGTTGCCAACCGTTCCTCCCATAGACTGTTTGGGGGGAACTCAAAGCCTTGTCAAGAGCTCCAACTGCTTGTCCGACTGGTTTCAATCCTCGGAGCTTGGATTAAAATATACACCTAGGATGAGTTTGATGAACATACATGATTGCAGGCTGCTTGATCCGTAACTCTAACTCTCCAGAGAGAGAGAGAGAGAGTATAAAAGCGTCTCTGATTGAGCGCTGAGAAAGAGCTCCTTCCCCGCTGAAGGATCAGGGAGCGAATGGATCGTTGAGCTCGAACTCTAACTCTCCAGAGAGAGAGAGAGAGTATAAAAGCGTCTCTGATTGAGCGCTGAGAAAGAGCTCCTTCCCCGCTGAAGGATCGGGGAGCGAATGGATCGTTGAGCTCGAACTCTAACTCTCCAGAGAGAGAGAGTATAAAAACGTCTCTGATTGAGCGCTGAGAAAGAGCTCCTTCCCTGCTGAAGGATCGGGGAGCGAATGGATCGCTGAGCTCGAACTCTAACTCTCCAGAGAGAGAGAGAGAGAGTATAAAAGCGTCTCCGATTGAGCGCTGAGAAAGAACTTCTTCCCTGCTAAAGGATCGGGGACCGACTGAACTACTGAATTCAAACTCTAACCTTGGCAACCGTCAAGAGAGTACAAAGAAGTCTATGATTAAGCACTGCGAAAGGTGCCAAAAATTCGGTACCATTCGAACAGTCATCCAATGAAATCTTCTAAGTCCCCCATATTCAGAAATAGGGGGCAACCTGCCGACAAAACTAACCAATCCTTAGTAAACCCTAGTCAGGTGCCATGATAACAACCGACTGGGGGCACATATACTCATACACATACACTGAACTTGAATATAGCAACGCAGCACGAATATTTTTCTTTCTGTTGTTCGACTGATTTGTAATTAGATGGCCTGTGACTAAACATGGAAAATTTATTTGAATACAGGTACATAAGGATGCAAAAAGATATAAACTTTCATTTATATACTGTGAACCAACAAAGTGAAAAACAGCCTAGAAAAGAAAGTGAGGGCCAGTCTCATAATTACACTTCCTGACCAGTGGAAAACCTAAAGACAAAATATCAATCGGTGACAATATCCTATTTACGCTTTGGCCTCTTCTCTTGCTTCTGCCTTTCCAGCCTCGCCTTGTCGGCGTCAGATCGATCCCCTTTCTTCCTCTTCCTTTTGTCTATAAGGGGAACATCCGACTCCTCTGAAGATTCCTCTTCCACCTCTTTTATCTTACTTCTACCAGAGAGGGAAGCTGGGAAGTCATCGGGGTTTGCAAAATGAAGCTGTCGGCTGATGGATTTGGGCTGAATCTTCACAATCATCCCAGTTTTGGGATCGAATTCTGCAAGACGGACTACGTCCAAAGCCTCATCTCCCACCTTCTTCGAAGCCAACTCCTTCTCCTGTCTGGCTATTCGGCTGGCCAAGGTTTCCTCGTCATCATCGTCGGCCTTTTTGGCACCGATAATGTCTTCTTCATCATCTACATGGCGTCCATCCATGTCTTTCAAGGCTTCGATGGTCTCAGCATCTTTGGGTACATCAGTGCCGGGTGCCGGGATGCTTCTTTATGCTGTTGTGACCTCGGCCTGCTTTGATACATCAATACCAGCACCTGGCAAGGCAGCCTCCTTCTCCACTTCCTTTTCTTTTTCAGCACCCTTGTCGACGGGCTCGCCACCTGTATCAGGAGGAACACACATTACTAATTCAACTGGTTGTTCTACCAAACGACGACAATTCACAATTGCTTTGACAAATTGTGGAGAAAGAAAGGAGATACCTTCCGTAGACCCTCCTTCTTGAATAGTTGCAGGAGCTCCAACAACTACGGGAGTTAGGCCCAAAGGGATTAGCGGATCATCAGGATGGTACTCCTCAACTCCGGAGGTTTTGGGCTCCACGGCAGAACTTGAACCTTCGTCAATTTTGCTTTTACCTTTAGCCAAGGCCTTCTCCTTTTCCATCTCCGCTAAAATCAGACGACGACCCTCTGCTAGGTCCTCAGGCTCATTATCCCTTAAGATGCTTTTCATCAATCCATCCTCATTGATTTCTTCGACCCCCAATCTATGCTTTTCACCCTCAACATTGGCATCCCATAAATTAGCTAAAGTAATGTGGTAGTCAGGGATCCATGAGATGTTGTGAGTTTTGAGAACCTGGCCAAGGAAGTCAAAAATCATCTCTTCAAACCCCTCGATCTCTTTCTCTCTTTCGTGGAGCTTGTTGTTAGAAGCAGTGGCCAGTTCGATGGCACTTTCAACGTTCTTTTCGGCGAGAGCTGCCCTTCTCTCCGCATCCGAGACCTGGTCATTTAAAATCACCTTTTCTGCTTTAGCCAAAGCCAAACTTTCTTTTAAATTTGCCTTTTCTGCCTCCCAAGCAGCTCTCTCAGCTTCAAAATGGCCTTGTACTGTTTTCAACTCGATGTTGGCCATTTTGAGATCTTCAACCTCCTTCTTTAAAGACATTTTCTCTTGGCTATTGGAATCAAGTTCCATATGAAAGCGTTGCATAGCATTCTCTAGTTCAATCTTATAATTTTCAGCGTCCCTCCGTGCTAAAACAAGCAGGGATTGAGCATCTTCTAGGTCCTTCTCCATCTTGGTCCTGGCCCTTTCGTTGTTTTCAAGTTTCGCCTTAGATCTGTGTGCCTCTATTTCAAGCGATCGGATGACCTCTGAAAGGTTAACTGCATGTTTTTTCATCATCTCATATTGCCTGGCAACATGGCGGATATGCCCGACAACTTCGCTATCCCAGTTCTTGGGGACCGGTTCCAAGGCTAGAACAAATGTCATCCGGTCGAAGAATATGTCTGGGAATTGTTCCCGCAGCTTTTCCAGCCTGCCTTGAATCTCGGGACCATGCATGTAATCCCGTGACCCTAGAGCAGCCAACTCTGGCTGGCTGGAGGGGACAATGTCACTCCTCTCCTTTTCAGATTCTTTGGATACATCCTTGCCCTTATCTTTAGACTCTTGATGCCTTTTTGACGACCGGCTGTGGGAAGGTGCACTCTTTGGAGGAGTTAACTCTTTAGGAAGTTTCTTTCCCCCTGTAGGAACTGCCGGGTAGCTGGAGGGCTTGGTAGAGGTCGATTTTGGTGGAGACCGAGGTTGCGAGGAAGTCGGCCTGTGAGAAGGACCACGAGAGCGCTCAGTATCCGGACGAAGGCTGGGTGTGGCCTCACGAAGAGAACGATACGAGTAAGATTTCCTACGGGACATCGTTCCTGCAAAAAAGAAAAGAGCATATTAAAACTTTGAATACCCGCGATATAAGAGTGCAGAGTCAGATAGTGTGTGTGATTTGTGCATCCCATATAATTCCCCCTAACAGACCCGGGCCTGAAGACAGGCTCATCTGACCAGTTTCTTGTCCTCTAGTTGAAGCGATGGACTCTTGCGAAATTTAGTTGTTTCTACCGCTTGCGAAATTCCCTCTCCCTCTGTTGGGGGCACGTACTTATAAGGTTTGCCGCCAGTGCCAAGTCCAAATCTTCTATCCAGAAGACGATGCTTATGAAGATTGTCATCAGTAATGCAATTTTTGACCCTTAGAAAGTCGGATCTGCTTTGTAAAAGAATGGATAATCGATTGTTGTATAGTGGACCCTCCGTTTTCGGGAAGACATGATCTGTTTAAAACAAAGAAAAAGGGGGGAGAATGTTAACGCCTAGACTTCTTGAACAAGACATTCGATTAGAAGCTTAAAGTTTACTTGATTTGAGCCATCTTCGTGAGCATCCAGCCTGTTTTCTTATATAAAACCAGTCAGACTTAGAATCCCCTATATTGCTATATCCATCGTACAGGACCTTCCTATTCGCCACCGATTCAAAGAAAGAGAAATTTGGAGTTGCCGAAGAACGGTGCTTGAAAAGAAAGAAGAATGCCAAATCTATGAATTTAAGTTCGGCATGTAAGATCTCCGCATATGCAACATATAGGGTATATAGAGATGCGTAGGCGTTCGGATGAAGTTGCATCGGAGCAATTCCCAGTTGTCTTAAAGTTTCGATGGCGATCGGAGGGAACGGAGGAATAGCTCCTACCAAGCACATAGTTCGGCTGATTGCCATATATTCTTCCGGAGCAAGGTGGGGTCTATCTTCGCTTCCGGGTGTCAAGACATCATCCCAAGGAATCCCGTGCCTCAAGCAGATTCTTTTAAGCTTTATATCGTCGAGCTTAGATGCTAAAGAATCGGAAAATTTATCTATCCCGAGAGCGCCAGGAATCTCGTCGGGAGCCCGCTCATCTATCTCAGAATCATCGCTAGATGAAGTACTTTCGGACGGATCTGATTCTGTGGCCTCGTACTCAGATCCAGAATCTTCACCTCCCGGATTAATTGGAGGAATTTCAGGGTTGTATTGCTCAGGAACCTCGGATTCCGCTTCTATTGCGGATCTTGAAGAAGAGTGATCGTTCGACATTACTGCTAGGACGAGAAAACATGAACAATGAGATTAATACTACCCGTCCCTCGTGTGTGCAAGTGTCGGTGTTTGTGCTTGTGTGTGCATTAAAGATAAAGCGAGAAAGCAATCAAGATCATCAAAATATTAGTCGTCATAGGCAGTCAAATTATGTGGTCTTTTAGTCCAGAAAGTCCAACATCAGGGCCCTAGCCTAACTGTTCAGAATTTTATGGTGACAAGGCGTTGTTTAAAGTTTGAAATTTCTTCGCGTCGTTAATTATGAGTCGGATCGCAAGGCAGAGGGATCGCCCCCTTTCGGATCGCAAGGCAGAGGGATCGCCCCCCATCGAATCGCAAGGCAGAGGGATCGCCCCCCATCGAATCGCAGGGCAAAGGGATCGCTCCATCACGAATTGTTGCAGCCCCCACGATACGCGCCTTTGCTGTCACCACGATCTTCCGTCTCGCCACTCGCCTTCATCTTTTCCTCTCCTTGCCCACGATCCGAACCGGCCTTCCCTCTTCTTCTACCTCCTTCGTTTTCCTCCTCTCCTTCCCATCCTCGAACTCCGAGCTCTACGCCAGTCAGCCATGGCGTCTTGATGATCCCTTCAGAAAATCGCAAATTTCCATCGTTTCTCTCTCAAATTAGTCGAAAAAGTTCATGAAAGAGCAGCGTTCACGAATGAGAATGATTTTTGTGGAGTTACCTTTCTAAATATTGAGGGAATGCTCGGATTTTCGAATGTTTGAAAAACTTGGGTTCGTTCTTCGACAGTGCAGGCGAAACGATACGGCAGAAAGAAAGAAGAAGGAAAGTGAAGAGGGGAGGGTCGGCCTATATAGGCAAAGAGGGCGACCGTTTGTCTCCCCTTCTTTGTCCTATTCGATCCACGAAAGACCGGCGGGCCGCGAACCAAAAGCCCACCACGACTCGAGGAGGAGCCCGTTTCGTTCCGAGGCCCAAGTGCACACCCGAGAACGGAATGAATGTCTCGATAACGGACCGCGACTCGAACCCGCGATACGAATCGATAACTTCAGGAATGAGGATTCTGAAAAATCCCAGAAAGAGAATTGTTCTCTGATCCGCGACTCGTTGAGAAAAGACGATTCTATAGCTTCGAAGCATGTTCCATCATCGATAAAACATACTTCGAGGGGGCAAAATGTTGTCTCGCTTTTTCAACAAGCCACCCAGGATCATTCATAAGAAGAAAGCATGAAACCACATTCTCTAAGAATATGAAGGAATGGATCGCATCATCGACTCGCCCGATGACGGATCGCACGATATCGACTCGCCCACCATCGGATCGCGTCTCGACGGAGCGCCCCTATTTCATCAGCGAAACGACACCTCTATGCGATCTGATCGATGCATATGTTGTTGCCCAGTATTGATCGATCCGATCCCCTGATGCGTGGCGAACCCTCTGACCCGTTCAAGCGTGAGCTAGTCTTCAGCGATCCGAGACGCACGGATTTAGCGACACGTGTCCCTAACCGTCGTTTGGACCAATTCTCCCCATTTGCACGATCCGATTTTCAAGCAGATCGCGACACCTGTCCACAACGGCTAATTTGACTATTTCCTCAACGGTGGCGATGCAATCCGATGTTCTCGGGATTCGTGCCACGTGTAACCACGACCCGCCTGACAAAATCAGCTATAAATAGCCCGGAGCTTGGCATTTTTTGGGATCTTTTTGGCAATATTGAGTACTGAATCCGCCATTGTTGTCAAAATACTGAAATATAGAGAGAAATCCTTGATTGTATTAGCTTTCAAAGTATAATCAATAATATATAAAGTGGACGTAGGCTCGTTAACGCCGAACCACTATAAATTCTGTGTGTTATTTCCTTTTTTTCTCATTCTTCAGTTGAAACTCTATAAGCTTCAGAACAATTTGGGTGTTAGGTCCAAATTTCGATCTAACAATAGTCATAGGAAATAGTCCTATGTTCACCGTCATAGGCATAGGCATAGTCTTATGTTCACAGTCATAGTCATAGGCATAGTCTTATGCTCATAGTCATAGGCATAGGCATAATCTTATGTTCATAGTCATAGTCACAGTCTTATGTTCACAGTCATAGGCATATGCACAGTCTCATCGGTAATTAATCACAATAGTTCTTAATTAGATCCAAAGGCATAAACAAGCACTGATTCAAATGAAAGCATTAGGCATATTCTTATATTCATTTGATTTCATGCCACAAACAGATCTAAATGTTCAAATCTAAAAAGTAACTGACTTACAACAAACGACGAACTTGAATTCTAGATTCTGAGTTCTGGAATTGAGATGCTTTCCTTTGGGTAGATAAACGTTACTTTGATTTATAGTTTTGAATTAGATTTGTTCGTCTCTAAGCTTTCTTCAAGTGGAGGCTACTATTGGCTTCCTTCCAGCTGCATGACGGCTCTAGCTCTATTTTATTTGTGTGAATTTAGGTTGAGACTAAGGTTGTTTATATAGAATTTCAATTTAATTATAGCCGTCGGATGATCTTAGGGTTAATCAAAACCACTCAGTCAAGATAGGGTGACAAGTCAGCACTAATGACTCATTAACTAGTCAGAAATGACTCAGCACTGACTCACCGTTCGAATCAGAGCCTCAAAAATCTGTGCAGGCTTTTACCTCGGCCTGGGCGCACCTGCCAAGTGCGCCAGTGCAACTTTGCATGGGCGCACTTCCCAAGTGCGCCAGTGAAATTTTGTTCTGGGGCACTTCGCAAGTGCGCCAGTGCATTCTGGCCCGTTTCTAGTTTTTCTGCCTAACTTCGTTCGTCCATATCTTCTTCATACGGTATCCGTTTTACGCAAACTCGGACTCTATCTCAAGCAGAATTCCGAGACGAACACAATGGCGCAACCCGTTTCCCTTAATTCCCACATTTGAAATTAAGTATTCTTAAATTAATTAACATTAATATTAAAATTACGGGGTGTTACAATAGGATTCTGTCGCTAAAATTTTACATCGTTGACAACAACTAAAAGCATCGGATCTGCTAAAAAAACTGGGTGGTTTTACCATATGTATCATGGTTTAGCTTGCAAAACATTCTGGTTTGCTTAAAATAAGGCCAGTAAAGTTAGTATATTATTTTTATTCTAAATTATAAAAATTAAACAATAACAGACTATCCTGGACTAAAGAAACTGGGTCTACGACATTTTAATCGGGTCTTAGACAACAAGTTTAAAGCAGTCCAACACTCATGTTACTTCACAAAAGAGAACAAAAAATAATCTTGGAATTTCTGAAATTAATGCAATAGGAGGATGTGACGCATACCCATTTCACATATAAAATTATAATGGACATAAAAGGTCGTTTAAAAGACATTTTAGGCATTTAAGACATAGCAAAGAGAATGAATGCTGAAGGCATTGATTTCACTACAGACATGAAAGCAAAGATTGCAAAATTCTATATGTTGGCAAAAAGAAACAAGAGGCTACATTTGCACGTTTTAAGACATAGTAAAGAGAATTCACCACTTCAAAAGTATCATTAAGACTAAAAAAACTGAAGTAAACTTACCAAAAGAAGTATTTCCAAATATACACATATGTTTGATCTGCAATTCCTTGACCAGTAGTTTATTGTAGCTTTGATTGCATCTGGTGCCTAAAAAAGAAAAAATTAACCAATCAATCAAAAACATGCATGGTACTAAAATACATGCCTAAAGAAGAACTATGATAAATCAATAATTTTAGTGGACAAATTATTAACCTGTCAATCAAAAACATGCATTATATGTAAATCATGGGATTCTCAAATCAAACCGAAGATCAACATTGACCGATTGGACTTGTGTTTTAAACCTGTTAACTGCCATATACCGGGCCAACAAATTCCGAGATCTGCAGCAAATTTACCATAAAAGTTTTTCCAAATATATTTTTTGTTAACTATTTTTTTCAATAGTAACAAACACAAAAACACATCATAAGCTAATGTGCATACCAAGCGGTCAAGTTTTTTTTTCATATCAGTATTCAAAAGAGTTTGGTATCCTTCACAACCACCCCAGAAAACAAAATTCTCACCTCCAAGATATTGTGTAACCTATCAAAATAAAATGATGATCATAAGCACAAAACTAGATTTAGAACAAAGACCTTATATACATATCATACACAAACAAACCTCCATGGCTTTCTTGACTTGAGTTGGAACATAAGAATACACTCCAACCTCAGAGCTGATGAAGACGACATGTGAGTTACCAAACCAATGATAGAAAAACTATTTTATCAGAATAAAACTAGTAAATGATTAATACCTAGTTGTTGCACCATGCATGTAACGAGGATGCATAAACAGTTGAGCAGTACCCCATAGTGGTTTGATTTTAGACCCCTTGCAATAGTAAAATTTTAAAACATTAAATTAAGGCACTAACAAGAATTATATCAACTACTATGACCACAGTTATTCTCAAAAGCAAGTTTATACCTGAAGTTCTTTTGCAAGTTCAACCACTTCATCCAAATTTGCATTAGACTCCTGCAACATATTATAAAATATAAATGTTTAAACTTCAACTACCCAAAATGAACACTTCAAGTGATTATAGATGCCTAACATTTTTTCATGTCAATGGATTACATATACATATATGATACATAAAAAAAATAAGCATAAAAGATAATAACTGATTTAATCTCCAGAAAGGCACTTACATTGTTGATTCAATCGGTTGGACATATAAAACCACATCGTACTTCTCTGCATGTAAGTTAATCAATACATGTCATGTATAAGAGCTGTATTTAAAAGGTATTTGATACATTAAAAGCATAGATGAAAAGCTATAGTCTGTTTCTAGACTCTTATCTCTTTATCTAGTTGGAATGATAAGTCGGTCATCATATCCTTAAAAGGGTCACAAATTTTAAACATGATTGCATTTTATATGATGTGGTTTATCGGTTAACTGTATTTTGAGATTGATTTGTCAAAACATATGCTAGAATGTACAAAAAACAACATGAATGGTTGCTATGTATCTTAGATTGTAACTGTCAACTTAGAATTTGTATATTATTAGTTCTACCTTGATAATCAGTTTTCCTATGTCAATGGAAGAAAACGTTGCCAGCTTGTAAATAATATGTAATACCAAAATTATGACCATAGTGAATGATGATACTATATGAATTCTAAGCATACATGGATGCATTCATGTTACTATATGAATCATAAATTCAACAGTGAGTCAGTTATTATGCTCCTTGTTCCATTCAACAACGCATTCCAACCATTTCCACCATTATAGAATTCTCCATTCTCATTAATCGCCTACATTCATACAAACATATCATGTATGATTGTATGTGGAAGAAACATAACAATGACGATATCATTGAAATTTCAACTGTTTGTTTACTATAAAGAGTTAAATGCACAATATAAAATTTACTCACAATGTTATTTACTGCAATATAAATAATTCAGATTGTAATGTTGGAGGCTTTGTATCAGATCAGTTTAACACTTCTGTTGTGTCTCCTGTAAAAGGTAAGAAAGTGTTAACTAATAATGCAAGTAGTAGTGAATCTTGTAACTAATGGATTTCTGATCACATAAGACACTCTCTAATTTAGGACACAAGTGTTCAAGTTCAGTAGTAAAACTGCAAGTCCAAAGTTTACTCAGCATATCATCGTAGGCAAATTTTTATTCACGGCGTATTTTATTGCATATGTATCATATGACGACTTCCTTATCGAGGCAGGTCTTATTACATATATCATAAAAACTATACTTCATCATCACCATGCATCAAAAATGAGCTGAATACCACAGTCCAAGTTATTCCCATAGCCCACTTGCGACAAATCGCAAAACCTCTTATAAAACACAATTCTATCTGCAACATGTGTGTCTGATCCATGTCCACACTCGACTCCACCGTTGATGATATTGGTTATAACATCGAATCCAGGAACTCTGCCGGCTATCTGATCTGCAACCGATAGCTGCCACTGCCCTGTGGCCACTGCATGGCACGACGGTTTCGGAGACTGTGCAGTCATCCAGAACCATATCGCTGTCTTGAACGAAATAATAGGATCCGTCACCACCAAATCTGGGTTGTTTAGTAGGTCTTGATGTATGGCATTACCGCACTTCCGTAGTTGTAGTTGTTGATCATATGAGTACATGATAGGTTAGTTATATGCTATGATATGATCAGTTGATAATGATAATGAAAAAATTGATCGTTGTTCAATACTTACTATGATATCTGTATAGTCCTCTCCCATAGTACTTCTTTCTTGGTGCACAGGGGTATTTGGCACTTGCTTGACAGTAATCGGGTGGATTGCCTTGTTCTTGCTTGAAGCAGTATCCCCATGCATATGGCCCATTAGGTGCACTTGGATACCCACCTTCAGACATAATAAAATATGATCAGCATACATCATTAGGTAATATGTAACGTAAAAATACTGTTATCGTCTACTGTACCAGTGGTTCCATGAGTTGTTTGAGTAAAGAAAGTAGCAAGCTGTCTCTTTTGTGCATTGATGTCTCAGGTGGTTCTGAAGCCACCGAATGAGTTTGCAGCTGCTATGAAGGCGTCATAGGTGTAAAATCCATTGGTAGGGCATGCCGCATCGTAGTAGTGCAGCAACATTTGATTGAATAAAGAAGAACTTATTATGGAAGCTACTCCTGATCCTCCTCTGCCACCACATTAGCTTTGGCACCCGGCTCCATAGTACCTATATTGGCTGCAGCATAGCCGGTTGCTGCATAATGCTCCACCTCCTTGGCTACCACATCATTCCACGTAGGAGTTCGTGAAGAGGGCGAAGGTGAGAATAGTAGTTACCACGAAGACTATTTTCATCGTTGTGAGTTGTGGATTAATAAATACTCCTTTAACTTCTTGAACTAAAATAAATGGATCCTCCTCAACTTTCTCCTTTTGTTTCAGCTTATTCAAGTTCACCGTTACAAGATTCCAAAGTGGGTCTACTCTACAAGCATTTCTACGGTCTTCAACTTTTACCCAGTCGCAGTAGAAAACAAACATTTTAAAATAAATGTAATCCAATTTTAAAATATCTATCACAATACTATATACGAATAATCATTTATAGGAATGAAAAGACAGGTTATAGCATGATGAAACAAAATAGTGGGTAATACGAAACAGTATGAAATTTGTAACCTAGTAATATTAGCAGAACTGAAGTAGGGAAGTGGACGCCATGCTTGCTGCATGTGGAGGCTAAAAATGGAACTTCATTGAACTTCTGAAGGTTTAATGAATGCTAACCTGCTTCTGGTATTCTTTATGATTAATGTGACATCTTACAAATCTATTGACTTCATTAAACTACAGAGTAGTTATTTTGATTTTTTCCCACTTCAATAATATTTTTCATGGTTTCAATTATGGTATCTTACTTGAATATGTGAAATCAAAACCCGATTAAAAATATATTTGAACTCGGAAAGCTAAGTGTACCTTACCGTTTCATTTTCCTATACTCATTTGTGGCTTTCCAAATGGCTAACTTATCAGTTTCCATTTTTTGCATTCTCCATCTCCGTCGCCTAATTTATAGAGTATTAAACTTTGGCAAGTAAAGAAAATAACCTTTAACATGAAATTATTTTAACATGGAGTATTCAAACAAAGTAGGAGTAGATAGAAGAAAAATTAAAAGGATTTGACAGTATGATAAAAGCTGACAGATTGGAAGTCAGTTGACAATTCAAACTCGTACAGAAAAATATTATAGAAGTAAAGATAGTAAACATTGGACGTCTATGAACTGAGATATGAGACATGAGTATACAAGCAAGAAGGGTAACAAAGACATATGTACAGAAAAAACATATAGTAAAATAAAAGTAAAATAAAAAAAACAAGGCGTAAGCATGGATATTGCATAAAAGATATATACCTTCCTACGGAGTTGACATCGGATGGGAAAAAGGGCAGTACTGGAGTCTACATAATATCTTCCACACTTTGTACACATAGAATATGAAAATTGAGTGGAATAGACATGAAAATTGGTACCTAGTAATAATCGACTCTTATTTCATTACTTACAGGTTTAGTGCCCAAATGAACTAATGCGCACCCAACTTGAACAACTTTACCTGGTAATATGTTATAGAAAGGAAGATTGCTACCTGGTAATTTAAAAACAGGAATTTACCAAACATCACAACCACACAAACTATAAGTAAATTGCTCAATTTACAACCAGAAATTTACTGAGGAGGCATATATCACAACATGAATTTGTAAAAGATGTAGCCACTTAAAGGTTTTCTACCACAATAGGAATTTTGATTCGGGGATGCAACAATCTGTACATCACCTTCTTGGACTAATTCCAAATGAGATTCAAGAGCAATATCATAGTACTTGGGTGAATTCATTTCAATCTAAGCACAATCCACATCTTACTTTAAAATTGGAAGCAGATTTCACTTTGATGAAAGGAATGATTAGTAAGTGAAAAAGTAACAGAAGGTTTATGACAAGTTACTATATGGTATGCGATGACCAATGATAATTCATACTATTGAAACAGATCGAAAGTCACCAGAAAATGAAAAATCGAATCAATAGATCATTAATGCACTTTTGAAATCCAATCCCTGAACATTGCTCACCGAAATGGAAGAAGGTTGACAAGGATAAAATTACCAAGGTAAGAGAAGGTACCTTGGCCTAGAACCAAATGAAGCTCAAATTGATTGAAATTTAAGTTTGTCCCTCGGGTTAATTTCCACATTTTCAAATCATGTTACAGAGTGGATGAGGAAGGCGAAGAATGGGAACAGTTTAGCGGCCCGGGGGTTTGAGCAAAAGGATTTAGAATGTACGAACGGACTAGTAGCAGATAAGCATTTGTACGAACGGACTAGTAGCAGATAAGCATTTAATTTTTAATTAATAATAAAATTAAGGAACGGTTTTAATTAAATGGAAACATGGCAAATCAATTGCAAGCCTTGAAACTCTATCAATCCATTTCAAACCAAAAACGTTATACGTGTCTAGTTCCTTAAATTGGTGTAGTGTTAGCACAACAAGATGTACAATAATCTAAGGTAAACACTAACATAGAGTGAAAAATGGAAGTGTGCGTGTCATAGTGATAACATACATCAATCATAACAATCATCCTCACATCTCTCACTTAGTGCGTAAAGCATACGATATACACCGCTTTGATCACCATATCCATTGGGGTCATGACGGGTCCATGCCGCACTGGACTCCATATAACTGTTGCTATGACCATCCCCTTTTGGTCTATATTCGATAACCCTAACCAGTCCACACTTCCCTGGCTCTGGTTCGTATACATGCCCTCTCTCTCATTGATAAACCAAAGTTATAGATATCGATAACCTCTTTGCACACGTCCCGCAGCAAAGCCCAACTTAGAAGTTAACTTGTTGGTTCCTATCTGGATCCTGAGTAATAACTTCCCACTTGGACTTCCTTTGCATCTCAGGTTTTGGTCGAATTGGTGTTCGGTTCGTCATCCCCTACCCGGTTCGGTTCGGGTCTTCCCCTCCTATCTGGGGGTTCGGTTCGGGTCTCCTCCTCCAATATGGTTCGGTTTGGGTCTCCTCCTATCCGGTTCGGTTCAGTTTAGGTCTCCTCCTCCTATCCGGTTCGGGTCTCTTCCTCCTATCTGGTTCGGTTCAGGTCTCTTCCTTCTATCCGGTTCGGTTCGGGTCTCTTCGTCCTATCTGGTTCGGGTCTCTTCCTCCTATCCGGTTCGGTTTGGGTCTCTTCATCCAATCCGGTTTAGTTCGGGTCTCTTCCTCCTATCCGGTTCGGATCAGGTCTCCTCCTCCTATCTGGTTCGGATCGGGTCTCCTCCCCCTAACCGGGTCGGATCAGGTCTCCTCCTAACCGGACCGAAACACCGCAATTTTTCCAGCAAGCACTATGTCATTGATGGCCTATTGCAACAAAAATTCATGGTGTTGCTAGCTACAATGTTGTCATTGCTATGCTGTTTTTTGTCTACTTCAACGCACTCTTAAATGTGTTAGCATATATATCAAAATGTGTTGCAGTAGCCGCATGAATAAAATTATCAATCCGCGTCAGCACGATCGAACGGTCCAGGTTAGCGATCCGCGTGAAATAATGTTTAGTCCAGATTAGCAATCTGCACGTCAAATAATGTTTATGGCGGGAAGCAAAAAACAAAAAGGGAAAACTAACAAAATATTGAAAGTTTCAATCAAAATTTAACAAAATACCCCATCGCTCAACCTCTTAAACACTCACTCTCAAGTTCAATTAGGGCTAAAAGTTCGAGTTTACAAGCTTAATTGGGGTTCAATTAGGGAAAATTTGAGTTCAATTAGGGTTTCGATGTTTCAGTTAGGTCTTCAATTGGGGTTCGTTTGGGTTTCAGATTTCAGTTAGGACTTCAATTTAATCTGCTGCTTAAGGTATCACTCAATGTATATTTCAATTTTTTCTGATTTGATTTTTGTGTTACCTAAAGTATTGCTTTACTTGTGCCTAATTTACTGCTTTAAGGTATCACTTAATGAACGACGAGGAAAAACCATGGGCAGAACTTCCTAAGTTCAATGAAGGGAACATCAGTGGAGTGAAACCTTTTTTTCAAAATACTTTTTCTAGATTTGCGGTAGGTGATGAAATTACATGCCCTAGCAAAAAGTGTCATAATCGCAAGTGGCATTGTCAAGAAGTAGTTTACAACCATCTGATCCGGAATGGTCCATCTGATTGTACATGAAATGGATTTGTGAAGTTTCTTGTTTAGATCTTGAAACGAGTGATAACGACATGGATTGTGAGCAGGAATAAATTTTGGAGATAATCTTGATGAGATGTTGCAACGTACTTGTGGAAATATGCAGAACAATGAAGATGGATCTTTTGATGGATCAAATGGAATAGATGGCGATGCTAGAAAATTTCATCAACGTGTTGAAGAGGGAAAACAACAATTATATCCCAAGTGTACTAATTTTCATGATTAAGTTTCTTTGTCAGACTTTATTCTTTAAAATGCCTACATAGAATCACTGAGTCTGCATTCAGCGATTTATTAGAGTTGATGAAAGAAGCTTTTCCACAAGCCCACATCCCTTTATCTTTCAATGCTACCAAAAATATCATTAAATATTTAGGCCTCGATTACCAAAGAATACATGCATGTCCAAATGACTGCATGCTATATTGCGTAGAAAATGAAAAGCAAAATAGGGGCAAAAGTTGTGGTTTTTCAAGGTGGGTTATACCGAAAGAGAAAGTAGCTGTTGACAAAGATTCGGAGAATCGAATTAACAAAGTTCCAACAAAAGTGATGCGTTATTTTCCACTAAAACCAAGGTTGAAAAGGATGTTCATGTCCAAGGAGTACGTAGAAATTATGTTATGGCATTCAGTAGGACGAAAAAATGATGGCAGACTTCGACATCCAGCTGATGGCGAGGTATGGAAGACGATGGATGCTAGTTATCCTCATTTTTCATCAGAAAACAGAAATATCGGGTTAGGAGTAACATCTAACGGATTCAATCCTTTACAATGACTACACAGCACAAAACATGGCTGATTGTATTGGTAAATTATGACCTTCTACCTTGGTTATGCATGAAGACAGAAAATTTGATACTTTTAACCCTTATCCCTGGTCCAGAGTCTTCTAACAATTACATTGATGTCTATATGCAGCCTCTAATCGCAGAATTGAAAGAATTATGGGATGTTGGCATACAAACTTATGATGCCTTCGCTGGTGATAATTTCACATTACGTGCAAGCGTGTTATGGACGATCAATGTTATCCAGCTGGAGCACGAAGGGTTATTTAGCTTGTTCCGTATGCCATTTTGAGACTTCTTCAACTTACTTGAAACATAGTAAAAAAATGTGCTACATGAATCAAAGAAATTTTTTAGACCTGGGACACAAGTGGAGGTTTGATAAGAAAAGGTTCAGTGGTGAAATTGAAATGGGAACACCTCCCGGTATTTTATCCGGGATTGACATTGAAGAATTGTTGGCTAGTTATGAAAATATTTTTGGGAAGAAAGAGGTCAAGAAGCATAAAAATGAATTTCCTTTTTAAAAAAAGTCAATATTTTTTAATTTACTATATTGGAGTCAAAATGTATGTCGACATAACCTTGATGTTATGCACATAGAGAAAAACATTTGTGATAACATACTTGGTACTTTACTAAATATTGATGGGAAGTCAAAAGACCATTTAAATGCTCGGTATGATTTACAAGAGATAGGCATCAGGGAGGTCCTTCATCCAGTTCTATCAACTGATGGGAATTACCTTAAGATGAGGGCTGCTATATTTGAAATGCTGAACAAGGAGAAAGAAATATTTTGCTTGGTGTTGGAGAATGCTAAACTGCCTTATGTTTGTGCAGCTAATATCAGCCGGTATGTAAACAAGGAAGAGAGGAAAATTGCAGGGTATAAGAGCCACGATGCTCATTTTCTTCTCCACTACTTACTGCAGTTTGCTGTGAAGAAATCTGTAAAACCTGAAGTTGCAATACCTATGATAAAATTAGGTGCGTTTCTAAGAAGTCTTTGGAGTAAAAGTATCGATTTGGCTGATCTCAAGAGGCTACAGAAGGAAATTGTGGAAATTCTTTGCCAATTTGAGATGAAATTCCCAAATGCTTTCTTCGATACAATGGTGCACTTGCTAGTTCATTTATGCAAGGAACTTGAATATGGTGGACCTGCACATGTTCGTTGTATGTTTCCTATTGAGCATTATCTTTGTAAACTGAAATCATACGTTCGCAACAAAAGTAAACCCAAGGCATCCATTGCTGAAGGTTATCTTGCAGAGGAATGTTTGATATTCTGTTCAAGGTTCTTAGGTGGCGATGGAGCAGGAAAAATGCAATTTGAAACGTGTCCACAAAACCTGGAACATCCTATTGGCACAAGAAGAAACAAAGATGGAGAAGTTATTCATTTTAAAAATTCTCAATGGAAGGAATGTCACTGTTACATTCTATTCAATTGTGGTAACAAGGAAATAGAGAGTTTACTTGGGTAAATATTTTTATTTTTATTTTAGTAAGTATTGAAGTATTATCTCTATCTTTATGAATCCTTTATTAGTTATTTTGTTCCTTGAAATTTTTTCTTTGCTTCACCTTTTTCGTAATAAATAATGTTTTCCTTTTTGAACCGGGCAGATGGAATTTTATGCAATCAAAGTTCATAATGGTTTATTTAATTAGAAAAGTGGACAAGTTCAGTTAACATCAGTAATAATATTCTTCGTGTAACTTGTGAAATGATGTCAACTAGATTAAAAAAACCATTTTTGATGCCATCCTTTTGCCAACAAAATCAGTTCTTTTAAACAATCTACAAACATGTTATTGATTCTAGCCTCACGTAGTGATAGTTGTAAATTCCAAGTTTAAGAACTTTCAAGGATTTCAGACATGATTTGTAATTAAGCTATGTTCTCATTCATATAGAATTGTTTTTGGTATGTTCAGTTTCAGCTTTAGTAATAAATCCATCCAAATTCGGTCCTATCTTTTATTAACCTGATCTTTATTCTAGGGAACATCAAGCTTTAATTAATGGTCATGCATCATCAATATATATATCAGAGAGAGAACACAGTGAAGAATTTTGGAAGTGGTTAAAGGAAGAGGTTGGGAAAAAGGAGGACGTTTCAAAAGAAGTACAACTGCTTGCAATGGGGCCTCTTCCTACAACTAAGTGGTTTATTGGATATGTTATCGACGGATACATATTTTATACAAGGTTCAGATGCCAAATGTACAATACAAAGCAGTGGTGTATTTTTAACAGCCTCGACTAGCTTTGCAAGTTTGAAAGATCAAAATATATTAGTTGGTGAAGTTAATTAGCATGGATCAATTGAAAAAATATTAGACCTAGATTATTGGGGAGAATTTAGTGTGGTTTTATTTAAGTGTTGTTGGTACCAAAAAGGGAAAGATTTATATGGGCTGATTCATGTAAATTTTAATCGATTATGCCAGAAATATGATCCTTATGTTATGGCTTCACAGGTAAAACAAGTGTTTTATATAGAAGATCCAATTGATAAGATGTGTCACAATGTTATCAAGAAATTGCCGAAAGATGGGTGTGAACTTGAAAGAAAATGTGAAAATGAAGATTTGAATGATATCCAGCCTGCTTATGGAATGGGAAATCAAGATATTGAAGTTCGTTGGTGTAAAGATGATGTCCCAATAAGATGAATCCGCATCCACCTAGCAAAGTGAAAAATAAGGCTTCTTAATTTCATGTTTTTGTAGTCCAAAGCCCTTTCAAATTGTGCAAATCGGAGATCGTATACAAACACACACTGCTGGTTTATATTTTTGCTTATTTTTATGGTTGGCTAGAGGTATGCTTCAGAATTCTTACAATTTGTGCTTGCTGAAGCATCAGTCTAATTCTTACAGTTCTGTAGTTCAATGCTGGTATGTAACTAATCATGTACGAGACTAGTGCTTCAGTAATGAACTACATAATTTTAAGAATTTTGTTTTCTCTTCAAACAATAATGATCGTGTCAGTTCGTAATTGATGCAATGGTCGAGTTTGTACTTGAACGAGTAGTGGCATGTCAAAAAGAGGCATTTCTTCAAATTGTATCACACTGAAGCAGTGCCTCAGGCATACTATTGCATTCCTTGATATCATTCGTGCTTTGAACAAACTGAGTCATTGAATCAATTTGCAACTCAGCCATAGATTGTGAAATGCAACTCTGTGCTGAAAAGCAACTCTGTGCTGAAACGCAACTCAGTTATGCAACTGAAATGCAACTGAGGTACGCAGGCCATAGATTGTGCTGAAATGTCTTTGTGCAGAAGTGCAAATCAGTTATACTATGGCCATAGTTTGTGCTGAAATGCAACTGAGGCACGCATGTCTTCCATTTTATGTTGCAATGTAAACGAGGCATTGCATCAGTTTGTAACTGAGGCATGCACGACTTTGGTTGTACTGAAATGCATTAGTCATACTAAAGGCTTTTGCTGCAATGCATGACTCTTGAAACTGCTTTATTTTGCAGGTGAAGGAGGTAGTAGAGGTACTTACTGCACTGGAGGCTCGCGCTTTATTAATTTGAAACTGTTTTAGTTTAATGTAAACATGAATTTAGTACTGGCTGTACTTGTAAGTACTCTGTAAAACTGAATTTATTGGCTATGTTTTGTTATTATGTAGTTAACTATAGTACTTGTGTTACTGGTTAATTTGAAAGGAAAGTTGTTAATAATTTCAGTGTGTGATGTTAATTGCTGTTATGTTGCAGTATGTTATATAATGTTTAATAACTATGATATAATGTTGTAGTATGTAATGTTAAATGTTGTCGTAGTTATGATATAGTGTTGCCATAAATTAATGCATGTGGGCCCCACAACAGGATTCCGTGAACTCGGCTATAGATTTTAGTGGCACAACAGGATTCCGTGAGCCCTGGACTCAGAATTTAGTGGGCCCCACATTTTTGTAAATTTAGTACCTGTAGCGATGTTATCTTAGGATAGCAAAGATGTTGCCTTTGACTCTAAGGCAACGCAGCAAATGGCAACCCCAAGAAAGTGTTGCCACAGATCATTTTTGGCCTATAGTAACATTTTTTTACACTTCCTACATCACTTCTTTGGGGTTGTCGTATGCAATCTATGGCGTAGTGAGGCTATTTTCACCAAATTACGGTGTTTTCAACCATTCTAACTTCCCTATGCAATCATAAAACATAATAAACAGCCGTGTAGAATCAACCAAAAACATCAAAACCCAATTTCACATATTAATTTAGATCAAACGTACCCAAATCCATGATTTTCCCCTTAACCATGTGATTTTCCCCTTAAGCATGTCTAACTATAGGATTAACAAATTTAACCCAAATTCATACCAGCGACATAAAATATGATTTTAGAATTTTCACATATTTTTCCGGAATTTTTAGATGTATAATTTCACTAATTAGCACTAATCACCCCTAATTTGCCATAATTAGTATATAAACATGCAAATCACTCACCTTAGCCAAAATAAATGTTAGATCTGAAACTTTTACTGATTTGGTTCGGATCCCAATGTGGTGCAGCATCTCTATCTTAAATTTGGTACTAGTTTGGCTTGATTTGTTGTACATTTGATCAACTAGTGATTAGAGAGAGATTTGGAAGAAGGAAGCCATGATTAGGGTTAGAGAAAGGTTGGTGGCAGTAAAAAAAGAAAAGAAAGTATATGATTCACCAACTTCTTTCAGCCCTCCCATAACCCTATTCCCGAAATGAGTTATGGGCCTAGCTGCTAATCACTTAATTAAGCCCAATTAGACCGTTTTTCCATCTCAAATCTTATTTCAGCCATATCTCCCAAACGGTAAGTTCATTTGACTAATGTGACCAATCTACGCAATGGAAACCATCATCTAAATCCAATGGAAGTGGTTTCACATCAAAACTCCTTACCAGTCAAAAGTTATAGGCAAAACAAGATTCACCAAGGGCAAAACGGTCATTTAAAACTTGGCAAAAATCGTGAATGGGGAAATGACCCCAATAGTCATTTCCTAATGTTACACGACCATATGACTTCGTATGAAAATAAAATAAATATTCTATGATCCTCCAGTACGTAGAATGCGGGTCGTTACACTCTCCCCCCTTACGAAATTTAGCCTTCGAAATTCCTTAACGAAGAAAAACAAAAAATAGTGTCCCGTATGCCCACCAACCATTTGCAAACAATCAGACATACATATAAACACAACTAACATGCCCTAGCATGCGGTTTACTAACAAGGAAATAACTATATCACGATCAAAATCTTACCTGGTAAAGAGTTCAGGATACGACTTCCTTATGCTCTCTTTGGTTTCCCAAGTACAGTTATTCTCATTATCACCCCCACTAGACCTTAACCAGTTTCACTGTCTTCCTTCGAAGTTGCTTCATATTGTGTCCGACAATACAAATCGTTCTGCGGCTTCCAACTGCCTCAGATTCTACCTCGATATCATCCAACTGATCTGGTAAAATAGTCATATTAGAATCATGCATGAACTTCCTTAACTGAGAAACATGAAATACGTTGTGCACTCCCACCATCTTGTCAGGTAATCCAACTTTATACGCTTAATTCCCCAACTTGTTCGAGAATTGGAAATGGACCAATAAACCTTGGTGCTGATTTACCTCTCCGACCAAACCGAATCACACTTTTCAACGGAGAAATCTTGACGAATACCAAGTCACCAACGGAGAATTTCAAATCTCTTCGTGTTTTATCAGCATTACTCTTTTGCCTATCTTGGGCAGCCTTCATTCGCTGTTGAATAACTTTGATCTTATTTGAAGTTTCTCTTATTACATCTGGCCCAAGTACAAATTTCTCATCAGTTTCTAACCAACATGATGGTAAGTTGCACGGTCTTCCATACAAAGCTTCAGATGGAGCCATACCAATACTGGAATGATAACTATTATTATATGCGAACTCAACCAGATGCAAATGGTCATCCCATGACCCTCCAAAATCCAATATACAAGCTCTCAAGAGATCCTTTGATACACGATTCACCCTCTCTGTTTGACTATCGGTTTGGGGATGGTACGCAGTACTAAGATGTAATTCTGACCCTAAATCCTCTTGTAAGCTCTTCCAAAACTCGCTAGTAAATAATGGATCTCGGTCACTCAAAATACCTTTAGGTACTCCATGAAACCTCACTACCCACTTCATATACAGTTTTGCTAACTTGGCTACCATTCTATTCGATCTGACCAGTATAAACCTTGCACTTTTGGTCAATCGATCCACAATCACCTAAATACTATCATGACCCGATCTAGTCCTTGGTAAACCATCGGTGAAATCCATTGAGACTTGTTCTCATTTCCAATCAGGAATTTCCAATGGTTGTAGCAGATCACCAGGCTTCTTTTTCTCAGCTTTAACTAACCAGGAAATTCATGCACTTGAATATAAACTTCCCAAAGTCTCTCTTCATCTCTTCCCAATAGTAGATCAGCTTCATGTCTCAATACATTTTGTTGCCTACGGGATGTATAGTCATTTTCGAGTGATGACACTCTCTAAGCACTTCATCTCTCAATCCATTAACATTGGGTACAACTAGTCTCCCATTCTTTCAAAGCTATCCTTCTCTATCAAGTCAAAACTTGTTCATTTCCTCACCATCGATATCCATTTCTACCTTGGAGATGATTTCCAATAGGTTAGGATCATCCCTCTGACTGGAACCGATCTGCTCAATCAAAGTAGGTTTGATCGTCAAACTTGCTAACATCTCTGGATCTAATTCACACTTAGGTCTGAAATCATATCCTGCGATGTACTCCAGTTGCTTCCATTCCAGAAACATAGCCCTCGAATTGGCATGTCACCTACTCAATGCATATGCTACCGCATTTCCCTTCCCGGGTGTGTATGCGATATTGAAATCATATGAAGCCAAGAACTCTAACCATCTCTGCTGACGAAAATCTAAATCCTTCTGAGTGAAAAAATACTTTAATGACTTATGATCGGTAAACAACTCGAATCTTTCTCCTAAAAGATAATGTCTCCACATCTTTAACATGAATACGATCGCTGCCAATTCCAAATCATGAGTAGGATATCTTTTCTCGTGCAGTTTCAGTTGCCGACTAGCGTAAGCTACAACGCTACCTCCTCGCATCAGTACAACACCGTGACACCCCATGTCCGTTAATGTCACTCATTAAGAGAATGCATTAAGTTTTGTGAAGCGTTATGGGTAAACAGAAAAAGAAACATTACAAGACATATATAAAATAATAGCGGAATTTGAAACTTTATTAATCATAAAGCATCGTAGTTCAAAACATGGTTACATCATATGTCTGAAAAACATAAAACCCAGTACATCATTAAAATTTCTGTCTTGTGCTTAAAACATCAGAGTACAATGGTAAAAGAAGCATAATCCCCAAAACATAGCCATAGTAGAGAAACAAGAAATCGAGCAATAAATCTAAGTAGCTCCAAGCAAAGCTAAGAAGAATCCTGATCAAGCTTGAGTATTCCCACCCTGAGATCCGGGGGGGGGGGGGGGGATGGAAGAGAAAGATGAGGAAACAAAATAGGTCAGACATAAGTCTAGCAAATCTAGATACTTTTAGCATATAAATGAGTAAAAGTATCATGATAGGCATATAAAGTTGATAAGAGAGATAACATCATAAAAGGCAGGTATGACAAGGTAATCAGGATAAGCATGATAGAGTATACTGTGCTTCTCTAATACTTTCTCTTTCTCTTTGTCTGCACCAATACTAGTATGACCAGAATGAGCTGATACCAACAACTATAAGATGGTAGAATTAGGCGTACTTCTAGTGAGAGGTTTTAACCATATACAATCAATAGACAACCTAACATACTAGAGTTACCCCTAAGAATAATAACGGGCTCCTAAACATACCAAAGTCTAGATGCACCCTAACTACTACCCTAATCGATCAGCTCCCTACTTCGTAGATACCTTGTGCTAGCCCCACAGTAGGATGTATCACTTCCTGAAGTGGCAACCCTTCGGTTTTAGGATGTGCACAACCATATGTACAGGTGTCACGACGTCTAAACCTCCTCTGCCGGACCCATGCATGCATCTGACCCCGTCGGAATGCGCTGCCCCCGCCGTCCCCCACGTTTGGATCTCTTACAATCAGCCCAGTAAGTGTGCCCCGATTCTGACTAGTTCGGAGTACTCGTTTGATACCTATATATGGATTACTAACTGAAACGGGTCCCACACACAAGATGATACAAGATTCCCCCTACGCTTGCATCCTCACTAGGTTTTCCACAGGTTATGCCATACCAGCGTAAAAGATTGTATAACCCTACATGTTAAGTTTATGGGCCTATATATAAATATTACCCACCATCCCAATATGTACTTAACCCACCCACTGTTTCAAACAAGTTTACTTAACCCCTACTCAAGTTTAACATATTCATACAATCCCTATGGATTCAACCAGGTTAAGTATTTCAATTGATTACCATATTCATTTAAGGTTATAATGTGCTAGACCTCCCATATTAAGCTTACCGCTTGTGGATACTGGATATGCCGGTTGGTTCCAGGCAGACTTCCACCACAAATAGGGCTTAACCTCGTGTCTCAACACGTCACATATTTATGCACTTAGACCCCTCACATTAGATTCACCACTTGTGGTCGCTGGATATGCCGATCGGTTCCGGGTAGACTTTCACCACAAGTGTAATCTAACCTCGTGTCTAAGTGCAGTTACAGTTTCTAATTACTGTAATTCTAGGTATTTCCATTATTAACCTATTATTCCTATGTCATTATAGGTTTTCATGCCCCTTTCCCAATTTATGTTCATAAGTCATGTTCATATATTTCATTCAAGTTATGCCCGAATTTCAAAATACAAGTTATGCCCCAATTTTACCGTTTCCCCCTCGTTCCCAGTTTAATGTGTTCGCTTATTTCAGCGGCATGCCTAGGCTCAAAGGTAGCCTGACTATAAAAATAAAAGGGAAAAGGTAAAGGGAAGAGGACAAAAATGACCATGCTAACAAGACTGACATATAATGGCAGAAATAGGGATAAACATATAGTGGCATAATGACAAGATAGGCATATTAGAACATATCTGATGAACATGTGATAATAGAACTGATTCTAACATAATAGGGATATTATAAACAAACATGGTAAGATCTAAACAATGAATTAGATAACCAACTAACAACAGATCTGATTTAGTCATAAACATAGTAGGAACGGGCATGATGTGATCTAACCAGTGAATTAAATCTACAAACAATAACAGATCTGACATAATAAATAGGTATAGGTTCATAGTCATGTCAGAATAATATAAATACATAGGTTATAGCAGATCTGATATGATTTAATTAGTCACAGTCTTACATCCAAGTATAGTCATATCAAGATTAACTTTTTAATTATTTAGATCAAAAATTAACATAGACTCACTGTGATTGGACTTAGAAAAATAGAAGAAAGATTGCAGATATTGAATCACAAATCTCTAAACTTCGATGACTTGATTGCTAAAGAAGAAAAAGGCTTGATTCAATCTGGGCAGAGGCAGCATCTAGTCCTCCGTTGTTTTTGGTGTGGAAAAAAAAGAGAAATGAGGTCATATATATAGCTGTCAGGAAACCCTAATCTGCCCAGATCTATTGTAGTTGGGTCGACATTCCTGTGCGGAAATTTTCTCGCTTCCCTGTTTTCTGCGATTCTGAACTGTTTTTGAATTTCTGGACTTATTTTATTCATATATATTCTTCTTATGTGTATACACTTCAAACCTTAATAAATTCTTCATATGGTGTCCGTTTTACGCAAACCAGGTGTCTATTTTGACCAGAATTCTGAGATGAACGCAATGGCGCAGTCCGTTTCACTTATTTCTGAATATTAAATTAATTATTCTTTAATTTATCGTCTTTAGTGTTGTTAAAATACGGGTTGTTACATTCTCCCCTACTCAAAGAATTTCGTCCCCGAAATCTCCAAGTTAAGAAGAATGTATATCTTTACATCCATCATCCATCTACTCATCCACCAATCACAGACATCCATTGTCCTTAAGATATTTCTAATGCTTACATGAACATATGCAAGGGTGTGTGTATATATCCTAATACTAATGCGAAGATCAGGCGGTCTACTGATTCAGTCGACCTCCTCAATGCAATATATGTTAGTGTCATGAATCCAACATGTATGCAAATAATCCTATTATATCATGTAAGTTCTATATGTGTGCACTATCACTCATCCAAATACAACATTCATATGATGATACACCCACTTTTATCCACTAGAAAAATATGCACATACGTCTATATGTAGTATGAGAGTGATTGAGCTGATCTATTACCTGATGTGTGTGTATATGCATCCACAAGAAACCACTAGCAATCACTTGCATCCATTAAACATAACATGTCTCAAACACATGTTTACATCCACCAGTTTTCTGCCTAAAGGTCAGAGACTCGATCGATAGGATGTACTTAAATGATAGAAACAAGCATGAGTAAAAGCTTTGGAAAAGGAAGTTAAGAACATACCCTTGAAAAGAAAAGGGTACGAAGCGCGAATATTGTCTTCGGTCTCCCAAGTTGCATCCTCTTGGTTATCTCCCCATTGAACTTTTATCAACTTGACCTCTCGGTTGCGTAGCTTCTGAACTTCTGATCTGAGAATACAGGTAGGAACTCGTCTAACTGTCGCCTCTCATTGCACCTCTACTTCCTCCAATATACTCGGCTCTACTACTTTTGTAGTATCATGCAAGCACTTCTGCAAATGAGAAACATGGAAAACATCATGAACATTGAATAGTCTCTCTGGTAACTTTACTCTATAGGCCATTTATCTAATTCTTTCTGTTATGGGAAATGGTCCTACGAATCTTGGTGCCAATTTCCCTACAGATCCAAAGCGAACTACATTCCTCAAAGGTGATACCTTAATGAAAACCATGTCTCCCACCTCAAACTAAATATCAGTCCTTCTATTATCTGCGTAGGATTTCTCCTTATCCTGAGCAGTCTTCATTCGTCTATGGTTAAGATCAACCTTTTCGGACATTTCTCTAACCATATCCGGTGCAAGTAGAAGTCTTTCTGCAGATTCCCACCAACAAGTTGGTGACCTACAGGGTCGTCCGTACAATGCTTCGAAGGGTTCCATACCAATACTAGATTGATAACTGTTGTTGTAGGCGACCTCCACTAAAGGAAGGTGCTCTTCCCAAGTCCCTTTGAAGTCTAGGATACACAGCCTTAAAGATCCTCAAGAACTATGTTCACCCTTTCCGTCTATCCATCTGTCTGAGGGTGATAAGCAGTGCTCAAGCACAATTTTGTACCTAATGCTTCTTGCAAGCTCCCCAAAAATTCACTGGTGAAGATGGGGTCACGATCACTTACGATGTTGGAAGGTATCCCATGAAGACGGACTATCTCATGAACGTAAACTGCTGCCAACCATGCTGCCGTCCTCTTACTCTTAACCGGAATGAAATGAGCGCTCTTAGTAAGTCTATCTACTACAACCCAAATATTGCTATTGCCTTTCTTTGATCTGGGCAACCCATCTATGAAATCTATAGAGATGCTCTCCCACTTCAACTGCGGGACCTCCAAAGGATGAAGTAAACCATCGAGCTTCTTTTGCTTAGCTTTAACTTGCTGGCAAATCAAACATTGAGAAACAAACTCTGCCACATCTTTCTTCATCTCAGCCCAAAAGAAAACCCTCTTCATGTCCCTATACATCTTATCACCGCCTGAATGAATAATCATCTTAGAATGATGGGCTTCCTCTAGGACTGACTTCAACAAACTCCCAATTCGGGGAACACATAGCCTTCCGTCTCATCGCAACCACCTTCTATCATCTATGGAATAACTACTGAGGTAACTAGAAGTCTCCCCTTTTACTAAGCCTATCCAAGATGGCTGAAATATGTGGATCCTCTCGCTGCAAAGCTCCTATCTGATCCATAAGAGTAGGTCGCACCTCCAGTGATGCTAATAAACCCGACAAAGACTCGGTGGAGGGTCTAAAGTCAAAAGTTGATATAAACTCCAAGCTTTTCATTTCCACAAATATAGGACTTAAGGCTATCCTCTGCCTATTCAGTGCGTCTACCACAACATTACTATTGCCAGGGGTATAAGCAATCTTGAAATCATAAGATTCTAGGAACTCCATCCACCTTTGTTGCCTTAAATTAAGATCCTTCTGCGAGAACATGTACTTGAGAGATTTATGATCGGTGTACAACCCGAACTTCTCTCCAAGCAAATAATGACGCCATATCTTAAGCGCGAATGCTATAGTAGCTAGCTCTAAATCATGGGTAGGGTAGTTCTTTTCTTGAACTCTTAGTTGTCTACCCCTATAACATAATACCCTTCCTTCTTTCATCAGAACCGCACCAAGCCCTGTATCACATGCATCGGTGTAAACTGTGAACACTTTGTTTCCGTCGGGAAAGGTCCATACTGGGGCTATTGTCAGAGCTCTCTTCAATCGTTGGAAAGCAACATCACAGTCTATATCCCACGAAAACGACAGATTCTTCTTCGCCAGCCTGGTGAGTGGGGCTGATATCTTTGCGAAGTCCTTAATGAACTTCCTATAATAGCTTGCCAATCCAAGAAAACTTCTCACGTCCACTGCATTCTTTGGGGTTTGCCAATCTTGAACTGCAACTACCTTCGTGGGATCTGCTGGTAT
Source organism: Allium sativum (assembly GCA_030737875.1). NCBI lineage: Eukaryota > Viridiplantae > Streptophyta > Magnoliopsida > Asparagales > Amaryllidaceae > Allium > Allium sativum. The sequence continues at coordinate 698,931,541 of CM060922.1, read as the reverse complement.
CCCATCTTTAGAGACCACATGCCCTAGAAATCTCACCTCTTTTCTCCAAAAATGACATTTGGAGAATTTCTCCTTAAGGTAATGCGCATGCAGAGTTTTCAAAACCTCCCTTATATGTAAGGCATGCTCTTCCTCACTCTTCGAGAAATTTAAGATGTCATCAACAAAGACCACAACAAATTTATTTAGAACCTCCTGGAACATCCTACTCATTAGATCAAAAAAAATGGGCAGGTTCATTCGCCAACCGAGAAGGCATAACGAGCCATTCAAAGAAACCATCTGGAGTCCTAAAAGCAGTCTTATCTGTGACACCCCACGTCCGTTATTGTCATTTATTAAGAGAAGGCATTAAGTTTCGTGAAGCGTTATAGGTAAACAAAAACAGTAACATTACAAGAAAAATATAAAAGCAACAACGAAATTCAATTTTTTATTTCAAACATAAATCATAACATCATGGTCAAAAATATCACAAGTCTGAAACTACATAAAAGACATTACAAAAATATAAAAAATTGTCTTATTCCATCAGAGTACATAAAAAGAATAATTCCCCAAAAAGAGACAAAGCCATAGTAGAGATAAGAACTTGAGCAATACTTCAAGAGCAGCTCCTATCAAGATAAAAGAAGAATCACGGTCAAGCATGGGTGTTCCCGCCCTGAGAACCTGGGTGGATAGGGAAGGGAACGGAAGAAAGAAGAGGAAACAAAAAGGGTCAGACATAAAGTCTGGCGAGTCCAGTTACTTTTAGCAAGTAAATAAATAAAGGCAGCATGATAGGCATATAAAGAGGATAAGGAAGATGACATCAAAAAAAAAAAGTATGACAAGGTAAACATGACAGGTTATATACGCTTCCTTAATGATTACTCTGCACTACTACTAGTATATCCAGAATGAGATGATCCCTTCCATCATAAGGTGGTAGACTTAGGCATACGTTCAAATGTACCTTAACTACTACCCTAATCGATCAGATCCCTAATCCACGTAGATACTCTGTGTCGGCTCCACCGTAGGATGTATCACGTCCTACGGTGGCAACACTCTGCTGATATGCACGGTCCCATATCTGCAGGTGACAGTCATCTTATCCCCCTATGCTCGGCCCATGCACGCACGTGACCCGTTCAGTTTGCGCCACCCACACCGTCCTCCACGTTTGGATCTCTTACAATCAGTTCAGTAAGAGTGCCCCTTCTCCGACCTAGTTCAGAGTACTTTGTTTAAAACCTACTCCGGGTTACTGACTGAAACGTGCCTCACACAATATGATACAAGCTCTCCCCTTTGTCTTGTATCCCCCACTAGGTTTTCCATAGGTTATATTTACCCTAAAATGTGCCTTTAATTATATAACCCCAATCTTTGTACTGGTTATGCTTACCAATAGGTGTCTTTAATACATAACCCCCAATTTGTTAAGTTTTGTGGGCCTATATTTAAATATTACCCACCCATCTCAGATATACTTAACTTAACCCTCCCATTGTTCAACCAAGTTTACTTAACCCCTATTCTTGTTTATGTTCCCTCAATCCCTATGGATTCAACTAGGTTAAGTATTTCAATTCCCTACCATGTCCATTTATGGTTTATAATGGGCTAGACCTCCCACATTAGGCCTACAGCTTGTGGATGCTAGATATGTCGGTCGGGTCTGGGCAAACTTCTTCCACAAGTTGGGCTTAACTTCGTATCTTAGCCCATCTCGTATTTGTGTACTTAGACCCCTCACATTAGATTCAACATTTGCGGTTGCTGGATATGTCGGTCGGGTCTAAGAAAGACTTCCACCACAAATGCAATCAAACCTTGTGTCATAAATGTAATTACAGTTTCTAATTACTGTAATCCTAGGCATTTCATTATTATCCAAATTTTCAACTATGTCGTTATAGGTGTTCATGCCCATTTACCCAATTATATTCATATTGAATTATATGTCCAAATTCATTCATTATTCAAGTCATGACAATTCTAATGCTTTTCCTCGTTCCCTCACTAACGCATTCACATATATTTGGCGGCATGCCTAGGGTAGAAAGTAGCCTGGCCATAAACAATAAAAGGGAAAGGTGACGAGAAGATGACAATAGTGATTATTCTAACATAACTGGCATAAATATATATACTGACATAGACATGTAATTGGCATAGTAATAAGGTGGACATAAAGACAGATCTAGTGAACAGGTGATGATAAAACTAGATCTAACATAATAAGGATGTCCTAATAGGCATGAATAGATCTAAATAAGGATTCATATGTCCAATTAATGACAGATCTAAATTAAACACAACATGATAGGTAAAGATGATCTGGATAGAGAATTAGATCTAAACAAAGATTGACCACAAGCATAGATAAAGGTCAAGATCCACAATTGTGACGTGATAAATTAACCACAAGTGAATTAGATCTATAAACGTAGATCTAGCATGATAAAGTTTAAGATTCAAGAATATCATAGATTCACAATGTATAACAGATCCAAATCACAGTCATATCAAGTTTTACTTTTAATCATTTAAATCTAAAAGTAACCAAACTCATAGTGTTTGGATTTTAGAAGATAGAAGAGGAATTGTTGGTGTTGAATCTCAGATATATATTTGAATCTCTAACTGATTAGCACTTAGTTGTCTATTGAAGAAAGGAATCGTTTCAGTTCAGGCACCTGTAGCATTTGGCCTCCATTGATTTCCAGTGAAGAAAACAGGAGAAATGGACCTTTATTTATAGCTGCCAGCCCCTAGAAGTAGACTGCCACCTTAGCCCTAGGGGGGTCGACCCCCCATATGGGGTCGACCCCGGGGTCGAATCCCTTATGGGATCGACACCCCTACCGAGGGGTCGACACCCCTAGGACGAGAATTTTACCGCCTACAAGATTTTCAAAATTTGAACTGAATTTTGAGTTCCTAGTCCCCATATATATATATAATCATCTTACGCATATACAAAATTCAAACCTTCATAACTTCTTCATACGTTGTCCGTTTTACGCAAACCAAATGTCTATCTTGACCAGAATTTCGAGACGGATGCAATGGCATATCCATTTCCCTTCAATCCGATTATTAAATTAATTATTATTTAATTTATCCTCTTTAATGTTGTTAAAATTATGGGGTGTTACATTATCTATACTGGCCTCAGCCACCCTTAACTGATGAAACCCCGTGGCCAAGTCTAATTGAGAGAAAACAGATGCACCAATAAGTTGGTCAAATAGATCATCTATCCTTAGGAGTGGGTTCCTGTTCTTCCTTATGAGTTTGTTCAACTCTCTATAGTCTACACTCAAGCGAAGCGAACCATCCGCCTTAGTTGCGAATACCACCGGAGCACCCCATTCAGATATGCTTCGCCTAATAAATCCTTTTTCAAGTCGCTCCCCTACTTGCTTGCTAAGCTCCCTCCTTTCTCTTGGAGCCATATGGTGCACAGGCAATGCAACTAGCTTTGCATTGTCTACCAAGTATATATGAAAATTGATCTCACGCCTCGGAGGTAAGCCCTGAACCTCATCAAAAACATCTGGATACTCACAGACTGCCGGTACAGATCACATATTATCAATAGATGCGTCAAGAGACTCTGGGAGATTAAGCATGACAGACCCCTTAGGGTCACAAGAAATCTCGAGGGTCCTCCCATGGAAAGTCAAAAGTCTAATGACCCTCCTCTCACAATTCAGAATGGCTCCATACATGGCTAGCCAATCCATCCCTTGAATCAAACCATAGCCCATAAAGCCATGCACATATGCGTCGCACTCAAATTCGATGCCTAACACATATATTCTCAAACCCTGGCAAATCATGGACAAATCAGTCGTACCACCAGTGGGGTTTGAGACAACAACGGGATCCACTACATACTAGTAATAAGGTGCAGAGACTCAACCACATAATCAGATATAAATGAATGCGAATTGCCAGAATCAAAAAGTGTTTTAATATGATGATTGGAAAGAGAAATCAAACCCTCCATGGAAACTTTCCTACCTCTATTTGGAGCAGTGGTCAAGAGAGCATTCACCTGCCCTCCAGAAGCTCCTACCCTTTAACCTTGTCCTTGCTTCTTTGGGCACTCTTTAGAAAAGTATCCGACCTCTCCATAACTGAAGCAAACATTCTTCCTTCTAGTGCAGTCCTTTACCAAGCGACCTTTGCATCCGCAATTATGGCACTTCCTCTTACCCTTAGCCTTGTCATTCTTTCCTCCCTTCTTCTATTGTTATTGTTGTCCTTTCTTGGCTATACTTTCTTGTTTTGTGTTTCCTCAACCTTAAATTCTTTCTTTTCAGCTTTATCATCCTTATGCATCAAGGCCATATCAACGAGCCTTTCAAAAGTTGCTCCCATCAGAATATGAGACTTGGCTAACCCATGAAGGGGTTCATTTAGTTGTCTAGAAAACCGCAAAGCTTTCTTATGCGGAGTATCCACTAGCTCCAATCCAAACCTTGCTAGTTGGTTAAAGTTGTCAATATAGTTTTTGACAGTCATGCCTCCTTGCTTGAATGCTAGAAATCTTTCCATTTGCATGCTTTTCTCAGCTTGAGAAAGAAACTTCATTTCAAACCTTTGCCGAAAATCAAGTCTCCACTGGACGCCCTATTTGCGTGACTTCCCACCAGAACGAAGCTTCATCTTTTAGTAGTCAGGCGGCTAACTGAATCTTCCTACGAACGTCCACTTTGAAAATTCCAAACAGATCCTCGTCTCTTTGAGCCAATTCCTTGACTCTACGAACGTATCGATTCCATGGAATAGCTTTCCTCCCATAACACATAAATCTTTGCAGATATTAGAAAATTATCTACATGTGGAGGAGGAGGAGGAACAACGGGTGCAGCTGGAGGAGGAACATCAGCTTGACCATCGGCAGGCGCCGTGGCCTCTAGATACCTACGGAACCAGCCTGGTATCGTAACGCTTTCAGGAATATTACGTTCCCCAGACATGTTGAAAAGAAAAGAAAAGGAAATCAAACAAAGGATGGAAATATATTACATATGGCTTTGGGGAATATGTTTTTCAAAACAGACTTTTCTTTTTGAAAATGCTTTCTTTTAAAACCTTTTTAAAAATATTTCCAAAATCTTTTATCCAATCCAGTAACCTTCAGCTCTGATACCAAATGTGACACCCTACGTCCATTTATGTCACTCATTAAGAGAATGCATTAATTTTTGTGAAGCGTTAACAGATACAGAAACATTACGAGATAGATATAAAATAGCAGCGGAATTTAAAACTTTATTAAATCATAAAGCATCATAGTTCAAAACATGGTTACATCATATGTCTGAAAAATATAAAACCCTGTACATCATTAAAATTTATGTCTAGTACTTAAAACATCAGAGTACAATAATAAAAGAAGCATAATCCCCAAAACATAGCCATAGTAGAGAAACAAGAAATCGAGCAATACATCTAAGCAGCTCCAAGCAAAGCTAAGCGGAATCCTGATCAAGCTTGAGTATTACCACCCTGAGAAATTAGAGGGGAGGGAAACAAAAGAGAAAGAAGAGGAAACCAAATTGGTTAGACATAAGTCTGGCGGTCCAGTTACTTTTAGCATATAAATAAGTAAAAGTATCATGACATGCATATAAAGTGGATAAGAGAGATAACATCATAGAAGGCATGTATGACAAGGTAAATAGGATAAACATGATAGAGTATGTTGCGCTTCTCTAATACTTTCTCTTTTTCTCTGTCTACACCAATACTAGTATAACCAGAATAAGATGATCCCAACAACTGTAAGTTGGTAGACTTAGGTGTACTTCTAGTGAGAGGTTTTAACCCCATACAATCAACAGGCAACCCAACATACCAGAGTTACCCCTAAGGATAATAACGGGCTCCTAAACATACCAGAGTCTAAATGTACCCTAATCACTACCCTAACCATTCGGCTCCCTACTCCGTAGATACCCTGTGCTGGCCCCACAGTAGGATGTATCACTTCCTAAAGTGGCAACCCTTCGGTTTCAGGATGTGCACAACCATATCTACAAGTGTCACGACATCTAAACCTCCTCTGTCGGACCCATGCATGCACATGACCCCGTCGGAATGCATCGCCCCCACTGTCCCCCACATTTGGATCTCTTACAATCAACCCAGTAAGCGTGCCCCGACTCTGACCTAGTTTGGGGTACTCGTTTGATACGTATTTATGGATTATTTACTGAAACGGGTCCCACACACAAGATGATACAAGCTTCCCCCTACGCTTGCATCCCCATTAGGTTTTCCACAGGTTATGCCATACCAGAGTAAAAGATTGCATAACCCCACATGTTAAGTTTGTGGGCCTATATATAGATATTACCCAGCAACCCAAGATGTACTTAACTCACCCACTGTTTCAAACAATTTTACTTAACCCCTACTCAAGTTTAACGTGTTCATACAATCCCTATGGATTCTACCAAGTTAAGTATTTTAATTCATTAACATATTCATTTACGGTTATAATGTGCTAAACCGCCCACATTAAGCCTGCCACTTGTGGATGCTGGATATGATGGTCGGGTTCCGGGAAAACTTCTTCACAAGTCGGGCTTAACCTCATGTCTCAACATGTCATGTGTTTATGCACTTAGACCCCTCACATTTGATTCACCACTTGTGGTCGCTGGATATGTCAGTCGGTTCCGGGCAGACTTCCACCACAGTGTAATCTAACCTCGTGTCTATGCGCAGGTACAATTTCTAATTACTGTTGTTCTAGGCATTTCTATTATTAACTAATTACTCCTATGTCATTATAGGTTTTCATGCCCCGTTCCCAAGTTATGTTCATAATCCATGTTCATATACTTCATTCAAGTTATGCCCAAATTTCCAATTACAAGTTATGCCCTGATTTTACCATTTTCTCCTCGTTTCCAATTTAACGCGTTCGCTTTTTCTAGCGGCATGCCTAGGCTCGAAGGTAGCCTTGCTATAAAAATAAAAGGAAAAAGATGAAGGGAAGAGGACAGAAATGATCATACTAACAAGACTGACATATAATGGCAGAAGTAGGCATAAACATATAGTGGCATAATGACAAGATAGGCATATAGGAACAGATCTGATGAACATGTGACAATAGAACCGACTCTAACATAATAGGGATATCATAAACATACATGATAAGATCTAAATAATGAATTAGATAACCAACAATACATCTGATTTAGCCACAAACATAGTTGGAACATGCATGATGTGATCTAAACAACGAATTAGATCTACAAACAATGGTAGATCCAACTTGATAAATAGGTATAGGTTCATAGTCATGTCAGAATAATATAAATACATAGGTTATAACAGATCTGATATGATTCAATTAGTCATAGGCTTACATCTAAGTTATAGTCATGTCAAGATTAACTTTTTAATTATTTAGATCTAAAATTAACATAGACTCACTATGATTGGATCTAGAAAAATAGAAGAAAGATTGCAGATATCGAATCACAGATCCCTAAACTTGAATGACTTGATTGCTGAAGGAGAAAAAGGCTTGATTCAATCTGGGCAGAGGCAGCATCTAGTCCTCCATAGTTTTTGGTATGGAAAAACAAAAGAAAAGAAGTCATATATATAACTGTCAGGAAACCCTAATCTGCCTAGATCGGTCGTAGGGGGGTCAAACCCCCTTATGTGGTCGACCCATGGCCCATACCCCCTTATGGGGTCGACCCAGGGGTCGACACCCCCTTGATGGGGTCGATACCCCTGGGCGGAAATTTTTACGCTCCCTGTTTTTTGCAATTTTGAACTGTTTTTGAATTTCTGGACTTATTTTATTCGTATATATATTCTTCCTATGCGTATACAAACTTCAAACCTTAATAACTTCTTCATACGGTGTCCGTTTTACGCAAACCAAGTGTCTATTTTGACCTGAATTCCGAGACGAACAAAATGGCGCAGTCCATTTCACTTAATTCTGAATGTTGAATTAATTATTTTTTATTTATCGTCTTTTAGTGTTGTTAAAATACAGGGTGTTACAAGCACCTAGTCCGGTACAATAGACATCCGTGTATACCGTCATCTCTTCGTTCCCTTTAGGAATAACTAACACTGGTGCACACGTTAACTTCTCCTTTAGGCCTTAAGTGCATTCTCACACCTTTCATCCCAAGCAAAAGCTTGATTATTATTAGTCAACTGAGTTAACAACGTCGCTATCTTGGAGAAATACTGAATAAACTTATGATAATATCCAGCTAACCCCAAGAAACCTCTCACAACCATTGCATTTTTAGGCATAGACCAATCTTGCACCATAACCACCTTCGCAGGATCCACGACAATACCATTCTTTGAAACAACATGGCCCTAGAATCTCACTTCCCTCCTTTAGAAGTGACATTAGAAAATTTTGCTTTCAATATGTGTTTCCTCAACACCTTAATCACTGTCCTCAAATGTACCTTTTGTTCTTCCTCTGTCCTCGAGTAAACCAAGATATCATCCATGAACACAAGAACAAACTTATTTAATTGATCTCTGAAAACCCTATTCAAAAGATCCACAAAATATGTGGGTGAATTAGTCAGCGCGAATGGCATGACCAACCATTCATAGAATCCAGACGGCGTCCAAAATGTCGTTTTAGGTATACTCTCAACTGCTACTCAGAGCTGATGAAATCCTGTCCCGAGATCCAACTAGGAGAACACTCTTGCTCCATCTAGTTGATCAAACAAATCATCTATCCATGGAAGAGGATACTTATTCTTCCTAGTCACCTTGTTCAACTCGCGGTAGTCCACACGTAAGCTAAGGGAACCATCGGCCATAGTAGCAAATACAGCTGTGCTCCCCACTCGGTAACACTTCTTCGGATAAATCCTTCTTCAAAAGATCGCCTACTTGCACTTCGAGCTCTCATTGCTCCCGTGGCGCCATACGATGAAGTGGCTTCACTATAGGTCTGGCATCTTTCACTAAATCAATCTGAAACTCAATCTCTCGGTGTGGTGGAAGTTCGGTCACTTCCTCAAAGATATCCGGATACTCGCCAGCAATAGGCACATCTGATAACTCATCATGCGGGATGTCGAGGGAATTTAGAAAACTAGCCATCACCTTATCACTAGTTAGGAAACCCATTACCACCCTCCGCCAATCATCCTCTCTAATGGTCACCGAAGACCCCTCACAGTCTACCACCACCCCATACCTTTGGAGCCAATCGACTCCCAAAATAATGCCAAACCCCATAAAGTCCAAAACAAAGCAATCACAAGCAAACATACATCCATGACTCGATATGACCAAATTACGACAAATCATACAAAGGCTAGTCGAACCACCATTCGGGTTCGTCACAACTAATGATTTATCGAATATCTCGGGTTCCAATTCCAACCTATCTACCAGGTCACTAGATACGAAGGAATGGGAAGCCCCGGTATCAAACAATACTCGAACGTGAACATCATAAATAGAAAACATACCTTGAATAACGACACATTTCCCTCCTCCGCTGCTGTTGGGGAATTCGACGAAGAAGGAACAACGTTGACAGCATATGCTTTCACGATTTGCTTCTCCTTAGGGGGTTGCGAGAATTCATTCTTAAAATGTCCCACTTGGTCACAGTTGAAACACTTCCTCTCCCTGGCTTTGCTCGACAATCTCTGACAAAGTGTCCCTTCTTGCCATAGCCAAAGCACTAGATATCTTGCTTATTCTTCTTTTTCTGACCATCCTTCGTATGGTTCTATTTCCTCTTATTCTGGGAATTCTTCTTTCCTTCACCGCTTGCCAGCGGTTTTGGCTCCTCTGCAGATGTAATAACAACCCCGGTCTTCGTCTTAGGGTAAAGGCTCTCTAATCTCAGTGTCTTCTCCACAATAGATTCGAATGTCTCATCAATATGGTTTATAAGTCTTTCCCCCAAATACTCATCTAGGCCAGATATGAACTTCTCGTTCTTCTTCTCGACAGTATCGATAAGAGATAATCCATATTTTGATAAGGTATCGAATTCAACAATATACTCCGAGACTGCGCTACCATTCTACTTAAGCTCCAAAAACTTCCTGAACAATTCTGATTTCTAAGCAGTTGGAATAAACTTTTCACTGACGCGAGTCTTAAACTGATCCCAAGTAACTTGATCCTTGGGAGTAGCCGCTTTAATAACATTCCACTAATTCATTGCCCATCCTTAAAGCTGACGTGATGCTAGATTTCTCTTCATTGCATCATCGATCCCCAAATCCTCGAAGATGCGTTCACAACTATCAAGTCAATCCTGAACCTCCGTAGCCGATTCCTCTCCATGGAACGGCTTCCCACCAAGACTAGTATAATCCTTATTAAGCTTGACGAAATCGGCTTTAGGCACCTGCACCACGGCACCACCACCATTAGCAGCATTAGGAACTGCTTCCTGAGCATCCTTAAGCATCTCTCGCATGAAGGCAATAAACATCATCCTCATATCAGGGACATTCCCATTACTGGCCCCTGAACCCGCTCCCTCTTCAACTCCCGCTGCGGGTTCCTCATCGTACTCCTCGTATTTCGGCTCATCGTTCAATCTGTAAAGATAAAACGATTAACCATCTCCATAGTGGTGCCCATGCAGTGCGACTTCATCCTTAGATACACTAATAATGTATATGTGTAGTTTTTGAAAACCAAAATATCACAAATACGAGCTCTCATATACGTATACTATCCCTCTGCAGTGTCTTCCCCTAGGTTAAACTACACAACCTAGGCTCTGATACCAAGTGTGACGGCCGCCCTGTTTCCCCCGGAATGTGATGTACCAATGTCCGACTAGCACGAAACGGTCATCAAAAGGGTTTAAACAATGATTACCGAAGAACCTGTAGTATATCTCACACGCAAGAACCTGTAGTATATCTCACAGCGCATGGAATAAAATATAATAATAACATTACTTTATATAAAACAGGGGAGACAGTACATAAGCTGAAAACTAAACCATATCCACCAGAGTAGCGAAAACCAAAATACAGCTTCATATCCAATTATTACAACTTTAAAATACTGTTTCCAAAGGAAATAAAAGAGGTACACTACTAAAGCCCGAAGCAGTGACTAGCAATAACACAGGGAGAATATATACATAAAGTACATGGAAGCCTCCTGCTCGTCTCCGGGCAGCTACTCATGCATAACCACCTAACCTGCCTCTAGTCTGCTCGTCAGGAGCACCCAAAGTAATAAGAAGAGACAAAAAACTCCAAGTCAGACAAAGTCTGGCATGAGTGATAACAAATCTATATCATTAAATAGAGCAATAACAGGTATAAGTAATCATACCAGACCTGGACCTACAACCAAAGGGTTAACACAACAAGATCTATAATACTCTAAGGTAAACACTAACATAGAGTGTAAAATGGAAGTGTGCATGTCATAGTGATATCAAACATCAATCATAACAATCAACCTCACATCTCTCACTCAGTGCGTAAAGCATACGATATCCACCGCTTTGATCACCATATTCACTAGGGTCATGACGAGACCATACCGCACTAGACTGTGTATAACTATTGCTATGACCATGCCCTTCTGGTATATAGTCAATAACCACTACCAGTCCACACTTCCCTGGCTCTGGTTTGTCTACATGCCCCCTCTCTCAACGATGAACCAAAGTTATAGATATCGATAACCCCTTTGCACACGTTCCACAGTAAAGCCCAACTATAGAAGTTAACTAGTTGGTTGCCATCTGGATCCTGAGTTAACTTCCCACTTGTACTTCCTTTGCATCTCAGTTTTTGGTCGAATTGGTGTTCGGTTCGGTTCGCCATCCCCTATCCAGTTCGGTTCGTGTAACACCTCACATTTTTAAGATAATAAATTATAAGTAACTTATTTTAAATAATGAGAACTAAGTAAAACGGACTATGCAATTACGTTCGTCTCGGAATTCTGGTCAAGATAGACACTTGGTTTGCATGAAACAGACATCGTATGTACAAGTTATTAAGCTTAGAAGTTTGTATACGCACAAGAGAATTATATATATGCAAACAAATAATATATATATATATATATATATTAAAAAAAATTCAAACCAGCGAAGCGAAACTGACCGTTTCTGGGGGTCGACCCGAGACCCCGTTGGGTCGACCCAGGCTCTTTGGGGTCGACACCCAAAGGGGGGTTCGACCCCCATACAAATGTGGGCAGAATTCGGTTTTTTGAATGTGGACTTGTTTCTCGACCAAATACATTGCTGAACACCTATAAATAAGCCTGTAGAGCCTACCCTAAGTCTTATATTTGTGAGACAACAAAAAATCTCTACCATTCCTCTTCCACCTCAAATCTCTTCAGAAAATTTATTTTATTAATTTAGGAAAATTCTGAATTTAGATCTAGAGGAAAAGGATGAAAATCAATTAGAAGGTGTTCAAATCTCTTATCGAAGTGAGGTAATTTTCTTGATTTAGTCTATTTCAATTCTCTTTTCTTCCTTTCCTTTTTCTTTTAGTAAAAAATTGTAGATCCATGGTTGTTAGGTTCTGAATCCAATTAAGGGAAAAACCATGAAATGCTAGATCTGGACCAGATCCAGAATTTGGAAAGCAAATGAAGTGAGTGGATTTAAGTTATATCATTTTAGATAATGATATATTATCGTTTAACATTCCCTGTTATTGTACAATGTGAACTGGCTGGAATAATTAAAACTTTTGAAATGTTATTATGACATGTTTAAATATGATATGTTGAAATGTTTAAACATATGTTAAAAGGATTAAAGTGACGAATATGACATGTTGGAATATTAATATGCTAAGATATTAATATGTTGGAAAATTTTCCACAATAGGCGTAGCGATTACTGTTGTTTCAATTCCATGTTAACTTGTGATATTTATGTACCTGGACCATTAACGGTAGGAACTGAGAAAAATTACATGGTTTGGCAATCACATGTTATTGTTAAATTTGAACAATTATCTGATTAATTGATTACATGATGGAATAGAATTGATTATATGTTAGAAAGAACGTATGACATAAAATAGGCATAATATGATCACATGTAAAATATAAATTACAGTGGAAATTCGAAAGAATAGATATACCTAGATTATATAGAAGATTTACAGCAAATAAGAAACTGTAACCGCACTTAGACACGAGGTTAGATTACATTTATGGTAGAAGTCCGCCCGGAACCACCAGGCATATCCAGCATCCACAAGTGGTAAATCTAATTTGAGGGGTCTAAGTGCATAAATAAATTATGTAATGGTGCTAAGACGCGAGGTTAAGTCAACTTGTGGAAGAAGTCTGCCCGGAACCGCCCGGCAAAATCCAACATCCACAAGTGTAGGTTTAATGTGAGAGGTCTAGTGCATAAATATATATACATATATGTATAAATTCATGTAAATGGCAAGAGTGATAAACATCATTAATTGTAATTAATGGAAATAAATGGAATTGAATGAAAGATAATTACAACAGTAATGGAATGATAGTAACCTATTATAAATAAATTACATTAATGAGAATGTTATATAATAGGTAGACTTATCCTAGGGACAAGTGAAGATAGTAACATAGGTTATAATAAGCTAGTAAGGACATGAGATAACTGGTGAAATGAGATAAGTGGCACTTAATTTTAAATTAAGTAATCAATAAATGGGGAAAACTAAAACTGATTGTTAGTTATAAGTAGAGAAAAGGGGGAAAGTTTATGTAATGTAAGAAGTTGTACTTAATTATAAATTAAGTAATCTGTAAACTTGGAAGTATGAAATCTGCTGATAAGAATAACATGTTTAGGCTTGTCCTAGGGACAAGTGGAAATTATAACTTAGGTTATAATAAACGATAAAGGGAATAGAATAACTTATGTAAGGAGATAAGTTGTATTTAATTGTGAATTAAGTTATTTACAAGAACAAAAATCTGAAATCTATGGATGAGGACAACATAAGTTACATTTATGTGAAGAGAAACTTATTAGTGGACCTTAGTTAAGAGAACTAAGTTAATAAGTAAACAACGATAAGTTGTAGTGACGGTGTAAAATGAAATTATGATTAAATGAGAAAGAATGAGGAAAACTTATGAAATGAAATAAGTTATATTTAATCATAAACAATGACTGACATGTTAAAAAGAAAACATGTGAATTGAGATATACTTAATTTCATATTAAGTAGAACATGTTATTGTAATGATGAAATCAAACAGGAATATAAAGGGATTGTGGATTACAGACCTTGGATCACAATCTAGAGAATAATATGTTATGGGCTTATTAATAAACTTAAATGGGTTAAGTTATATGACTGAAATTAGTAAGCAAGAGAAACTTGGTAACTTGAATAATAAGTCAATGTGAACGGGGATAAGCAAGTTAAATGGAAACTTGGTGAAATAAAGAAAGCGCATAAATGAATGTTTTGACATATGGTCTAATGATACATTAAAGTGAGGCACTTGTACCAGTTCGTACATTTGAGGATGAATAACACAACGGGGTAGATCATGATGGTGTCATGAGGCACAAGGGGAGCGCATGTTCATTTGATTACTCCGTCAGCTCCGAATGATTGGAAGGAGAAGAACGTGACTTTCTGTGATACGTAAGGTGCTTCTGGTAGTCCTCTGTGTGGTGGCAGATGTTTAGGCTGCACTCGTAGAGGATGGGTCTGCGCGTAACTACTAGGTGGGTGGGCCTTGACTGCAAAAGTAGATTTGTAGTCATAATGCTGTGACGAGGTGACACTAGGGTGATTCGGCGATCGCCTCAACGGGGAGGCAGAGATCAGGACCAACAAGGATAATAGATCATCGGGTACCCGTCATCGGCAGCCAGTACGTTGCAAAAAGACTAGAGCTAAACCCGATAGACCTTTCACCTGTCACTATCGAGGTATGGTGGCCGAGGGGAGATGCCAACTGGATGTTTAGATTATTTATTATGGGAAAGTTGCTTAGCTCTTATAGTCTTTACTAGTTGAGGGAGGGGTCGAGGTGAGGCCATAGCCACCATGAAAATTGACCCTAGGTATATCTGTATATTGAGGCTCTTACAGGCGGGCCTGTATAGATATGGAAAAGCTCCCGGCCGAGTTCTGTGTTCCTTGTATAGCCCTGCCACAGAATTCGGTGCACATTATGTGCGGATAAAGCATCGAATACGATTGATGATATGCATATGGGACAATCTAGATATATGCATGTCGGCTCTGGGTGGTGTATCGTAGACTTGAGGGCATTACTCTGGTATGAAATATGATTCGATCGACGGTGGCAATCCGTATGCTTATGTAGCGTAGTAATGATAGATATATGCAGAACTCACATTATTATGTATATATTCATATGTCACTTTGGCGTAGGATGAGGGACTATGTTCATTTATGGGGAATTACGGTGGAGACCGTGCGAGTAGGGTACCATGGGGTATACCTCAATATTGAGTGGTAGCTACATATATACTGTATTAGGTTAATCCACTGGGTAGTAAACGGGTACGACGTGTGTGTAAGCCTTGAGTGCTGTTAATCCAAGTAACCTAATAAATAAGAAAACGTGACTGAATGGTATATGTAGGATTATCCAAAGTGTATAATTTAAATCCAGTCACCAGAACTTGTGTTCTGACCCTCTCCTCATAACATACTCGCAGGTTAGATTTATGGCAGAGACATGATAGCTTTGGATACTGGTTAGGCAGTATTATTAATACGATAAGGCTATACTTTGATTATATTTTATCTATTCCGTTGTGAGATATTTCTAAGCTCTAACATATTTTATGTCTCTGTCTTTTCTACAGGATACCAGAGCAAACAACACGAGTTTCAATATATTATAATTTTGAAAAATAATTATTTGTCGGAATTCAGGTTGCTACATCTAGTATCAGAGCTTAGTTTCAGTATTCCTGTATAAATAACAAGTGAATGTATTTATATTTTTAAAAATATAAATATATTGTATGTATACCTAGATCCATAGAGGAATCCACTAAATAGAAAGAGTATAACATGGTAAGAAATGGGATGTTTGTTTTGTACACTAAAGGAATGAATATGGAAATCTGAGACCCTTAGGTAGTTTGGGTGGAAAGTGTGCAATGCACTTTGTGTGGAAGGAAAGTGAATCCCATATGATTAGTATTTTGGGTTAGTGGGCTTGAAAAACTTATAGATTGGAAAAGTTTAAAAAGAGAAAAATGGATTAGGAATATATATATATATATTTGAGAGAATTGACCTTGGGGAGTGTCTAGGAAAGCCTAGAAAAAATTGGAAACCCGCTTTGAGTCTAACCCCATTTTTAACTTTTAAGAACTTGAAACTATAAAAGTTTAAGGAAAATGATTTATGGTGTTTTCAAGTTTTAATCTTAAAAGTTATAGTTTTAAATATGTAAAGTATACATATTGAATTTTAAAATAAAAAGGGTATATTTTGCAAATAGTGATTTATTGTGAAAACTTTTTCTAAAGTAAAATTCTCTCAGTAAAAGGTGCATATTATAGAGCGTGTATAGCTTGCTACTGGTTATATTGCATGAAAGGATTAAAAAGCAAAACATAGAAAGTATTGCATTTTGCTAAAATTCTCAGTAATGAAAGTTTTGAAATCTCTATTCTTTTAACAATCACTTTTGATAAAAAAATTTAAAAGAGAAAATTTTGTTGGATGGACATTGTAGAAATTAAGAATAGAATAAATGTTTGCACGATGAAGTGAGAGACTGAATCGACCTTACATAGGTAAGAACAAGTGATAAACCCGATTCAAAAATAGTAGTCCGTATCCACTCCAGTTTTTGTGATTTGAAAAAAAAATGATGATTTACATTTTTTTAAGATGACATTTTTTTGGTTTGGCAAAAGCAAGTTTTGACGAGGAATATAAAGTTTTGACATTTTTTATTTTCTGGAAGAAAAATTAAATAAAAAGGCCAAACCGTGTTTTAAAAGGATGAAGTAGGTAAGGATTAGAGCTTAGGGAAGACGGGAAAAGTTTTGATACTATGAAGTAAATAGCGAGAATTATCTTGGAAAAATGGCAGTTGTCATAAAATGCGTAAGCATTGGAGAGCCTATAGTTGCTTTAAATAATTGTTGGTACACAGCTAGGACTAGTGGTGACTACTAGATAGTAAAAAGGGCAAGCAACTGTTTAGATCCTATTGCTAATTTTCATGTTAGGGGTAAAACCCGTAACTGCATTTTTTTGGGATCGTTCCATTATTTTTATCCTTATTGAGTAGTTAGGGTAATAACTAAACCTGTCGTGGATCCCATGGTTTGGACTTATCTGTCTGACGAGGATATAGTCCCAAGATTCTTGGCCCTTAGTAGTAGCTGTGTAGGGTGTTTGTTCTCCGGTTTTAGTTGAAAGATTAGAAGGCTTATTTAAATTTTAACTTAGACCAGATGATTAAATAAGCTAAGAAAAGAGAAATGGTAAAACTTAAAAGGAAATAACAAATTCAATAAAGCAACAAACATGATAAGTTATGAGAGAAATGGATAAAGATAAAAATTTCCAGGATAAGATGAAAAAGAAAATCAGTAACAAAAGAAAATTTTCTTATGTGGGCTGTGCTTGGATATGAAAATAGGGAATCTTTATAAATAGTTACATAAAATCCAAGTACGGTTGAAAAATGTACATAAAAGAAAAACGGAAGATGTGAAATTTTTCGTTTTCCACCTTTTTGTAACATAAGAAATCGAATTTAGAAAACTAGATTTTTCTGAATTTCAAAAATAAAGTTAGTTGGTAGGATTATGGATGCAACAATTGGATGAACTACGCTCTTACTCAGTATGAGTGTGGGAAAATTTGGATGAAAAATCATTTTGATTTTCATAATATTGCATTCATGTAGAACTGCCAGTATATTTAGGATGTGAGCATCATGTTTTAAGAGGATTTTTGTAAAATTTGCATACATATAGGAGGTATTGCTTAGGCATGCATGTATTATTATGTTGTATTTCACTTTGTACAAGTGCACAATGTTTGCATAAATTGGATGCACACATGATGGATGTATATTATGCGAGGGGTTAATTGATTTTACCTTTATCAAATTTCGAGGAAGAAATTTCCTAAGGGTGGGAGAATGCAACACCCTGCATTTTTAAGATAATAAAATATAAGTAACTTAATTAAATAATGAGAATTAAGTAAAACGGACTACTCCATTGTGTCCGTCTCGGAATTCTGGCAAGATAGACACTTGGTTTGCATGAAACGGACATTATATGAAGAAGTTATTAAGCCTAAAGTTTGTATATGCGCAAGAGAATTACATATATACAAACAAATAAAATATTAAAAAAATTCAAACCAACGAAGTGGAACCGACCGTTTCTGGGGTTGACCGGAGACCCCGTTGGGTCGACCCGAGACCCCGCTGGGTCGACTAGGCACTTTGGGATCGACACCCAAGGGGGGGTCGACCCCATGCAGATCTGGGCAGAATTCGATTTTTTGAATGTGGACTCGTTTCTTGACCAAATACGTTGTTGAACACCTATAAATAAGCCTGTAGAGCCTAGCCTAAGTCTCATATTTGTGAGACAACGCAGAAGCTCTGTCATCCCTCTTCCTCCTCAAATCTCTTCAGAAAATTTAGATTATTAGTTTAGGAAAATTTTGAATCTAGGTTAGGAGGAAAATGATGAAAATCAATTTAGAAGGTGTTCAGATCTCTTATCGAAGTGAGGTACTTTTTTAGATCTGGTCTATTTCAATTCTCTTTTCTTTCTTTCCTTTTTCTTTTAGTAAAAAATTGTAGATCCATGGTTGTTAGGTTCTGAATCCAATTAAGGGAAAAACCATGGAATGCTAGATCTGGACCAGATCCAGGATTTGGAAAGCATATGAGGTGAGTGGATTTAAGTTATATCATTTTAGATAATGATATATTATCGTTTAACTTTCCCTGCTATTGTATAATGTGAATTGGCAAGAATAATTAAAAGTATTGAAATGTTATTATGACATGTTTAAATATGATATGTTTGAATGTTTAAACATAGGTTAAAAGGATTAAAGTGATGAATATGACTTGTTGGAATATAAATATGCTAAGATATTAATATGTTGGAAAATTTGCCAAAATAGGCGTAGCGATTACTGTTGTTTCAATTCCATGTTAAATTGTGACATTTATGTACCTGGACCACTAACGGTAGAAGTTAAGTAAAATTACGTGGTTTGGCAATCACATGTTATTGTTAAATTTGAACAATTATCTGATTAATTGATTACATGATGGAATAGAATTGATTATATGTTAGAAAGAACATATGACATAAAATAAGCATAATATGATGACATGTAAAATATAAATTACAGTTGTAATTTAAAAGAATAGACATGCGTAGATTATATAGAAGATTTACAGTAAATAAGAAACTGTAACCGCGCTTAGACACGAGGTTAGATTACACTTGTGATAGAAGTCTGTCCGGAACCGCCCGACATATCCAGCATCCACAAATGATAAATCTAATGTAAGGGGTCTAAGTGCATAAATAAAACATTTAATGGTGCTAAGGCACGAGGTTAAGTCAATTTGTGGAAGAAGTCTGCCCGAAACCGCCCGACAAATCCAGCATCCACAAGTGTAGGCTTAATATGAGAGGTCTGGTGCATAAGTATATACATATACATATACGTATAAATATATGTAAATGGCAGGACCGACAAACATCTTTAATTGTAATTAATGGAAGTAAATGGAATTGAATGAAAGATAATTACAATAGTAAAGGAAAGGGAATGAACGAAGAATGATAATAACCTATTATAAATAAATTACATTAATGAGCATGTTGTATAATAGGTAGACTTATCCTAGGGACAAGTGAAGATTATAACTTAGGTTATAATAAACTAGTAAGGACATGAGATAACTGGTGAAATGAGATAAGTGGCACATAATTTTGAATTAAGTAATCAGTAAATGGGGAAAACTGAGACCAGTTGTTTGTAATAAGTACAGAAAAGGGGAAGTTTATGAAATGTAAGAAGTTGTACTCAATTATAAATTAAGTAATCTGTAAACTTGGAAATATGAAATCTGCTGATAAGAATAACATGTTTAGGATTGTACTAAGGACAAGTGGAAATTATAACTTAGGTTATAACAAACGATAAAGGGAATAGAATAACTTATGTAAGGGGATAAGTTGTACTTAATTGTAAATTAAGCTATTTACAAGAACAAGAATCTATGGATGAGGACAACATAAGTTATATTTATGGGAAGAGGAACTTATTAGTGGACCTTAGTTAAGAGAACTAAGTTAATAAGTAAACAACGATAATTGGTAGTGACAGTGTAAAATGAATTTATGAATAAATGAGAAAGAATGAGGAAAATTTATGAAATGAAATAAGTTATATTTAATTATAAATAATGATTGACATGTTAAAAAGAAAAGATGTGAATTGAGATATACTTAATTTCATATTGAGTAGAACATGTTATTGTAACGATAAAATCAAACAAGAATATAATGAGATTGTGGATTACAGACCGTGGATCACAATCTCAATCTAGAGAATAACATGTTGTGTGCTTATTAATAAATTTAAATGGGTTAAGCTATATGATTGAAATTAGTAAGCAAGAGAAACTTTGTAACTTGAATAAGAAGTCAATGTGAATGGGGATAACCAAGTTAAATGAAAACCTGGTGAGGTAAAGCAAGCGCGTAAAAGAATGTTCAGATATAGGGTCTAATGACACATTAAGATGAGGTGCTTGGACCAGCCCGTACATTTGAGGGTGAATAATCTAATGGGGTTGATCATCGTGGTGTCATGAGGCACGAGTGGAGCACACATTCATCAGATTATTCTGTCGACTCCGAAGGACTGGAAGGGGAAGCATGCGACTTCCTGAGATACGTAAGGTGCTCCTGGTAGTCCTTTGTGCGGTGGCAGATGTTTAGGCTGTGCTCGTAGAGATTGGGTCTGCCTGTAAGTACTAGGTGGGTGGGCCTTGATAGAAAAAGTTGATTTGCAGTCAGAATGCTATGACGAGGTGACACTAGGGTGATTCGATGATCGCCTCAACGGGGAGGCAGAGGTTAGGACCAACAAGGATAGTAGATCGTCGGGTACCCGTCATCGGCAGCCAGTGGGATGCGAGAAGACCAGAGATAAACCCGATAGACCATTCTCCTTTCACTATCGAGGTAGGTGGTTGAGGAGAGATGCCAACTGGATGTTTAGATTGTTTGTTATGGGAAAGTCGCTTAGCCCTTTTAGTCTTTACTAGTTGAGGGAGGGGCCGAACTGGGGCCATAGCCGCCATGAAAACAGACCCTAGGAATATCTGTATTTTGAGGCTCTTAAAAGCGGGCCTGTACAGATATGGAAAAGCTCCCGATCGAGTTATGTGTTTCTTGTATAGCCCTTCCACGGAATTCGGTGCACATTATATGTGGATAAGGCATCGAATACGATTGACGATATGTACGTGGGACAGTCTAGATACATGCATGTCGGCTTTGGGTGGTGTATCATAGTCTTGAGGGCATTACTCTGGTATGAAATTTGATTCGATCGACGGTGCAGTCCGTACTCTTATGTAGCGTAGTAATGATAGATATATGCAGAATGTAACATTATTATGTAGATATCCGTACGTCACTCCGACGTAGGAGGAGGGACTACGTTCATTTTTTGGGCATTACAGTGGAGACCGTGCGAGTGGGGTACCATGGGGTGTACCTCAGTATTAAGGAGTAGCTACATATATACTGTATTAGGTTAATCCACTAGGAAGTAAATCTGTACGACGTGTGTGTAAGCCTTGAGTGTTGTTAACCCAAGTAACCTAATAAATAAGAAAATGTGATTGAACGGTGTATGTAGAATTATCCAAAGTGTATAATTTAAATTCAATCACCAGAACTTGTGTTTTGACCCCCTCCTCATAACATACTCGCAGGTTAGATTTGTGGCAGAGACATGATAACTTTGGATACTGGTTAGGCAGTATTATTAATACTATATTTTGATTTTATTTTATTTCATTCATTCCGCTATGAGATGTTTTCTGAGCTCTGACATATTTTATGTCCCTGTATTTTCTATAGGATGCCAGAGCAAACCAACACGAGTTTCGATAGATTAGAATTTTGAAAAAAAAATTGATCTATCGGAATTAGGGTTGTTACAGTTCGGGTCTCCCTCTCCTATCTGGTGGTTTGGTTCGGGTCTCCTTCTCCTATCCGATTCGGTTCGGGTCTCCTCCTCGTATCCGGTTCGGTTTGGGTCTCCTCCTCCTATCCAGTTCGGTTCGGGTCCCTTCCTCTTATCCAGTTCGGTTCGGATCTCCTTCCTCCTATCTGGTTCGGTTCGGGTCTCTTCCTCCTATCCGGTTCAGTTCGGGTCTCTTCCTCCTATCCTGTTCGGATCGGGTCTCCTCCTAATTGGGTCAGATTGGGTTCCTCCTCCTAACCGGACCGAAACTCCGCAATTTTTCCAACAAGCTATTTTCGCCAAATGACGGTGTTTTCAACCACTCTAACTTCCCTATACAATCACAAAACATAACAAACAGCCGTAGTAACATGTATAATCAACCAAAAACATCAAAGAACAATTTCACATATTAATTTAGATCAAACATGCCCAAATCCATGATTTTTCCCTTAACCATGTGATGTTCCCCTTAACTATGTCTAACTATAGGATTAGCAAACTTAACCCAAATTCATACCAATGACAGAAAATACGATTTTAGAATTTTCACATATTTTTCCAGAATTTTTAGATATATAATTTCGCTATTTATCACTAATCACCCCTAATTAGCCATAATTAGTGTATAAACATGCAAATCGCTCACCTTAGCCAAAAATAAATGTTAGATCTGATCTGACTTGGCTTGGATCCCAATGTGGTGCAGCAGCTCTGTCTTGAATTTGGTACTAGTTTGGCTTGATTAGTTATAGATTTGATCAATTAGTGATTAGAAAGTTATTAGAGAGAGATTTTGAAGAAGGAAGCCATGATTAGGGTTAGAGAAAGGTTTGTGGCGGCTAGAAAAATGAAAGGAGATGATTCTCCAACTCCTTTCAGCCCTCCCATAACCCTAATCCTGAATTGGATAATGTGCCTAGCTGCTAATCAATTTATTAAGCCCAACTAGGCTGTTTTTCCATCTTCAAATCTTATTTCAGCCATATCTCACAAATGGTAAGTCCGTTTGATTAATTTGACCACTCTAGGAATGGGAAACAATCATCCAAATCCAATGGATGTGGTTTCCGATCAAAACTCCTTACCAGTCAAAAGTTACGGGTGAAACAAGATTCCCTAGTGGAAAAACTTTTATTTAAAATTTCGAAAAAATCGTGAATGTGGTAAATGACCCTAATAGTCATTTCCCAAATTTACACGACCATATGACTTCGTATGAAAATAAAATAAATATTCTATGATCCTTCAGTATGTAGAACGCGGGTCGTTACAATTTTTGTGTGTGTATGTGTGTATATGTATACATATGTATGTATGTATGTATGTATGTATGTATGTATGTATGTATGCTTGTATGTATGTATATAAACTATTAATTGATAAAAGCACATTTCTTTCTGAAGAGATTAACAATTGGATCTGCCTAAGACAGTTTATATTTAAAGATATCATAATTAGTTGGCACAGACGATCCTGTTTTAAAATTGATCACTAATTTAGTAAAATACATGCATTTTAATCCAACGTAGTACAATAAAAACCGCTCCATTATTCTATGAAGAACCCAACACCATGACCACAAGTTCCTCAAGTCATGCTCCACACATTTATCACCCACGATTCTATATAATGCAGTAAATTATTGAGCATCTTCATTAACTTTCACCCATTAACAATAATTGCCTGGCGTGAATTTTGACTTTCCCATATCTGAAACATTATCTTATTTCTCATGATAATATGGCAAACAAGAATCCAATCAGTCTCTAAATGATTTCATAACTGCATCTCAAAAACATAAATTGGTACACATATTCTAATCTTTCTAGGATCATATAGACTTCAATTCTAGTTGTAACAAGAGTCGGTAACCATATATAAACCCTTTCAAGAAATCTCATGATATATAAATCTCTATTGCTAAACAAGTTAATTTTTACATCTATCAATTTCCCAAAACTAAAGATGTTAATCAATTAAGAGATTAAGCCAACAGTATACCGCAAACCCAAATCAACTAACAGGAAATGTTTAAACTGCTTAACAATCTTAATGACAAAACTAGTAAAATTGATCAACATAATTTCAATCACAGTCGATAAGTGATTTTCAGGCAAAGAAACCCGTTTTATTGTAGCAAATAGCCATTTCACATCGTAATTTGGAGCTCTATTATTGTCCAATAAAAGATATCACCCAAATCTTATCCTAACAATAGTTTCAGGATTCATTTGTGAGTTAACCAGATGAGGTGAAGTTACAGTTTCGATCTTCCTAAGAAATTGATTGTGCAAAAAAACGGGAATCAACATTTAGATGTTGACCTTTGTCATAGTAACAACGAAGCCACAATTCCACTGATGGCTTGAATGCTCATAGATTGAATCAAAACTTCGAACTTCTAGATCTACTCAACGTCAACCTTTTATGATGGTTCCAGATCCGAAGGTTGTAACGCGTGAAGAATCTTCACTGATTTGTAGTTGTGACCCTATAAGATTGGGGAGTTTTTGTTTGTGGATTATCATTAGTTAAAGGATACAAAATCCCTAATAAACATTGAATTTTAGATTGTAACAACCTGAATTCCGACGAATCAATTTTTTTTCAAAATTCTAATCCATCAAAACTCATTTTGTTTGTTCTGCTATCCTGCAGAAAAGACGAGATATAAAGTATATTAGAGCTCAGAAAACATCTCACGGTGGAAAGGATAAAATATAATACACTCAAAATATAGCCTTACCCAGATAATAATACTGCCTAGCCAGTATCTAAAGCTATCATATCTCTGCTACAAATCTAACCTACGAGTATATTATGAGGAGGGGGTTAGAACACAAGTTCTTGTGACTGGATTTAAACTACACATTCTGGATAACCCTACAGTTACCGTTCAATTACACTTTCTTATTAACTATGTTACTTGGGTTAACAGAACTCAGGGCTTACACGCACGTCATACCCATTTATTTCCCAGTGGATTAACCTAATGCAGCATATGTGTATCTACCCCCAAATCAAGGTACACCCCATAGTACCCCACTTGCACAGTCTCCATCGTAATGCCACAGAAATATACGCAGTCCCTCATCCTACGCTGGAGTGACATATGGATATCTGCATAACAATGCTACGTTCCGCATAGAACCGCCATCGCCATGTTACGTAAGCATATGGACTACCGGCTTTGATCTAATCAGATCATAGAGTAATGCCCTAGAGTCTATGATACATCACCCAAAGCAGACATGCATGTATCTAGACTTTTCCATGTATGTATCGTCAATCGTACTCGATGCCTTAGCCACACATATCCTCTACTGTGCACCGAGTCTCATGGCAGGGCTGTACAAGAAACACTGAATTCGTTTGGTAGCTTTTCAGATATCTGTATACATAGATGCTAAGGTCTGCATTTTCAGTGGCTATGCTCCCTCCTGACCCCTCCCTCAACTAATAAAAGACGACTAAAATTGAGAACTAACGACCTGGCCAAGAGCAAACAACAAATCTTAATTGGCTCGTCCCTCACCCGTAGCCAAGATAGCTAAAGGTCTATAGTCTGTTGGTTTAGCTCTTCGTCTTTCCGCATTGCGCTTCACGCATTGTAACAACCCGTAAAATCTGGGCCAGTTTAAAATTTTTATTTTGGCAGTTTTAGCGAATTTTGATTATTTAAAATGAATTATTTTAAATAAAATCGACGAGAAATTTATTTCGAATATAATTAGAACGTATATATTATATACGTCGTCGTTAGAATATATAATAATTATATATAATTATAAAAGGAATTGAAAATGGCGCGGTAGTTCGAAAATTCGATTTCTAATTTCAAATGAATATACAGGATTCAATATAAGTCAAAATTGAACGAAACAAGAAATATTTGAATCTGTATAACTATATCTTTGTAACGAAGTTAACAAACTGAGATTTCACTTTATAAATGATAAGATATGTCCAGTTGAAAATTCTGAATAGTCGCTATGGAATTCAGGCCCTTAAAAATGGACATTTTGCAAATGACCTCGGATTTCGACGAAACTAGTTTTGTTGGGTCCGCAGGGTCAAGTTATTGCTAGGTTTCAAATTTCATAATTTTTCGAATCAATATGTGAGTGTAGCAAAGGAAAACGTGTTTTGACCATTTCAGTTGATTTTAATCGACTGGAAATTGGCCATTTTTCAAACGGTCTCAGAATTTGACGAAACTAGTTTTGTTAGGATCGTATCGTCAATACGAAGCTAGAAAATATTTTTCGGGAATTTTTAAGGTTAGTATGTGACCCCGGTAATTCGAAATGTACGTTTAAAATTCAATATAGTGATTTAAATGTAAATTTAACGGAAACTGATTCAAATAGTCGAATCAGCCTACGACACATATCCCATTGTGCTCGGAATGGGGGTAGAACGCTATGGGCGACAGGCGGTGGGCCTCGTTTCGAGGTCGTTTATGAAAGTCAACTTTTCCGATTAAAATAATAATAAAAAAAAAGAAAATATATTTCCCCCCTTTATCATTGGCCCCCCCCCCCCTTTCACGTTTCATTTCAAATCAGAAAACAAATAAAAAAAAAAAAAAGAGGAAGCGAAAGACGGAGGAGCCGTCGCTCCTCCGAGGGGTGGCGCCGCCGCCTCTGGCGAGCCCCAACGTCGGAGCGCCTCGCGCGAGAGACCCCCCCCCCCAGTTCGATCGACGCGCCGCCCAGCTCCTGCCTCCACAACCCTATTCCGCCGCCTCTGGCCATCTGCCACCCTCTCCGACCGCCAAAGCCCCCCTGTAAGTTCCCTGCTATTTTATTTTTATTTTATTTACTTTTTCTGATTTTATTTATTTTTAAAACTGTTTTTATTTATTTTTAAAACTGATTTTTATTTTTAGATTTTAAAGTGAAAAGATTTAAACTTCAAAAGCTGAAAAGTTAGGATTTTTAAGTTATAAAAATTTAGATTTTTAATTTATAAAAGTTCAGATTTTTGTATTAGGAAAAACCAGATCTTTATATTTGTAGAAAAATAAAAAAACTGATTTTACTTTATGGTTTATAACTGATTTTACTTTATGGTTTTTAAAAATGAATTTGCTTTGAAAATATAATTTTTGTATTGTTTAAATCGAAATAAAAATATGATCTTTATATTGTTTACATAGGAGAAAATTTAGATCTTTATATATGAAAGCGAAGAATAAAAATTAGTTTTTTTATATTGAATGGCGAAATAAAAATTCGATTTTTATATATTGAACTTCGAACTAAAAATTCGATTTTTATATATTGAACTTTGAACTAAAAATTCGATTTTTATATATTGAATGTTGAAATAAAAATTCGATTTTTATATATTGAACTTCGAACTAAAAATTCGATTTTTATATATTGAACTTTGAAATAAAAATTCGATTTTTATATATTGAACTTTGAAATAAAAATTCGATTTTTATATATTGAACTTCGAACTAAAAATTCGATTTTTATATATTAAATAGCGAAGTAAAAATGTGATTTTTACGTATGTAGTGAAAGCAGCAACGAAGGTAACAAAAAGGCGAAACGACGAAGACTTCTGCAAAAGAAGAGTCGAGATGGTTGGATAGCTAAAGGTGAGAATATCTCACCTTTCAATTTATTTTTCTAGTTATATATATACTAGGATGCAGACGGTGCTTAGTAGCACCCGACACCCGTCCACAGACCATGGACTTGTTTGTTTGACTGTTTGGTGATTGATTGTGATATTGGTTTGAATGTGGTTTGTGGTGTGAAAAATCGAATCGATAAATTGGTTAGGATTAGACGTGCGCCGTTATAAGGCGAAGGAGTAAGGCTAGGTTAGACCCTTACTCCAAAGTTTGTGGTTTGCATAACGAATTGATTTGATTGATGTGTGAATGGCGTGGGCCTTCACTAGACCGGGGATAAGGCTAGGCCTTGTCCCGTTTCTAGTATCGTGCCGTTATGCCGCCGAAATTTTCTAAAATAAGTTAGAAAAATAAAAATAGCATTTTATTTAACGAATGAACTGAATATAAATTCATATGTTAAAATAAAATGTGTTATCGTTAAAAATATAATTTTTAACGTGAATGTGAATAAATAAATATTCATTTACAAACCAGACGGTTTGTTTATGTACACCTATTTGAATGACGTTGATTGGGTCGATAAATTTTACACATCGCCTAACTGCACAAATAAAATATGTGTTTGATTGTTTGAAACCCCACACGGGTGTTAGGATGAAATTTGAAGTTCACTCATCCTGATTTATTAAATATGTCGATCGATTGATTGACAAGCTGCTATAAGCGTTAAATGTCTATATTTGATGCTTATACAGTGTAGTGCACTTTGGTTGATGGTTGATTATTCATCGTTGTTGATATATACATGTGTTGTAGAAAATCCATATAATTAACATTATATGGTAATTGATTGGGCCTCATTCCAGTTTCGAGAAAAAAAGAAATATTTGAAATAGAAATATTTGAAATAGAAATATTTGAAATAGAAATATTTGAAATAGAATATTTGAAAATAGAAATATGTGAAGCCGTGAGGATTAGATTGACGCCATTTTGACGTGAACGATATTTATATCGATTTTATTCATTTTAAAATGAATATTGAAACGTGATTTCGAAATCGAATATTTTGAAATGAATTGAATTGAAAACGATTTCGAAATGAATTGAATTGAAAACGATTTCGAAATGAATTGAATTGAAAACGATTTCGAAATGAATTGAATTGAAAACGATTTCGAAATGAATTGAATTGAAAACGATTTCGAAATGAATTGAATTGAAAACGATTTCGAAATGAATTGAATTGAAAACGATTTCGAAATGAATTGAATTGAAAACGATTTCGAAATGAATTGAATTGAAAACGATTTCGAAATGAATTGAATTGAAAACGATTTCGAAATGAATTGAATTGAAAACGATTTCGAAATGAATTGAACTGAAAACGATTTCGAAATGAATTGAACTGAAAACGATTTCGAAATGAATTGAACTGAAAACGATTTCGAAATGAATTGAATTGAAAACGATTTCGAAATGAATTGAATTGAAAACGAATTCGAATTGAATTGAAAGCGAAGTGAAATAAATTCAAATTGAATTGAAATTTGAATTGAATGGAAATGGATTTTGAAACGAATTTATAAAGAAGAATTCAATTTTGATTTGAATTGAAATGGAAGTTGAAAATGTTTTTGAAACGAATTCAAAACTATTTATATAATTTGTTTTAAATAGAAATCGACGAAATATATATTATATATATTATATATAATATAATGGCCTGAATAGAACGCGCCGCGTCGCGGCAGTTCGCGAATTTCGACCATTTATTTCGAACGGACATTACGGGAGATCCGACCGTCGGATTCTCCTAAAACCGGAACCGTTGGGTTCGTATCGAAAAGAGCTTTCTAATGAATGTTAGAAATTTGAAATCTAACGGTTGGATTTGGAGATACGTCCAAATCAAATTCGAAAAAGGTCGCTGTAAGTGCAGTTCGATGGCCGTTAATGGAAATCGACTGTATGGGCCTTGATAAAATTATTAAAAATAGCAATAATTTGTGTAAAATCATAAGAAATGATTTAGAAAGAATTGGGATGAAAAACTCCATATTTGAAAAGATAAAAATGGATTTTTATCGAAATGAACTAGTTTTGAACTAGAATTATAATTCTATTTATTTTTAAATAAATAAATTGAATTCGAAAAGGGTTTTAAAAATAACCAAAATTTCCAATGATTGCATTGGAGTGGATTTGAATCGAAATTGTCTTCGGAATATTTCGATGTTGGAATTCGTGATTATACAGGTGTTGTTATGGAAATTTGAAAGATATATATTGATATCGTTATTTCCAATACGACATTTGTTAGTCGTAGAATTCGATATTGAATATAAGCTGATATATTTTCTATTCAGAGCCTTGTATTGAATATCGAATGTGATTTGGGTTTGTCGTGAATGGTGTCTTCACTAACACTATTCTTGAACCCAGTTGAGAAAAGATTAAATCTTTTTATTTAGATTTAATGAAGTGTACCAATTAAATAATATTTAATTGGAATTGAATTGATATTGATTTTTGGGTTTATCGTGAGCAGTGTTTTAAATAACACTCGTTCTTTAACCCGATAATTAATGAATGTGATTTTGGGTTTATCGTGAACCGTGTTTTAAATGACACTGATTCTTTAACCCAGTCGAAGATTAAAACTAAGTGGAGTTTTAATGAATCTTTAATTAGATTGAAATGATCGAAAGTGGAGTATCACCAGTTTTGCTCCAGGCGATAGTTAAATCTTTAATTAGATTTGAACGTGAAATGGTAATTGAATTTACCGATAACACTGTGGTGTTAGATATGAAGTATTACCAGTTTTACTTCATGGGATGAATAGGTTGGGATTGGGAAATTAAAACAAATGATTACTTCGGTAAGGTTCGCTAATCCCGACTAGTTTGAATTGATATTCAAAAATGGATTAAAGAATAAATTCAAGGAATTTATCTTTTATAAAATTAATGGGAATCTTTCCCTATGAATGTGAAATTTAGAAACTACCTGTCGGTTAGCCAAGCAGAATGGTTTTCTGGATATTGATCTGATGTTGGTTTCGGCCTTCGGGGTTAATATTTGGGGAATTATTCTCTTGATTAATTTACGGTTAGTGACTAATGAATTGGAATGAGGCGTATGTTGTGTTTGTGTAACACTTTTATAAAATATACGCGAGTTATTCGGGAAGACCGGGTTTATCCCATTCTGAATAACTGATACGACGATAAGTCGAAGATGAAGACGATGGTCGAAGACCGGAAGTCTTCACGTCGTTTGGGTGATAACTGATGATCTTGATTGGGCTGTACACCCAAGAAGATGGAAACAGTTAGTGATCGTCCAGACGTGCTTGGAGATCGATGGATATGCGGGGTACTAGGTGCCTCCGGTTTCGTTCAGACCCAGAACGGACTTGTAAATGGACTGTGTGTCTGACATCGGATTTCATTCTGTGTGACTGATATCGGTTGCATAGGATGGCTTGCCTGTGTGGCATGCTAAGATGCAAATGATCAAGGCTTCTGTTGAAAAGCAAAGTCTTGTGGTGATGATCAAAGCACGGCCTTTGTGGCGTAGCTTTGTGTAACGTTTACCTCGCGTGTTTCACACCCGGTATGAACCAAAAACGGGAGACGGACCTCAGGGAGGACTTGCGTTTCTTTCTAGCTAGAAGTGGCGTCAGTGGTTTTACACGCCCTGACGAGTTTGACTTATGTGGTTGTTGCGGTTGCGAGGCGCCTCGGTTATATCGGTTTCGGCCGAATGCATTCTGGTCGGCTGACGGACCAGACTTACACCCCATAGGGTGGGGAGACGTAGTGTTCAGGCATTTTAATCCACATCGGTGGACCGGCCCTGTCGCTCCAAGGCTTGACTGAGTACTTGCCGGTGGCTCGGGCTAGAGAGTCACGAATAGGTTGAGGACTATCTTTTGCCTCGGTTCATAGATGGAAATCCAATTTCCAAATACGTGACATTTGCGGTTTTAATTGTAACCCTATATATGGCGACATAGTGGGATGGGGCGCTTATGCCGCCTATGATTGATACTTATGATTTGAAGTTGTTTTATACACTTATAATAGTATCAAATGATTTGTTTTAAAACGTATCAAGCATTCTTTGGCTGTTATAAGGGAAAACCCTATCCTCGACTGCGTTGCATTGTGTGATGGGACCTGGGTCTTATAACAGCTTCATTTTTCTTTATTTAGCATTGCGCTGTTTGTTTTATGCACTGGTATTCTTGGGAGGAAACCCGTTCCGTGTTATACGGCGTGGTCCCTTGATTTACCTAACTTTGAAAATAAAGATTAACTGTTTTAGTTCTCACACCAGTCACATGACTGACCTGGAGTTTATTGTTTTAACCTAAACTCTGGGTGCCCCTATTTTGACACGGGCAGCTAGTAGTTTTGGTTTTGCAGATTTATATTCACAGGATCCTGGTTTACAGCTGGAACGATATCCGGAAAGCTTTGTGTCCGTATATCTACTTCTAGTTGTGTATTGTATTATTTTCCGCTGCTATGTATTTAAATGTAATTTAAATCTCTGATATTTCTGTGTAATATTCATTTATACTCTGTATATTCTTGTAACCTGATGCATTGTTGTAATGTACAATGAAATGTTCTTCTGTATGCGTTCTGGTGTGGCTTGTTCTCGAACTATCCGACGCTTTCCTTTACGGGGAAGTTGCGGGTCTTCACATTTGGTATCAGAGCTTTGGTTTACAAAGCAGAGAACAAGGCACATTAGAAACATACGAAAGAATTCATCAGATATTGGATTAGTAATATCCAATTAGAATGACTCGTTAGAGATAGGATCAGTAGTATCCTAGAACGAGTGTGAAGAGTATATTTTTAAAGTGAAAACAAATTTTGTTTTGAAAATTTAAATCAATTATTCGTATTTGATTATTTATATGGATGTGGACAATCGAGTATATATAGACTTCGCGTATACGCGTCATGAACGTATATTCGAAGTTGTAATATATTGGATAGATATAGCATCACACTCTAGTCGCCCGGAGATATTATTGATGATAGCGATCGCATCATCAACATTTATGTTCGAGTTTCGAAGGTGTGATTTTCTATATATTTCCATTAGACTGGTGTGAGAACCAAAACTTATATAGATAGAACACATTGTTGTGATTTGGCATCAAAAATCTGATTTTTGACTATGTATCAAAGTTATGAATTTCAAATGATAAATCAACTAATGGATTGATGTTTGTGCTGTTTGTTTATTTGTTTGCTAATTTTTAGCCGTTTAGCCTAACAGAACCAAATATTGAATTATATCGAAGATTGGTTGCGTTTGCTTGCATATACATATATATCATTGAACAGGTCATAGCAAGGAGGCTAGAGCAGAGAATAAAATTTGTTTGCCCGACAAATAGGTACATGTTTACTACATAATTTCCTGTTTTGTTTGGGTGATGATGATTTTGTGAGCCTATTGGCTAGCCGCTTGGCTTTTTCTTTTTCTTTTTGAGATCTGAAGGACCGGGGAAGCTATTTGAAATTCCCCGATGCTCCCGGTGCAGGGGAGGTTATGGCGAAATTTTTCGAAAATTTAGGGTGTTAGCCAAATTTTTGAAATTTTAGAAATTCTCAGAAACTAAAGAGTTGGAGAATAGAAGCCAGATCGAGCGTAGAGCTGAATAATCAAACCACTTTCGACTTTGTTCCTTTTCGGGGACGAAAAGTTTTAAGTGGGGGAGATTGTAACAACCCGTAAAATCTGGGCCAGTTTAAAATTTTTATTTTGGCAGTTTTAGCGAATTTTGATTATTTAAAATGAATTATTTTAAATAAAATCGACGAGAAATTTATTTCGAATATAATTAGAACGTATATATTATATACGTCGTCGTTAGAATATATAATAATTATATATAATTATAAAAGGAATTGAAAATGGCGCGGTAGTTCGAAAATTCGATTTCTAATTTCAAATGAATATACAGGATTCAATATAAGTCAAAATTGAACGAAACAAGAAATATTTGAATCTGTATAACTATATCTTTGTAACGAAGTTAACAAACTGAGATTTCACTTTATAAATGATAAGATATGTCCAGTTGAAAATTCTGAATAGTCGCTATGGAATTCAGGCCCTTAAAAATGGACATTTTGCAAATGACCTCGGATTTCGACGAAACTAGTTTTGTTGGGTCCGCAGGGTCAAGTTATTGCTAGGTTTCAAATTTCATAATTTTTCGAATCAATATGTGAGTGTAGCAAAGGAAAACGTGTTTTGACCATTTCAGTTGATTTTAATCGACTGGAAATTGGCCATTTTTCAAACGGTCTCAGAATTTGACGAAACTAGTTTTGTTAGGATCGTATCGTCAATACGAAGCTAGAAAATATTTTTCGGGAATTTTTAAGGTTAGTATGTGACCCCGGTAATTCGAAATGTACGTTTAAAATTCAATATAGTGATTTAAATGTAAATTTAACGGAAACTGATTCAAATAGTCGAATCAGCCTACGACACATATCCCATTGTGCTCGGAATGGGGGTAGAACGCTATGGGCGACAGGCGGTGGGCCTCGTTTCGAGGTCGTTTATGAAAGTCAACTTTTCCGATTAAAATAATAATAAAAAAAAAGAAAATATATTTCCCCCCTTTATCATTGGCCCCCCCCCCCCCTTTCACGTTTCATTTCAAATCAGAAAACAAATAAAAAAAAAAAAAAGAGGAAGCGAAAGACGGAGGAGCCGTCGCTCCTCCGAGGGGTGGCGCCGCCGCCTCTGGCGAGCCCCAACGTCGGAGCGCCTCGCGCGAGAGACCCCCCCCCCCAGTTCGATCGACGCGCCGCCCAGCTCCTGCCTCCACAACCCTATTCCGCCGCCTCTGGCCATCTGCCACCCTCTCCGACCGCCAAAGCCCCCCTGTAAGTTCCCTGCTATTTTATTTTTATTTTATTTACTTTTTCTGATTTTATTTATTTTTAAAACTGTTTTTATTTATTTTTAAAACTGATTTTTATTTTTAGATTTTAAAGTGAAAAGATTTAAACTTCAAAAGCTGAAAAGTTAGGATTTTTAAGTTATAAAAATTTAGATTTTTAATTTATAAAAGTTCAGATTTTTGTATTAGGAAAAACCAGATCTTTATATTTGTAGAAAAATAAAAAAACTGATTTTACTTTATGGTTTATAACTGATTTTACTTTATGGTTTTTAAAAATGAATTTGCTTTGAAAATATAATTTTTGTATTGTTTAAATCGAAATAAAAATATGATCTTTATATTGTTTACATAGGAGAAAATTTAGATCTTTATATATGAAAGCGAAGAATAAAAATTAGTTTTTTTATATTGAATGGCGAAATAAAAATTCGATTTTTATATATTGAACTTCGAACTAAAAATTCGATTTTTATATATTGAACTTTGAACTAAAAATTCGATTTTTATATATTGAATGTTGAAATAAAAATTCGATTTTTATATATTGAACTTCGAACTAAAAATTCGATTTTTATATATTGAACTTTGAAATAAAAATTCGATTTTTATATATTGAACTTTGAAATAAAAATTCGATTTTTATATATTGAACTTCGAACTAAAAATTCGATTTTTATATATTAAATAGCGAAGTAAAAATGTGATTTTTACGTATGTAGTGAAAGCAGCAACGAAGGTAACAAAAAGGCGAAACGACGAAGACTTCTGCAAAAGAAGAGTCGAGATGGTTGGATAGCTAAAGGTGAGAATATCTCACCTTTCAATTTATTTTTCTAGTTATATATATACTAGGATGCAGACGGTGCTTAGTAGCACCCGACACCCGTCCACAGACCATGGACTTGTTTGTTTGACTGTTTGGTGATTGATTGTGATATTGGTTTGAATGTGGTTTGTGGTGTGAAAAATCGAATCGATAAATTGGTTAGGATTAGACGTGCGCCGTTATAAGGCGAAGGAGTAAGGCTAGGTTAGACCCTTACTCCAAAGTTTGTGGTTTGCATAACGAATTGATTTGATTGATGTGTGAATGGCGTGGGCCTTCACTAGACCGGGGATAAGGCTAGGCCTTGTCCCGTTTCTAGTATCGTGCCGTTATGCCGCCGAAATTTTCTAAAATAAGTTAGAAAAATAAAAATAGCATTTTATTTAACGAATGAACTGAATATAAATTCATATGTTAAAATAAAATGTGTTATCGTTAAAAATATAATTTTTAACGTGAATGTGAATAAATAAATATTCATTTACAAACCAGACGGTTTGTTTATGTACACCTATTTGAATGACGTTGATTGGGTCGATAAATTTTACACATCGCCTAACTGCACAAATAAAATATGTGTTTGATTGTTTGAAACCCCACACGGGTGTTAGGATGAAATTTGAAGTTCACTCATCCTGATTTATTAAATATGTCGATCGATTGATTGACAAGCTGCTATAAGCGTTAAATGTCTATATTTGATGCTTATACAGTGTAGTGCACTTTGGTTGATGGTTGATTATTCATCGTTGTTGATATATACATGTGTTGTAGAAAATCCATATAATTAACATTATATGGTAATTGATTGGGCCTCATTCCAGTTTCGAGAAAAAAAGAAATATTTGAAATAGAAATATTTGAAATAGAAATATTTGAAATAGAAATATTTGAAATAGAATATTTGAAAATAGAAATATGTGAAGCCGTGAGGATTAGATTGACGCCATTTTGACGTGAACGATATTTATATCGATTTTATTCATTTTAAAATGAATATTGAAACGTGATTTCGAAATCGAATATTTTGAAATGAATTGAATTGAAAACGATTTCGAAATGAATTGAATTGAAAACGATTTCGAAATGAATTGAATTGAAAACGATTTCGAAATGAATTGAATTGAAAACGATTTCGAAATGAATTGAATTGAAAACGATTTCGAAATGAATTGAATTGAAAACGATTTCGAAATGAATTGAATTGAAAACGATTTCGAAATGAATTGAATTGAAAACGATTTCGAAATGAATTGAATTGAAAACGATTTCGAAATGAATTGAATTGAAAACGATTTCGAAATGAATTGAATTGAAAACGATTTCGAAATGAATTGAACTGAAAACGATTTCGAAATGAATTGAACTGAAAACGATTTCGAAATGAATTGAACTGAAAACGATTTCGAAATGAATTGAATTGAAAACGATTTCGAAATGAATTGAATTGAAAACGAATTCGAATTGAATTGAAAGCGAAGTGAAATAAATTCAAATTGAATTGAAATTTGAATTGAATGGAAATGGATTTTGAAACGAATTTATAAAGAAGAATTCAATTTTGATTTGAATTGAAATGGAAGTTGAAAATGTTTTTGAAACGAATTCAAAACTATTTATATAATTTGTTTTAAATAGAAATCGACGAAATATATATTATATATATTATATATAATATAATGGCCTGAATAGAACGCGCCGCGTCGCGGCAGTTCGCGAATTTCGACCATTTATTTCGAACGGACATTACGGGAGATCCGACCGTCGGATTCTCCTAAAACCGGAACCGTTGGGTTCGTATCGAAAAGAGCTTTCTAATGAATGTTAGAAATTTGAAATCTAACGGTTGGATTTGGAGATACGTCCAAATCAAATTCGAAAAAGGTCGCTGTAAGTGCAGTTCGATGGCCGTTAATGGAAATCGACTGTATGGGCCTTGATAAAATTATTAAAAATAGCAATAATTTGTGTAAAATCATAAGAAATGATTTAGAAAGAATTGGGATGAAAAACTCCATATTTGAAAAGATAAAAATGGATTTTTATCGAAATGAACTAGTTTTGAACTAGAATTAT
The DNA here is from genome assembly GCA_030737875.1 of Allium sativum. Classification (NCBI taxonomy): domain Eukaryota; kingdom Viridiplantae; phylum Streptophyta; class Magnoliopsida; order Asparagales; family Amaryllidaceae; genus Allium; species Allium sativum. The sequence continues at coordinate 698,893,829 of CM060922.1, read as the reverse complement.
AATTCTATTTATTTTTAAATAAATAAATTGAATTCGAAAAGGGTTTTAAAAATAACCAAAATTTCCAATGATTGCATTGGAGTGGATTTGAATCGAAATTGTCTTCGGAATATTTCGATGTTGGAATTCGTGATTATACAGGTGTTGTTATGGAAATTTGAAAGATATATATTGATATCGTTATTTCCAATACGACATTTGTTAGTCGTAGAATTCGATATTGAATATAAGCTGATATATTTTCTATTCAGAGCCTTGTATTGAATATCGAATGTGATTTGGGTTTGTCGTGAATGGTGTCTTCACTAACACTATTCTTGAACCCAGTTGAGAAAAGATTAAATCTTTTTATTTAGATTTAATGAAGTGTACCAATTAAATAATATTTAATTGGAATTGAATTGATATTGATTTTTGGGTTTATCGTGAGCAGTGTTTTAAATAACACTCGTTCTTTAACCCGATAATTAATGAATGTGATTTTGGGTTTATCGTGAACCGTGTTTTAAATGACACTGATTCTTTAACCCAGTCGAAGATTAAAACTAAGTGGAGTTTTAATGAATCTTTAATTAGATTGAAATGATCGAAAGTGGAGTATCACCAGTTTTGCTCCAGGCGATAGTTAAATCTTTAATTAGATTTGAACGTGAAATGGTAATTGAATTTACCGATAACACTGTGGTGTTAGATATGAAGTATTACCAGTTTTACTTCATGGGATGAATAGGTTGGGATTGGGAAATTAAAACAAATGATTACTTCGGTAAGGTTCGCTAATCCCGACTAGTTTGAATTGATATTCAAAAATGGATTAAAGAATAAATTCAAGGAATTTATCTTTTATAAAATTAATGGGAATCTTTCCCTATGAATGTGAAATTTAGAAACTACCTGTCGGTTAGCCAAGCAGAATGGTTTTCTGGATATTGATCTGATGTTGGTTTCGGCCTTCGGGGTTAATATTTGGGGAATTATTCTCTTGATTAATTTACGGTTAGTGACTAATGAATTGGAATGAGGCGTATGTTGTGTTTGTGTAACACTTTTATAAAATATACGCGAGTTATTCGGGAAGACCGGGTTTATCCCATTCTGAATAACTGATACGACGATAAGTCGAAGATGAAGACGATGGTCGAAGACCGGAAGTCTTCACGTCGTTTGGGTGATAACTGATGATCTTGATTGGGCTGTACACCCAAGAAGATGGAAACAGTTAGTGATCGTCCAGACGTGCTTGGAGATCGATGGATATGCGGGGTACTAGGTGCCTCCGGTTTCGTTCAGACCCAGAACGGACTTGTAAATGGACTGTGTGTCTGACATCGGATTTCATTCTGTGTGACTGATATCGGTTGCATAGGATGGCTTGCCTGTGTGGCATGCTAAGATGCAAATGATCAAGGCTTCTGTTGAAAAGCAAAGTCTTGTGGTGATGATCAAAGCACGGCCTTTGTGGCGTAGCTTTGTGTAACGTTTACCTCGCGTGTTTCACACCCGGTATGAACCAAAAACGGGAGACGGACCTCAGGGAGGACTTGCGTTTCTTTCTAGCTAGAAGTGGCGTCAGTGGTTTTACACGCCCTGACGAGTTTGACTTATGTGGTTGTTGCGGTTGCGAGGCGCCTCGGTTATATCGGTTTCGGCCGAATGCATTCTGGTCGGCTGACGGACCAGACTTACACCCCATAGGGTGGGGAGACGTAGTGTTCAGGCATTTTAATCCACATCGGTGGACCGGCCCTGTCGCTCCAAGGCTTGACTGAGTACTTGCCGGTGGCTCGGGCTAGAGAGTCACGAATAGGTTGAGGACTATCTTTTGCCTCGGTTCATAGATGGAAATCCAATTTCCAAATACGTGACATTTGCGGTTTTAATTGTAACCCTATATATGGCGACATAGTGGGATGGGGCGCTTATGCCGCCTATGATTGATACTTATGATTTGAAGTTGTTTTATACACTTATAATAGTATCAAATGATTTGTTTTAAAACGTATCAAGCATTCTTTGGCTGTTATAAGGGAAAACCCTATCCTCGACTGCGTTGCATTGTGTGATGGGACCTGGGTCTTATAACAGCTTCATTTTTCTTTATTTAGCATTGCGCTGTTTGTTTTATGCACTGGTATTCTTGGGAGGAAACCCGTTCCGTGTTATACGGCGTGGTCCCTTGATTTACCTAACTTTGAAAATAAAGATTAACTGTTTTAGTTCTCACACCAGTCACATGACTGACCTGGAGTTTATTGTTTTAACCTAAACTCTGGGTGCCCCTATTTTGACACGGGCAGCTAGTAGTTTTGGTTTTGCAGATTTATATTCACAGGATCCTGGTTTACAGCTGGAACGATATCCGGAAAGCTTTGTGTCCGTATATCTACTTCTAGTTGTGTATTGTATTATTTTCCGCTGCTATGTATTTAAATGTAATTTAAATCTCTGATATTTCTGTGTAATATTCATTTATACTCTGTATATTCTTGTAACCTGATGCATTGTTGTAATGTACAATGAAATGTTCTTCTGTATGCGTTCTGGTGTGGCTTGTTCTCGAACTATCCGACGCTTTCCTTTACGGGGAAGTTGCGGGTCTTCACACGCATCAAGCAGACTGTCGATGGTTGGTACCCGACAACTTTGATATCTAATGGTTAGACCTGTCAGTACTCAAGAGTGGTTGTAACCTAACCAAGTCAGGCAACGGGATCGTCGAATCACCTATGCCACCTTTCAGTTTTCTGATTGCCCACTATCGTGGCAATCAAGGCATACTCACTGGGTAAAAACGCACAGACCCAACCTCTTTGAGCGCAATAGAATGCTATCACAACATAGAGGACTACCAGGAGTACCCTCCACATCCCAAGAAGCCACGTGTTTCCCCTTTCAGTCCTTCAGAGCCAACATAATATCAGCAGAATCAAATGGATGTGAGCTCCCCTCATGCCTCATGACACCACAATGATCTACCCCATTGGGTTATTCACCCTCAAACGTATGGACTGGTCCAAGCGCCTAAGTTTAACATGTTATTAGACCCTATGTCTAAACATTCAATTATGCGCTTGCTCTATCTCATCAGGTTTCCAGTTAACTTGGTTATTTCCAACTATATTAACTTATTATTCAAGTTACCAAGTTCTTTCCGAGCCCCTTATATATCTAAGGAATGGAATCCTTTTGCTTATTAATTTTGGTTATAAAACTTAACCCTTTTACATTCATTAATAAGCCCATAACATGTTATTCTCTAGATTGTAATCCAACGTCTGTAATCTACAACCTCTTTATATTATTCATGGTCTGAATCCATAGTTACAATAACATGTTCTACTTAATATGTAATTAAGTATATCTCTATTCACATGTTTTATGTTTAACATGTCACTTATTATTATGATTAAATATAACTTATTTCATTTCATAATTTTGCCTCATTCTTTCTTATTTAATCATAATTTCAACTTACACTGTCACTACAACTTATCGTTGTTTAATTATTAACTTAGTTCTCTTAACTAAGGTTTGCTGATAAGTTTCCTTTCCATTAATATAACTTATGTTGTCCTTATTAGTAGATTTCAGATTCTAGATCTTATAGGTCAACTTAATTTACAATTAAGTACAACTTATCTCATTACATAAGTTATCCCATTTTCTTTATCATTTACTATAACCTAAGTTATAATTTCCACTTGTCCCTAGGACATGCCTACCTATTTTATAACATTCTCATTAACGTAATTAAGTATAATAGGCTATTATCATTCCCCGTTCATTCCCTTACTTTTACTGTTGTAACTTTTCATTTATTCCCTTATTCATTTCCATTAATCAAAATTAATGCTATTTTATCAATCCTGCTATTTACATATATGTTTATGCACTAGACCTCTCACACTAAACCTACCACTTGTGGATGTTGGATTTGTCGGGCGTTTCCGGGCAGACATCTACCACAAGTTGACTTAACCTCGTGTCTTGGCACCGTTACATGTATATTTACACACTAGACCGCTCACATTAAATTAACAACTTGTTAATGCTGGATTTGCCAGACGGTTCCGAATAGACTTCTAACACAAGTTGAATTTAATCTTGTATCTAAATGCGTTACAATTTTCTAATTTCTGTAAATCTCCCATATAATTTTGGTGTGTCCTTTTTTCCAAATTTTTACAATGATTCTATTTTTACATATCACACTCAATATCATGTTAATTTCATTTTAACTTATAATTATGCCGCATATTCTTCCTAACATGTAATTAAATCCATTCTAAAATAATAACATATAACTATCAATCGTGTAATTATTCTAATCTGAAAATTTAACTTGTAATTATCCTAATTTCTGCAGTTAAGGGTTCAAGTACATAATATGTCATAGGTTAATATGTAATTAGAACATGCATGTATACAACAGTAATCGTTACACATATTTTAATAGGTTTATACGTTTCAACGTATTAACATTTCAACCTATTAATATTTCAACATATTAACATTTCAATATATTAGCATTTCAACATATTAACGTTTAAACATGTCAAATTAACATTTCTACATATTAATCATTCTAACATATTTACGTTGCATATTAACGGGGAATGTCAAACGATAAATATACCATTATCAAAAAAGTATATTTTAAATCCACTCACCAAAATTGCTTTCCAATTCCTGAATCTGTTCCAGATCTAGCATTCCATGGTCCCCCTAACCGGATTTAGACCCTAAATAACCATGGATCCATAATTCTTAACTAAAAGAAGAACGGAAGAAAGAGGAGAAATTCAAATAGACCAGATCCAAGAAATTACCTTACTTCGAATAGAATTCTAAACACCTTCTTTATTAATATTCATCATTTTCCTCTAGATCTTGAATCTGAATTTTCCTAAACTAATTATTCTATTTTTCTGAAGAGATTTGAGGAAGAAGAAGAATGGCAGAGTATAGACATTGTCTCAGAAAATATGAAATTTAGGCTAGGCTCTGCTAGCCTATTTATAGGTGTTTAGGATCTTATCGTACACGCAACGCTGAGTCAACAACGAACATGATTAAGAAAACAGTACAAATTCATTGATGAATCTTCCCGAATCTGGGGTGGGGTCAACCCCCAAGTGTATGTGTCGACCCTAGAGTCGACCCCCCTATGGTTGTGTCGAACCCAGGGTTGACCCCCTTGGGTCCCACTTTTTTTCTTCTTTTGCGTACGTTGTTCAGTTTGAATTGATTCAAATTATATTCATATATAAGGTCCTTATACGTATACAAAACCTCTAATGACCATTTTACACGTATATATATAAACACACAACTTTTATTTTGTTTTTAAAATTCAAACGGTGTTGTACCGTTATTTGATTCTTACCATATTTCTTCGATTGCAGCCTTATTTTGAACTTTTCTCTTATATATACATATTTTTGCACATATATACATATATATATTTTCTCATATACATATATACGCATATTTCTTTATACTTCCTTATATGTATATTTTTCCTTATATGTGCATTTATACATATTTTCTCTTTAGAACATGTGTTATTTTAGTCGTTTGCCTTGAAACAAAAATATGGTGCCTGCGGGGATCAAACCTTGCACCTCTCACGTGAAAGCACATGTTCTAATTAACTGGACTACTTTGGCTTTTGTTAACAAGGCTTCGAACAATGGTGGTCATTGTTCTTTTCTTATTATTCCTTTTCATGTTTTTTACAATATTTCATTTAAACTGTTGCATGTAACCTTATCAATTTGCATGCACCTTTTTCTTTCATTTATTAATGCATAATATTTGTAAACCATTGCATGTAACATAATTACACTGCTTGCAACTGATTTCTCCTTTCTTAATGCATGTATTTATTACATGCAATCATATATTATCATTATTTAATTTTTCTTTTAATTATTTATGTCCATGCATATATATACACATATGCACTATTTAAATATTTAATTATCATAAAATGCGGGGTGTTACATAGATCGATGGGTAGTTTCTCTACGCATGGGAGAGAAGACCCCTCACAAATTTTAGATTAGTGAGTAAACAACTTTGATTAGTGGATAATGTATGGAGTTCTGGAGCAAAGGTGCAGGACTGGTTCACACTAATGCTGTCGAATAAGCGACCTCATCATGGGTCCAACCTCTCTTTCTTTTATATTCGCTTTTATGTTGTATTTAGCTCGTAGTTCCTTTGTTTTTTCATATTTGTTTCAGTTGTATTCGGGTTAGTATGTTGATCTTATTATGTACTTCTCTAGTAGTTAATGAAAGCATACCAATTTTCATACATACATACATACATACATGTATATACATATATGTTGACATGAAATTCAAAAGTGACATCCAATTAATCAAAGCAAGTAAAAAATAAAAAATAAATGTTAAGATAGTGTTGTTTGAATTTTGAAAAAATGAAGTTGTCATAAATATATACACGCAAGAATTCCAAGAATAACCGTGTTTGAAATTTGGACGTACGCTAAAAACGGAAAGAATCAATGAATTGATAAAGTTAATAATAACGTTTAAGAGACAAAAATTATGCATCTATTAATGGTTGAAATTTTATGAAGTTATGCACAAATATATACGCATAGATTCAAAATTGAAATTTAAATCGTAAACTTAAAATAGAGGGTAATAAATTGGGAATAAATGAAAATATGCAAGAGAATAATGGCATTTGAAATTTGAAATAGATTGGCTAAAAAATAAGAAAGAAATAAACTTAAAACATTAAAGAAATTATAATGTTAAACATGCACTAAATGAAGGGTCAAGTGATTTGTATTATTTCGTTTGATGATTCTGATTTGTTCCCCACGAATCCAGTCGATGTGGTTCTTTTGAGCGCTTATATACAATATAGCAGTGCCTACTATCCAACACATACTTTCTGAGAGGACTCCAGAGCTCTGCCATTTCTTTTACCATGCAACTCTTTTGAATTATAAAATATTAGTCTATGACTTCAAATTTGAGATTTGGAAATGGAAATAGTAGATTTAGGTTGTAGACGCTCAGAATTCTCTTCCATACGAGGTAAGGTTCAATTAAGATCTATTCTTTTAATTTCTTTTAGAATCAAATTTGTAAATTCGTGGTAATTGCAGTAGTAGATTCAGTTAGGAAGGCATGGATGACAGATCTGAATCAGATTCAGGAATTGAAGAGCAATTGGGTGAGTGGATTTAAATTATATTTTCCTATATTTGTATATTGTATCGTTTGATTCCTATTGGAATTTACAATATATTCTTCTTCTTTCCCCTCTTCTACGTCTATATATACAATTTATGCTAATTTTTAGTTATATACTGTGAAAACCCGTAACTTCCCCGTAAAGGAAAGCGGCGGATAGTTCGAGAACAAGCCACAACAGAACGCTTATAAAAGAACATTTCACTGTATATTACAACAATGCATCAGATTACAAGAATATACAGAGTATAAATGAATATTACACAGAAATATCAGAGATTTAAATTACATTTAAATACATCGCAGCGGAAAACAATACAATACACAACTAGAAGGAGATATACGGATACAAAGCTTTCCGGATATCGTTCCAGCTGTAAACCAGGATCCTGTGAATATAAATCTGCAAAACCGAAACTACTAGATGCCCGTGTCAAAATAAGGGCACCCAGAGTTTAGGTTAAAACAATAAACTCCAGGTCAGTCATGTGACTGGTGTGAGAACTAGAACAGTTAATCTTTATTTTTAAAGTTAGGTAAATCATGGGACCACGCCGTATAACACGGAACGGGTTTCCTCCCAAGAACACCAGTGCATAAAACAAACAGCGCAATGCTAAATAAAGAAAAATGAAGCTGTTATAAGACCCAGGTCCTATCATACAATGCAACGCAAGCCGGGGGATAGGGTTTTCCCTTATAACAGCCAAAGAATGCTTGATACGTTTTAAAACAAATCATTTGATACTATTATAAGTGCATAGTGTATAAAACAACTTCAAATCATAAGTATCAATCATAGGCGGCATGGGTACCATATATCATGTCGCCATATATAGGTTTACAAATAAAACCGCAAATGTCACGTATTTGGAAATTGGATTTCCGTCTATGAACCGAGGCAAAAGATAGTCCTCAACCGATTCGAGACGCTCTAGCCCGCCCCTCAGGACCCAGACTCAGGTGGGCCCTTGGATCCTCAGGGCCGGTCCACCGATGTGGATTAAACTTAAACCCTGAACATGCATTTCCCCGCCCTATGGGGCGTAAACGAGCCAACTAAATGACTCCATCGGTTCGAGAACGACCGATCAATCCGAGGCGCCTCGCAACAGCAACAACCACATAAGTCAAACTCGTCAGGGCGTGTAAAACCACTGACGCCACTTCTAGCTAGAAAGAAACGCATGCCCTCCCTGACGTCCTCTCCCGTTTTTGGTTCATACCGGGTGTGAAACTCGCGAAGCAAACGTTACACAAAGCTACGCCACAAAGGCCTTGCTTTGATCATCACCACAAGACTTTGCTTTTCAACAGAAGCCTTGATCAATTTCCACTTAGGCATGCCACACAGGAAATTCACTCCATGCGTTTGATATCTGTAACACCCCGCCTCCGCCAGGGTGACTCTTGCAAGCACTCTGACTTTGGAGGGGCGTTTGAATCAGGTAAACATGCATAATGATATATCAAGGCAGAACAAGAACATATGTATGTAATCAGAGTAAATAACATAGATAAAACAGCGGAAGATTTTCAAACCATTTCAAACACAAGTCTAGTACATCATAATGTCAATTTTCCAAATAAATAAGTCTAGTACATAAAACAACATCATCTGAAACTGAACAGAAAAACATAAGTAGCTATCCCCAAAGCAGAAAAACCATAGTGAGCTCAAGTCCAAAGCATACATGAGCTATCCAAGAAAAGCAGGTAAGATCCAAGCTAAGCTCCTGTATTCCCTCCCTGAGAACCTGGGGGGGGGGGGGTGGAAACGGAAGAAAAGAGGCGGAAGAAAACAGGTCAGTCAAAGAGACTGAGTAAGCCCTACTACAATCAATGTAAACTGATAAAGTTAACTGACATGAGCAGCAGGTATGAACATAAGGATAACAACATGATGATTGACTATCAAGGTAGATAAAGGTGTCATCGCATAATCAAGATTAAGGTTTTGCACCACGGGTGTACTAGCAAACTAACATGACTTGGATATACAAGTATTGATCCCACGGCCCAAGCTTTGGCCCAATAACATGAAGTGATCCTCCTACGAGGCCCATGAAGTGACCCTACCACGAGGTCCATGAAGTGACCCTACCACGAGGTCCAACCCAACGGTCTAGTCGATCGGCTCCCTAAGCCTAACTCGTCACGTGTTGGTGTCAATACGGCCCAAACATGAATGTAGTCGAACTGTGCCGGGTCCACCCATCGGGTGTATCAAGCCCTAGGGTGTCAACCCCTGGACACCATAAACATGAGTGCACAGTCTCGATCTACCGGTACCCGTGCTTGATTTCTCCGGCTACGGACTATGTGCACGACCAGAGTCCGCCCAGAACTACACCGGCGTACCACTCGGCCGTCGCTTTTGGTCGCTTATCTCCAGCCCAGTAATCCTGCCCCCTCCCTAGCCTAGTCCCTAGGGCCTTGATGATACAAACTTGGGATTACTGCGGAGTGGACCCCCCCCCATTACTAGGATTTCTCTAGTGGGTTAAGTATGGTTTAACCCCTTCACTAATCATGGATTAACTTGGTTAAGTGTAACGGTGAGTTCACGACTTAACCCCGATAAACCAACCGAGCCCAAATTGGTTAAGTATTAAATGGTCCATGACTTAACCCTAATCATGAGGCATTAATTAATTAATGCGCCTTAACCTCTCACATTAGACTTTGTTGTGGTTACTAGTTAAGCCGGGCGGGTCCGGGTAGTTCCACAACTTGGTTTAACCTCGGGTCCAAGGTACAACATGACCAACTTCTCACATTGGGTCCTATTGTTTGTAGCAACTAGTTAAGCCGGTCGGTTCCGGGTAGGTTTACGCTACAAACTCAACCCAACCTCGAGTTGGCCACACTTATCTTTTCTAAGTGTCATGTCCATCTCATTACAAGTTTTCAAGCAATTGGGTAGACCTAACTTAATAGGTAAATTCCCAATGGGTAGACCTAACTTAATAGGTAAATTCCCAAGCTCATGTTTTTATGTCTTTTAAGTTTACCCAACCCCAAACGCAATCCCATCGCTTACATATCACAATAGCGCATAAAGGATAGAAAGAGGGAACTTGGCATAATCATGACATAAAAGTGTTAGAGCCACAAGTTCAACATGGTGGCATATGAAAGGTTCATGTGTTCATACACTTGCATATTACATTTTTAGGCCCAAAAGCATGCATAACATGTTAACATGAACCACATGACCATCCCAAACTTGCATAAGCATACTTGCATATCATATGACAACTTTGCATATCAAACTTGCATAATAAAACTTGCATAACATATGTCAACTTGCATATCATACTTACATAAACAAACTTGCATAAACAAACTTGCACAACATATGACACTTGCATATCATACTTGCATAACTTATGGCAACTTGCATATCATACTTGCATAACAAACTTGCATAAACAAACTTGCACAACATATGACAACTTGCATATCATACTTGCATAAACAAACTTGCATAACTTATGGCAACTTGCATATCATACTTGCATAGATAAACTTGCATAACTTATGACAACTTGCATATCATGCTTTTAACTTCAAAGTTCAAGTATGAGAGGAATAGGGCTTACAATGCTTTTGCGGACTCAAATGAGTATAGCAAATGTAAGAAACCCCTTATGCAACAAATTAAAACCCCAAAAATGCAAGAAAACTTGATCAAGACTCCTCCTTTATGACGACAATAGAGAAACAAGACTTTAATGCAAGCTAAAGAGGATCATACAAGCCTAAATACACTTGTATGCATGGAAATCTCTTAGAAATTTGTTTAGGAATTGTATGAAGAGAGTGGAGGCCATGAGAGGTTTGATTTTGACATAGTTTAGTTGCTAGAATGAATAATGAGTGATTTAGGGTAGGTTAGGGTCTTATTTATAGATTAGGCTAGTGATTTAGACCATAGGATTAACCCTTAGTTGAATTAGGTCCATCAGATTTCGGAATTCTCCAGAACCAAGCCACACAACCAAGCCCAGATCAGAAATGGTGCGCCAGGCAAAACTGCCCGGCCACCCCGTGTCGACAGGGCTGTCGACAGGGCAGTCGACACCCTTAGACCCCTGTCGACATGCCTGTCGACTTGGGGGTCTTGGCGGGAGTTTTCCCGCCTGACGCCAGTTGTGCCCTAACCCTTGTTTTTAACTTATTTTAAATCTGTTTTTACTTAGGAATTTTCTGAAAACTTCGTCGGGCCTTAATCGGGTCATACGGACTCCGATTTTCGAAAACTCGGACTCTATTTCGCGTATTTTTCCGAGACGAACGCAATGGCATAGCCCGCTTCCCTTGATTCAGATTTTAGAATTAAATTCTGCCTCGATTTATGTTATAACAGGTTATTGAAAATACGGGTTGTTACATTCTCCCCTCCTTAAAGGATTTCGTCCCCGAAATGTTCAAGTTTGGAAGAACGTATCCTACCATCCAATCATCCATCTACTCAAAGCATCATCCACGAGCAATCATTGTCCTTACAAGATTCTAAATGCTGGATGAACATATGCAGAGGTGTGTGTATATGTACTTATCTAATGCAAATATCATCAATGCGAATTATGTTAGTGAAATGAATCCATATGTATGCAATTCCTAACATAATGTATATCATCTATATGTGTGCACATAACATACACCCATATGCAACATCCATGTGATAACACACAATTTTCATCCATGAATAAGCATAAACACTCATGCATATGCAATATGAGGAGTGTGCGAGCCGATCTAGTGCCTAATCGTGTATAATGCATCCACGAGCAACCACTTGCAAACACTTGCAACCACCAAGCATAACATGTTCCAAACACATGTTTCATCCAAAGGGTTCCTACCTAAGGTTCTCATGACAAGATTAACACGATAAACTAGATAAATATGGATAGCAAAGAGAAAGATATGCTAACAAAGAAAAGAGATTGAGAGTGTACCCTAAAAAAGGAATGGATAAAGCCTACGCATCTTCTCCTAGGTTTCCCAAGTTGCGTCTTCTTCGGCTTCACCCCATTGAACCTTCACCAATTTGACCTCTCGATTCCTTAGCTTCTTGGCCTCCGTCCCCAAGATACGAATCGGAGCTCTCCTCAAGGTAGCCTCTTTCTCCACTTCCACATCTTCCAAAACACTTGGCTCCACAATCTCTGCTGATTCATGCAAACACTTCCGGAGATGCGAGACATGAAAAACATCGTGTACTCCGGCAAGCTTCTCGGGCAACTTCACTCTATAAGCCATCTGCCCGATCCTCTTAACAATGGGGAATGGTCCAACAAATCTCGGGGCTAACTTCCCAACGGCTCCAAATCGGACCACATTCCGTAAAGGAGAAACCTTTACGAAAACCATATCCCCAATATCAAACTCCAAATCGGATCTTCGCTTATCAGCATAGGATTTCTGTCGGTCTTGGGCCGCTTTCATTCGTCTCCCAATCAACTCGATCTTCTCGGATGTATCTCTGATCATATCAGGCCCAAGTATGAGCTTATCTGTTGTCTCCCACCAACATGTAGGCGACTTGCACGGCCTCCCATATAAAGCTTCAAATGGTGCCATCCCTATGCTTGCCTGATAACTGTTATTATATGCAAACTCAACAAGAGGAAGATGGTCTTACCAAGTACCACCAAAGTCCAGAATACAAAGCCTCAATAGATCCTCGAGTACCCTATTCACCCTTTCGGTTTGGCCGTCCGTCTGTGGGTGATAAGCAGTACTCAGATTCAACCTCGTGCCCATAGCCTCTTGCAAGCTATTCCAGAACTGACTTGTAAAGATTGGGTCACGGTCACTGACAATACTAGAAGGGACTCCATGAAGTCTCACAATCTCACGAAGATATACGGACGCTAGCCAAGATGCGGTCCTCTTGCTTTTCACCGGAATGAAATGAGCACTCTTCGTAAGTCTATCTACAATAACCCAAATGCTCGTATTCCCTTTCCTTGACCTTGGAAGCCCATCAATAAAGTCCATGGAGATACTCTCCCACTTCCAAAGTGGAACGTCTAGAGGATGCAATAGCCCACCGGGCTTCTTTGACTCAGCTTTAACTTGCTGGCAAATGATACATCTAGAGACAAACTTCGCCACATCCTTCTTCATCCCAGGCCAAAAGAAAATACGCTTCATATCTTTGTACATCTTATCTCCGCCTGGATGTATAGTCAACTTAGAGCGATGCGCTTCCTCCAGAACTTTTCTTACTAAGTCTTCCACTATGGGAACACATAACCTTCCATCTCTCCTCAGCCAACCCTTGTCATCAATAGAATATCGAGCGAGATGACTAGACGTCTCTCCTCGAATCAGCTTGTCCATAATCTCAACTATTTGAGGGTCTTCTCTCTGCGAAGCCCCAACTTGATCAAGAAGGGTAGGCCTGAGTTCCAGAGATGCTAAAGAACCGGTCATCGACTCAACTGCCAAAGAGAAATCAAAGGTTGCCACATACTCTAAATTCTTCATCTCAACGAACAGAGGACTTAGGGTCAACCTTCTTCTACTCAATGCATCAACTACCACATTCCCCTTGCCAGGGGTATAAGCTATCTCAAAATCATAGGATGCCGAGAATTCCATCCATCTTTGCTGCCTCAGATTCAGATCCTTCTGAGAAAAGAGATACTTCAATGACTTGTGATCGGTATAAAGCTCAAATCTTTCTCCCAGAAGATAATGGCGCCAAGCCTTGAGTGCATATACTATTGCTGCCAACTCTAAGTCATGAGTGGGATAATTCTTCTCATGCACTTTGAGTTGCCTACCGCCGAAGCATATCACCCTTCCTTCTTGCATCAGAACAACTCCCAACCCCGTGCCACACGCATCGGTATATACTGTAAATAATTTCCCTCCATCGGGCAAAGCTAGAACGGGTGCTGATGTGAGAGCTCTCTTGAGCTTCTGAATAGCAAGCTCGCACTCTAAGCTCCAAGCAAAAACTGAATTCTTCTTTGTCAATTTAGTGAGAGGAGCAGAAATCTTCGCGAAGTCCTTGATGAACTTCCGATAAAAACCCGCAAGACCTAGAAAACTTCTCACTTCGGTTGCATTCCTTGGAGTCTTCCAATCCTGAACTGCAACCACCTTAGCGGGATCCACCGCTAAGCCTTGCTTGGATACGATATGCCCAAGGAATCTAACTTCCCTTCTCCAAAAGTGACACTTGGAGAACTTGGCCTTCAACTGATGCGCTCTAAGCGTATCCATCACCTCCCCGAGGAGCCTTGCATGCTCTTCCTCATCCTTAGAGAAGACCAAAATATCATCCACGAAGACCACGACAAACTTGTTCAAGAACTCCCTGAACACCCTACTCATCAAGTCCACGAAATATGCGGGTGCATTCGTCAAGCCGAATGGCATGACAAGCCACTCAAAGAATCCATCCGGAGTTCTGAACGCAGTCTTGTCTATACTATCCTCAGCTACCCTGAGCTGATGGAATCCAGTAGCAAGATCAAGCTGAGAGAAAACAGAAGCACCGACAAGCTGGTCAAAGAGATCATCGATCCTCGGTAACGGGTGTCTGTTCTTCTTAGTCAGCTTATTCAACTCTCGATAGTCAACACATAGCCGGAGAGAACCATCCGCCTTGGTAGCAAATACCACAGGCGCTCCCCACTCAGATATACTTCGTCTAATGAAGTTCTTTTCAAGCAACTCTTTCACTTGCTTGCTCAGCTCCCGCCTTTCACGCGGAGCCATGTGCCGAACGGGCAAAGAAACAGGCTTTGCATTATCCACCAGATAAATGCGGAAATCAACCTCTCGCTTAGGGGGCAATCCCCTAACTTCATCAAAAACATCCGGATACTCTCGAACCACTCTCACAGACTGAAGAGTCTCCACTGACGAGTCGAGTGATTCAAGATAGCACAACATGACGGGACCTCTCGGATCACATGAAATCTCTAGGGTGTTTCCGAGGCGAGTCACGAGCCTCACAACCCTATGCTCACAATCAAGAATGGCTCCATATCTGGACAGCCAATCCATGCCCAATATCAATCCGTATCCCCTGAAACCAAGAACATAAGCACTGCACAAGAACTCTACACATAGTATAGAGATCCTCAAATCCCCACATATCATAGACAAATGGGCGGAACCCCCAATAGGATTTGAGACACAAACGGGATCCTCTACCAAGCTAGTACTAAGGTGCAAACTATCAACAAGATCAAATGAGATAAAACTATGCGATGCACCAGAATCAAACAAGGTACGAACTGGAAAATCAGAAATATATATAAGGCTCTCAACAGAAATACTACCTCGATCGGGAACTGGAGCGGTAGCGAGAGCATGAACTTGCCCTCCTGAGGGTCCAGCACGCTGAGTCTGACCCTGGCCTTGCCCCTGTTTCTTTGGGCAATCCTTGCTGAAATGTCCAGTCTTCCCACATAAAAAGCATTCACCATTATTCCTTTTCCTCTTCTTACAATCCTTGACAAGATGCCCAACTGAACCGCAATAATGGCATTTCCCCTTGCTGTTCTTGCCCTTGTTGTTGTTCCCCTTGTTGCCTTGACCCTTGTTCTTGCTCTGATTGCCTTGACTGCTTTGACCACTAGTATTACCCTGATTTCCCTTTCCCTGGGAATCGGTCTTCTTGACTTGAGTATCATTCTTCTTGACATCTCCCTGAAGTAACGCCATATCAACCAAGCTCTCAAACGTGGCCCCATGAGGAATATGTGACATGGCCAATCCCTGCAACGGCTCATTTAATCCCCTAGCAAAACGAAGAGCCTTCTTCTGAGGAGTATTCACCATATCCAAGCCAAAACGAGCTAACTGATTAAACTTGTTCACATATTCTTTGACAGACATATCTCCTTGCTTCAAAGTTATGAATCTCTCCATCTGCAAATTCTCCTCAGCGGAAGATAGAAACTTAAGCATAAACCTTGCCCTGAGATCAGCCCAAGTCTCAACAGGCCTAGTACCATTGGTGACCTCCCACCAATAAGCGGCTTCATCCTTCATAAGCCAAACCGCCAACAAGATCTTCCTCTGATCATCTATCCCAAAGATAGCAAACAAATCCTCGGTCTCTTTCAACCAATTTCTGGCTTCTACAAAAGTCTCTGTGCCTCGAAAGTTCTTGCCACCCATTGCTTTGAAATCCTTGCAAATCTTGGCAAAGTCAGCCTGAGGATGCTGAGGGGGAGGAGGGAGAGGAACCTCAGCAACAGGTGGAGGAGGAACATTAGCAACGGGAGGAGGAATATTAACTACTGGAGGAGGAGGAGGAGGGACATCTGCGGGGCCGGCTTCGGTCGCCCTAGCCTCCAAGAGTCTCCTATACCAAACAGGCACGTGCACTCCCTCCGGAATAACCAAGTTATCAGCCATACTGAAAAAGAAAAAGACAGATTCAGAATGGAGAAAACGAAGGGATTTTGCTAATGGCTTTTTGGGGAATAGCCTTTTAAAATAAACTAGACTTTTCTTTGGAAAATACTTTATACTTGGTTTTGAAAATAGTTTTCAAAAAGTTTTCTAAAAAACTTTTTGTTCCTTCTCGTAAACCATATGCTCTGATACCAAATTGTAACACCCCGCCTCCGCCAGGGTGACTCTTGCAAGCACTCTGACTTTGGAGGGGCGTTTGAATCAGGTAAACATGCATAATGATATATCAAGGCAGAACAAGAACATATGTATGTAATCAGAGTAAATAACATAGATAAAACAGCGAAAGATTTCAAACCATTTCAAACACAAGTCTAGTACATCATAATGTCAATTTTCCAAATAAATAAGTCTAGTACATAAAACAACATCATCTGAAACTGAACAGAAAAACATAAGTAGCTATCCCCAAAGCAGAAAAACCATAGCGAGCTCAAGTCCAAAGCATACATGAGCTATCCAAGAAAAGCAGGTAAGATCCAAGCTAAGCTCCTGTATTCCCTCCCTGAGAACCTGGGGGGGGGGAAACGGAAGAAAAGAGGCGAAAGAAAACAGGTCAGTCAAAGAGACTGAGTAAGCCCTACTACAATCAATGTAAACTGATAAAGTTAACTGACATGAGCAGCAGGTATGAACATAAGGATAACAACATGATGATTGACTATCAAGGTAGATAAAGGTGTCATCGCATAATCAAGATTAAGGTTTTGCACCACGGGTGTACTAGCAAACTAACATGACTTGGATATACAAGTATTGATCCCACGGCCCAAGCTTTGGCCCAATAACATGAAGTGATCCTCCTACGAGGCCCATAAAGTGACCCTACCACGAGGTCCATGAAGTGACCCTACCACGAGGTCCAACCCAACGGTCTAGTCGATCGGCTCCCTAAGCCTAACTCGTCACGTGTTGGTGTCAATACGGCCCAAACATGAATGTAGTCGAACTGTGCCGGGTCCACCCGTCGGGTGTATCAAGCCCTAGGGTGTCAACCCCTGGACACCATAAACATGAGTGCACAGTCTCGATCTACCGGTACCCGTGCTTGATTTCTCCGGCTACGGACTATGTGCACGACCAGAGTCCGCCCAGAACTACACCGGCGTACCACTCGGCCGTCGCTTTTGGTCGCTTATCTCCAGCCCAGTAATCCTGCCCCCTCCCTAGCCTAGTCCCTAGGGCCTTGATGATACAAACTTGGGATTACTGCGGAGTGGACCCCCCCCCATTACTAGGATTTCTCTAGTGGGTTAAGTATGGTTTAAGCCCTTCACTAATCATGGATTAACTTGGTTAAGTGTAACGGTGAGTTCACGACTTAACCCCGATAAACCAACCGAGCCCAAATTGGTTAAGTATTAAATGGTCCATGACTTAACCCTAATCATGAGGCATTAATTAATTAATGCGCCTTAAACTCTCACATTAGACTTTGTTGTGGTTACTAGTTAAGCCGGGCGGGTCCGGGTAGCTTTACACCACAACTTGGTCTAACCTCGGGTCCAAGGTACAACATGACCAACTTCTCACATTGGGTCCTATTGTTTGTAGCAACTAGTTAAGCCGGTCGGTTCCGGGTAGGTTTACGCTACAAACTCAACCCAACCTCGAGTTGGCCACACTTATCTTTTCTAAGTGTCATGTCCATCTCATTACAAGTTTTCAAGCAATTGGGTAGACCTAACTTAATAGGTAAATTCCCAATGGGTAGACCTAACTTAATAGGTAAATTCCCAAGCTCATGTTTTTATGTCTTTTAAGTTTACCCAACCCCAAACGCAATCCCATCGCTTACATATCGCAATAGCGCATAAAGGATAGAAAGAGGGAACTTGGCATAATCATGACATAAAAGTGTTAGAGCCACAAGTTCAACATGGTGGCATATGAAAGGTTCATGTGTTCATACACTTGCATATTACATTTTAGGCCCAAAAGCATGCATAACATGTTAACATGAACCACATGACCATCCCAAACTTGCATAAGCATACTTGCATATCATATGACAACTTTGCATATCAAACTTGCATAATAAAACTTGCATAACATATGTCAACTTGCATATCATACTTACATAAACAAACTTGCATAAACAAACTTGCACAACATATGACACTTGCATATCATACTTGCATAACTTATGGCAACTTGCATATCATACTTGCATAACAAACTTGCATAAACAAACTTGCACAACATATGACAACTTGCATATCATACTTGCATAAACAAACTTGCATAACTTATGGCAACTTGCATATCATACTTGCATAGATAAACTTGCATAACTTATGACAACTTGCATATCATGCTTTTAACTTCAAAGTTCAAGTATGAGAGGAATAGGGCTTACAATGCTTTTGCGGACTCAAATGAGTATAGCAAATGTAAGAAACCCCTTATGCAACAAATTAAAACCCCAAAAATGCAAGAAAACTTGATCAAGACTCCTCCTTTATGATGACAATAGAGAAACAAGACTTTAATGCAAGCTAAAGAGGATCATACAAGCCTAAATACACTTGTATGCATGGAAATCTCTTAGAAATTTGTTTAGGAATTGTATGAAGAGAGTGGAGGCCATGAGAGGTTTGATTTTGACATAGTTTAGTTGCTAGAATGAATAATGAGTGATTTAGGGTAGGTTAGGGTCTTATTTATAGATTAGGCTAGTGATTTAGACCATAGGATTAACCCTTAGTTGAATTAGGTCCATCAGATTTCGGAATTCTCCAGAACCAAGCCACACAACCAAGCCCAGATCAGAAATGGTGCGCCAGGCAAAACTGCCCGGCCACCCCGTGTCGACAGGGCTGTCGACAGGGCAGTCGACACCCTTAGACCCCTGTCGACATGCCTGTCGACTTGGGGGTCTTGGCGGGAGTTTTCCCGCCTGACGCCAGTTGTGCCCTAACCCTTGTTTTTAACTTATTTTAAATCTGTTTTTACTTAGGAATTTTCTGAAAACTTTGTCGGGCCTTAATCGGGTCATACGGACTCCGATTTTCGAAAACTCGGACTCTATTTCGCGTATTTTTCCGAGACGAACGCAATGGCATAGCCCGTTTCCCTTGATTCAGATTTTAGAATTAAATTCTGCCTCGATTTATGTTATAACAGGTTATTGAAAATACGAGTTGTTACAATATCCATCAATATATAACCCCTGAGCTCTTACGTCTCAGAGAAGGGCGTTAAGCAAGAGAATAAATTCTCCGCCGCCAAACAGATATATATTTAATAGAGATCAACCACAGGGGCTAAATTCCAATGTCAGACACACAGTCCATTTACAAGTCCGTTCTGGGTCTGAACGAAACCGGAGGCACCTTCATAGGGAAAGGTTCCCATTAAATTTATCCAAGATAAATTCCTTGAATTTATTCTCTAATCTTCTTTTGAATTTCGATTCAACTAGTCGGGATTAACGAAACTTACCGAAGTAATCATTTGTTTTAATTTCCCAATCCCAACCTATTTATCCCATGAAGTAAAACTGGTAATACTTCATATCTAACACCACAGTGTTATCGGTAAATTCAATTACCATTTCACGTTCAAATCTAATTAAAGATTTAACTATCGCCTGGAGTAAAACTGGTGATACTCCATTCTCGATTATTTCAATCTAATTAAAGATTCATTAAAACTCCACTTAGTTTTAATCGTTAACTGGGTTAAAGAATCAGTGTCATTTAAAACACGGTTCACGATAAACCCAAAGTCACATTCATTAATTATCGGGTTAAAGAACGAGTGTTATTTAAAACACTGTTCACGATAAACCCAAAAATCAATATCAATTCAACTCCAATTAAATATTATTTAATTGGTACACTTCATTAAATCTAAATAAAAAGATTTAATCATTTCTCAACTGGGTTCAAGAACAGTGTTAGTGAAGACACCATTCACGACAAACCCAAATCACATTCGATATTCAATACAAGGCTCTGAATAGAAAATATATCGGCCTATATTCAATATCAAATTCTACGATTAACAAATGTCGTATTGGAAATAACGATATAAATATATATCTTTCAAATTTCCATAACAATACCTGTATAATCACGAATTCCAACATCGAAATATTCCGAAGACAATTCCGATTCAAATCCACTCCAATGCAATCATTGGATATTTTGGTTATTTTCAAAACCCTTTTTAAATTCAATTTCTTTATTTAAAAATAAATAGAATTATAATTCTAGTTCAAAACTAGTTCATTTCGATAGAAATCTATTTTTATTTTTTCAAATATGGAGTTTTTCATCCCAATCCTTTCTAAATCATTTCTTATGATTTTACACAAATTATTACTATTTTTAATAATTTTATCAAGGCCCGTACAGTCGATTTCCATCAATGGCCATCGAACTGCACTTACAGCGACCTTTTTCAAATTTGATTTGGACGTAACTCCAAATCCAACCGTTAGATTTCAAATTTCTAATATTCGTTAGAAAGCTCTTTTCGATACGAACCCAACGGTTCCGGTTTTAGGAGAATCCGACGGTCGGATCTCCCGTAATGTCCGTTTGAAATGAATGGTCGAAATTCACGAACTGCCGCGGCGCGGCGCGTTCTATTCAGGCCATTATATTATATATATAATATATATAATATATATTTCGTCGATTTTCTATTCAAAACGAATTATATAAATAGTTTTAAAATTCGTTTCAAAATCTATTTCAACTTCCATTTCAATTCAAAGCAAAATTGAATTCTTCTTTATAAATTCGTTTTAAAATTCATTTCTATTCAATTCAAATTTCAATTCAATTTGAATTCATTTCAATTCGCTTTCATTTCAATTTGAATTCGTTTTCAATTCAATTCATTTCGAAATCGTTTTCAATTCAATTCATTTCGAAATCGTTATATATTCAATTCATTTCGAAATCGTTATATATTCAATTCATTTCGAAATCGTTATATATTCAATTCATTTCGAAATCGTTTTCAATTCAATTCATTTCGAAATCGTTTTCAATTCAATTCATTTCGAAATCGTTTTCAATTCAATTCATTTCGAAATCGTTTTCAATTCAATTCATTTCGAAATCGTTATATATTCAATTCATTTCGAAATCGTTATATATTCAATTCATTTCGAAATCGTTATATATTCAATTCATTTCGAAATCGTTTTCAATTCAATTCATTTCGAAATCGTTATATATTCAATTCATTTCGAAATCGTTATATATTCAATTCATTTCGAAATCGTTATATATTCAATTCATTTCGAAATCGTTTTCAATTCAATTCATTTCGAAATCGTTATATATTCAATTCATTTCGAAATCGTTATATATTCAATTCATTTCGAAATCGTTATATATTCAATTCATATCGAAATCGTTATATATTCAATTCATTTCGAAATCGTTATATATTCAATATAAATATCGTTCACGTCAAAATGGCGTCAATCTAATCAACACGGCTTCATAAATTTCTATTTTCGAATATTCTATTTCAAATATTTCTTTTTCAAAATATTTCGTTCAACACATGACCAATCTCAATGGATGAGTACTGTCAACACCTGAACCTTTATTTTATATTATTCTTTATTTTTCAAATTGGAATGAGGCCCAATCAATTACCATATAACGTTAATTATATGGATTTTCATACATCACATGTATATAATAGCATTGAAAAATAATCAACCATCAACCAAAGTGCACTACACCGTATAAGCATCAAATATAAATATCTAACGCTTATAACAGCCTGTCAATCAATCGATCGACATATTTAATCAATCAGGATGAGTGAACTTCAAATTTCATCCCAACACCCGTGTGGGGTTTCAAACAATCAAACACAGATTTTATTTGTGCAGTTGGGCGATGTGTAAAATTTATCGTCCCAATCAATGTCATTCAAATAGGTGTACATAGACAAACCGTTCGGTTTGTAAATGAATATTTTATTTTATTCACTTCCACGTTAAAACTATATTTTTAACGATAAAATATTTTATTCAACTTATGAATGTTCTATTCAGTTCATTTATTCAATAAAATGATATTTTTATTTTTCTAACATATTTTAGAAAATTTCGGCGGCATAACGGCACGATACTAGAAACGGGACAAGGCCCAGCCTTATCCCCGGTCTAGTGAAGGCCCACGCCATTCACACATCAATCAAATCAATTTCATTTAACCAAACAATTCAATTCAAACCAAATAATCTAGCCAACTACACAACCAAACAATTTAACAAACAAGCCATCCATGGTCTGTGGATGACGGGTGTCGGGTGCTACTAAGCACCGTCTGCATCCTAGTATATATATATAATTAGAAAAGAAAACGAAAGGTGAGAAATTCTCACAAAAAGCTATCCAATCATCTTGACTCTTCTTTGATAGAAATCTTCATCGTTATCGCATCTTCGCCACCTTCGTTGCCCGTAGTCACTATATATATAAAAATCACATTTTTATTTCTCTATTCCATATATAAAAATCGAATTTTTACTTCGCTATTCAATATATAAAAATCGAATTTTTGTATATCTTCCAATCAAGGGAAATTTACATTTCAAAGCAAAGGAAATTTATATTTCAAAGCAAAGGAAATTTATATTTCAAAGCAAAGAAAATTTATATTTCAAAACTGAAAATAAAATAAAACAATGCTAATCCTATTCTAAAACCAATGCCAATTTTATTTTAAAACACTTGCTATTTTTATTTTATAAAACAATATTTTTTTTTACAAAGTCAATTTTTATTTTTATCTTAAACAATGCTATTTTTATATTTCCAAAACATATTGCTATTTTTATATATTGCTATCTATATATATATTCTTTTTAAAACCATATTTTTAATTTTCAAACTAAATATAGATAGATCATATTTTAAACTATAGTATATATTTCATATTCAGATTTTAACACAATGTATTTAAATTAAAACCGAATTTAAAATAAAATAAAATAAAAGAAGAGGAGCTCACTGCTATTTTCCTGCTCTGGACACTGTTCTTCTTCATCGACCTCGCACCAGAGAACTTCGAACCCACCTTCGCAACTAGGGTTTGAGTTTCCAGTCAAGACGCTCCACTACGCGATGTTCAGGCCTCTCCACGGCGAAGAGCTCTGGAAGCCGCTCCAAATGGTCCCCCTCGCGTCAATCTCGGTGGTCCCCACTGACGGGGAATCAGCGGCGAACGGAGGACGTTTGAAGGCCGAGATCGAACTAAACTCTCCATGATAATTTACGAATCTTGCATGGATTGGAAGCCCTCTCTCTACACTTCGATTTTCTCTAAAGAAGTTTGGATTTTTACAAAGTGGATTGGACGAATTTCAAGCTTGAAATTTCAAGCCATTTCCGCCGTATATCGGTCTGGAACGATGGCTTAGGGCGTTGACCAATGAATGAGATTCTAGGATTTTATTTTATATTTATATATATATATTTTTTTCCAAAAATAGTAACCTTTTCATTCGACCTCGAAATCGAACCTACCGACTGTCGTCCTTAGCTAATTACCCCCATTCTGAACACAATGGGATATGTATCGCAAGCTGATTTGATCGTTTCGATCAGTTTTCATTTGAATTTACATTTAAATCATTATACTGAATTTTAAACGTACATTTCAAATTACCGGGGTCACATACTAACTCTAAAAGTTCTCGAAAAATATTTTCTAGCTTCGTATTGACGATACGGTCCTAACAAAACTAGTTTCGTCGAATTCCGAGACCGTTGGAAAAATGGCCAATTTCCAGTCGATTAAAATCAACTGAAACTGGTCAAACGCGTTTTCTTTTGCCACGCTCACATATTGATTCGAAAAATTAGGAAATTTGGAATCTAGCAATAACTTGACATCACGGACCCAACAAAACTGGTTTCGTCGAAATCCGAGGTCATTTGCAAAATTTCAATTTTTAAGGGCCTGAATTCCATAGCGACTATTCAGAATTTTCAACTGGACATATCTTTTGATTCCCGCTATGTAATTTCGATTTTTCGGATTCGTTGGAAAGATATTATCAATTAGATCCTAATGTTTTTGGTTTCACTAAAATCCGGATTGTTTTGCACCTGGTACATTCAATTGAAATTTGAAATCGAATTATCGAACTACCGCGCCATTTTCAATTCTATTTATAATTATATATAAATATTTATTTTCTAACGACGACGTATATAATATATACGTTCTAATATATTCAAAATAAATTTCTCGTCGATATTATTTAAAATAATCCATTTTAAATAATCAAAATTCGCTAAAATTGCCAAAATAAAAATTTTAAACTAGCCCAGATTTTCGGGTTATTACAATCTCCCCCACTTAAAACTTTTCGTCCCCGAAAAGGAACAAAGTCGAAAGTGGTTTGATTAATCAGCTCTACGTTCGATCCGACTTCCATTCTCCAACCTTTTAGTTTCTGAGAATTTCCAAAAATTTCAAAAATTTGGCTAACACCCTAAATTTTCGAAAAATTTCGCCATAACCTCCCCTGCAATGGGAGCATCGGGGAATTTCAAATAGCTTCCCCGTTCCTTCAGATCTCAAAAAGAAAAAGAAAAAGCCAAGCGGCTAGCCAATAGGCTCACAAAATCATCATCACACAAACAAAACAGGAAATTATGTAGTAAACATGTACCTATTTGTCGGGCAAACAAGTTTTATTCTCTGGCTCTAGCCTCCTTGCTATAACCTGCTCAATGATATATATGTATATGCAAGCAAATGCGACCAATTTTCAATACAATTCAATATTTGTTTCAATTAGGCATAATGGTTCAAAATTATCAAACAATTAAACAAACAACACAAACATCAATCAATTAGTGAATTAGAGTTTCAAATTCATAATTTCGATACATAGTCAAAAATCATGTTTTTGATGCCAAATCACAACAATTAGCCCTATCTAATTTTGGTTCTCACACCAGTCTAATGGAAATATATAGATATTACACGTTCGTCACTCGAATATAAATTCTGATGATGATATATCAATCATCAGAATCACCCCCGGGCGACTAGAGTGTAATTCTATATCTATCCAGTATATTAAAATTTCGAATACACGCGGATCAGACGTATACGCAAAATCTATATATACTGGATTGTCAACATCAATATAAACAAATAATCAAATACGAATAGTTGATTTAAATTTGCAAAACAAAATTTGTTTTCATTAGAAAAATATACTCTTCACACTCGTTCTAGGATACTACTGATCCCATCTCTAACGAGTCATTCCTATTGGATATTACTAATCCAATATCTGATGAATTCTTTCGTATGGTTCTAATGTGTCTTGTTCTCTAAGCTTTGTAAACCAAAGCTCTGATACCAACTGTGAAAACCCGTAACTTCCCCGTAAAGGAAAGCGGCGGATAGTTCGAGAACAAGCCACAACAGAACGCATATAAAAGAACATTTCACTGTATATTACAACAATGCATCAGATTACAAGAATATACAGAGTATAAATGAATATTACACAGAAATATCAGAGATTTAAATTACATTTAAATACATCGCCGCGGAAAATAATACAATACACAACTAGAAGGAGATATACGGATACAAAGCTTTCCGGATATCGTTCCAGCTGTAAACCAGGATCCTGTGAATATAAATCTGCAAAACCGAAACTACTAGCTGCCCGTGTCAAAATAAGGGCACCCAGAGTTTAGGTTAAAACAATAAACTCCAGGTCAGTCATGTGACTGGTGTGAGAACTAAAATAGTTAATCTTTATTTTTAAAGTTAGGTAAATCAAGGGACCACGCCGTATAACACGGAACGGGTTTCCTCCCAAGAACACCAGTGCATAAAACAAACAGCGCAATGCTAAATAAAGAAAAATGAAGCTGTTATAAGACCCAGGTCCTATCACACAATGCAACGCAAGCCGGGGGATAGGGTTTTCCCTTATAACAGCCAAAGAATGCTTGATACGTTTTAAAACAAATCATTTGATACTATTATAAGTGCATAGTGTATAAAACAACTTCAAATCATAAGTATCAATCATAGGCGGCATGGGTACCATATATCATGTCGCCATATATAGGTTTACAAATAAAACCGCAAATGTCACGTATTTGGAAATTGGATTTCCGTCTATGAACCGAGGCAAAAGATAGTCCTCAACCGATTCGAGATGCTCTAGCCCGCCCCTCAGGAGCCAGACTCAGGTGGGCCCTTGGATCCTCAGGGCCGGTCCACCGATGTGGATTAAACTTAAACCCTGAACATGCATTTCCCCGCCCTATGGGGCGTAAACGAGCCAACTAAATGACTCCATCGGTTCGAGAACGACCGATCAATCCGAGGCGCCTCGCAACAGCAACAACCACATAAGTCAAACTCGTCAGGGCGTGTAAAACCACTGACGCCACTTCTAGCTAGAAAGAAACGCATGCCCTCCCTGACGTCCTCTCCCGTTTTTGGTTCATACCGGGTGTGAAACTCGCGAAGCAAACGTTACACAAAGCTACGCCACAAAGGCCTTGCTTTGATCATCACCACAAGACTTTGCTTTTCAACAGAAGCCTCGATCAATTGCCACTTAGGCATGCCACACAGGCAATTCACTCCATGCGTTTGATATCCATCAATATATAACCCCTGAGCTCGTACGTCTCAGAGAAGGGCGTTAAGCAAGAGAATAAATTCTCCGCCGCCAAACAGATATATATTTAATAGAGATCAACCACACGGGCTAAATTCCAATGTCAGACACACAGTCCATTTATAAGTCCGTTCTGGGTCTGAACAAAACCGGAGGCACCTAGTACCCCGCATATCCATCGATCTCCAAGTACGTCTGGACGATCGCCAACTGTTTCCATCTTCTTGGGTGTACAGCCCAATCAAGATCATCAGTAATCACCCAAACGACGTGAAGACTTCCGGTCTTCGACCACCGTCTTTATCTTTGACTTATCGTCGTATCAGTTATTCAGAATGGGATAAACCCGGTCTTCCCGAATAACTCACGTATATTTTAAATAAGTGTTACACAAACACAACATACGCCTCATTCCAATTCATCAGTCACTAACCGTAAATTAATCAAGAGAATAATTCCCCAAATATTAACCCCGAAGGCCGAAACCAACATCAGATCAATATCCAGAAAACCATTCTGCTTGGCTAACCGACAGTTAGTTTCTAAATTTCACATTCATAGGGAAAGGTTCCCATTAAATTTATCCAAGATAAATTCCTTGAATTTATTCTCTAATCTTCTTTTGAATTTCGATTCAACTAGTCGGGATTAACGAAACTTACCGAAGTAATCATTTGTTTTAATTTCCCAATCCCAACCTATTTATCCCATGAAGTAAAACTGGTAATACTTCATATCTAACACCACAGTGTTATCGGTAAATTCAATTACCATTTCACGTTCAAATCTAATTAAAGATTTAACTATCGCCTGGAGTAAAACTGGTGATACTCCATTCTCGATTATTTCAATCTAATTAAAGATTCATTAAAACTCCACTTAGTTTTAATCGTTAACTGGGTTAAAGAATCAGTGTCATTTAAAACACGGTTCACGATAAACCCAAAGTCACATTCATTAATTATCGGGTTAAAGAACGAGTGTTATTTAAAACACTGTTCACGATAAACCCAAAAATCAATATCAATTCAATTCCAATTAAATATTATTTAATTGGTACACTTCATTAAATCTAAATAAAAAGATTTAATCATTTCTCAACTGGGTTCAAGAACAGTGTTAGTGAAGACACCATTCACGACAAACCCAAATCACATTCGATATTCAATACAAGGCTCTGAATAGAAAATATATCGGCCTATATTCAATATCAAATTCTACGATTAACAAATGTCGTATTGGAAATAATGATATAAATATATATCTTTCAAATTTCCATAACAACACCTGTATAATCACGAATTCCAACATCGAAATATTCCGAAGACAATTCCGATTCAAATCCACTCCAATGCAATCATTGGATATTTTGGTTATTTTCAAAACCCTTTTTAAATTCAATTTCTTTATTTAAAAATAAATAGAATTATAATTCTAGTTCAAAACTAGTTCATTTCGATAGAAATCTATTTTTATTTTTTCAAATATGGAGTTTTTCATCCCAATCCTTTCTAAATCATTTCTTATGATTTTACACAAATTATTACTATTTTTAATAATTTTATCAAGGCCCGTACAGTCGATTTCCATCAATGGCCATCGAACTGCACTTACAGCGACCTTTTTCAAATTTGATTTGGACGTAACTCCAAATCCAACCGTTAGATTTCAAATTTCTAATATTCGTTAGAAAGCTCTTTTCGATACGAACCCAACGGTTCCAGTTTTAGGAGAATCCGACGGTCGGATCTCCCGTAATGTCCGTTTGAAATAAATGGTCGAAATTCACGAACTGCCGCGGCGCGGCGCGTTCTATTCAGGCCATTATATTATATATATAATATATATAATATATATTTCGTCGATTTTCTATTCAAAACGAATTATATAAATAGTTTTAAAATTCGTTTCAAAATCTATTTCAACTTCCATTTCAATTCAAAGCAAAATTGAATTCTTCTTTATAAATTTGTTTTAAAATTCATTTCTATTCAATTCAAATTTCAATTCAATTTGAATTCATTTCAATTCGCTTTCATTTCAATTTGAATTCGTTTTCAATTCAATTCATTTCGAAATCGTTTTCAATTCAATTCATTTCGAAATCGTTTTCAATTCAATTCATTTCGAAATCGTTTTCAATTCAATTCATTTCGAAATCGTTTTCAATTCAATTCATTTCGAAATCGTTATATATTCAATTCATTTCGAAATCGTTATATATTCAATTCATTTTAAATCGTTATATATTCAATTCATTTCAAAATCGTTTTCAATTCAATTCATTTCGAAATCGTTATATATTCAATTCATTTCGAAATCGTTATATATTCAATTCATTTCGAAATCGTTATATATTCAATTCATTTCGAAATCGTTTTCAATTCAATTCATTTCGAAATCATTATATATTCAATTCATTTCGAAATCGTTATATATTCAATTCATTTCGAAATCATTATATATTCAATTC
Source organism: Allium sativum (assembly GCA_030737875.1). Taxonomy (NCBI): domain Eukaryota; kingdom Viridiplantae; phylum Streptophyta; class Magnoliopsida; order Asparagales; family Amaryllidaceae; genus Allium; species Allium sativum. Next base: position 698,864,009 of record CM060922.1, on the reverse strand, counting down.
ATATCGAAATCGTTATATATTCAATTCATTTCGAAATCGTTATATATTCAATATAAATATCGTTCACGTCAAAATGGCGTCAATCTAATCAACACGGCTTCATAAATTTCTATTTTCGAATATTCTATTTCAAATATTTCTTTTTCAAAATATTTCGTTCAACACATGACCAATCTCAATGGATGAGTACTGTCAACACCTGAACCTTTATTTTATATTATTCTTTATTTTTCAAATTGGAATGAGGCCCAATCAATTACCATATAACGTTAATTATATGGATTTTCATACATCACATGTATATAATAGCATTGAAAAATAATCAACCATCAACCAAAGTGCACTACACCGTATAAGCATCAAATATAAATATCTAACGCTTATAACAGCCTGTCAACCAATCGATCGACATATTTAATCAATCAGGATGAGTGAACTTCAAATTTCATCCCAACACCCATGTGGGGTTTCAAACAATCAAACACAGATTTTATTTGTGCAGTTGGGCGAAGTGTAAAATTTATCGTCCCAATCAATGTCATTCAAATAGGTGTACATAGACAAACCGTTCGGTTTGTAAATGAATATTTTATTTTATTCACTTCCACGTTAAAACTATATTTTTAACGATAAAATATTTTATTCAACTTATGAATGTTCTATTCAGTTCATTTATTCAATAAAATGATGTTTTTATTTTTCTAACATATTTTAGAAAATTTCGGCGGCATAACGGCACGATACTAGAAACGGGACAAGGCCCAGCCTTATCCCTGGTCTAGTGAAGGCCCACGCCATTCACACATCAATCAAATCAATTTCATTTAACCAAACAATTCAATTCAAACCAAATAATCTAGCCAACTACATAACCAAAAAATTTAACAAACAAGCCATCCATGGTCTGTGGATGACGGGTGTTGGGTGCTACTAAGCACCGTCTGCATCTTAGTATATATATATAATTAGAAAAGAAAACGAAAGGTGAGAAATTCTCACAAAAAGCTATCCAATCATCTTGACTCTTCTTTGATAGAAATCTTCATCGTTATCGCATCTTCGCCACCTTCGTTGCCCGTAGTCACTATATATATAAAAATCACATTTTTATTTCTCTATTCCATATATAAAAATCGAATTTTTACTTCGCTATTCAATATATAAAAATCGAATTTTTGTATATCTTCCAATCAAGGGAAATTTACATTTCAAAGCAAAGGAAATTTATATTTCAAAGCAAAGGAAATTTATATTTCAAAGCAAAGAAAATTTATATTTCAAAACTGAAAATAAAATAAAACAATGCTAATCCTATTCTAAAACCAATGCCAATTTTATTTTAAAACACTTGCTATTTTTATTTTATAAAACAATATTTTTTTTTTTTTACAAAGTCAATTTTTACTTTTATCTTAAACAATGCTATTTTTATATTTCCAAAACATATTGCTATTTTTATATATTGCTATCTATATATATATTCTTTTTAAAACCATATTTTTAATTTTCAAACTAAATATAGATAGATCATATTTTAAACTATAGTATATATTTTATATTCAGATTTTAACACAATGTATTTAAATTAAAACCGAATTTAAAATAAAATAAAATAAAAGAAGAGGAGCTCACTGCTATTTTCCTGCTCTGGACACTGTTCTTCTTCATCGACCTCGCACCAGAGAACTTCGAACCCACCTTCGCAACTAGGGTTTGAGTTTCCAGTCAAGACGCTCCACTACGCGATGATCAGGCCTCTCCACGGCGAAGAGCTATGGAAGCCGCTCCAAATGGTCCCCCTCGCGTCAATCTCGGTGGTCCCCACTGAAGGGGAATCGGCGGCGAACGGAGGACGTTTGAAGGCCGAGATCGAACTAAACTCTCCATGATAATTTACGAATCTTGCATGGATTGGAAGCCCTCTCTCTACACTTCGATTTTCTCTAAAGAAGTTTGGATTTTTACAAAGTGGATTGGACGAATTTCAAGCTTGAAATTTCAAGCCATTTTCGCCGTATATCGGTCTGGAACGATGGCTTAGGGCGTTGACCAATGAATGAGATTCTAGGATTTTATTTTATATTTATATATATATATTTTTTTCCAAAAATAGTAACCTTTTCATTCGACCTCGAAATCGAACCTACCGACTGTCGTCCTTAGCTAATTACCCCCATTCTGAACACAATGGGATATGTATCGCAAGCTGATTTGATCGTTTCGATCAGTTTTCATTTGAATTTACATTTAAATCATTATACTGAATTTTAAACGTACATTTCAAATTACCGGGGTCACATACTAACTCTAAAAATTCTCGAAAAATATTTTCTAGCTTCGTATTGACGATACGGTCCTAACAAAACTAGTTTCGTCGAATTCCGAGACCGTTGGAAAAATGGCCAATTTCCAGTCGATTAAAATCAACTGAAACTGGTCAAACGCGTTTTCTTTTGCCACGCTCACATATTGATTCGAAAAATTAGGAAATTTGGAATCTAGCAATAACTTGACATCACGGACCCAACAAAACTGGTTTCGTCGAAATCCGAGGTCATTTGCAAAATTTCAATTTTTAAGGGCCTGAATTCCATAGCGACTATTCAGAATTTTCAACTGGACATATCTTTTGATTCCCGCTATGTAATTTCGATTTTTCGGATTCGTTGGAAAGATATTATCAATTAGATCCTAATGTTTTTGGTTTCACTAAAATCCGGATTGTTTTGCACCCGGTACATTCAATTGAAATTTGAAATCGAATTATCGAACTACCGCGCCATTTTCAATTCTATTTATAATTATATATAAATATTTATTTTCTAACGACGACGTATATAATATATACGTTCTAATATATTCAAAATAAATTTCTCGTCGATATTATTTAAAATAATCCATTTTAAATAATCAAAATTCGCTAAAATTGCCAAAATAAAAATTTTAAACTGGCCCAGATTTTCGGGTTATTACATATGCAAAATAAATGAAATTGTAGTTATGTGCAAAATAACTAAATTGTAATTAGGCGCAAATTTATTTGAATTGTGGTTACGTGTAAAGTAATTGAATTGTGGATAGGCGCAAATTTAATTAATCGTGGTTCTGCGTAAATTAATGGGAATTGAAATAAAAAGGGGAAAACTTGATGAATTGGGGCTAAATGAATGGGAAAATTTGAAAGTAGAAAAACTGGTATGGCTTAGTAAATTAATGTCATACAGATTGATACGGCATAAATAAAGTTATGTATAGTAAATTTGTAGCAAAAAGGATAAGTTTGAGAATTTCCATATTATTTGTAAGAAATCACTTCCAGATTTAAAATGGAAAAATCCGGAAAATTGTACAGACTGAAAGAAAAAAGGTGTAAACCAAATTGTGTCAAATTTTACTGTAATTATGCAAAACAAAAAGGAAAAAAATACAGTAATTAATGTATATCAATTAAATTTGGAAGTAAGTAGTATCCTAGATTGATTGGTTAGTAAAAGGGGGAACGTATTTGCATAGTTTGGTAAATAAAGAAAAATAGGAAACAAGATTGCAAACTAAAATTATGAATATATGGAGATTAGTATGAAATTTGGAGTTAACTGCTAGTTTTATGACCTCAAAAATTAGAAAAGGAAAGTTTTGCAATCATGGGTCCCTATTATAGTAATTACCTGAAACTATGGAAATGGATTTTACTAAAGTTTTGGTAACCAATCAATTTGGATTAAGCCTGAACTCCTAAAAAGAACAAATTGTAAAGAGCACAAAGAAGGGTGACATAATTGAAAGAGGTTATGAAAAGAAAAGGAGATATAAAAGGCTAATTATGTAGACTTATAAGGACGGTAAGTAGATTAATGTCATAACTATAAGGGTTATGTTAAATAATAATAAAAAATGTGAAGTATGTAATGAACGGAGAATGTAACCTATTATAATAAATTATATCAGATGGGAATGTAATATAATAGGTAGACTTGTCATAGGGACAAGTAGGATAATAACACACTGGTTACAATTAAAAGATGAAATGAGGAGTAAGGGGATTATTATATATAAACTTAGACAATATGGAATAAGTTTAATTAGTGAACTCACAATTATAGTTGTGATAATATTATAACACGGGGTTATAATTAAATGGGAAAGAGTAGAGTAGGCTTATTATTAATAAACTTATAATTGAGGAATTAAGTTTAATGAATATAATAATAAGTAGTGATCCATTCCGGTAGTGAGAGATGATTAGGAAAATAAGTAGCTAATTAAAGATAATAAAAAAATAACGTGAATGCAAAATAAATAATTTAATGTTTAGGTTTACTAGCAATGCAATAGGCAAAACAAGCGTGTAGTTGAAGATTAGACATAGGGTCTAATAATGTAATGATGAGATGCGCTTGGATTAGTCCATACGTATTTGGGCAAAGATCTCAACGAGGAATGTCATCGAGGGTATCTAGAGACAAAGAGGAGCACATCCAACTTATTATTTGACGAGACTAGAAGGAAGTGCAGGACTTCGATGGGACGTTAGTACACTCCATGATGGTCCTTTGTGGTAGTCCTAATGAAGCCGTATCCACGGTTCCATCTGGTGAATTTTCCTTGCCTACATCTTTAATGGCAGGAAACCTAAAGACTAATGGGGATAATCTTACGATGATTCGCGGTTGCCACAAGGAGGGAGGCTATGTGGTCGGGATCCAAAAATGGATAGTAGGTTGTCGGATATCTGTCATCATCAGTTGGAGCATGTGCGGGAAGGACTGGAGCTAAGCCAAGGGGCCAGTAACCTTTTACTATTAGGTCATTGGATTAGGGACCACATGTTCGTTTAGTTTGGACGGTAGGGCAGTCATTTAGATCTTTGAATAGTATTTCATTGGTAGGGGTAGGCCGGGTGGGGCCTTGGAGAGCCACCAAAAGAGACAGGACTATGTTTGTAAATTTGTATTCTATGCCTAACGAGGCTGTCCTCTACAGATATGTGTAAATCCCCTGAATGAGTTCCATGGAGTAACTCAAGGATTAGGGCATCCTTTTAGCGCAGCGGTAGAGGCTTATTCGATTTCGCAACTGTAACACCCCACGTCCGTTAATGTCACTCCTAAAGGGAATGCATTATGTTTCGTGGAGTATTATAAGTAAACAGATCTGAATATTACAAGACAGAGAAAGTAGTACTTGAAATTTTTTATAACTTTATTGCAGCCGAAACAGAAATAAGTTTGATTACATTTCCAAATACCAAAACTAAGTACTTAATATCAGTCTTGTACAAAACCTTCAGAGTACTTAATATTAAAACTGTAATCCCTAACAAAAAATGCCATAGATAAGCTGAATCAAAGCCAAGCAATCCATCTTTTAACTTCAAGCTGGAAGAAGGGATATTCGAACTAAGCTTGAGTATTTCCTCCCTAAAAACCTTGAGGGGGGGGGGGGGAAGAAAAGAGGCGAAAACAAATTAGGTTAGACATAAGTCTGGTGAGTCTGACTTTAACAATATAATCATTAAAGTAACATGATAAGAACATAAACTGGGAAGTAAGAAATGACTATACATATATATGCATGACAAGGTAAGCAGGATGAATAAGATAAACGTTGATCGTGCTTCTAGTCACCAAAGGATAATTACTACACTGCACTAATGCTAATTTCACTGCACCGTTACTAGTTCCATACTGAAAGTTGATCCCCATCTTGTAATTGGTAATCTTCAAGCGTAACATCTAGTAAGAGGTATTCACCACATACAATCCTTACTTGCCCATACTAAATACAAGATGTCCCCACACTACCCACTTATCGCTTAATCGATCGGCTCCCTAACTCGCATGTATTTATTACTTGTGTCATTCGGCCCCGCTTATATGTAGATACCCGTGCTGGTCCCACAATAGGGTGCATCAATCCCTATAATGACTACCCAACACAATTCAAGATGCATAGTATATACTACTACTGATGCCCAGTGCCTGCTTTTTCCACTCTGGAGCACGTGCACACCCATACTCCGCCGGAACCTACACTACCGCACCACCCGCCGCTATTTTGACCGCTTATAATCAGCCTAGTAATCGTGCCCCACCCTGCCTAGTTCAAGGTACCATGATACATCTATGCGGGTTACCGCTGAAATGGGTCCCGGTTACTAGGGTTTCCTATTGGTTAAGTTTGTGGGCCTATATATGCAAATATTATCCACCTACACGAGATGTACTTAACCCTTCCACTGATGCAAACATGTTTATTTAATGGTTATGTTTGTGGGCCTATATAACTAATATTACCCACCTACCCAAGGTTTACTTAACCCTCCTACTTATCAAGTCAATATGTATTATTGGTTAAGCTTGCCTTAACCCTATCCCCTTTGTTCATGTAATATTGGTTAAGTGTTGTCCATTCATGTTAACTTAACCCACCCACACATCATGTTGTATTGGTTAAGTGTTTCTTATTAATTTAACCATGTTCATTCATCATGTTATATTAGTTAAGTGTTTTAAATTTACTTAACCCCACCCACTTGTCTAATTAACACGTTGTATTGGTTAAGTGTTCTCAATTTACTTAACCCCACCCACTTATCTAATTAACATATTGTATTGGTTAAGTGTTCTCAATTTACTTAACCCCACCCACTTATCTAATTAACATGTTGTATTGGTTAAGTGTTCTCAATTTACATAACCCCACCCACTTGTTTAATTAACATGTTGTATTGGTTAAGTGTCGCCTATTCATATGTTACTTAACCCTTCCGTTCTAAGCATGTCTGTTCATTTGCATTAATTAATTTATTAATGCACCAACCTCTCACATTAGAACTGTTGTTTGCGGTTGCTGGATGTGCCGGGCGGTTCCGGGCAGACTTCTACTGCAAACTCATTCTAACCTCGGGTTTTGGGCTTAATGCGCTAGCCTTTCACATTAGATCTATGTTGTTGCGGTCGCTGGATGTGCGGGGTGGTTCTGGGAAGTCTTACACCGCAACTCAATCTAACCTCGGGTTAGGCATGTTCATCTTTTAACCAACTTACATATTTACCATTTATGTCCAAGTCTAGATTTATATGTAAATTATCCATAAGTGTGGTCAATTCAAGTTATGTCACATTTACTAGATATGCCTAAAATTAATTATATGATTACAACCCATTTTATGCCAATTACATAATGTCCAATATTTAATGTTTCCCAACTGTTTCCCAACATCAATCGTTCGTATGTTTCATATAATACGTTAGGCTCGCAATTAGCCTAACTCATAAGAAAAAGGGAAAGAAAGAGACATATAACATCCAAACTAGCATAAAACAATATAGATCCAATTATGAACATAACTAGCATATAACAAAGATCCCATTTATGAACTTGCATAACCAAATAGATGTAAATTAACATATGAACTTGCATAGCAAGTTAGATCTAAATTAACATATGAACTTGCATAACAAGTTAGATCTAAATTAACATATGAACTTAAATTAGATCTAAATTAACATATGGACTTGTACAACAAATTAGATCTAAATTAACATATGGACTTGCATAACAAATTAGATCTACATTAACATATGGACTTGCACAACAAATTAGATCTAAATTAACATATGGACTTGCATAACAAATTATATCTAAATTAACACATGGACTTGCATAACAAATTAGATCTAAATTAACATATGGACTTGCGTAACAAATTAGATCTAAATTAACATATGAAAATAGACTAGCATGGATCATAAACTTGCATGATCATAATTTACATTGACATAAATTTGCATAATCAATGACTTGCATAAGCAATAGACATATAAAATATGAATTTGCATAAACATATAAACTGGCATGGATCCAATCATATAAAATATGACTTGAATAGATCTAAACATATAAATAGGAACTTGCATGTATGAATATGATTTTCACATAAACTTGCATATGATTTGCATACAAACTTGCATATAAACTTGCATATGTAATTAGACATGTAGACTAATATCACATGATTTACATATAAACTTGCATATGATTTGCATACAAACTTGCATACAGCAACATCATAAAATGAATCTAATCGAGCATACAAAAGTAGACACATAAATTAACATCATAAAATGGACTTAATCAAGTATATGTAATTAGTCATATTCATATAGTCCAACTTATAAACCCATCACAATTACGATCAATAATTATCTTGTTAAAGAAGCTGTACTCACTATGAACGAATTAAAGAAGAGAATAGATTAAGCGTAGAATCCTTTTTCCACCATCCTAAGTTTTAATTCGTTGAATAAGAGAAGCTTGCTCAGTCTATGTTGCAGCAGCATGGCGGCTTGAGAATGATTTTTGTTTTGATTTAGGGTTTAGGTTAGATGTGGTTATATAAGAGTGTAGGATTAATTCTAGCCTTTAGATCAGTCTAGGAGTAATCAGAGCTATCCAAACCAAAGAGATGTGTCACTCAGCCAATCACAGCACGACACATAAGCCCTAATACCTCAGAATTCATCACGCCAATCAGAGAAGGCCACGTTCAAAAAAAAAACAATCCTTAACCAACAAAAATGCGCCACGTGTGCCACATGATGTGTACACGTCATATATATATGTGTGTGTGTATATATTTTCTATATATATTTTTATTCTATTTTTCTTTTTAATACACACATTACTTTGCGAATCTTTTTATTTTTTCATGCGCTCCCTTTTTTTTTATTGTCAGTTAACATAAGTGACAAATTATCATGTTCTCTTTAATGTTAATTGACATAAGTGACAAATTAGCATAAGTATTCATACAAATTAAGATTAATTACATGGTTTCCTAAATTATCATCAAATAAACATAAATGACAACCAATCGAACATAAATGACAAATTACTTGTTTCTAATCAATGTCATATTAAACATATCTACAAATCAATGTTTTTCTTTCTTTTGTTGCAATCAATTTATTGCATGTATTGATTCCTTCTGTACTCACATATTTTTAAATTTGTATCTTTATAACATAATTGCACATATGTACATATATGCATCTATTTATTTATTACTTTTACCGTATGCATTATTGCGTTAAATCTCCTTATCTAACGCACGTACTAATATGTTAATCTTCTTACCTTTAATTTTTCACATGCATTTCTTTACATTAATGCTTTTCTACATTTTCTTGCGCACTTTTGAATTTTCTTCCTTAATTAATTAATCCATAAATTAATTATATAAAAATTTGGGTTATTACAACAACGTAGCCTAATATACTTTTGTAGCATGGAGATGGAAGCTAGTACATTTTCGTAGTACGACGATGGGGACCACTCGAGGAGGGTACTTTTGCCTTGACATATATTGGGTATATAGCTACATATATATTATTTATAAGTTGCTAAAAAGAGTATATATTTTGGGTTCAATGCGTCTTTGCCATCAAAACATGCCCTCTCTGCAAAACACTATCCTCCTCGATGCCCTGTCCTCTCAATCGCTTTTCTCGAGCCCTGAACAGCTCCTTCACTTAACAACAATCTCTCCTCTCTACCACTATTAGATCCTCTACCGCAACCAGTCCCACTTTCTCCATATCCACTGCCCACCTCTTTCCTCTCCTCTTCTTCAACCAACCCCTTCTTCTCTTAGTGAATGATAGAGGCAAATAGCCATCCCTCTTCACCATTAAACCTAAGAACGCAGGAAATTACGAGCCTCCGCCTATCATTTTACAATTTTCAGGCAAAGCTCTTCTTCCTTCCGAAGAGATCTACGCAGCTGGAAAAAATGAGTGGAAGTACTACCTAGTCGGTTTTTTCCTTGATGCTCCGCTATTCTATACAGTAGTGATCACACACTTAAAGAAAATTTGGAAACCGGTTGGAGGAATTAAAATGAAGTCTACGGGTAAAATTTTCTTTCGAATCCCGAGCAGTATTATTAAGCATGTGCCGGTTTGGTTCAAACTTTCCAACATCACTCCCCTCGCTTGGTCGAAGCTAGGGATTTGTTGGCTTGCATCATGAATATGATGATTTTTATGTATGGATAGTATAACAAAAACTCTAGATGGGCTCCAATTTGCCAAGTGCATCGTAGAGGTGACCTTGGAATGCCTGTTACCATCTGATTCCATGTCCTTATGCCTGATGGTACTGAACATGTTGTGTCAGTCGAATATCTCTAGCAGTCTGACATTTGTGTTGGTTGCAAATGTTTTGGTCGTACAGGTGAGAAACGCATGCTTTCTAGTGGAAAACAGGGAGACAATTGTAATGTGAAGAGTGTGAAAGCAGTTGGTGTTAACTCTGTCTTAGCATTAGGGTCTAGGTTTAATCCAAATGTAGTTAGAGCTAAGGAAGGACCAACTGTTGATAAGAGTGTAACTTGGAGGAAGGCAGTTAACAGGATGCTGAGGATAGCTAATTTGCTAAACACAGGTGGTTCAAGCAGTCAAGCTAATGGGTTAGTAGGAAATTAATGTTGTGAAAGATGTTGCTTATGGAACTGTGTGTCTTCATGGTAACAATTTTAAAGTTCTGTCGCAAAGTCATGAGGAAGGTGAAACTGAAGCTAATGAAAAGGAGTATGGAGAAGAGGAGATCCAAAGAGTTGGTGTTTTTCTTACCAAGGTATTCAATCCTACTAAAGTCGTAAGCATCACCGAAACTAAAGGTAAAGATATATTACAGGATGCTAGTGGAGTTATTAATGAAGCAGATCTTGGGAAACTTTCAGCGGGTAAGGTTGCACTTGTCAATGGTTGTAGAGAAGAAGCACAATCTGATGGAGCAAAGCAAGTATGTCACTTGGTTGATCTAACTTCTATGAATGTTTCTAAAAAAGTTAACCTTTACATTCAACTCTACAATTCAAAACAGGGTTGCTCAATAGGTCCCCAATTCGACCAAGTAAAGAAATAATCTTACCCTCCAAGTCTCCAATTCAAATTAATCCACCTATTGTTGGTTCTGCTTTAGGTTTGGAGAAAACGCCCAACAATGGTAAGAAAGAACTAAAATCTAAGCCTTCTCACCCGTATGCACATCTGGTGGCTCCTACGGCATATAAAACCTCACCCTCAATGCCGAAGGTCAACAATGAAGCTCGACTAGCTCACCTCTCTCTATTTCACACTCGGGATACATCACATGGAGTAAGAAGATTGTGATGGGGGTAAGAAGCCTCTTCGACAATAATTGTCTAGGCTAGTCAAAGCTGGTCGTGACTTTGTCCCTGGTATGACATGAAATTTTAATTGGTCACTTGGATTACGTTGGCATGTTATTTAATATATCAAATTTAGTATATTTTTTTCACGTAATGGTTGTCTCTTCTACTAATCTGCCACTTTTTTGCGTGGAAGTGGTCTATTTGTAGTTATTAAGTTAGTTGCTTATCATATGTACTTCAAACTCCTATTATTTTTTAGTAATAAAGTGTTACAGATCACTTTAAAAACTGGTCAGCCCTACCAATATATATATATATATATATATATTATTTATTATGTTAATCTACTGGGGAGTAAGTGGGTACGATTTATGTAGAAAAATCGAATGTGTATTGTAAGATAAGCTCGAATAACTTAATAGATATGTACCATGGATAGAATGGTATATGTAGTGTTACTTGTAGAAAGTATAATTTATCCATTCACCAAAAATTTTGTACTGTTCCCTTCCTCATAACAAACCCGTAGGTTAGACAGGTGGTTGAGATTTGCAGCTTTGAGACACTTGTGAGATAGTGTCATTATATTGGTAAGTTCTTACCAGCTATTAAAAATTTTTCCCTTCCACTGCGAGATTTCTTTTATGAGCTTTAATATATTTATCTTTGAATTTTTTCAGGATATTAGACAAACCAACTCGAGCTTCGATGGATTTGGATTTTCGAAAAAAGAATCAGTATGTCGAAATTTGGGTTGGTACATTTGGTATCAGAGCCTAGGTTTATGGTTCCTATATATAGTGAGTGAGAATATTATATTTTTGAAATATAAATATTATATATATATATATATATATATATATATCCATAGAGCAACTCACTAAATGAGTGAATAGCGCAGGAGGAAGTTAGGGTATTTGCTTTGTACACTAAGGAAATGGTTGTGGAACTTTGAGGATTATAAACCCATGAGCGGCTGAAGTGGAAAGTGTATACAAGGTTTGAAAAGAAAGAGAAGATTCCATGTGTTGGTATTTGAAATTTTGGTATTTTAGATTAGTGGATTAGGCAGTAGGACCTTGTAAATTGAGAAAGAGTAAGAAACAAAAAAAATGGACTAGGATTTTATATTTATGCGGCAGCACAAAAGTGGCACTATTCTCCTTGGTTTAGATATAGTTTAGTAGGAATTTATGTGAAGGAGATATTTAGGACAGAGAAATGTAATTTCACGTAAAGAATTTGAAAAATGAAAAAGTTAGACCAATTTGTATTTAACGCCACAGTAAGAACTTAAAAAAAAGAACTTTAAAAAATTGTAAATGTAGAAAATGGTTTCTAGAAAAAGTATTCAAATTTCAAAATTTTAAAAGTTTACAATTTTAGAAATTTACAACTTTGTAATATTAAGAGTTGCATTAAATTGATTTTTGAAAAAATTGTGCAAACTTGTTTTAAAAAAGTATTGAACGCATAAGTAAGTTATGGGGTTAAGTGACGTAAGTGGTCAAGAGAAAGCGCGAATAAATAAATTGGCCATTTGGAGGTGCATAGGTGATCTTGAGTGAAATAAAATATAAAAGTTTTCCGAAAGAATGGATTGTGGCACACTTTAACTTGTTGGAATAAGAAGAATTATAAGATGAGTTTTTATGAATTAATAAGTTAGTAAGTAAACATGTTTTGTTAAAGTGACAAGGAAATATGCAGCAAAAGAGGTGTATAAAATATAGGTGAAACACCATATTTTGTGCTACCTATTTCCAAAAAAAAAGTTTTGAAGCTTCCTTGTACATCTATGCAGAACACAAAACTCCTCTCTAGAAAAGGTTCAAAGAAGCATTATCATATTTAATTAAAAGTAATTTAGTAAGAAGGATCCCATTAGTGTGCATGGACAATTAGTAAATGTTTGAGGTTTTTATAAGTGAATTTATGACATGATTATTAATTAATAGAAATCCTTTTTAACACCCCTTGAGGAAATAGGAAAGTTTTCTTTTAGTATAGATTGGCATTCCTATGTATTGTTATATTTTTAAAAAATAGAATAGTTTAGTGGGATATTTTCTTCCTAGGTGTTTGTGGTGATCACTAAGTAAGAACAAAATCATAGGATTTTGTGATAAAATAAAAATGAAGGTAAAAGATGAAAAACTAAAAGAAAATGAATTCTTCTAAGCAAGTTTGGAAAAATATAAAAAAAATCTTATGTAAATCATGCTTGGAATAGAAAATAGGAATTATTTTAAGATTAACAATTAAGGTTTCCAAGTATTGGGAAAAGATGCATAAAAGTGAACGGAAATTATGTAATTTTCCATTTTCTACCTCTTTCTAACATAAAAAATCAAATTCATAGTTAGACTTTTCTGAAATTCACAAATCTAAAGTTGGTTGGTAGGATATGGATATAAAAGTTGGGTGAACTACACTCTTGCTCTGTAAGATTGTGGGAAAAATTGGATGAAAAAATATTTTTGATTTTCAAAATATTGTATTCATATAGAAATTGCCAGTATATCTAGAATGTGTGCATCATGTTTTTAAAAGGTTTTTAGGAGAAATTGCATTCATATAGGAGGTACCGCTTAGGTATTCACTACATTCATTTATTTTTACGCTTTTTTACACTTTGCACAAGTCCACAAATGGTTACAGAATTGTATGTACACATGATGATTGTAAATTATGTGAGGAATCACTTAATTTACCCTTACGAATTTTGAAAACAAAATTTCCTAAGGTTGGGAGAATGTAACACACTGTACTTTTAAATTAAATAATAAAATTAAAATTTGTTAATTTTTTTAAATTTTGTCATGGAAATAGTGTCATTGCATCCGTATCGATTTTCTGATCAATTCAGACCTATGGTTTGTAGAAAATGGACTTAAAACGAAGAAGATATCATTATACGAAGTTTTAAAACAAACATGAAAGAGAAGAAATAAGAGAAACAAGCATAAGACCAATAACTTTCAATGCTCTAATTTAATGAACAAAAATGCAATGTGGTCCAGTGGTTAAACACTTGCCTCCTAAGTTGTAGTGTGCTAGTTCGAATCCCACTAACAGGTGTAGCGAAACCTTCCTCATGTATATATATATATATTTGTGTGTACATTGACATAAAATTCAAAATTAACAACAATTAACCAAAACAAGTAGGACATAAATGTTGGGAAAGCGCTATTTGAATTTGGAAAATAAATGGAGTTGTACGTAAATATATAAACACAAGAATTAGAAGAATAATTGCATTTGAAATTTGAGCGTACATTAAAAATAGTAAGAATCAATGAATTGATAACGTTAATAATAACGCTTAAAAGATAGAAATTACGCCGCTATTAATGGTTAAAATTTTATGAAGCTGTATGTAAATATATACGAATAGATACAAAATTGAAATTAAAAGCTTAAACTTAAAACAGATGGTAATAAATGTGGAATGAATGAAAGTATACAAGAATGGCTTTTGAAATTTGAAATGGATTGGCTGAAAAATGGGAAAGAAATAAACTTAAAATATTAAAGAAATTATAATGTTTAACAAGCAGTAAATGAAGGGCCAAGTGACATGTATTATTTCGTTCGATGATTCTGATTTGTTCTCCACGAATCCAATGAATGTGGTTCTTCAGAGCGCCTATAAATAAGCCAATAGTGCTAGTCTCCAACACATATTTGCTGAGAAAATACCATCTGCCATTTCTTTTCACCCCCAAACTCTTCTTACTTATAAAATATTTTTCTATGACTTCTGATTTGAGATTTGGAAATGAAAATAATAGATTTAAGTTGTAGACGCTTAGAATTCTCTTCCGTACGAGGTAAGTTTCGTGAATCTAAATTAATTTCTTTTATTTTCTTTTAGAATCAGTTTTGCAAATCCTTGGTAAATACAGTAGTAGATTCCATTAGGAAGATCACGAATGACAGATCTGAATTAGTTTCATGAATTGAAGAGCAATCAAGTGAGTGGATTTAAATTATATTTTTCAATAATGGCATATTGTGTCGTTTTATTCCTTTCGGAATTTACAGTATGTTTTCTACATCTTCTTTTCCCCTCTTCTACGTTAGAATATACAGTTTATGTTAATTTTTGGTTATGCACAAAATAAATGAAATTGTGGTTATGCGCAAAAGAAATGAGATTTTGGTTACGCACAAAATAACTAAATTTTGATTAGGCGCAATTTTTTTTGAATTGTAGTTACGCGTTAAGTAGTTGAATTGCGGTTAGGTGCAAATTTAGTTAATTGTGGTTCTGCGCAAATTAATGGGAATTGCAATAAAATGGGAAAATTTGAAGATTTAGGGCTAAATGAATGGGAAATTTTGAAAATTGGCAAACTTGGTAAGGCTTACTAAATTAATGTGATAAAGATTGATATGGCATAAACAAAGTTATGTACAGTAAATTTGTAGCAAAAAGGGTAATTTGAGAATTTCCATATTATTTGTAAGAAATAATTTTTTAGATTTAAAATGGAAATAAAGCAGAAAATTGTATGGACTAAAAAAAGGTGTAAACCAAATTATGCCAAATTTTGCTATAATCATGCAAAAATAAAAGGAAATGTAATCATGCAAAATAAAAAGAAAAAAATTTGTTAGAGACAATAATTAATGTATGTCACTTAGATTTAGAAATTACTAGTAGCCTAGATTGACTGGTCAAGAAAAAGTAGAATATATTTGCATAGTTAAAAAAAAAATAGGAAATATGATTGCAAATTGAAATTATGAATAAATGGAGATTAGTGTGAAATAGGTAGATAGTTGTATTACGCACTAATTTAGCGACCTCAAAAATAAGAAAAGGAAAGTTTTACAATCATGGATCCCTATTATAGTAATTACCTGAAACTATGGAAATGAATTTTATTAAAGTTTTGGTAACCAATCAATTCGGAATAGGCCTGACTTCCGAAAAAAAAAAAGAATTGTTAAAAAGAGATAGAAGGTGACATAATTGAAAGAGGTTATGAATAGAAAAAAAGATATAACAGTTTTTTAGGTAAACTTACATAGATAGTAAGTAGACTAATGTCATAACTATAAGGGTTATGTTAAATAATAAGAAACCTGTGGAGTATGCAATGAATGAGGAATGTAGCCTATTATAATAAATTATATATTAGACGGGAATGTAATATAATAGGTATACTTGTCATAGGGACAAGTAGGATAATAACACACATGTTACAATTAAAAGATGAAATGGGGAGTAAGAGGCCAATTATAAATAAACTTAGACAAGGGGAAATAAGTTTAATAAGCGAACTCACAATTATAGTTGTGATAATATTATAACACGAGGTTATGATTAAATGGGAAAGAGAAGAGTAGGCTTATTATTAATAAACATATAATTAAGGAATTAAGTTTAATGAATATGATAATAAGCAGTGATCTGTTCCTATAGTGAAAGTTGATTATGGAAAATAAGCGGCCAATTAAGGAAAATAAAAAATAACGTGAATGCAGAATAAACAATTTAATGTTTAAGTTTATTAGCAATGCGGTAAGTAAGGGAAGTGTGTAGTTGATGATTAGACATAAGCTCTAATAACGTAATGATGAGATGTGCTTGGACCAGTCCATACGTAGTTGGGATGAAGAGCTCAATAGGGAAGATCATCGAGGGTGCCTGGAGACACGAGAGGAGCACGTCCAATTTATTATTTGACGGAACTAGAATGAAGTGCAGGACTTCTATGGAACATGAGGGTACCCTATGATGACCCTCTGTGGTAGGCCTAATGAAGTTTTACAAACAGAGGCATGGTCTGCACGGTTCCATCCGATGAGTATGCCTTGGCTGCATATTTGATGGTGGGAAGCCTTAATGCTGATGGGGATGATCTTATATTGATACAACGACTGCCTCAAAGCGAAGACTTCATTTTCAGACCCAACAAAGGATAGTAGGTCATTGGATATTTTCCATCGCCAGTTGGAGCGTGTGCGAAAAAACTGGAGCTAAGCGAAGAGACCAATGTCCTTTTATTATTGGGTCATTGGATGAGGGACCACATGTTTGTTTAGATTGGATGGTAAGGTGTACAGTTAGCTCTTTGAATAGTCTTTCATTAGTAGGGGTAGGCTGAGTGGTGCCTTAGGGAGCCACCAAAAGAGACATGCCTATTTATGGATATTTGTATTGTAGGCCTAACGAGGCTATCCTTTACAGATATGTGTAAAGCTTCCGACTGAGTACTATGGAGGAACTCAGATGTTAGGGGATCCTTGTGGCATAGCGGTAGAGGCTTATTCATTTTCGCAGCGTAGTCTATTATGCTTTCATAGCATTGAGATGGATGTCCTGTACATTTTCATAAAACGACGATGGGGACCACTCGAGGAGGGTACTGTGGGAAGTAAAAAGATATATATTAGGTATATAGCTATATATATATATATTATTAGGTTAACTTATTGAGGAGTAGATGGGTATGATTTATGCGGGAAAATCGAAAGTGTATTATAAGATAAACCCAAATAACTTAATAGATATGAACCAGGGATAGACCGTATATGTAGTGTTATTTGTAGAAAGTATAATTTATCCGTTCGCCCGAACTTTAGATCTGAGCCCCTCTTCATAACAAACCCACAGGTTGGACAGATGGTTGATATTCTGCAGTTTAGAGATACTTATTAGATGATTCATTATATTCGTATGTGTTTACGTACTGTTATATTTTATTCCCTTCTGCCGTGAGATTTCTTTTATGAGCTTTGATATATTTATATTTAATTTTCTGAAGTACGCCAGACTAATCAACTCGAGCTTAGAGGAATTTGGATTTTGAAAAAAAAAATTGGTTTGTCCAAAATTCGGGTTATTACAAAAGCTATCTAGAATGATTGGTAATATTGGTTGTCAAAATAGTTCAATTCGAGCGATAGTGCCAAAATAGCGCGCAATAACGTGCAAATGGATAAAAACTTGAAATTTTGTTTTAAACTAACTAAATTACTTTTTAATTAACTATTTATTATTAACTAGGTTCAAGAATCCCAGAAAATTAATTTTAAGATTTTAAATCACCTAGAAATATCAATTTTTTTACCATACAAACTACTATAGTTCAGTGAGGTACAATACTACTCACCTTAACCAAATTAGCTCAAACTAATGTCTAAACGTAGAGCTCGCCAATATGACTCCAACGCATGAAACAATGTCTAAATTTGATATTTCATGCAAAAGTTATGAATTTTATAAATTGTACGAGCTAGAATCAACACGAACAAATGAAACAATTAAATAATTACAAGAATGCCCTTATCCCTTCTTCCCCAAACCCCCACTTGCATGTTGCTTGCACATGCACAAACCCATATCACTCTTGTGCATCTTTCCAGCAATACGGTGCTACACTCAGCGAAATTGAAATCTAAAAACATCATTGCAGTTCTCTCTAGGAATGCAATTTGATCAAACCCTAATCCCCATTACCCGAGCAACCGTGCAAAAAGCATCCAAGAACCCCTCTTACGCATTGAGAGCGGTGGTGCGACAACTTCCACCACCGTGCATCCCAAAATCGGCCCTACGCGAGCACCTCTCCTCCTTCAACGCATTTCTACCTACCATTCGTCAAATCTTCGATCGTAGCCATCAAGAAACCCAACCCTGCTTTCAAGGTCAAAAAAGCTTCGTCTTCTAAAATCACGAAACTGATATAGGAATGAAGCTCTCTTTGATTCATGAATTTAGAGACTAGTTTCAGGAATTTAGGACGAGTACTTTGATCGGAATAATTTTTCAAGCAAGAGGACGGAGGCGGCTATGAATTCATAAAGGAAGAAGGATTATTGCAGCCAATTAATGGAGGATTACAGTTTGTAACGTCCCTGATTTTTGAACATTAATTATGAATATTTAAATCCAATTAAGATATTGATTTGGTAATATAAATGGATTTTATATCGAGTTTATTTATCAGAAATGGAGTTCGAACATATAAATTTATAAATTAATAATCCGAGGTAGAAACGACGTGATAGTTCGTAATATTGAGTTTTGAACTTTAATTGAATATACAAGATCCGATATAAGTCTATCATATTTCCTTTCGAATTTAATTCTTCTACTTGCAAATGTACGCAGCCTAAGATTTTAAAATATACCCCGCGCAGACCTACCCTATACAATATGATAGACGTTGTTCTTATCTTCAGGTTGTTCTTCTATAAATAGGTATCTCCATCTTCTTTTTCCCTTGCTGAAGTGAAGCGCCATTTCTTCCCTCAACAAATAACGATATGAAACCATACTCTTATTTAACTCCCTACCACTAAAATTTAAAGCTCCTCTAACATTAAGTATTCGTGGCTCAAAGTCGGGTTGGAAAGGGGACTGGAAAGAGAAACAGTTGGTGGTGCGACTGCTGGTGGTTCGTTGATGGGAGAGGAGGGTGTTGAGAGAGATGGCGCAAGTTGATGTTGAAGGATATACATGCAAAGAAGAGTAATTTATTTATTTGTTGGAGCTCAGCCCATACTAGCCATCGACTCAATTGCCCATTACCTGCTTTATTATTTTTGTTTCCTTTTCTATTAAAACCTAATTATAAATTGCTGTGTATTGTATCAAACATATAATGAAAGTGTAATAACCCGGAAATTCTGAACCAGTTTAAAATTTTTATTTTGGCAATTTTAGTGAATTTTGATTATTTAAAATATATTATTTTAAATAATATTGACGAGAAATTTATTTTGAATAGAATTCGATGTATATATTATATACGTCGCCGTTAGAATATAAATATTTATATATAATTATAAATAGAATTGAAAATGGCGCGGTAGTTCGATAATTCGATTTCAAACTTCAATTGAATGTACCGGGTGCAAAACAATCCGGATTTTAGTGAAACCAAAAACATTAGGATCTAATTGATGATATCTTTCCAACGAATCCGAAAAATCAAATTTTCATAGCGGGAATCAAAAAATATGTCCAATTGAAAATTCTGAATAGTCGTTATGGAATTCAGGCCCTTAAAAATGGAAATTTTGCAATCGACCTCGGATTTCGACGAAACCACTTTTGTTGGATCCGTGATGTCAAATTATTGCTAGGTTTTAAATTTCATAATTTTTCGAATCAATATGTGAGCGTGGCAAAGGAAAACGCGTTTGAAAAGTTTCAGTTGATTTTAATCGACTGAAAATTGGCCATTTTTCCAACGGTCTCAGAATTCGACGAAACTAGTTTTGTTAGGACCGTATCGTTAATACGAAGCTAGAAAATATTTTTCAGCAATTTTTAGAGTTGGTATGTGACCCCGGTAATTTGAAATATACGTTTAAAATTCAATATAGTGATTGAAATGTAAATTCAACGGAAACTGATTCAAACGATCGAATCAACCTACGAAACATGTCCCATTGTGTTCGGAATGGGGGTGAAACGCTATGGTCGACAGGCGGTGGGCCTCGTTTAGAGGTCGTATGTAAAATTCAACTTCTTTGAATTAAAAATAATAAAAAAATAGAATATGTTCCTCTCTTCCCCTTTATTATCTTCTGGCCCCCCCTTTAAATCAGATCAAACAAAAAAAATGTGGAAGAAGGACGGAGCGGAGCAGCCGCCGCTCCTCCTCCTTGAGTGCCGCCACCCCTTTCATCGAGCATCCTCCTCCTTCATCATCCCACCTCGAAGCGACGCCCCCCTCGTCAGCTCGGATACCCCCCCTGAAGCGAACGCCACCACCGATCGCTAGAAACGCACCGCACCACCCTCCACAGCTCGTAGCGCCCCTCCCCGTTCTCTCCCCCTCCGCCTCTAATTTGAAACCGTGAAACCCCTCCTCAATCAAATCGAACCACCAGTGCAGCCCTAGCTCCACCCTCCCGCACTCCGACGCAGCGCAAAGCCCTCCTCCAGCCGATTTACTGTGAGTTCTTCCCCCTCCCCTTTTCTTTATTTAGTTATTTATTTAAAACTGAAATTTATTTAAAATAAAACTGAATTATTATTATATTAAAAGCATGAAGAAGGTAAGATTTTTATTTAGTTAAAGACAGGGTTTTTGGTAATAAAAATCCAATTTTTATATTTTTAGCAAAATAAAAATATCATCTTTATATAGTAGGAGGGATGAAAATATTATTTCTATCATGGTAGCAAGTTAAAGATACTATTTTTATTAGAGTAACAAGTTAAAAATATTATTTTATTCGTGTAGGTAAGTAAAAGTATAATCTTTTATGTGTAAAAGACGTTATAAAAATATAATTTTTACATGATAGAAATATTAAAAATATAATTTTTACATGATAGAAATATTAAAAATATAATTTTTACATGATATTAAAAATATCATCTTTATATGTGTAGAAAATAGAAATGTGATTTTTAAAAATGATATGTTTGAAAAGGCGAAATCTTTATTTTTATAAAGGCGAAATCTATATTTTTGAAATGGAATTTTTATCTATATGGCATCGTAGTAAAAATCCGATTTTTATATATTGAATAGCATAGTAAAAATTCGATTTTTATATATTGAATAGCATAGTAAAAATTCGATTTTTATATATTGAATAGCGAAGTAAAAATTCGATTTTTACATATTTAGTGGCTACAGCAACGAAGATGACAAAAAGGCGAGAACGACGAAGATTTCTATAAATGAAGAGTCGTGGTATTGGATAGCTTTCGGTGAGAATTTCTCACCTTTCAGTTTCTTTTTCTAGTTATATATATATATACTAGGATGCAGACGGTGCTTAGTAGCACCCGACACAATCGTCCACAGACCATGGACTTGTTTTTTTGATTGCAAAAATTGGTTAGATTATTTGATTGAAATTTGAGTTGTTAAGTGAAATGGAATGGATTGATTGATGTGTGAATGGCGTGGGCCTTTACTAGACTGGGATTAAGGCTAGGCCTCGTCCCGTTTCTAGTATCGTGCCGTTATGCCGCCGAAATTTTCTAAAATAAGTTAGAAAAATAAAAATATCATTTTATTTAAAGAATGAACTGAATAGAAATTCATATGTTAAAATAAAAATGTTTTATCGTTAAAAATATAATTTTTAACGTGAATGTGAATAAATAAATATTCATTTACAAACCGGACGGTTTGTTTATGTACACCTATTTGAAGGACATTGATTGGGTCGATAAATTTTACACATCGCCCAACTGCACGAATAAAATCTGTGTTTGATTGTTTGAAACCCCACACGGGTGTTGGGATGAAATTTGAAGTTCACTCATCCTGATTGATTAAATATGTCGATCGATTGATTGACAGACTGTTATAAGCGTTAGAGATCTATATTTGATGCTTATACAGTGTAGTGCACTTTGGTTGATGGTTGATTATTTTTCGTTGCTATTATATGCATGTGTCGTATGGAATCCATATAATTAACTTTATATGGTGATTGATTGGGCCTCATTCCAATTTAGAAAATAAAGAATAATATAAAATAAAGGTTCATGTGTTGACTGCACTCATCCGTTGAGATTAGTCATGTGTTGAACGAAATATTTTAATAATAAAATTTATATCTTTATCACTATAAAATAAAGGTTCATGTGTTGACTGTACTCATCCGTTGAGATTAGTCATGTGTTGAACGTAATATTTTAACAATAAAATTTATATCTTTATCACTATAAAATAAAGGTTCATGTGTTGACTGTACTCATCCGTTGAGATTAGTCATGTGTTGAACGAAATATTTTAATAATAAAATTTACATCTTTATCACTATAAAATAAAGGTTCATGTGTTGACTGTACTCATCCGTTGAGATTAGTCATGTGTTGAACGAAATATTTTAATAATAAAATTTACATCTTTATTAATATAAAATAAAGGTTCATGTGTTGACAGTACTCATCCGTTGAGATTAGTCATGTGTTGAACGAAATATTTTGATAATAACAAATATTTGAAATAAAATATTTGAAATAGAAATATTTGAAATAGAATATTTTAAAATAGAAATATATGAAGCCGTGTTGATTAGATTGACGCCATTTTGACGTGAACGATATTTATATCGACTTTATTCATTTTAAAATGAATATTGAAAAGTGATTTCGAAATCGAATATTTTGAAATGGAATTCGAATCAAATCGAATAGAAAACCAATTTGAATTGAATCGAATAGAAAACCAATTTGAATTGAATCGAATAGAAAACCAATTTGAATTGAATCGAGTAGAAAACCAATTTGAATTGAATCGAATAGAAAACCAATTTGAATTGAATCGAATAGAAAGCCAATTTGAATTGAATCGAATAGAAAACCAATTTGAATTTGATTTGAATAGAAAGTGAATTGAATTGAAAACGATTTCGAGATGAACTAAATTGAAAACGATTTCGAAATGAATTGAATTGAAAACGATTTCGAAATGAATTAAATTGAAAACGAATTCGAAATGAATCGAATAGAAAACGAATTTGATTTGAATTTGAATTTGAAGCTGAAATGTTTTTGAAACAAATTTGAAACTATTTATAAAATTCGTTTTAAATAGAAATTGAAGAAATATATTATATATATATATAATATAATGGCCTGAATAGAACGCGCCGCGCCGCGGCAGTTCGTGAGTTTCGACCATTTATTTCAAACGGACATTACGGGAGGTCCGACCGTCGGATCCTCCTAAAACCGGAACCGTTGGGTTCGTATCGAAAAGAGCTTTCTAACGAATATTAGAAATTCAAAATCTAATGGTTGGATTTGGAGATACGTCCAAATCAAATTTGGAAAAGGTCGCTGTAAGTGCAGTTCGATGGCCGTTGATGGAAATCGATTGTATGGGCCTTAATAAAATTATTAAAAATAGTAATAATTTGTGTAAAATCATAAGAAATGATTTGGGAAAAATTGGGGTGAAAAACTCCATATTTGAAAAGATAAAAATGGATTTTTATCGAAATGAACTAGTTTTGGACTAAATTTAAAACCCAATTATTTTTAAATAAATAAATTAGATTTAAAAAGGGGTTTTAAATAATCGGAATTTCTAATATATTTGATTGGATTTGAAATGGGTTTATCGTGAACGGTGTTTTAAATAACACTAGTTCTTTAACCCGATAATAAATAGAATGTGATTTGGGTTTGTCGTGAACTGTGTTTTAAATAACACCTAGTTCTTTAACCCAGTAAAAGGAGTTTTAATGAATCTGTAATTAGATTGAAATGTTCATCTATAATCTAAATTATCAAATTTAGAAATGAGCGAGAATGGAGTATCGCCAGTTTTGCTCCAAAGCGATAGTTAAATCTTTAATTAGATTTGAACGTGAAATGGTAATTAATTTTACCGACAACACTGTGGTGTTAGATATGGAGTATCACCAGTTTTGCTTCATTGGATGAATAGGTTGGGATTGGGAAATAAAATAAATAATTACTTCGGTGTGGTTCGCTAATCTCGACTAGTTTGAAAAACCATAATTTGGTTTGAAATAACATCCAAAGGAAGATTAAAGAATAAATTTTAAAGAATTTATCTTGGATAAAATTAATGGGAACCTTTCCCCAAAAAAAAAAGGTGAATATTTAAATAACAGAATATTCGGAATTGGAATGAGGCGTATGTTGTGTTTGTGTAACATTTGTTTTTAATATACGCGGGTTGTTCGGAAAGGCCGGGTTTATACCCATTCTGAATAACCGATTCGACGATAAGTCGAAGATGAAGACGGTGGTCGAAGACCAGAAGTCTTCACATCGTTTGGATAACTTCCGACGATCCTGATTGGGCTGTACACCCAAGAGGATGGAAATAGTTGGTGGTCGTCCAGACGTACTTGGAGATGGATGGATATGCGAGGAAAGTGCCTCCGATTTCGTTCAGACCCAGAACGGACATGTAAATGGATTGTGTGTCTGACATTGGATTTTATTCTGTGTTGATTGATTTCTATTAAATATACATTTGTTTGGTGGCGAAGAATTTATTCTTTTGCTTAACACCCTTCTCTGAGACGTACGAGCTCAGAGGTTGTATATCGATGGACATCAATCGCATGACATGAATTACCTGTGTGGCACGCTAAGATGCAATGATCAAGGCTTCTGTTGAAAAGCAAAGTCTTGTGGTTGATGATCAAAGCACGCCTACGTGGCAGCTTTGTGTATAACGTGAATTCGCGAGCCTCACACCTCGGTATGAGTTAAAAACGGGATACGGGCCGTTGGGAGAACACGACGTTTCTTTCTAGCTTTGGTGGTGTCAGTGACTTACCAGCCCTGACATTTATATATTTTTCACCTTTGTGGTTGTTGGAATGAGGCGCCTCGATTATAGGTCTGTAAGGACCGGGAAACGTGTGTTCAGGAATTGCCAATACTCTAACGTAAGTGAGGACCGGCCCAACCGATCCAAGTGGCTGCCCAGAGTGTGTAGTCCTGAGCATTTGCTAGAGTGTCTCGAAGCGGAGAGGAGCTTGCCCCTTGCCTCGACTCATGACGGAATCCAATTTCCAATACGTGTGTTACGGTTTTAATTGTAGAACTAGTATGGCGACATGATAGATGGTACCCATGCCGCCTATGATTGATATTTATGATTGAAATTGTTTTGACACTATACACTTATAATAGTATCAACTGATTTGTTTTAAACGTACCAAGCATGTTTGGCTATTATAAGGCAAAACCCTATCCTCCGGCTTGCGTTGCATTGTGTGATGGGACCTGGGTCTTATAATAGCTTCATTTTTCGAAAAAGCATTGCGTTGTTTATCCTATGCACTGGTATTCTTGGGAGGAAACCCGTTCCGTGTTATACGGCGTGGTCCCTTGAATTACTCTCTTTTAAAGTAAAGCTTTAAATAACTGTTTTAGTTCTCACACCAGTCACATGACTGACCAGGAGTTTATTGTTTTAACCTAAACTCTGGGTGCCCTTATTTTCGACACGGGCAGCTAATAGTTTCGGTTTTGCAGATTTATATTCACAGGATCCTGGTTTACAGCTGGAATGATATCCGGAAAGCTCTGTATCTGTATATCACCTTCAGTTGTGCTTTGTATTATTTTCCGCTGCTATGTAATTTATTGTAATCTTTGATAATTATCGAATGTAATTTATTCATTATACTCTGTATATTCTTGTATCTGATGGAATTGTTGTAATAGCAATGAAATGTTCTTCCGTCTGCGTTCTGATTTGTCCTGTTCTCAATGATCAGGGGTTTCGAATGGTCTAGATCGGTTTAACGACTGATTCGGATCGAGCGAAATTCCCGGCCGTCACATTTGGTATCAGAGCTTTGGTTTACAGAGCTCGAGAACAAGACACATTAGAACCATACGAAAGAATTCATTAGATATTGGATTAGTAAAATCCAATTAGAATGACTCGTTAGAGATAGGATCAGTAGTATCCTAGAACGAGTGTGAAGAGTATATTTTTCAAAAGAAAACAATTTTGTTTTGAAAATTTAAACCATTTTATACGTATTTGAATATTTATTTATTTAGAATATGGACAATCCAATATATAAAGGTTTTGTATATACGCGTCATGAACGTATATTCGAAGTTTTAATATACTGGATAGATATAGAATCGCACTCTAGTAGCCCAGGGATGATTCCACTGATGACGTACGGCATCAGTGGTTTGTTTTCGTGTTTCGAAGGTGTGATATCTATATATTTCCATTAGACTGGTGTGAGAACCAAAACTAATATAGTTAGAACACATTGTTGTGAATTGGCATCAAAAACATGATTTTTGTATTTACATCAAATTTATGAATTTGAAACTGTAATTCACTAATTGATTGATGTTTGTGTTGTTTGTTTATTTGTTTGATAATTTTGAACCATTATGCCTAATTGAACTAAATATTGAACTGTATTGAAAATTGGTCGCATTTGCTTGCATATACATATACTTACATTGAACAGGTCATAGCAAGGAGGCTAGAGCACAGAATAAAATTTGTTTTCCCTACAAATAGGTACATGTTTACTACATAATTTACAGTTTTGTTTGGGTGATGATGATTTTATGAGCCTATTGGCTAGCCGCTTGGCTTTTTCTTTTTCTTTTTGAGATCAGAAGGCCTATATGGCAATTTCGGGATTTTCCCGTGGCTCCCGGTGCAAGGGAGGTTATGGCGAAATTTTTCGAAAATTTAGGGTGTTAGCCAAATTTTTGAAAATTTGACAATTCTCAGAAACTGAAAAGTTGGAGAATGGAAGCCAGATCGAACGTAGAGCTGATTAATCAAACCACTTTCGACTTTGTTCCTTTTCGGGGACGAAAAGTTTTAAGTGGGGGAGATTGTAATAACCCGGAAATTCTGAACCAGTTTAAAATTTTTATTTTGGCAATTTTAGTGAATTTTGATTATTTAAAATATATTATTTTAAATAATATTGACGAGAAATTTATTTTGAATAGAATTCGACGTATATATTATATACGTCGCCGTTAGAATATAAATATTTATATATAATTATAAATAGAATTGAAAATGGCGCGGTAGTTCGATAATTCGATTTCAAACTTCAATTGAATGTACCGGGTGCAAAACAATCCGGATTTTAGTGAAACCAAAAACATTAGGATCTAATTGATGATATCTTTCCAACGAATCCGAAAAATCAAATTTTCATAGCGGGAATCAAAAGATATGTCCAGTTGAAAATTCTGAATAGTCGCTATGGAATTCAGGCCCTTAAAAATGGAAATTTTGCAATCGACCTCGGATTTCGACGAAACCACTTTTGTTGGATCCGTGATGTCAAATTATTGCTAGGTTTTAAATTTCATAATTTTTCGAATCAATATGTGAGCGTGGCAAAGGAAAACGCGTTTGACCAGTTCCAGTTGGTTTTAATCGACTGGAAATTGGCCATTTTTCCAACGGTCTCAGAATTCGACGAAACTAGTTTTGTTAGGACCGTATTGTTAATACGAAGTTAGAAAATATTTTTCTACAATTTTTAGAGTTGGTATGTGACCCCGGTAATTTGAAATGTACGTTTAAAATTCAATATAGTGATTGAAATGTAAATTCAACGGAAACTGATACAAACGATCGAATCAACCTACGAAACATGTCCCATTGTGTTCGGAATGGGGGTGAAACGCTATGGTCGACAGGCAGTGGGCCTCGTTTAGAGGTCGTATGTAAAAGTCAACTTCTTTGAATTAAAAAAAAAAAAGAATATATTCCTCTCTTCCCCTTTATTATCTTCTGGCCCCCCTTTAAATCAGATCGAAACAAAAAAAAATGTGGAAGAAGGACGGGGCGGAGCAGCCGCCGCTCCTCCTCCTTGAGTGCCGGCACCCCCTTCATCGAGCATCCTCCTCCTTCATCATCCCACCTCGAAGCGACGCCCCCCTCGTCAGCTCGGATACCCCCCTGAAGCGAACGCCACCGTCGATCGCCAGAAACGCACCGCACCACCCTCCACAGCTCGCAGCGCCCCTCCCCCTTCTCTCCCCCTCCGCCTCTAATTTGAAACCGTGAAACCCCTACTCAATCAAATCGAACCACCAGTGCAGCCCTAGCTCCACCCTCCCGCACTCCGACGCAGCGCAAAGCCCTCCTCCAGCCGATTTACTGTGAGTTCTTCCCCCTCCCCTTTTCTTTATTTAGTTATTTATTTAAAACTGAAATTTATTTAAAATAAAACTGAATTATTATTATATTAAAAGCATGAAGAAGGTAAGATTTTTATTTAGGTAAAGACAGGGTTTTTGGTAATAAAAATCCAATTTTTATATTTTTAGCAAAATAAAAATATCATCTTTATATAGTAGGAGGGATGAAAATATTATTTCTATCATGGTAGCAAGTTAAAGATACTATTTTTATTAGAGTAACAAGTTAAAAATATTATTTTATTCGTGTAGCTAAGTAAAAGTATAATCTTTTATGTGTAAAAGACGTTATAAAAATATAATTTTTACATGATAGAAATATTAAAAATATAATTTTTACATGATAGAAATATTAAAAATATAATTTTTACATGATAGAAATATTAAAAATATCATCTTTATATGTGTAGAAAATAGAAATGTGATTTTTAAAAATGATATGTTTGAAAAGGCGAAATCTTTATTTTTATAAAGGCGAAATCTATATTTTTGAAATGGAATTTTTATCTATATGGCATCGTAGTAAAAATTCGATTTTTATATATTGAATAGCATAGTAAAAATTCGATTTTTATATATTGAATAGCATAGTAAAAATTCAATTTTTATATATTGAATAGCAAAGTAAAAATTCGATTTTTACATATGTAGTGGCTACAACAATGAAGATGACAAAAAGGCGAGAACGACGAAGATTTCTATAAATGAAGAGTCGTGGTATTGGATAGCTTTCGGTGAGAATTTCTCACCTTTCAGTTTCTTTTTCTAGTTATATATATATATACTAGGATGCAGACGGTGCTTAGTAGCACCCGACACAATCGTCCACAGACCATGGACTTGTTTGTTTGATTGCAAAAATTGGTTAGATTATTTGATTGAAATTTGAGTTGTTAAGTGAAATGGAATGGATTGATTGATGTGTGAATGGCGTGGGCCTTCACTAGACCGGGGATAAGGCTAGGCCTCGTCCCGTTTCTAGTATCGTGCCGTTATGCCGCCGAAATTTTCTAAAATAAGTTAGAAAAATAAAAATATCATTTTATTTAAAGAATGAACTGAATAGAAATTCATATGTTAAAATAAAAATGTTTTATCGTTAAAAATATAATTTTTAACGTGAATGTGAATAAATAAATATTCATTTACAAACCGGACGGTTTGTTTATGTACACCTATTTGAAGGACATTGATTGGGTCGATAAATTTTACACATCGCCCAACTGCACGAATAAAATCTGTGTTTGATTGTTTGAAACCCCACATGGGTGTTGGGATGAAATTTGAAGTTCACTCATCCTGATTGATTAAATATGTCGATCGATTGATTGACAGGCAGTTATAAGCGTTAGAGATCTATATTTGATGCTTATACAGTGTAGTGCACTTTGGTTGATGGTTGATTATTTTTCGTTGCTATTATATGCATGTGTCGTATGGAATCCATATAATTAACTTTATATGGTGATTGATTGGGCCTCATTCCAATTTAGAAAATAAAGGTTCATGTGTTGACTGCACTCATCCGTTGAGATTAGTCATGTGTTGAATGAAATATTTTAATAATAAAATTTATATCTTTATCACTATAAAATAAAGGTTCATGTGTTGACTGTACTCATCCGTTGAGATTAGTCATGTGTTGAACGTAATATTTTAACAATAAAATTTATATCTTTATCACTATAAAATAAAGGTTCATGTGTTGACTGTACTCATCCGTTGAGATTAGTCATGTGTTGAACGAAATATTTTAATAATAAAATTTACATCTTTATCACTATAAAATAAAGGTTCATGTGTTGACTGTACTCATCCGTTGAGATTAGTCATGTGTTGAACGAAATATTTTAATAATAAAATTTACATCTTTATCAATATAAAATAAAGGTTCATGTGTTGACAGTACTCATCCGTTGAGATTAGTCATGTGTTGAACGAAATATTTTGATAATAACAAATATTTGAAATAAAATATTTGAAATAGAAATATTTGAAATAGAATATTTTAAAATAGAAATATATGAAGCCGTGTTGATTAGATTGACGCCATTTTGACGTAAACGATATTTATATCGACTTTATTCATTTTAAAATGAATATTGAAAAGTGATTTCGAAATCGAATATTTTGAAATGGAATTCGAATCAAATCGAATAGAAAACCAATTTGAATTGAATCGAATAGAAAACCAATTTGAATTGAATCGAATAGAAAACCAATTTGAATTGAATCGAGTAGAATACCAATTTGAATTGAATCGAATAGAAAACCAATTTGAATTGAATCGAATAGAAAGCCAATTTGAATTGAATCGAATAGAAAACCAATTTGAATTTGATTTGAATAGAAAGTGAATTGAATTGAAAATGATTTCGAGATGAATTAAATTGAAAACGATTTCGAAATGAATTGAATTGAAAACGATTTCGAAATGAATTAAATTGAAAACGAATTCGAAATGAATCGAATAGAAAACGAATTTGATTTGAATTTGAAATGGAAGTTGAAATGTTTTTGAAACAAATTTGAAACTATTTATAAAATTCGTTTTAAATAGAAATCGACGAAATATATATTATATATATTATATATATATAATATAATGGCCTGAATAGAACGCGCCACGGCAGTTCGTGAATTTCGACCATTTATTTCAAACGGACATTACGGGAGATCCGACCGTCGGATCCTCCTAAAACCGGAACCGTTGGGTTCGTATCGAAAAGAGCTTTCTAACGAATATTAGAAATTCAAAATCTAACTGTTGGATTTGGAGATACGTCCAAATCAAATTTGGAAAAGGTCGTTGTAAGTGCAGTTCGATGGCCGTTGATGGAAATCGATTGTACGGGCCTTAATAAAATTATTAAAAACAGTAATAATTTGTGTAAAATCATAAGAAATGATTTGGGAAAAATTGGGGTGAAAAACTCCATATTTGAAAAGATAAAAATGGATTTTTATCGAAATGAACTAGTTTTGGACTAAATTTAAAACCCAATTATTTTTAAATAAATAAATTAGATTTAAAAAGGGGTTTTAAATAATCGGAATTTCTAATATATTTGATTGGATTTGAAATGGGTTTATCGTGAACGGTGTTTTAAATAACACTAGTTCTTTAACCCGATAATAAATAGAATGTGATTTGGGTTTGTCGTGAACTGTGTTTTAAAAAACACCTAGTTCTTTAACCCAGTAAAAGAAGTTTTAATGAATCTGTAATTAGATTGAAATGTTCATCTATAATCTAAATTATCAAATTTAGAAATGAGCGAGAATGGAGTATCGCCAGTTTTGCTCTAAAGCGATAGTTAAATCTTTAATTAGATTTGAACGTGAAATGGTAATTAATTTTACCGACAACACTGTGGTGTTAGATATGGAGTATCACCAGTTTTGCTTCATGGGATGAATAGGTTGGGATTGGGAAATAAAATAAATAATTACTTCGGTGTGGTTCGCTAATCTCGACTAGTTTGAAAAACCATAATTTGGTTTGAAATAACATCCAAAGGAAGATTAAAGAATAAATTTTAAAGAATTTATCTTGGATAAAATTAATGGGAACCTTTCCCAAAAAAAGGTGAATATTTAAATAACAGAATATTCGGAATTGGAATGAGGCGTATGTTGTGTTTGTGTAACATTTGTTTTTATTATACGCGGGTTGTTCGGAAAGGCCGGGTTTATACCCATTCTGAATAACCGATTCGACGATAAGTCAAAGATGAAGACGGTGGTCGAAGACCGGAAGTCTTCACATCGTTTGGATAACTTCTGACGATCCTGATTGGGCTGTACACCCAAGAGGATGGAAATAGTTGGTGGTCGTCCAGACGTACTTGGAGATGGATGGATATGCGAGGAAAGTGCCTCCGGTTTCGTTCAGACCCAGAACGGACTTGTAAATGGATTGTGTGTCTGACATTGGATTTTATTCTGTGTTGATTGATTTCTATTAAATATACATCTATTTGGCGGCGAAGAATTTATTCTTTTGCTTAACGCCGTTCTCTGAGACATACGAGCTCAGAGGTTGTATATCGATGGACATCAATCGCATGGCATGAATTGCCTGTGTGGCACGCTAAGATGCAATGATCAAGGCTTCTGTTGAAAAGCAAAGTCTTGTGGTTGATGATCAAAGCACGCCTACGTGGCAGCTTTGTGTATAACGTGAATTCGCGAGCCTCACACCTCGGTATGAGTTAAAAACGGGATACGGGCCGTTGGGAGAACACGACGTTTCTTTCTAGCTTTGGTGGTGTCAGTGACTTACCAGCCCTGACATTTATATACTTTTCACCTTTGTGGTTGTTGGAATGAGGCGCCTCGATTATAGGTCTGTAAGGACCGGGAAACGTGTGTTCAGGAATTGCCAATCCTCTAACGTAAGTGAGGACCGACCCAACCGATCCAAGTGGCTGCCCAGAGTGTGTAGTCCTGAGCATTTGCTAGAGTGTCTCGAAGCGGAGAGGAGCTTGCCCCTTGCCTCGACTCATGACGGAATCCAATTTCCAATACGTGTATTGCGGTTTTAATTGTAGAACTAGTATGGCGACATGATAGATGGTACTCATGCCGCCTATGATTGATATTTATGATTGAAATTGTTTTGACACTATACACTTATAATAGTATCAAATGATTTGTTTTAAACGTACCAAGCATGTTTGGCTATTATAAGGGAAAACCCTATCCTCCGGCTTGCGTTGCATTGTGTGATGGGACCTGGGTCTTATAATAGGTTCATTTTTCGAAAAAGCATTGCGTTGTTTATCCTATGCACTGGTATTCTTGGGAGGAAACCCGTTCCGTATTATACGGCGTGGTCCCTTGAATTACTCTCTTTTAAAGTAAAGCTTTAAATAACTGTTTTAGTTCTCACACCAGTCATATGACTGACCTGGAGTTTATTGTTTTAACCTAAACTCTGGGTGCCCTTATTTTCGACACGGGCAGCTAGTATTTTCGGTTTTGCAGATTTATATTCACAGGATCCTAGTTTACAGCTGGAATGATATCCGGAAAGCTCTGTATCCGTATATCACCTTCAGTTGTGCTTTGTATTATTTTCCGCTGCTATGTAATTTATTGTAATCTCTGATAATTATCGAATGTAATTTATTCATTATACTCTGTATATTCTTGTATCTGATGGAGTTGTTGTAATAGCAATGAAATGTTCTTCCGTCTGCGTTCTGATTTGTCCTGTTCTAAACGATCAGGGGTTTCGAACGGTGTAAATCGGTTTAACGACTGATTCGGATCGAGCGAAATTCCCGGCCGTCACAGAAAGTGAATAATAAGTGATAATGGCGAGTGAGTACTTGATTTCATATTTCTTTCTTTTCTAATTTGATTACACGGTACCAAAGCGTGATCCCTAAAATTCAAATTTCTCGCAATTCATTGAGATTAGGGATAATAGCGGAAAACAAGACTAATGTCAATGTTCTCCCAATTATGTCCAAGATTACTAACCATAAACTCAATGAATCGAATTATTTGGATGGAGTAAGACAATTAAATTGTATCTCTGAAGTATTGAAATGGATGATCACTTATCTCGAGATCCACCTGTTGATGATTCTCAGAAGAGAGAAGATCAAACTTGGCTTAGAGATGATGCTCGATTGTTTCTTTAGATCCGGAACACAATTGATGTTAGTGTTCTCAGCCTTGTAAATCATTGTAGTTTTGTGAAAGATTTGATAAAATATTTGGAGTTTTTGTATTCGGGTAAAGGGAACTTGAGTAAAATGTCTGATGTATGCAAGGCATTTTACAGAGCTGAGAAACATGACCAAAGTTTGATGAATTACTTTATGAATTTTAAGAAAACTTAGGAAGAATTGAATATGCTTTTGCCTTTTAGTTCTGATGTGAAGAAACAGCGGCAGCAGCGTAAAGAGATGGAATTGATGAGTTTTCTGGCAGGGTTACCACATGAGTATGAGTCTGCAAGATCTCAAATCTTATCTAGATCAGGTGTGTCTAGTTTACATGAGGTGTTTACAAGATTAATGAGATCAGAGAACATTAGTGCACAAACATCAGTTAACTCACAAAATAGTGCACTTGTGACACATAAAAATGCACCAAACACAAGTGCATCATTGAAACAAGGTGGATACAAAGAAAATACTAACCAATCTTCAAATCGACCAATGAATCCTAAATATAAATGTATAAACTGCAAAAAGGATGGGCACACTGCAGATAGATGTTGGTTCTTGATTGGTAAACCACCATAATACAAGCAGAGAAGCATGAATGTTGGTCAATCAGAAAATTCAGAAAACAAAATTGTGAACATTTCAGTTGAGGAATTCATGAATTACAAGGCATATCAAGAAAGTGTAAAGAAACAATCACAATCTAGAAACATATCTACCGCTTCACAATTACAATCAGAATCAGGAAAGCACAAATAGGTTATTGATTAAGGGGAAACTTACAATATGACAGGTACATCAAATAATTTTTTGAACTATCAACCAAATACACACATGAGTGGTGTCACATTAGCTGATGGATCATCTGCAAATATACAAGCATCTGGAAGTATAAATCTTACCCCTAATTTGCATCTAAAGACAATGTTACATCTACCTAGTCTTGCATTTAATTTACTTTCAGTTTGTAATTGTAACAACCCGTGTTTTTATAACGTGTAATAACCATAAATCAAGGAAGAATTAATTTTTAAAATAAGAATCAAGGGAAACAGGTTACGCCATTGCATTCGTCTCGAAATTCTACTTGGAGACGAGTCCGAGTTTTTGAAAATCGGAGTCCGTATGACCAAGTTATGACCTTTCGAAGTTTTCAGAAGTTTTCAAGTTCAAAACAGCTCAGAATTCGAATTCAAATTTCGAAATTCAAACCTCAGAATGGACTGGGTGGGAAATTTCCCGCCCAGGACCAGGTCGACTACGTAGTCGACCTGCCCAGGACCAGGTCGACCATAGTGTCGACCTGGGGTCGACCTGGTGGCCGAGCCCACTTTTGAAGCTGGATTCTCTTTGATGTTTCTGGCCTCGTTTTTGTCTACATTCGTTGACCTGACACTATATAAACAGCCCCTAACACTAGTCTCTCTACACAAAATTCTCTCTGACCTTATGCTGCTCTAATTCTGGTTGAAAAGTTAGAGAAAGGGACTACTTCTACGTCGAAACTACGTTAAGAGAATTGCTGATTTGGGGATTTTTGTTAGGACTTGACTAAGCATATAAAGATTCAACATCGACTCTCTTTTTTTAATTCTCGAACCACGATCTGTAAGCCCCAGTTACTTTTAGATTTAAACTGTAAATGTAATATGAATATGTTGTAAATTGAAATTGGACCTGTGTATGATGTCTGTTTTACATCCATGCTTGTTCATCTTGGATCATGACTTTTGGGTATATTACTATGACATGGATTTGGGGTCTATTCATGTTGTAAATCAAAAAGAAAACCCTCATATTATCATGTTGAATCTGCGATTAGTCACAAGTTTATGACTATCACCTTATGTCAATCGTTACCATGACTATACTATCACCTTATGTCAATCGTTACCATGACTATACTATCACCTTATGACAACTGTTATCTTGACTAGTACCTTATTTTGCTAGATTTGGAATCTTTATGTTTGAGGCCAATATTCCATATGCCAGTAATGTTATAATCATTTATCTCAAGTCATACCATGCTATGCTAGTAATCACTTTTGCCACCTTATACCCGTCCCTTCTTATGTTATTCCCTAATTAGATTTATTTGTATCAATTCGAGTTTATGTGCGATGGGAATACGATTTCGGTAGATTAGGTAAAACATGAATTGGCTTTGAACATGAACGTTATTATAACTTGAACGTGGATATGGACATGAACTTGACACGATTTGACATGAAACATGACCCTGAAAACTTGACATGAATTTAGCCTCGAAAACTTGAACCTGGACATGACACTTAGATTAACTTGAAAACTTGAAATCTGCTCGGAACCGCCCGGCAAATCCAGTGACTGCAAACAATAGGATCCAATGTGAGTAGTTGGTCATATCGCACGTAAAACCCGAGGTTAGACTATGTTGTGGTGTAAATCTGCCCGGAACCGCCCGGCAAATCCAGTGACCACAATAATTAGTCTAATGTGAGAGGTTGAGGTGCATTAATGAATTAATGCCACATGATAGGGTTAAGTCATAGACCACTTGAATATACTTAACCAACTTGACATGATGATTTGATAGGGTTAAGTCCTGAACCGCTTGAACACACTTAACTAACTTGATACATGATCTGGATACGGTTAAGTTACGAATTTGAATGACACCACTTAACCCATTAGAAACCCTAGTTACGCAGTCCTTTTCAGCAGTAACCCACTTAGATGTATCACGATACCCTGGGACTAGGCAGGGTGGTGTAGGATCTAAATTAACCCTAGAGGGGGGTGAATAGGGTTTATTGCAAAATAAAAATGTCATAGAAAAAATTGCAGAAAGAAAAATCACACACAGAAAATACCCAGCTTCGGCAAAACTATGCCTACTGCTGCATTCAAGGTTTCTACTAGGAATTTTAAACAATCTCTTCGCTTACAGACCCTTGTAAACTTGCGAGCTCCCGACTGTTTAAACCCTACGCTCAAGACCTTGACACAACTTGATTCGTTAAGTTGTGATTTTTCCAACTACAGACACTAGTAGTTTATATACTCTTTTTGATTAAAAAGAAAAACTTAAAACAACCAAAAACAAAACCCTAGAAATAAATAAAGTGGGTTAGTCCCCTTTTTGACTTGGGCCGGCCATTCTTTTTACTCAGTACTGAAGCTTTCCCCTTTGTGTTAAATAATGGCGGCGGCTTCCTCCTAGGGTTCTTCAAGAATCGATCTTCCTCCAATGGATAGCGTAATTAAATTGATGCTTCAGGATTCTTCGATTCAACTTCGTTCGCTCTGGAGAATTGTATGTGATTTTGCCCTTGATTTCGTTTATTTATGCTCGATGTTTGTTGCGATTTTCTTGTTGATTGATTTTTTTTTTCCAATGAGGAAGACGTGTGTTATTTATAGAGTATTACGAACTCTCTAGAATCCCGATTCTCTGATTTCGTTTGTTGATTTGGTCTTCAATATTCTCGTGGATTTTGGGCTCGATTCTAGATGATATTTTGCTTTGATTTTGTCATGATATATACGAGAATTTTCACTTGAATTTTGGGGCTTTGAAATCTTCTGATTCTGGAGTCTTCGTGGATGGATTTGTGGTAATTTTCGTCGGTTTTTAAAACGAGTATATTTGTTTGCCATATTTGACTAACTGATTTTTGAGTTGGTCCTCCCTGAGAATAGATTTGAAATCTTCAACCTTTATTCGTGAGTGATTTTGAATTTGAATTGGTCTTTATGAAATCTTGTACTTGTGATAGTTCTGTACTTTTCTTTCTGCGAGTTTGGTATTTTGAGATATTCTGCCTTGAATTTTGGAGCTTGAAATCTTCATAGCTTCTGGATATTTTACCAAAAATCGAATGGAATCTTTTCTTGCAAAATTTGATAGATACTATACTTTATTTTGCCATATTATTCTTTGCGTGGCATACTTGTATTTTTCTGATACTTGAACTTATAAGAACTGATTTTCCTTGTTTTGACTTTACACTCCACTAAGAATCGATGCTACCTTGATTTACATCATTTGAATCGATTTCCACAACATTGAATAAACACTAGAAGTACATTGATAGCTTTCCCTCGTAGCTGAACTCATGTTAAACCTTTCTTGAGCCTTGCAATTTTACATGCTAATCTATACACTGGCACTTTAAAACATGTGTATACTTGATCCATGAATTCATGCACTTGCATGTAAACTGACTTGTTCCATGCACCATTTTAAATATCCCTGACCCGTGTTTGACTGTGATGATGTACCATGTAACTGCTCCATACTTGTGTTGACTTCTTTGCATTACATGAAATGATTTGATTCTTTAATACTGCTGTACCATCATTTTGAACCATTTGTGCTTACACACATTTGCAGCCCCTTGCATTTGCATGATTTTACATTGATGTTGTATCATCTTTTGTTTGCTTCTATACATGCTGCACTTAAACTCTTGGCTACACCATTCTTCTTGTCCACCATGATCACCATGCACTTCTTGAACATGCTGCTCCATTTATGTTGAATCTTTGATTGTATATATTGGCATCACTTGAACTTGATGTTATTTGTTTGTGCACTTTGTTGTGCCTGCTTCCCTGTCTCACCATGCTGAACATACTGATAAGTTTGTTCACTGTTGCTTGACTATGCTGCTTGTTTTGATTCTTGTTGATCATCATCATAGCTTTGTTCCATGCTGACTTTGTTCTTATACTGACCATTTTGATTTGAACTTTGCTCGGTCATTTGTGTTGAGCTGTCTCGACCACTTTGAGTTTTTATTGCTTTA
The DNA here is from genome assembly GCA_030737875.1 of Allium sativum. Classification (NCBI taxonomy): domain Eukaryota; kingdom Viridiplantae; phylum Streptophyta; class Magnoliopsida; order Asparagales; family Amaryllidaceae; genus Allium; species Allium sativum. The sequence goes on along the minus strand of CM060922.1, from coordinate 698,824,709 downwards.
CATTGAATTGTTTTCATATGTGCACTGAGTCGAGACGGTCTTTATGGCTACTCCTCAGTTGCTCTCTGGTTTGGAGAGGCAGTGCACACGTGTGTATACACGTGTGTATATGCAGCCATCCAGATGAGTTTTTCTGTCCCTGCATATCATACCAAGTCTAGAAAAATGATGAGAAACACACCGTAATTCTAAGGCAAATAAAAATTTAAATAAATTCAAATTTGTATGCACTTCAGTTTTATTTCTTTGCAGTGTACTGTGTGTGTTTCTGTTTTACATGACAGGTGAGCAGATGGTGACTGGACTGAAGGCTGTAAAGACTGAAGATAGAAGACAAAAGTCAGTGGAAAAAATACCGGTGTCAATGTATAACAATGTCTGCAAATATAGTTGTATAGAGTGACAGATTTGTATGAATGAAATATAGTATGTCAAATAGTGGAGTTGTAAAAGATGTACTTTTTGATATTGAAATAAAATATTTTTATCTAAAAAATACTGTGTGATTGTTTAAATTTCTGCACAGTTATATTTTATAGAAATATTATATTCCTGTCTGTTGTGTTGTATATCAGTGCATTTACAAACACATTCAGTAATAAAATATATTTGGTTGTTATCATCAAACAAAAATCATATAATTGTGTATACAACACTGTTATATACAACAATCTCCCCCTTTTGATGATGACAAACAAATAAAAGATTTTGAATGTGTGAACGTGTTTGAAACGTGAAGTATGTCACTCCCCCTATTTGTATGCTCCCCCTATAACTAAGCTTCGCTTATTGATGCATAGATTTGAAAATTTTGAAATAAAAAATATATTCTATAAATGCTTACTCATCCATCAAAATCTTGATCATTCTCCCCCTTTTGTTATCATCAAAAGAATAACAGAAATTAAAACAATGATGAATATAAACTAGAACTATAAATTCAGATTAAGAGGATAATATATCGTAAATCTCATTGAATCAAACAGAAATCATAATATTCTTCGAGTCAGAGACAAATTTCACTTTCAGAATGAATGGATTTACTATGGATTTTATAGAATTAGGAGAGTTCAATAAAAATTGAATATTTGAATATAAAATTTAAAGATTTTAAATATGCTTAAAAATGTGTTAAGCACTTCCTAACCACGCATAGCCCAAAGGTCTTTTAAATGGGGTTAGTAGTAACTTAACTTTATCCTCTCTGATGAGTTCCATCCATGCACAGCCCGAAGGTCTTTTAAGTGAGAATGGAAGCACATAGAGATTAAGGTAATTCACCCACGCATAACCGCGAGGACTTTTAAATGGGAGTGAGTACCAAGGATAAATTATTATTTATTTATTTATTTATTTATTTCTAAATTCCAAGAATAATTAGAACTCCCCAAATTAAATAAAACCATGATGAGTGACAGAAGTATGGTAGATATAGAAGATGGTCGTGAAATAAGCTTTAATTCAAAAATATTATAAAATCTGTCCAATCATCATGAGAATTAAAAATATTTCCTCATGATAAAAAATATTGTAGTCAATACTCATCACAATTCCAAGATCTGTTATAATTTCAATGAGTTCCAAAATAGTTCAAATGATCAATCATTTAACTTTTGAATAACCATTTAAGAATTTATTATTATTATTATTTTTTTATTTTTTTTTATTTTTTTTAAATGGATAGTGATTAATCAATTTCTATAATTCCCAAATCTAAGCGTAATCGTGAAAATCTATCTTCGGGAAGAGGTTTTGTAAAGATATCAGCAAGTTGACAGTCAGTTGAAATAAACTCAATACAAATATCTTCTCGTGAAATGTGATCTCTAATAAAATGATGTCTCACATCTATGTGTTTAGTGCGTGAATGATGAACGGGATTATTAGACAGGTCTATAGCACTTTTACTGCCACATTTTAGTGGTACTTTTTTTATAAATTAGACCAAAGTCTGAAAGAGTTTGCATCATCCATAGTATTTGTGCACAACAACTTCCTAAGGCAATGTATTCAGCCTCAGTTGTGGATAAAGCAACACAGTTTTGTTTCCGACTTGACCATGAGACTAACGAGTGTCCTAGCATAAAACAAGTACCACTAGTGCTTTTTCTATCAACAAGGGATCCAGCATAATCAGCATCAGAATATCCAATTAATTTGAAATTATTGCATGCGGGGTACCATAAACCAAATTTGTGTGTGTGCAAAAGATATCTTAATATTCTTTTTGTGGCTTTTAAGTGAGATTCTTTTGGATTAGATTGAAAGTGTGCACATAAACAAACTGCAAACATAATATCAGGCCTAGATGCAGTGAGATAAAGAAGTGAACCAATTATTCCATGATATTTTTTCTGATCAACTGCAACTCCTTTCTCGTCTTTGTCAAGCCTGGTTGAAGGACTCATCGGTGTTCTTAGTGGTTTCGCATTTTCTAGTCCAAATCTTTTTAGCAGTTCAGCAATGTATTTTGTTTGTGATATGAAAATACCCTTGGAGCTTTGTTTGATTTGAAATCCAAGGAAGTATTTTAATTCACCTACTAAGCTCATTTCGAATTTATCCTGCATGACTTTTTCAAATTTCTCACACAATCAATCATTAGTAGCACCATATATAATATCATCAACATAAATTTGGACTATTAAAAAGTCATCACCTTCATGTAATAGAAACAATGTAGTGCCAGCACTGCCCTTTTTAAAACCGTTTTCCAAAAGATATGCACTTAAACAATCGTGCCAAGCTCTAGGAGCTTGTTTGAGACCATATAATGCTTTTTCAAGTTTGAATACATGATTTGGAAAATCATGATTTTCAAAACCGGGGGGTTGTTCCACAAAAACTTCTTCTTTTAATTCTCCATTTAAAAACGCACTTTTTACGTCCATTTGTTTAAGTTTGAAACCTTTATAACACGCAAAACTGAGTAAAATTCTAATGGCTTCTAACCTAGCTACTGGTGCAAATGTCTCATCAAAATCAATGCCTTCAATTTGATTATATCCTTTTGCAACCAACCTAGCTTTGTTTCTAATTACATTTCCGGTTTCATCAAGTTTATTTTTGAACACCCATTTAGTTCCTACTACTGGATAGTCATTCGGTCTAGGAACTAATTTCCAAACTTTATTCCGCTCAAATTGATTAAGTTCTTCTTGCATCGCTAAAATCCAACTTTCATCATTAAGTGCAGTTTCAACATTTTTAGGTTCGATTTCAGAGATAAAACAACCGTGAATACAAAAAGTACAGATATCTTTATTAAATGATGAACGAGTTCGTATACCTACCGTTGGATTTCCTATTACCAATTCTGGAGGATGATTGGCTTTGAATTTCAACTTCTCAACTTCAAATGTTTGTTTTGTAGGATCATCACTGCCAGTCTTCTCTTTGCTATTTCCTTTTTCACCTTCATATGTAATTCCCTCATCGTTTTTCTCTTTGTCCACCGTATCCGGATCTGATTCATTAAATTTCACGTTTATGGTTTCAACAATAGTTTTTGATCGTTTGTTGAAGATTCGGTAAGCCTTGCTTCTTGAAGAGTAACCCATGAAAATTCCCTCGTCGGCCTTTGATTCAAACTTACCAAGATAATCACCTGTATTAAGAAGATAACAAGGGCATCCAAAAACTCTAAAATATGAAATGTTAGGCTTTCTGTCAAACCACAATTCATAGGATGTTTTGTTAAGTATTGATCTAATCATTACTCTGTTCATTACATGGCAGGATGTATTAACTGCCTCTGCCCAAAAAGTCAAAGGCAAATTATATTCACTTAACATAGATCTAGCCAATTCTTGTAATGTACGATTTTTCCTTTCGACTACCCCATTTTGTTGGGGTGTTCGAGGAGCAGAAAATTCGTGTTTAAAACCATTTTCTTCACAAAAAATTTCAAAATCCAAATTTTCAAATTCACCACCATGATCACTTCTTAAAGTTTTTATTGAAACACCTTTTTCATTTTGAACGAGTTTTGCAAACTTTGAGAAATAATCAAAAGTTTCGGATTTTTTGGCTAGAAAATACACCCATGTAAATCTAGAATAATCATCAACCAGCACATAACAATATCGTTTTCCATTCAAGCTAGCGATTTCATTTGGTCCAAATAAATCCATGTAAATCGATTCAAGTACCCTATTAGTACTAAAAAAAATTTTGGGACGAAATGATGAACGACTGAATTTTCCCATAGCACATGATTTACACACTTTATTATTTTTATATTTCTGATGTGGTAGTCCTCTTACCAACTCTTTTAATTCAAGTTTTTCTAAGAGACTCATACTAGCGTGACCCAATCTCCTATGCCATAAGAAAACTTCCTCATCTGTAGCTACAAAACATCGTGAGAGAGTCAGATCATCAAAAGAAATCGTATAAACATTTCCTTTTCTTTTTCCCGTGAACACAATACTGTTTGTGGATTTTTCAATAATTTTGCAAGATTCATTATCAAATATCACACACATTCCTTTGTCACATAGTTGGCTTATGGAAATGAGATTATGATGCAAGTTTTCAACATATAAAACATCAGTTAAGGAGAAAGTACTATTACCTACTTTACCTTTACCGATAATTTTACATTTTCTGTTATCGCCCATTATCACACTTCCTCCTTTATATTTTTCAAGGCTAAGGAACTTTGATTTATCTCCTGTCATATGTTTGGAACAACCTGAATCCAAGTACCATTCTTGTTGTTCCTTAGCCCGCCAACATACCTACACACAAGTAGAAGAGAATGACTTAGAGAAACTCATAGGTCTAATAAAATTAGTAATTGAAAAATTTTGATTTTGAACAACAGATCCTTTTGGAATCCAAATTTGTTTGTTCTTATCAAATCCAAATCTATTACAATTACTTGTCGACCCTTTAGGAACCCAAATTTGTATGAATTTTTTATTATTGTTCCTATTTTGACATTTTTCATAGCTATGTCCAATTTTTCCACATTTTATACATTTAGGGAAAACACTTCCGCCTTTTGCATTATCATTCATATTAATATGTGTTTTCCCAAATCCTAATCCTTTCTTATTATTAGCATATAATTGAGTTCCAAGCAGCATCCTAAATGACTTTTCCCCTTTTGAAAATTTACTCAATGTTATTTCAAGATTTTTTACTTTGGCTTTAAGTGCTTCATTTTCATTTACAAGAGAAGTGCATCTGTTAATGAAGTTCTTTCTTTTTGTGTTATCACTTTCTTTTAAAGTCAAGTGTTCTTGTTTCAATTTTTCAAAATTTGCCTTAAATTCTGTTTGCTCCTGTTTTAATAACTTGTAGTTTTCACAATCAAGGTTTGTCACTTTTTCAAGCTCAGTTTCTAACCTATTGTTTTCGTGGACCAATTTTAACCTATCAGATTTTAATTTCTTGATTTTTAGTTCAAGAGAATCAATGGTTTTGGTAAGATCATGACACATTAACATTAGATCTTTATAAGAGTAATTTGGTACCTCAGTGGAATCATCTTCGCTACTTTCTGAACCTGACTGTGCCATAAGACACAAATTTGCTTCCTCTTTATTACTGTCAGAGTCTTCTTCTTCTCCTTCTTCATCGTCCCATGTAGCTGCAAAAGCTTTCTTTTTCTTCTTCTTCTTTCTGTCTTTCTGAAGTAATGGACAATTTGGTTTGATATGGCCTGGTTTATTGCAGTTGTAGCATATGACTTCATCGTCTGAATTGTCTGAATTCTTGGATTTGTTGGATTTTGAACTCTTATTTCGTGACTTGTATTTTTTGTTAGACCATTTTTTAATAACCATGGCCAATTCTTCGATAGGATTCTCGGCTTCATCGTTACTTTCAACAGTGTAACTTAGAGCAATTGTCTTTTTCTTTAATTCTGAATCATCGTGTCCTTCTTTGGCTTTTAACTCCATTTCATAAGCAATCAAGTTTCCAATCAATTCCTCTATTCTCAACTTATTTAGATCTTTTGATTCTTGAATGGCAGTTACTTTGGCTTCGAAATTCATTGGCAGTACTCTCAGTATCTTGCGTATTAATTCTACTTCAGTGTAGATTTTACCAAGAGCCCTTGCATTATAAATCAGTGTGGAAAATCGACCATACATCTCTTTTATATCTTCGTCTTTCCGCATCATGAAATTTTCATATTCGTTGCAAAGTAGTGCGAGACGAGATTCCTTGACTTGAGATGTTCCTTCATGTGTAACTTCCAAAGTATGCCAAATTTCCTGCGCAGTTGAACAGTGAGATATACGGTTAAATTCAGTTTTATCAAGAGCACAAATTAAAGCATTCATTGCTTTGGCATCAGTTGAGAATAATTTTTTATCATTAGCATCCCACTTATCTTTTGGTTTAGGAATTTCAATATCATTGATAATCGTAACAGGAGGTTTGTAGCCTGTTTCAACGATATCCCATACATCATAATCAACTGAACTTAAGTAAATTTTCATCCTAGCTTTCCAATAGGCATAATCAGTTCCATTAAACATTGGTGGCCTAGCTATGGACTGACCCTCAGAAAAAGCGTTGTTAGACAAATTCATGACTCTAGAGTTAAAAAATACCTGCTCTGATACCACTTGTAGGATCTAAATTAACCCTAGAGGGGGGGTGAATAGGGTTTATTGCAGAATAAAAATGTCACAGAAAAAATTGCAGAAAGAAAAATCACACACAGAAAATACCCAGCTTCGGCAAAACTATGCCTACTGCTGCATTCAAGGTTTCTACTAGGAATTTTAAACAATCTCTTCGCTTACAGACCCTTGTAAACTTGCGACCTTCGCTCCCGACTGTTTAAACCCTACGCTCAAGATCTTGACACAACTTGATTCGTTAAGTTGTGATTTTTCCAACTACAGACACTAGTAGTTTATATACTCTTTTTGATTAAAAAGAAAAACTTAAAACAACCAAAAACAAAACCCTAGAAATAAATAAAGTGGGTTAGTCCCCTTTTTGACTTGGGCCGACCATTCTTTTTACTCAGTACTGAAGCTTTTCCCTTTTTGTTAAATAATGGCGGCGGCTTCCTCCTAGGGTTCTTCAAGAATCGATCTTCCTCCAATGGATAGCGTAATCAAATTGATGCTTCAGGATTCTTCGATTCAACTTCGTTCGCTCTGGAGAATTGTATGTGATTTTGCCCTTGATTTCGTTTATTTATGCTCGATGTTTGTTGCGATTTTCTTGTTGATTGATTTTTTTTTGCCAATGAGGAAGACGTGTGTTATTTATAGAGTATTACGAACTCTCTAGAATCCCGATTCTCTGATTTCGTTTGTTGATTTGGTCTTCAATATTCTCGTGGATTTTGGGCTCGATTCTAGATGATATTTTGCTTTGATTTTGTCATGATATATACGAGAATTTTCACTTGAATTTTTGGGCTTTGAAATCTTCTGATTCTGGAGTCTTCGTGGATGGATTTGTGGTAATTTTCGTCGGTTTTTAAAACGAGTATATTTGCTTGCCATATTTGACTAACTGATTTTTGATTTGGTCCTCCCTGAGAATAGATTTGAAATCTTCAACCTTTATTCGTGAGTGATTTTGAATTTGAATTGGTCTTTATGAAATCTTGTACTTGTGATAGTTCTGTACTTTTCTTTCTGCGAGTTTGGTATTTTGAAATATTCTGCCTTGAATTTTGGAGCTTGAAATCTTCATAGCTTCTGGATATTTTACCAAAAATCGAATGGAATCTTTTCTTGCAAAATTTGATAGATACTATACTTTATTTTGCCATATTATTCTTTGCGTGGCATACTTGTATTTTTCTGATACTTGAACTTATAAGAACTGATTTTCCTTGTTTTGACTTTACACTCCACTAAGAATCGATGCTACCTTGATTTACATCATTTGAATCGATTTCCACAACATTGAATAAACACTAGAAGTACATTGATAGCTTTCCCTCGTAGCTGAACTCATGTTAAACCTTTCTTGAGCCTTGCAATTTTACATGCTAATCTATACACTGGCACTTTAAAACATGTGTATACTTGATCCATGAATTCATGCACTTGCATGTAAACTGACTTGTTCCATGCACCATTTTAAATATCCCTGACCCGTGTTTGACTGTGATGATGTACCATGTAACTGCTCCATACTTGTGTTGACTTCTTTGCATTACATGAAATGATTTGATTCTTTAATACTGCTGTACCATCATTTTGAACCATTTGTGCTTACACACATTTGCAGCCCCTTGCATTTGCATGATTTTACATTGATGTTGTATCATCTTTTGTTTGCTTCTATACATGCTGCACTTGAACTCTTGGCTACACCATTCTTCTTGTCCACCATGATCACCATGCACTTCTTGAACATGCTGCTCCATTTATGTTGAATCTTTGATTGTATATATTGGCATCACTTGAACTTGATGTTATTTGTTTGTGCACTTTGTTGTACCTGCTTCCCTGTCTCACCATGCTGAACATACTGATAAGTTTGTTCACTGTTGCTTGACTATGCTGCTTGTTTTGATTCTTGTTGATCATCATCATAGCTTTGTTCCATGCTGACTTTGTTCTTGTACTGACCATTTTGATTTGAACTTTGCTCGGTCATTTGTGTTGAGCTGTCTCGACCACTTTGAGTTTTTATTGACTTTACATTGAATTGTTTTCATATGTGCACTGAGTCGAGACAGTCTTTATGGCTACTCCTCAGTTGCTCTCTGGTTTGGAGAGGCAGTGCACACGTGTATATACACGTGTGTATATGCAGCCATCCAGACGAGTTTTTCTGTCCCTGCATATCATACCAAGTCTAGAAAAATGATGAGAAACACACCGTAATTCTGAGGCAAATAAAAATTTAAATAAATTCAAATTTGTATGCACTTCAGTTTTATTTCTTTGCAGTGTACTGTGTGTGTTTCTGTTTTACATGACAGGTGAGCAGATGGTGACTGGACTGAAGGCTGTAAAGACTGAAGATAGAAGACAAAAGTCAGTGGAAAAAATACCGGTGTCAATGTATAACAATGTCTGCAAATATAGTTGTATAGGGTGACAGATTTGTATGAATGAAATATAGTATGTCAAATAGTGGAGTTGTAAAAGATGTACTTTTTGATATTGAAATAAAATATTTTTATCTAAAAAATACCATGTGATTGTTTAAATTTCTGCACAGTTATATTTTATAGAAATATTATATTCCTGTATGTTGTGTTGTATATCAGTGCATTTACATACACATTCGGTAATAAAATATATTTGGTTGTTATCATCAAACAAAAATCATATAATTGTGTATACAACACTGTTATATACAACAGGTGGGGCACGATTACTGGGCTGATTATAAGCGACAAGAACGACGGTTGAGTAGGTGCGCCATTGTAGGTTCAGGCGGACTATGGTCGTGCACGTAGTCCGGAGTTGAAAAAGCAGGCATTGGGCACCCGTAGGTTTACGCTGTGCGTGCTTGATTCATGTCGGTGGTTGACACCATAGGGCTTGATACACCCTATGGTGGACCTAGCACAGGTAACTACATTTCAGGATAGGGTCGTATGACACAGACACACGACGAGCTAGAACTTGTAGGGAGCCGATCGATTAGTAGATCGTACCGTAGGATCCCGTAATGGGTCACTTCATGATACTGGGCCAAGGGATCATTTCATGATTAATACTTGACATGGGTTAGAACACTAGTACAGATGGTGCAGCGAATCTTGAATATGCGATGCTAGACTTGACTTATCTTGTTATCTTAATTGTCATACTAGTGCTTTTATCATCCTTATGTTTAATTCCAGTTTTCACATGTCATGTTACCTTTACTAGTTTTTATACTGAAGTCACTAGGGCTTACCAGTCTTATGACCGACCCTTTTTCCTTTTGCGTTTTTTCTTTCGTTCCCCCCCTAGGTTCTCAGGGAGGAAACACTAGCTCTTAGCTTGGATTTAGCTTGCTTTCTAACAGCTCATGTACGGTTTAGTCTTTAGCTATGCTATGGCCGCTTCTGCTATTTATGGGGAATAATTTACTTTTGTTATCTTAAGTTTATGCTTCTTTATTTGGAACTTGATGTAATGGAATAATTTGTACTTTGGATATATGGAGTTTTGACTCTTTCCTTGAAAGTAATAAAAGTTTGGTTTTTAATTTTTACCACTGCTTTATTTATGTTCTGCCTTGTGATATCTCTGTGTATGTTTACCTAGATAATACTCCACCAAAACTAGTGCATTCCCTTTGTGAGTGACCCTAGCGGAGGTGGGGTGTTACATTTGGTATCAGAGCAGAAGGTTACCAGGCTGGGCAAAAGTTTTAAAAACCTTCTGAAACTATTTTCAAACCCATTTATATAGAAGCATTTTTTAAGAAAAGTTTTATGTCTGAAAAAAGCTATTCCCCAAAAAGCCATTAGCACTTTCCTTTGTTTCCTCGTTTGTATCTTTTTCTTTTCGTTTTTCAGCATGGCTGATCTTAACCTGCCTGAGGGAATACCCGTGCCTGGATGGTTCCGAAGGTACTTAGAAGCTAGGGCCAACGGTGCAGGCCCGGCAGACATCCCTCCTCCTCCTCCCCCAGTGGCTGTGGTTCCTCCTCCTCCTGGTGCCGCCTTTGCCAAAATATGCAAAGACTTTAAAGCAATGGGCGGCAAGAACTTCGTTGGAACTGAAACCTTTGTTGAGGCACGAAACTGGCTAAAGGAGACTGAAGATTTGTTCATTATCTTTGATGTGGAGGACTATAGGAAAGTTCAGTTGGCAGCATGGTTGTTGAAAGAGGAAGCTACATTTTGGTGGGAAGTCACCAACGCTACCAGGCCAGTTGAGACTTGGGCAGACTTTAGAGAGAGGTTTGGGCTTAAATTCTTATCGTCAGCAGAAGAGAACCTTCAGATGGAGAGGTTCCTAGCACTCAAGCAAGGGGGACATGTCTGTTAGGGAGTACGTGAATAAGTTTAATCAGCTTGCTCGGTTCGGTTTGGATTTGGTCAACACAGCCCAGAAAAAGGCTGTACGCTTTGCTCGAGGATTGAACGAGCCACTACACAGTTTGGCCATAACTCATATACCCATGGGGGCGTCCTTTGAAAGCTTGGTGGATATGGCTCTACTTCATGAGGAAGACAAGAATATCAAGAAGGAGGTTAAGCCTAATGAGACTCAGAATAAGAAAGCTGACTTCAAGAAGGGGGCCAACAAGAATAACAAGAATAAAAAGAGCAACAACAAACCACATGAGACGAGGAAGTGCAACTTCTGTGGTATTACTGGACATCTAGCTAAAGACTGTAGAAAGAAGAAGAGGAAGTTGGGTGAATGCTTTCATTGTGGAGATACTGGACACATCAGCAAGGATTGCCCTAAGAAGCAAGGACAGGGGCAAGGGCAGACCCAGCGAGCAGGAACTTCTGGAGGACAGTTGCATGCTCTCAACACCACTCCAGCTCTTGACCGAGGTAGTAATATTTCCGTAGAAAGCCTTGTTTACATTTCTGACTTTCCTGTTCGAACCTTATTTGACTCTGGCGCATCGCATACTTTTATTTCTTCTGATATTGTTGAAAATATGCACCTAAGTACTAGTCTGGTTGAGGATCCCGTTATAGTTTCAAATCCAATTGGGGGCTCCGCCCATTTATCTATGATGTGTATGGATTTGAGGATCTCTATCTTAAGCGTAGAATTCACGTGTAATGCTTATGTTCTCGGATTTATGGGATACGGTTTGATCCTAGGTATGGATTGGCTGTCCGATTATGGGGCCGTTCTTGATTGTGAACGAAGGGTAGTGAGGCTCATGACTCGCCTTGGTAATACCCTGGAAATTTCTTGTAACCCTAAGGGTCCGGCGATGTTGTGTTATCTTGAATCCCTTGACTCGTCCGATGATAATTTGCAATCTGTAAGAGTGGTCCGAGAATATCCAGATGTCTTTGATGAGGTGAGGGGGTTACCTCCTAAACGCGAGATAGACTTCCGAATTTATCTTGTTGATAATGTCAAGCCAGTTTCATTGCCCGTTAGGCACATGGCCCCGTGAGAAAGAAGAGAGCTCAGTAAACAAGTTAACGAGTTGCTTGAGAAAAATTTCATAAGACGAAGTATTTCTGAATGGAGTGCTCCAGTGGTATTCGCTACTAAGGCGGATGGATCGCTTCGACTGTGCATAGATTATCGTGAGTTAAACAAGCTGACAAAGAAGAATAGACACCCACTACCAAGAATCGACGATTTGTTTGAACAGCTTGTGGGAGCATCTGTTTTCTCTCAACTCGATCTAGCCACAGGGTTCCATCATCTTAGAGTGGCCGAGGATAGCATTGACAAAATTGCGTTCAGGACTCCAGATGGGTTCTTCGAATGGCTCGTCATGCCGTTTGGGTTAACGAGTGCACCCGCATACTTTGTGGATTTGATGAGTAGGGTGTTTCGGGAGTTCCTTAACAAGATTATGGTAGTTTTCGTGGATGATATTTTTATTTTCTCAAAAGTTGAAGAACAGCATGCTAGACATCTCAAGGAAGTCATGGAAACACTTAGAGCACACCAGTTAAAGGCTAAGTTCTCCAAATGCCATTTCTGGAGGAAGGAAGTTCGGTTCCTTGGACATGTAGTTTCTAAGCAAGGCATAGCCGGGGACCCCGCAAAGGTAGTTGCGGTACAGGACTGGAAAATTCCTAAGAATGCAACGGAGGTGAGGAGCTTTCTTGGTTTAGCGGGCTACTACAAGAAGTTCATTAAGGACTTCGCTAAGATTTCAACCCCTCTTACTAAGTTAACAAAGAAGAACCTAGCTTTTGCATGGGACATAGAGTGTGACGCTGCTTTTCAGAGACTTAAGAGAGCCCTCACCACAGCTCCAGTTTTGGCATTACCCGATGGAGGTAAGATGTTTACCGTGTACACAGATGCGTGCGGCACGGGATTAGGCGTTGTCCTAATGCAAGATGGAAGAGTAATATGCTACGGGGGCAGACAACTTAAAGTTCATGAGAAAAACTATCCCACGCATGACTTGGAGTTGGCCGCGATTGTTTTTGCACTTAAAGTTTGGCGCCATTATCTTCTAAGAGAGAGGTTCGAGCTGTATACCGACCACAAATCGCTTAAGTACCTCTTCTCACAGAAAGATTTGAATCTAAGACAACAGCGGTGGATGGAGTTCTTGGCATCATATGACTTCGATATAGCTTATACCCCAGGCAAGGGTAATGTGGTGGCGGACGCGCTAAGTAGAAAAAGGTTGACTTTGAGCCCCTTGTTTGTTGAAAGGAAAAGCCTTGAGTTTATAGAAACTTTGATTTTACACCTGCTGTTGAGTCATTGACTGCTACGTTGGCATCTCTCGAGTTAAGACCTACACTTCTAGATCAAGTAGGGACTTCACAGAAGGAAGACCCACAGATAGTTGAAATCATGGACAAGCTGATTAGTGGTGAGACGTCAAGTCACTTCAGTAGGTATGCCATAGATGACAAGGGATGGCTAAGGCGCGATGGAAGGCTATGTGTCCCACAAGTGGGAGACCTAGTAAGGAAAGTTCTCGAAGAGGCGCACCACTCGAAGATGACTAAACATCCCGGAGGGGATAAGATGTACAGGGATATGAAACACATTTACTTTTGGGCTGGAATGAAAAAGGACGTGGTAGAGTTCGTTTCGAAGTGCATGGTGTGCCAACAAGTAAAGGCTGAGTTGAAGAAGCCTGGTGGGCTATTACATCCTTTGGAGGTTCCGCAATGGAAATGGGAGAGTCTCTCGATGGATTTCGTGGATGGACTGCCTAGGTCAAGGAAGGGAAATACTAGCATATGGGTCATAGTTGATAGACTCACGAAAAGTGCTCACTTCATTCCAATGAAAAGCAAGAGAACCGCATCATGGCTAGCGTCTATTTACCTTCGAGAGATAGTACGGTTGCATGGAGTTCCTTCTAGTATAGTTAGTGATCGTGACCTGATTTTCACTAGCCAGTTTTGGAATAGTCTGCAAGAAGCAATGGGTACACGACCGAGTTTAAGCACGGCCTATCACCCACAGACGGATGGACAAACCAAAAGGGTAAATAGGGTACTAGAAGATCTCCTAAGGCTATGCATTCTTGACTTTAGTGGCACTTGGGAAGACCATCTTCCTCTCATGGAGTTTGCATATAATAATAGTTACCAAGCTAGCATCGGAATGGCACCGTTCGAAGCCCTGTATGGAAGACCATGCAAATCGCCAACTTGTTGGTGGGAGACAACAGACAGGCTTATACTTGGCCCTTGACATGATAAGAGACGCTTCTGAGAAGGTTGAGTTGATACGAAGACGGATGAAAACGGCCCAAGATAGACAGAAATCTTATGCGGACAAGAGAAGGACAGACCTAGAGTTCGAAGTCGGAGATATGGTCTTTATAAAAGTTTCTCCATTATGCAATGTAGTTCGTTTTGGAGCAGTTGGAAAGCTAGCACCAAGGTTCGTAGGATCGTTCCCTATCACTGAGAGGATTGGACGGATGGCCTAACATAGACTTACCCGAGAAGTTAACTGGAGTACACAATGTCTTTCACGTCTCACATCTCCGGAAGTGATTGCATGAGTCAGCCGAAGTGGTTGAGCCAAGCATCCTTGAAGACGTAGAAGTGGAAAAAGAAGCAACATTGAGGCGAGTTCCGATTCATATCTTAGGAACGGAGATTAAGAAGCTAAAGAATCGAGAAGTCAAGCTAGTTAAAGTGCAGTGAAGTGAAGCCCAAGATGACGCAACTTGGGAAACCAAAGAGAAGATACACGCGCTATACCCATTTCTTTTTAAGGGTACATTCTCGATCTCTTTTTCCTATAAACTTGGAAACCTTTTCGTATCATGCTTCTACTACCTACGTTTGTCTTGTTATCTTCTCGATCTTATCTTGAGAACCTTAGGTAGAACCATATGGATGTAAACATGTGATTGAAACATGTTATGGTTGATGTTTGCAAATGGTTGCTAGTGGATGCATGACACACATTAGGCACTAGATCGGCTCAGTCACATTTTCATGTTGCATATGCATGAGTGCTTATACTTGTACATGGATGGAACTTGTTATGCTATCACTTGGATGTTGCATATGAATGAATGTTTGTGCACTCATGTAGAGATTATAAACTATGTTAGGAATTTGCATACACGTTGGATTCATTACACGAGGTTTACTAAATCAGTAACCGCCTGATCTTTTGCATTAGAAAAGTACATATACACACACTTTCTTCATATGTTCATATAGCACTAGAAATCTTTTAAGGACAATGGTGTCCTATGGATGATGTTTTGAGTAGATGGATGATTGGATGGTAGGATATATTCTTTCTAACTTAGAGATTTCGGGGACGAAATCCTTTAAGGAGAGGAGAATGTAACAACCCGTGTTTTTATAAAGTGTAATAACCATAAATCAAGGCAGAATTAATTTTTAAAATAAGAATCAAGGGAAACAGGTTACGCCATTGCGTTCGTCTCGAAATTATGCTTGGAAATGAGTCCGAGTTTTCGAAAATCGGAGTCCGTATGACCAAGTTATGACCTTTCGAAGTTTTCAGAAGTTTTCAAGTTCAAAACAGCTCAGAATTCGAATTCAAATTTCGAAATTGAAACCTCAGAATGGACTGGGCGGGAAGTTTCCCACCCAGGACCAGGTCGACCTGGGGGTCGACTATCTAGTCGACCTGCTCAGGACCAGGTCGACCATAGTGTCGATCTGGGGGTCGACCTGGTGGCCGAGCCCACATTTGAAGCTAGATTCACTTTGATGTTTCTGGCCTCGTTTCTGTCTACTTTTGTTGACCTGACCCTATATAAACAACCCCTAACACTAGTCTCTCTACACAAAATTCTCTCTGACCTTATGCTGCTCTAATTCTGGTTGAAAAGTTAGAGAAAGGGACTACTTCTTCTACGTCGAAACTACGTTAAGAGAATTGCTGATTTGGGGATTTCTGTTAGGACTTGACTAAGCATATAAAGATTCAACATCGACTCTCTTTTTCTAATTCTCGAACCACGATCTATAAGCCCCAGTTACTTTTAGATTTAAACTTTAAATGTAATATGAATATGTTGTAAATTGAAATTGGACCTATGTATGATGACTGTTTTACATCCATGCTTGATCATCTTGGATCTTGACTTTTGGGTATATTACTATGACATTGATTTGGGGTCTATTCATGTTGTAAATCAAAAAGAAAACCCCCTCATATTATCATGTTGAATCTGCTATTAGTCACAAGTTTATGACTATCACCTTATGTCAATCGTTACCATGACTATACTATCACCTTATGTCAATCGTTACCATGACTATACTATCACCTTATGTCCGTCGTTACCATGACTATACTATTACCTTATGACAACTGTTATCTTGACTAGTACCTTGTTTTGCTAGATTTGGAATCTTTATGTTTGAGGACAATATTCCATATTTCAGTAATGTTATAATCATTTATCTCAAGTCATACCATGCTATGCTAGAAATCAGTTTTGCCACCTTATACCCGTCCCTTCTTATGTTATTCCCTAATTAGATTTATTTGTATCAATTCGAGTTTATGTGCGATGGGAATACGATTTGGGTAGATTTGTTAAAACATGAATTGGCTTTGAACATGAACGTTATTATAACTTGAACCTGGATACAGACATGAACTTGACACGATTTGACATGAAACATGACCTGAAAACTTGACATGAATTTAGACTCGAAAACTTGAATCTGGACATGACACTTAGATAAACTTGAAAATGGCCAACTCGAGGTTGGGTTGAGTTTGCAGTGTAAATCTGCCTGGAACCGCCCGACAAATCCAGTGACTGCAAACAATAGGATCCAATGTGAGTAGTTGGTCATATCGCACGTAAAACCCGAGGTTAGACTATGTTGTGGTGTAAATCTGCCCGGAACCGCCCGGCAAATCCAGTGACCACAATAATTAGTCTAATGTGAGAGGTTGAGGTGCATTAATGAATTAATGGCACATGATAGGGTTAAGTCATGGACCACTTGAATATACTTAACCAACTTGACATCATGATTTGATAGGGTTAATTCATGAACCGCTTGAACACACTTAACCAACTTGATACATGATCTGGGTAGGGCTAAGTCACGAATTTGAATGACAACACTTAACCCATTAGAAACCCTAGTTACGCGGTCCTTTTCAGCAGTAACCCACTTAGATGTATCACGATACCCTGGGACTAGGCAGGGTGGGGCACGATTACTGGGCTAATTGTAAGCGACCAGAACGACGGCTGAGTAGGTGCGCCATTGTAGGTTCAGGCGGACTATGGTCGTGCACGTAGTCCGGAGTTGAAAAAGCAGGCATTGGGCACCCATAGGTTTACACTGTGCGTGCTTGATTCATGTCGGTGGTTGACACCATAGGGCTTGATACACCCTATGGTGGAACTAGCACAGGTAACTACATTTCAGGATAGGGCCGTATGACACAGACACACGACGAACTAGAACTTGTAGGGAGCTGATCGATTAGTAGATCGTACCGTAGGATCCCGTAATGGGTCACTTCATGATACTGGGCCAAGGGATCATTTCATGATTAATACTTGACATGGGTTAGAACACTAGTACAGATGGTGCAGCGAATCTTGAATATGCGATGCTAGACTTGACTTATCTTGTTATCTTAATTGTCATACTAGTCCTGTTATCATCCTTATGTTTAATTCCAGTTTTCACATGTCATGTTACCTTTACTAGTTTTTATACTGAAAGTCGCTAGGGCTTACCAGTCTTATGACTGGCCCTTTTTCCTTTCGCCTCTTTTTCTTTCGTCCCCCCCAAGGTTCTTAGGGAGGAAACACTAGCTCTTAGCTTGGATTTAGCTTGCTTTCTGACAGCTCATGTACGGTTTGGTCTTGAGCTATGCTATGGCTGCTTCTGCTATTTATGGGGAATAATTTACTTTTGTTATCTTAAGTTTATGCTTCTTTATTTGGAACTTGATGTAATGGAATAATTTGTACCTTGGATATATGGAGTTTTGACTCTTTCCTTGAAAGTAATAAAAGTTTGGTTTTTAATTTTTACTGCTGCTTTATTTATGTTCTGCCTTGTGATATCTCTGTGTATGTTTACCTAGATAATACTCCACCAAAACTAGTGCATTCCCTTTGTGAGTGACCCTAGCGGAGGTGGGGTGTTACAGTAATATAACTCAAAGTTAAAATTGTTGCATTACTTTCTATCCAAATGACTGTATATTCCAGGATCTCATGTCGATGAAGATTATTGGTAAAGGTTCTGCATCCAATGGACTGTATATCCTTGATACTCCACCACAAGTCATTGCTTGTTCAATTTCATCACAAGCTTATAAACTACACTACCAGTTAGGTCATCCATCATTACAGAATTTTAAGAAGTTATGTCCACAGTTTAATTCTTTACAATTTTTAGAATGTGAGTCATGTCAGTTTGCAAAACACCATTTACTTAGTTCTTATCCAAGAATAAATAAACGTGCTACTAGTCCATTTGAGCTTGTACACTCTGACATATTGGGACCTACATCTGTAATCTCCAAACCAAGTTTTCAATATTATGTAACTTTTTTTAATGATTTCTCTAATGTTACATGGTAATTCTTGATGAAAAAAAGATCTAAGTTATTTTCAATATTTAGTAACTTCTGTGCTGAGATAAAGACACAGTTTCATACATCAATTAAAACTCTCTGTAGTGATAACGCAAAAGAGTATATATCTGAATCATTTCAGACTTTTATGGTTCAAAATGGTATGCTTCACGAAACTTCATTTGTAGATACTTCCTCCCAAAATGGTGTTGCAGAGAGGAAGAACATACACTTGTTGGAGACAACACGAGCTTTACTTTTTCAATCTAATATGCCTAAAGTGTTCTAGGCAGATGTTGTTTCTAAATCATGCTTCCTTATTAATAGAATGCCTTCTTCAGCATTGAATGGTGATATTCCTTTTAAAATTCTCTTCCCAGACAAATCTTTATTCCCTGCAAGTCCCAAAGTAATTGGTAGTACATGTTTTGCAAGGGACACAACACCAAATAAATCTAAACTAGATCCAAAGGCTGTAAAGTGTGTATTTGTTGGTTATTCACGTTTACAAAAAGGCTATAGATGTTATTGCCCTAGCCAAAATGGGTACATTATATCTATTTATGTAAACTTTTATGAAGATATCCCTTATTATAAGTCTTCACCAACGAATACATATCCAGAAAGTAATGACCCCATTTTACTCCAAAATGAAGATGAGCAATTTCTGATATATAGGAATTTTGATGACCCTACCGTAAATCAGAATGACAACATCCCAAGTCCTGTTCTTGAACCTGATCATGACCCAACGTTGGACCTACCTATTGCATTGAGAAAGGGTAAAAGACAATGTACTTATCCAATTTCCTCATTTATATCTTAGGATCATTTACCACCTCCAACATGTTTGTTTCTTAAATCATTAGACAAGACTAGTGTACCTAAAATTGTAGGAGAAGCACTGTCTATACCCGAGTGGCATGAATCTATGATAGAAGAAATAAATGAAATAAATGCTTTAGAGCATAATAATACATGGGATCTTGTACAACTACCCAAAGGAAAAAAGGAAATTAGCTGTAAGTGGGTTTACTCAGTGAAGATAAATCCAGATGGCTCTGTAGCAAGGTTAAAAGCTCGGTTGGTAGCAAGAGGCTTTTCCCAAGTATATGGGATTGATTATTCAGAAACTTTCCCCAGTAGCTAAATTAACTTCTATAAGATTATTTATCTCTTTGGCAGCTACTCACTCTTGGGAACTCAATCAATTGGATATAAAGAATGCTTTCCTTCTTGGTGATTTGCAAGAAGAAGTATACATGCACCAACCTCCTGGATTCATTGCTCAGGGGGAGAATGATATGGTGTGTTAACTCAAGAAAACATTATATGGATTGAAGCAGAATCCAAGGGCATAGTTTGGAAAATTTAGCAAGGCAATGGAGGTTTTTGGTATGAATAGAAGTTCTTTTGATCAGTTAGTGTTTTATAAAAGGTCAAGAGTAGGAGTAATTCTTTTAGCTGTCTATGTAGATGACATAGTGATGACAGGGGATGATGAGGCTTGAATTGTGTTATTAAAAGCTTTTATTCATGCACAGTTTCATACAAAAGATCTAGGGTGTCTGAAGTATTTTCTGGCAATTGAAATTTAAAGGAGTAGCAAGGGCATCTTCTTATGTCAAAGAAAGTACGTGATGGACTTATTAATTGAGGTTGGAAAACTTGGGTGAAGCCTAGCAGTACTCCTATGCAATATGGCAGTGATAATGAGGAAAGTAGTAAACTATTTGATGACCCTGAAAGATATAGAAGACTGGTAGGGAAGTTGAACTATCTAACTATTACTAGACTAGATTTATCCTATCCAGTGAGTGTAATAAGCCAACATATGGCATCGCCTTTATTGCAACACTGGAGGAACCTAGAACAAATTCCAGGCTATTTAAAAAGGATAGTTGGTCAGGGAATAGTGTATTCAAATCATAATCATATGAAAATGGAATGTTATTCAGATGCAGACTGGGCTGGTTCCAGATCTGATAGGAAATCCACATCTGGTTATTGTGTGCTTTTGGGAGGTAATCTAGTGTCTTGGAAGAGCAAGAAACAAAATGTAGTTGCTCGATCAAGTGCTGAATCAGAGTATAGGGCCATGGCCAATGCGGTGTGTGAAATAATGTGGATAAATAATTTTATGAATGAAATGGGCTTTGACCTCAGTAAGCCTGCTAGCTTGAAGTGTGACAATCAGGCAGCGCTGCACATATCCACCAACCCGGTGTTTCACGAGAGGACCAAGCACATAGAAGTGGATTACCATTTTATGAGAGAAAAGATTTAGCAAGGAATTGTGGTGACTGAGCATGTGAAGACTGGTGATCAAATTGTAGACTTGTTCACAAAAGTAATACCTGGACCAAGAGTTCAATTCTTTTACAACAAGTTGGGTATGATAAATATTTACATACCAACTTGAGGGGGAGTGTTGAGAGAGATGGCACAAGTTAATGTTGAAGGATATACATGCAAAGAAGAGTAATTTATTTATTTGTTGGAGCTCAGCCCACATTAGCCATCAGCCCAATTGGCCATTACCTGCTTTATTATTTTTGTTTCCTTTTCTGTTAAAACCTAATTATAAATTGTCATGTATTGTATCAAACATATAATGAAAGTGAATAATAAGTGATAATGGCAACTGAGTACTTGATTTTCATATTTCTTTCTTTTCTAATTTGATTACAGAGGGAAAGCATTATCTGGAGCTTGCGGGTATAAGAAGGAATGAAGGAAGTATGGTGCAAGGAAGTTGCGGTTTTTATTTGTTGAAGCATGGAGCAATGGTTTTTGGAAGGAGAATATACGTGTGTGGATGTAAAAAAAATCGTAGCAGGAAGATGAAAGACATGGCAGTGGGGATGGTTTTCATGCTTTATTGCATGGCTTTCCAGATTCAAACGTGGGGGATAAGTATATAGCGGTGAAGTTCCATGTAACGGCAGTTACGAAATAAATAAACTAGAAAGGAAAAAGAAGGAGAAAAAGATAGATCGCGTCTTTGGGGTTTGTGGGTGCAAAGCCAGACCAGGTTAAGCAGATGGTCAGAGGGGGAGAGATCATACTAGCGCAGACATTGGGGGTAGTTGATGGACGGGGGCATTGAAGTAAGATGGTGGCGGCAACATGCATGGGAAGGTTTGCAAGACAGACTGTTATGCACGTGGGTTGCTGTGGAGCGGAAGCATGAAGTGGGAAGATCAGGCTGTTTGGTTTAGTGTGAAGAAAATGGGCTCTGTAGAAAGTGGGGAAAGCGGATTTCGAGACGATGAAGTAGGGAAGGAGTCTAGCGCATGGGTTTTGAAGGGATGATAGGATCAATTTTTTTAAAGTAAGGCCTTATATCATTATAATTAACATTAGTTTTAATTTTAACCATATTGCGCGAACTTTAAAACGTGGATTAGTATATATGTCGGCATGTTTATTTAAAACATGGGGAAAGAAAAGCCCAATCAGGTCGTTATGTTTATAGAAAAACAACAATTAACATTTTATTTTATTACAATTAAGGAAATTAATAATTAAATTAGTAATTCTTATGTTATAATTTGGATAAAATTTTATTGTAATATCAGAATGTAACGATACAAGCTACATCATGGACGTAGCGACTAACACCTCATTCTGGAATTTATTTAGATAGAAATGTAGAAAACTAGAATTAATAGTTAAACTGAACGACTGTTTAATTTAACTGTAACAGAACCGTTTCAATGAATCAAATCAGGTGAGTTCAACTCACTCGGTTTATCCCGCTTATATTTTATATATGTCGGGTTTGTATTTTATGTGCAATGTTTGTAATGATTGATGATTAGATGACTGTTTGCCTGTATACTGAATATTTTTAATATTCATTGATTAAATTAAAGTTTGTTAAATTTGATCGAATTAAATCGTTATTTTTATAATTATATTCCAAACGAGGTAACTTACCATGTTGGTTACGTTTATTATTATAAACTTTTTATATAAATAATTGGATACTTGATTGGATGTTACTAATTGATTGTTGATTTCTATTAGTTAAAATTTTATTTTTGTTTACCGTGATGTATAAAAATAAATATATTATCACATCGAATTTGATGTATCCTTTTTTGATGCTGGGAAGGACAGGTTGGAGGGATCTAACCAGTTCCCTCAATTATGTTGTTTAATTTCATATTATATGAACTATTTAATCAACCTGATTGATTGTTGAATCCAAATCCAACATTTGTTTGATATTAAACAATGGATGGTATTGGTTGAGTAATTATCATCAAATTGTCTAAGAGTAAATCATTATATAAAGATTGATTTACTATTAGGTAAATAAATAAAAGGGAGTTATAAAATTTGTTTTTATAACTGAAGATAGATTTTGAAATATATTTTATATAGATTATTTTTAAATGAAAGTTTATTAAAGGAAATGAATAATTATCTTTTCTAGTAAATTCAAAACCTATAATAGTGTTTCCAAATGAAAACAAGTTGTTTTAATATATTGAGTCCAGGTTTCTATAAAAGGAATAATATTGACTTTTAAAGTGAAAAATGTTTGAAAGTAAACATGTTGAAATGGAAATAGTGATAAGAGAAATTGAGTTGAGTTAGACCCTGTTTATAATTAAAAAGAAGTTTAAATAAGTTTTACTCATATTTATACGAGTTAGAATTTTGATTTATTTCTTAAAAGGAATTCTATAAAACGGAAAGTTTTAAACCAGATTCAATATGAGTTGAAATCGAACGGAAGCGTAAATGGATTGAATTTGATTATAAAAGTGAAGATCTAACGAAAAAAATCTAGAGATAAGTATTTTAGAGGTGAAATGGAGTTTATTTAAAACAAAACTAAGATAAGCGGTTACAAAAAGGGATTCTATAGAAATTGGAACTTTGGGATAGTTACTAGAATATGAGATTTCGTTGATAAACTTTTATTTATTTCGAAGATAAGAATGTTGTCGACCCAAGGTCTGAGAGGAAAATAAAATACCCCAACTTGAACGACTTCATAATTATCCAAGGACGGTATTAGTTTAGAAACGAGAGTATTGTGGGAATTAAATTAATATTTCTGTAAAGGATATTTGTGAAAACCCGTAACTTCCCCGTTAAGGAAAGTGTCGGATAGTTCGAGAACAAACCACAACAGAACGCAAACAGAAGAACATTTCACTGTATATTACCACAATGCATCAGATTACAAGAATATACAGAGTATAAATGAATAATACACAGAAATATCAGAGATTTAAATTATATTTAAATACATAGCAGCGGAAAATAATACAATACATAACTAGAAGAGATATACGGATACAAAGCTTTCCGGATATCGTTCCAGCTGTAAACCAGGATCCTGTGAATATAAATCTGCAAAACCAAAACTACTAGTTGCCCGTGTCAAAATAAGGGCACCCAGAGTTTAGGTTAAAACAATAAACTCCAGGTCAGTCATGGGACTGGTGTGAGAACTAAAACAGTTATTAATCTTTATTTTTAAAGTTAGGTAAATCAAGGGACCACGCCGTATAACACAGAACGGGTTTACTCCCAAGAATACCAATGCATAAAACAAACAGCGCAATGCTAAATAAAGAAAAATGAAGCTGTTATAAGACCCAGGTCCTATCACACAATGCAACGCAAGCCGGGGGATAGGGTTTTCCCTTATAACAGCCAAAGAATGCTTGATACGTTTAAAAACAAATCATTTGATACTATAATAAGTGCATAGTGTGTAAAACAACTTCAAATCATAAGTATCAATCATAGGCGGCATGAATGCCCCATACCACTATGTCGCCATATATAAGTTTACAATCAAAACCGCAATGTCGTATTGGAAGTTGGGTTATCATTTATGGTATGAACCGAGGCTAGGGGCAAGATCCTCACCGATTCGAGACGCTCTAGTCCGAGCCTCAGGAACAGCCGCAACTGCCCCATGGATCGTCAGGGCCGGTCCACCGATGTGGATTATTATGCCTGAACACTACGTTTCCCCGCCCTTTGGGGCGTAAATCTGGCCCGTCAGCCGACCAGAAGCATCGGCCGAAACCGATATCACGAGGCGCCTCGCTTTTCAGCAAGTAATAATAGGTAACATCCACAGGAGTCAAACTCGTCAGCCAGTTCAAGCACTGACGCCACTCCTAACTAGAAAGAAACGCATGTCCTCCCTGAGGTCCGTCTCCCGTTTTTGATTCATACCGGGTGTGATACTCGCGAATCAACGTTACACAAAGCTACGCCACCAAGGCCGTGCTTCGATCATCAACCACAAGACTTTGCTTTTCAACAGAAGCCTTGATCATTTGCCACTTAGGCATGCCACACAGGCAATTCACTCCATGCGATTGATATCCATCAATATATAACCCCTGAGCTCGTACGTCTCAGAGAAGGGCGTTAAGCAAGAGAATAAATTCTCCGCCGCCAAACAGATATATATATTTAATAGAGATCAATCGAACGGACTAAAATCCAATGTCAGACACACACAGTCCATTTACAAGTCCGTTCTGGGTCTGAACGAAACCGGAGGCACCTAGTACCCCGCATATCCATCGATCTCCAAGTACATCTGGACGATCACTAACTGTTTCCATCTTCTTGGGTGTACAGCCCAATCAAGATCATCAGTAATTACCCAAACGACGTGAAGACTTCCGGTCTTCGACCATCGTCTTCATCTTCGACTTATCGTCGTATCAGTTATTCAGAATGGGATAAACCCGGTCTTTCCGAATAACTCGCGTATATTTTAAATAAGTGTTACACAAACACAACATACGCCTCATTCCAATTCATTAGTCACTAACCGTAAATTAATCAAGAGAATAATTCCCCAAATATTAACCCCGAAGGCCGAAACCAACATCAGATCAATATTCAGAAAACCATTCTGCTTGGCTAACCGACAGTTAGTTTCTAAATTTCACATTCATAGGGAAAGGTTCCCATTGATTTTATCCAAGATAAATTCCTTGAATTTATTCTTTATTCTATTCTTTTGAATTTCGATTCAACTAGCCGGGATTAACGAAACTTACCGAAGTAATCATTTGTTTTAATTTCCCAATCCCAACCTATTCATCCCATGAAGTAAAACTGGTAATACTTCATATCTAACACCACAGTCTTATCGGTAAATTCAATTACCATTTCACGTTCAAATCTAATTAAAGATTTAACTATCGCCTGGAGCAAAACTGGTGATACTCCATTTTCGATCATTTCAATCTAATTAAAGATTCATTAAAACTCAACTTAGTTTTAATCGTTAACTGGGTTAAAGAATCCGTGTCATTTAAAAACACAGTTCACAATAAACCCAAAATCACCTTCATTAATTATCGGGTTAAAGAACGAGTGTTATTTAAAACACTGTCCACGATAAACCCAAAAATCAATATCAATTCAATTCCAATTAAATATTATTTAATTGGTACACTTCATTAAATCTAAATAAAAAGATTTAATCTTTTCTCAACTGGGTTCAAGAATAGTGTTAGTGAAGACACCATTCACGACAAACCCCAAATCACATTTGATATTCAATACAAGGCTCTGAATAGAAAATATACCGGCTTATATTCAATATCAAATTCCACGACTAACAAATGTCGTATTGGAAATAACGATATAAATATATCTTTCAAATTTCCATAACAACACCTGCATAATCACGAATTCCAACATCGAAATATTCCGAAGACAATTTCGATTCAAATCCACTCCAATGCAATCATTGGAAATTCTGGTTATTTTTAAAACCCTTTTCAAATTCAATTTATTTATTTAAAAATAAATAGAATTATATTTCTAGTTCAAAACTAGTTCATTTCGATAAAAATCTATTTTTATCTTTTCAAATATGGAGTTTTTCATCCCAATTCTTTATAAATCATTTCTTATGATTTTGCACAAATTATTACTATTTTTAATAATTTTATCAAGGCCTGTACAGTCGATTTCCATCAATGGCCATCGAACTGCACTTATAGCGACCTTTTTCAAATTTGATTTGGAAATAATTCCAAATCCAACCGTTAGATTTCTAATTTCTAATATCCGTTAGAAAGCTCTTTTCGATACGAACCCAACGGTTCCGGTTTTAGGAGAATCCGACGGTTGGATCTCCCGTAATGCCCGTTTGAAATAAATGGTCGAAATTCGCGAACTGCCGCGGCGCGGCGCGTTCTATTCAGGCCATTATATTATATATATAATATATATAATATATATATCGTCGATTTCTATTTAAAACGAATTATATAAATAGTTTTGAATTCGTTTCAAAAACATTTTCAACTTCCATTTCAATTCAAATCAAAATTGAATTCTTCTTTATAAATTCGTTTTAAAATCCATTTCTATTCAATTCAAATTTCAATTCAATTTGAATTCATTTCACTTCGCTTTCAATTCAATTTGAATTCGTTTTCAATTCAATTCATTTCGAAATCGTTTTCAATTCAATTCATTTCGAAATCGTTTTCAATTCAATTCATTTCGAAATCGTTTTCAATTCAATTCATTTCGAAATCGTTTTCAATTCAATTCATTTCGAAATCGTTTTCAATTCAATTCATTTCGAAATCGTTTTCAATTCAATTCATTTCGAAATCGTTTTCAATTCAATTCATTTCGAAATCGTTTTCAATTCAATTCATTTCGAAATCGTTTTCAATTCAATTCATTTCAAAATATTCGATTTCGAAATTACTTTTCAATATTCATTTTAAAATGAATAAAATCGATATAAATATCGTTTACGTCAAAATGGCGTCAATCTAATCAACACGGCTTCATAAATTTCTATTTTCAAATATTCTATTTCAAATATTTCCTATTATCAAAAAATTTGTTATTATCAAAATATTCTTTATTTTCACGATTGGAATGAGGCCCAATCAATTACCATATAAAGTTAATTATATGGATTTTCATACAACACATGTATATAATAGCAACGATAAATAATCAACCATCAACCAAAGTGCACTACACTGTATAAGCATCAAATATAAATATCTAATGCTTATAACAGCCTGTCAATCAATCGATTGACATATTTAATCAATCAGGCTGAGTGAACTTCAAATTTCATCCCAACACCCGTGTGGGGTTTCAAACAATCAAACACAGATTTTTATTCGTGCAGTTGGGCGATGTGTAAAATTTATCGTCCCAATCAATGTCATTCAAATAGGTGTACATAAACAAACCGTCCGGTTTATAAATGAATATTTTATTTTATTCACTTCACGTTAAAAATTATATTTTTAACGACAAAACATTTTATTTCAACATATGAATTTCTATTCAATTCATTCTTTAAATAAAATGATATTTTTATTTTTCTAACTCATTTTTAGAAAATTTCGGCAGCATAACGGCACGATACTAGAAACGGGACAAGGCCTAGCCTTATCCCCGGACTAGTGAAGGCCCACGCCATTCACACATCAATCAAAATCACCAAACAACCAAATTCAAATCAAATCATATAACTAATCTATGCAACCAAACAAACAAGTCCATGGTCTGTGGACGATTGTGTCGGGTGCTACTAAGCACCGTCTGCATCCTAGCATATATAAATATAAACTAGAAAAAGAGAATTTAGAGTGAGAAGTTCTCACATAAAGCTATCCAAACATCTTGACTCTTCTTGGATATAAATCTTCTCCGCTCTCGCCTTTTTGCCGCTTTCGCCCACATTCACTACATATGTAAAAATCGAATTTTTACTTTGCTATTCAATATATAAAAATCGAATTTTTATTTCGAAGTTCAATATATAAAAATCACATTTTTAATTCGAAGTTCAACATATAAAAATCATATTTTTAATTCGAAGTTCAACATATAAAAATCACATTTTTAATTCGAAGTTCAACATATAAAAATCACATTTTTAATTCGAAGTTCAACATATAAAAATCATATTTTTAATTCGAAGTTCAACATATAAAAATCACATTTTTAATTCGAAGTTCAACATATAAAAATCACATTTTTAATTCGAAGTTCAACATATAAAAATCATATTTTAAAATCAAATCTTTTTCTTTATTTTCCTAAAACATTAATTTCAGTTTTAAAATGAAAATAAGTTTTTAGTTTTTAAAAATAAAATAAAATCAGTTTTTAAAACCTTTTCAAAATCAGTTTTCATATGTTTTTTTTCTCAGAAAAAATCGGTTTTTAAACCTTTTAGAAAATTCAGTTTAACCCCCCTTTTTTTTTCAAAATCAGTTTTCTTTTTATTTATATAAAATAAAAATAAAATAAATAAATTAAAAACGACTTACAGAGGGGAGGGGTCTGCTGGCGGCGCGCTCTTCAAGGAGGAGGTGCGGGTTTTGGGTCATGGGGCTTTGGGGGGTTTCCGGCATCTCGCGGGGATTTGGCGAGGGCGGAGCAGCCGAGGGGCTCGCCGGAGCTGGCATCGACGGTGGGGGGGGGGGGGGTTCGAGATTGAAGAAGGAGAGAGGAGGAGAGGTAGAGGGGGAGGACGGCGCTGGATCTGGTGGGGCACACGCCTCCGGTGGTGGCTGGAGGATTCCGCCGCGCCTCCTTTCCCCTTTCTCTCTTTTTTTATTTTCTTTCTTCTGAATGAAAACGAGAAGAGGGGGGGGGTTATATGAAAAAGATTTTATATATTTAATTTAATTTTAATTTATTTATCCTAAGGAGTTGACTTTTTATTCGACTTCGAAACGAGGCCCACCGACTGTCGCCCATAGCGTTTCACCCCCATTCCGAACACAATGGGATATGTATCGTAAGCTGATTCGGCTGTTACAATCAGTTTTCGTTAAATTTACATTTAAATCACTATATTGAATTTTTAAACGTACATTTCAGATTACCGAGGTCACATACTAACTAGAAAAATTCCAGAAAAATATTTTCTAGCTTCGTATTGACGATACGGTCCTAACAAAACCAGTTTCTTCAAATTCTGAGACCGTTGGAAAAGTGGCCATTTTCCAGTCGATTAAAATCAACTGAAATGGTCAAACGCATTTTCCTTTGCCACGCTCACATATTGATTCGAAAAATTATGAAATTTGGAACCTAGCAATAACTTTACATCACGGATCCAACAAAACTGGTTTCGTCGAAATCCGAGGTCGTTTGCAAAATGTCCATTTTTAAGGGCCTGAATTCCATAGCGACTATTCAGAATTTTCAATTGGACATATCTTTTGATTCCCGCTATAAAATTTCGATTATTCGGATTCGTTGGAAAGATATTATCAATTAGATCCCATTATTTTTGGTTTCACTAAAATCCGGATTGTTTTGCACCCGGTACATTCAATTGAAGTTTGAAATCGAATTATCGAACTACCGCGCCATTTTCAATTCTATTTATAATTATATATAAATATTTATATTCTAACGACGACGCGTAAAATATATACGTTCGAATTATATTTAAAATAAATTTCTCGTCGATATTATTTAAAATAATTCATTTTAAATAATCAAAATTCGATATAATTGCCAAAATAAAAATTTTAAACTGGCCCAGATTTTCGGGTTATTACAATCTCCCCCACTTAAAATTTTTCGTCCCCGAAAAGGAACAAAGTCGAAAGTGGTTTGATTAATCAGCTCTACATTCGATCTGGCTTGCATTCTCTAACTTTTCAGTTTCTGAGAATTTTCAAAATCTCAAAAATTTGGCTAACACCCTAAATTTTTGAAAAATTTCGCCATAACCTCCCCTGCACCGGGAGCATCGGGGAATTTCAAATGGCTTCCCCGGTCCTTCAGATCTCAAAAAGAAAAAGAAAAAGCCAAGCGGCTAGCCAATAGGCTCATAAAATCATCATCACCCAAACAAAACAGTAAATTATGTAATAAACATGTACCTATTTGTCGGGCAAACAAATTTTATTCTCTGCTCTAGCCTCCTTGCTATGACCTGTTCAATGTAAGTATATATATATGCAAGCAAATGCAACCAATTTTCAATATAATTCAATATGTGATTCAGTTAGGCTAAATGGTTAAAATTTAGCAAACAAATAAACAAACAACACAAACATCAATCAATTAGTGAATTAGAGGTTCAAATTCATAATTTTGATTCATATACAAAAAATCATGTTTTGATGCCAAATCACAACAATGAATTCTAGCTATATTAGTTTTGGTTCTCACACCAGTCTAATGGAAATATATAGAAAATCACACCTTCGAAACTCGAACATAAATGTTGATGATGCGATCGCTATCATCAATATCATCTTCGGGCGACTAGAGTGTGATGCTATATCTATCCAATATATTAAAACTTTGAATACACGCGGATCAGACGTATACGCAAAATCTATATATTCTGGATTGTCCACATCAATATAAATAAATAATCAAATACGAATAATTGATTTAAATTTTCTAAACAAAATTTGTTTTCACTTTTAAAAATATACTCTTCACACTCGTTCTAGGATACTACTGATCCTATCTCTAACGAGTCATTCCCATTGGATATTACTAATCCAATATCTGATGAATTCTTTCGTATGGTTCTAATGTGCCTTGTTCTCTGAGCTTTGTAAACCAAAGCTCTGATACCAACTGTAAAAACCCGTAACTTCCCCGTTAAGGAAAGTGTCGGATAGTTCGAGAACAAACCACAACAGAACGCAAACAGAAGAACATTTCACTGTATATTACCACAATGCATCAGATTACAAGAATATACAGAGTATAAATGAATAATACACAGAAATATCAGAGATTTAAATTATATTTAAATACATAGCAGCGGAAAATAATACAATACATAACTAGAAGAGATATACAGATACAAAGCTTTCCGGATATCGTTCCAGCTGTAAACCAGGATCCTGTGAATATAAATCTGCAAAACCAAAACTACTAGCTGCCCGTGTCAAAATAAGGGCACCCAGAGTTTAGGTTAAAACAATAAACTCCAGGTCAGTCATGGGACTGGTGTGAGAACTAAAACAGTTATTAATCTTTATTTTTAAAGTTAGGTAAATCAAGGGACCACGCCGTATAACACAGAACGGGTTTTCTCCCAAGAATACCAATGCATAAAACAAACAGCGCAATGCTAAATAAAGAAAAATGAAGCTGTTATAAGACCCAGGTCCTATCACACAATGCAACGCAAGACGGGGGATAGGGTTTTCCCTTATAACAGCCAAAGAATGCTTGATACATTTAAAAACAAATCATTTGATACTATAATAAGTGCATAGTGTGTAAAACAACTTCAAATCATAAGTATCAATCATAGGCGGCATGAATGCCCCATACCACTATGTCGCCATATATAAGTTTACAATCAAAACCGCAATGTCGTATTGGAAGTTGGGTTATCATTTATGGTATGAACCGAGGCTAGGGGCAAGATCCTCACCGATTCGAGACGCTCTAGTCCGAGCCTCAGGAACAGCCGCAACTGCCCCATGGATCGTCAGGGCCGGTCCACCGATGTGGATTATTATGCCTGAACACTACGTTTCCCCGCCCTTTGGGGCGTAAATCTGGCCCGTCAGCCGACCAGAAGCATCGGCCGAAACCGATATCACGAGGCGCCTCGCTTTTCAGCAAGTAATAATAGGTAACATCCACAGGAGTCAAACTCGTCAGCCAGTTCAAGCACTGACGCCACTCCTAACTAGAAAGAAACGCATGTCCTCCCTGAGGTCCGTCTCCAGTTTTTGATTCATACCGGGTGTGATACTCGCGAATCAACGTTACACAAAGCTACGCCACCAAGGCCGTGCTTCGATCATCAACCACAAGACTTTGCTTTTCAACAGAAGCCTTGATCATTTGCCACTTAGGCATGCCACACAGGCAATTCACTCCATGTGATTGATATCCATCAATATATAACCCCTGAGCTCGTACGTCTCAGAGAAGGGCGTTAAGCAAGAGAATAAATTCTCCGACGCCAAACAGATATATATTTAATAGAGATCAATCGAACGGACTAAAATCCAATGTCAGACACACACAGTCCATTTACAAGTCCGTTCTGGGTCTGAACGAAACCGGAG
The DNA here is from genome assembly GCA_030737875.1 of Allium sativum. Lineage (NCBI taxonomy): Eukaryota > Viridiplantae > Streptophyta > Magnoliopsida > Asparagales > Amaryllidaceae > Allium > Allium sativum. Next base: position 698,792,017 of record CM060922.1, on the reverse strand, counting down.
GCACCTAGTACCCCGCATATCCATCGATCTCCAAGTACGTCTGGACGATCACTAACTGTTTCCATCTTCTTGGGTGTACAGCCCAATCAAGATCATCAGTAATTACCCAAACGACGTGAAGACTTCCGGTCTTCGACCATCGTCTTCATCTTCGACTTATCGTCGTATCAGTTATTCAGAATGGGATAAACCCGGTCTTTTCGAATAACTCGCGTATATTTTAAATAAGTGTTACACAAACACAACATACGCCTCATTCCAATTCATTAGTCACTAACCGTAAATTAATCAAGAGAATAATTCCCCAAATATTAACCCCGAAGGCCGAAACCAACATCAGATCAATATTCAGAAAACCATTCTGCTTGGCTAACCGACAGTTAGTTTCTAAATTTCACATTCATAGGGAAAGGTTCCCATTGATTTTATCCAAGATAAATTCCTTGAATTTATTCTTTATTCTATTCTTTTGAATTTCGATTCAACTAGCCGGGATTAACGAAACTTACCGAAGTAATCATTTGTTTTAATTTCCCAATCCCAACCTATTCATCCCATGAAGTAAAACTGGTAATACTTCATATCTAACACCACAGTCTTATCGGTAAATTCAATTACCATTTCACGTTCAAATCTAATTAAAGATTTAACTATCGCCTGGAGCAAAACTGGTGATACTCCATTTTCGATCATTTCAATCTAATTAAAGATTCATTAAAACTCAACTTAGTTTTAATCGTTAACTGGGTTAAAGAATCCGTGTCATTTAAAAACACAGTTCACAATAAACCCAAAATCACCTTCATTAATTATCGGGTTAAAGAACGAGTGTTATTTAAAACACTGTCCACGATAAACCCAAAAATCAATATCAATTCAATTCCAATTAAATATTATTTAATTGGTACACTTCATTAAATCTAAATAAAAAGATTTAATCTTTTCTCAACTGGGTTCAAGAACAGTGTTAGTGAAGACACCATTCACGACAAACCCCAAATCACATTTGATATTCAATACAAGGCTCTGAATAGAAAATATACCGGCTTATATTCAATATCAAATTCCACGACTAACAAATGTCGTATTGGAAATAACGATATAAATATATCTTTCAAATTTCCATAACAACACCTGTATAATCACGAATTCCAACATCGAAATATTCCGAAGACAATTTCGATTCAAATCCACTCCAATGCAATCATTGGAAATTCAGGTTATTTTTAAAACCCTTTTCAAATTCAATTTATTTATTTAAAAATAAATAGAATTATATTTCTAGTTCAAAACTAGTTCATTTCGATAAAAATCTATTTTAATCTTTTCAAATATGGAGTTTTTCATCCCAATTCTTTCTAAATCATTTCTTATGATTTTACACAAATTATTACTATTTTTAATAATTTTATCAAGGCCTGTACAGTCGATTTCCATCAATGGCCATCGAACTGCACTTATAACGACCTTTTTCAAATTTGATTTGGACATAATTCCAAATCCAACCGTTAGATTTCTAATTTCTAATATCCGTTAGAAAGCTCTTTTCGATACGAACCCAACGGTTCCGGTTTTAGGAGAATCCGATGGTCGGATCTCCCGTAATGCCCGTTTGAAATAAATGGTCGAAATTCGCGAACTACCGCGGCGCGGCGCGTTCTATTCAGGCCATTATATTATATATATAATATATATAATATATATAATATATATATCATCGATTTCTATTTAAAACGAATTATATAAATAGTTTTGAATTCGTTTCAAAAACATTTTCAACTTCCATTTCAATTCAAATCAAAATTGAATTCTTCTTTATAAATTCGTTTTAAAATCCATTTCTATTCAATTCAAATTTCAATTCAATTTGAATTCATTTCACTTCGCTTTCAATTCAATTTGAATTCGTTTTCAATTCAATTCATTTCGAAATCGTTTTCAATTCAATTCATTTCGAAATCGTTTTCAATTCAATTCATTTCGAAATCGTTTTCAATTCAATTCATTTCGAAATCGTTTTCAATTCAATTCATTTCGAAATCGTTTTCAATTCAATTCATTTCGAAATCGTTTTCAATTCAATTCATTTCGAAATCGTTTTCAATTCAATTCATTTCGAAATCGTTTTCAATTCAATTCATTTCGAAATCGTTTTCAATTCAATTCATTTCGAAATCGTTTTCAATTCAATTCATTTCGAAATCGTTTTCAATTCAATTCATTTCAAAATATTCGATTTCGAAATTACTTTTCAATATTCATTTTAAAATGAATAAAATCGCTATAAATATCGTTTTCGTCAAAATGGCGTCAATCTAATCAACACGACTTCATAAATTTCTATTTTCAAATATTCTATTTCAAATATTTCCTATTATCAAAATATTTGTTATTATCAAAATATTCTTTATTTTCACGATTGGAATGAGGCACAATCAATTACCATATAAAGTTAATTATATGGATTTTCATACAACACATGTATATAATAGCAACGATAAATAATCAACCATCAACCAAAGTGCACTACACTGTATAAGCATCAAATATAAATATCTAATGCTTATAACAGCCTGTCAATCAATCGATTGACATATTTAATCAATCAGGATGAGTGAACTTCAAATTTCATCCCAACACCCGTGTGGGGTTTCAAACAATCAAACACAGATTTTTATTCGTGCAGTTGGGCGATGTGTAAAATTTATCGTCCCAATCAATGTCATTCAAATAGGTGTACATAAACAAACCGTCCGGTTTATAAATGAATATTTTATTTTATTCACTTCACGTTAAAAATTATATTTTTAACGACAAAACATTTTATTTCAACATATGAATTTCTATTCAATTCATTCTTTAAATAAAATGATATTTTTATTTTTCTAACTCATTTTTAGAAAATTTCGGCAGCATAACGGCACGATACTAGAAACGGGACAAGGCCTAGCCTTATCCCCGGACTAGTGAAGGCCCACGCCATTCACACATCAATCAAAATCACCAAACAACCAAATTCAAATCAAATCATATAACTAATCTATGCAACCAAACAAACAAGTCCATAGTCTGTGGACGATTGTGTTGGGTGCTACTAAGCACCGTCTGCATCCTAGCATATATAAATATAAACTAGAAAAAGAGAATTTAGAGTGAGAAGTTCTCACATAAAGCTATCCAAACATCTTGACTCTTCTTGGATATAAATCTTCTCCGCTCTCGCCTTTTTGCCACTTTCGCCCACATTCACTACATATGTAAAAATCGAATTTTAACTTTGCTATTCAATATATAAAAATCGAATTTTTATTTCGAAGTTCAATATATAAAAATCACATTTTTAATTCGAAGTTCAACATATAAAAATCATATTTTTAATTCGAAGTTCAACATATAAAAATCACATTTTTAATTCGAAGTTCAACATATAAAAATCACATTTTTAATTCGAAGTTCAACATATAAAAATCATATTTTTAATTCGAAGTTCAACATATAAAAATCACATTTTTAATTCGAAGTTCAACATATAAAAATCACATTTTTAATTCGAAGTTCAACATATAAAAATCATATTTTAAAATCAAATCTTTTTCTTTATTTTCCTAAAACATTAATTTCAGTTTTAAAATGAAAATAAGTTTTCAGTTTTTAAAAATAAAATAAAATCAGTTTTTAAAACCTTTTCAAAATCAGTTTTCATATGTTTTTTTCCTCAGAAAAATTCGGTTTTTAAACCTTTTAGAAAATTCAGTTTAACCCCCCTTTTTTTTTCAAAATCAGTTTTCTTTTTATTTATATAAAATAAAAATAAAATAAATAAATTAAAAACGACTTACAGAGGGGGGGGGGGGTCTGCTGGCGGCGCGCTCTTCAAGGAGGAGGTGCGGGTTTTGGGTCATGGGGCTTTGGGGGGTTTCCGGCATCTCGCGGGGATTTGGCGAGGGCGGAGCAGCCGAGGGGCTCGCCGGAGCTGGCATCGACGGTGGGGGGGGGGGGTTCGAGATTGAAGAAGGAGAGAGGAGGAGAGGTAGAGGGGGAGGACGGCGCTGGATCTGGTGGGGTGCACGCCTCCGGTGGTGGCTGGAGGATTCCGCCGCGCCTCCTTTCCCCTTTCTCTTTTTTTTTTCTTTCTTCTGAATGAAAACGAGAAGAGGGAGGGGGGTTATATGAAAAAGATTTTATATATTTAATTTAATTTTAATTTATTTATCCTAAGGAGTTGACTTTTTATTCGACTTCGAAACGAGGCCCACCGACTGTCGCCCATAGCGTTTCACCCCCATTCCGAACACAATGGGATATGTATCGTAAGCTGATTCGGCTGTTACAATCAGTTTTCGTTAAATTTACATTTAAATCACTATATTGAATTTTTAAACGTACATTTCAGATTACCGGGGTCACATACTAACTAGAAAAATTCCAGAAAAATATTTTCTAGCTTCGTATTGACGATACGGTCCTAACAAAATTAGTTTCGTCAAATTCTGAGACCGTTGGAAAAGTGGCCATTTTCCAGTCGATTAAAATCAACTGAAATGGTCAAACGCATTTTCCTTTGCCACGCTCACATATTGATTCGAAAAATTATGAAATTTGGAACCTAGCAATAACTTTACATCACGGATCCAACAAAACTGGTTTCGTCGAAATCCGAGGTCGTTTGCAAAATGTCCATTTTTAAGGGCCTGAATTCCATAGCGACTATTCAGAATTTTCAACTGGACATATCTTTTGATTCCCGCTATAAAATTTCGATTATTCGGATTCGTTGGAAAGATATTATCAATTAGATCCCATTATTTTTGGTTTCACTAAAATCCGGATTGTTTTGCACCCGGTACATTCAATTGAAGTTTGAAATCGAATTATCGAACTACCGCGCCATTTTCAATTCTATTTATAATTATATATAAATATTTATATTCTAACGACGACGCGTAAAATATATACGTTCGAATTATATTTAAAATAAATTTCTCGTCGATATTATTTAAAATAATTCATTTTAAATAATCAAAATTCGATATAATTGCCAAAATAAAAATTTTAAACTGGCCCAGATTTTCGGGTTATTACAATATTATAAGCTATAATTTGAAGATATATAAGTTGAATAAATTGATTCAGAAATAAGAATTGAGAAAGTGATATTCCAAATGTTGGAACATTTGGAAAATTAATTAACAACTATTTAACTTAAGAGGCCAAGAGACATTGTATACTGAACCATTAAATCCATTTTATTTTTATGTGAATGATAGTTGTTTATTTTGATAGTTAGATCACCGACTATCAAATTTTGGCCAAATCGATTGTTGTTACGGGAAGACCGGAATGGAATTTATATTCGAAAACCATTCCGACCAGCAAATACGAAATGTGAAATATGCCCGTGGATCTACATAAGCGGAAGGATTACTTGTCAAATATTCTCTGTGTTGCAACACGGTGGAATTCTGACGTGATTCAGTCGTGAGTGAGAATTTACAGATTTGCAAGTACTACTCGCTACTGATCCTTTGGATGCGGTAGGAGAGTGCCTTCGGTTATTCCAGTCCGAGGACAACTTGTATGAAAAAAATGTGTAACAGAGTATGCCTAACAGATCACATTAGACAATCATTCCAAGGTATTATGCTAGTGGTGGAGGATTTCGTTCATCTTAGCTTTTTATGCCTGCAATATTTTTGGGAAGATCAACTAGTGATTTGACGGGTTTGATGATGTGACATTCAAAGTGAATGGTGGCCAAATGTTCTAAAAAGTAAACGTAGCCTCAAGCCTTATCAACCTATAAATGACAAAAATCAGGCAGGTAACATGGCAAGTTGGTTCGCACCTAAGCAGGGTATATTATCACCAATCTAGAGAAAATTCTATTTGTTCTTCTTTCGGTTCTGTATCTTCTAGGAAACTGTGGTTAGCTAGCCTTTGGTGATAATGCATTCGGTCCACTCAGGCTAAATAAGTGACCAGTCATTTGTGGCCGGATTGCAAGATGTTCTTGTTGAACCCTCAGTGTATCCCCTCTAGAGTACACTGATCGGAAGGTGGTTCCATAATTTGTCATAGTTGGAATCAAATCTCCAATAAGCGCCCATGGTTTTTGATTATAGACTAAGTAGAGCGTGAGTTGCAAGCTTTCAACTATTTGGTTATTTATTTGATAGACACTACTATAATATCATTGGATTTTGATATCAAAAATGTTTTGGACAATAGTAAGGTTAAATCCATCCGTGTTTATGTATGGGCTGCTCTTACTATTTTTTTAAAAAGGAATTTTCTAATGTTAAGCAATTTGTATGATACTTAAACTTAGTGAGTTTTCTCACCCTGGTTCACCCGACTAATCCGTGGCATTTGCAATGCTCGGGTCTGACAGAGTTTTACAGGTTCAGGTTATCGTTGCTGTGAAGTCCAGAGATGAGTTGGAGGTGTTCAGGCATACGATATATATATTCCGATGTGTGTTGTATTTGGGGATATGTTGTTATAATTGTCTAGATGTATTAATGTACTATGATGATTGTTAGTATTTTTCAAGCTCTCAATAAAGGTTTATTTCTATATTATATTTTACTCCGCTGTGATGTAAGACTCTATATGGTTGGTTCTTCTTTTTATTATTCTATTCTAATATTTCTTTCTTTTCTCATTCTCTAATTTTCTTTCTATTAAAAATTCGTATTTTGGTGCACTTTGGGATGGACAGGTGTAATATTATTCAACTCAAAGGGTACATATTTGTGGGCCTTTACACTTGTTATCAGAGCGGGGTTTAGTAATAACCTTGGCCATATGTCATAACTAAGTAGAGATATGGTTAGTAACGCCCTAGATTGAGTTTGAGTGTATATACGAGTGAACGTATTCATAGATTTAATATAAAAACATTTTGTATTGTGTTGATTAATCGGTTCAAGTGTTGGGAAATGTAACATCCCGTAATTTTAAAGAATACTATAATGATAAACTAAATAATACATAATTGAATATTTGGGTATCAAGTAAAATGGATTGCACCACTGCATTCATCTTGGAATTCTGCTTAACATAGACTCCGAGTTTGCATAAAACGGACATCGTATGAGGAAGTTATTAAGCATAGAAGTTTGTATGCGCATAAGTGAATCATATATAAACAAATCAAGTTCAGAAATCAAAATAATTCAAAAATCAAAGCAGGAAATCGAAGCAGGATTCTGTCCCATTGAGGATCTACCCCACCCCATGGGGGTCAAACCAAGGGTCGACCTACACAAGGGGGGGTTGACCTACCCCACATCCAGGGTAGATTCCTACTCTGCACCTGGACGCGTTTATAAACGAGATTCGTTGGCGGTAGGCTATATATAAATAGGAAAGAATTTCTATTTTTTTATTCACCTAAAACAATGGAGACACTGAGATGATGCCCCGGCTTGGATTGAATTAGCCTATTCTTCTGCAACAACGACTGATACGTATTCAAGAATCTCTACTACGACATCAACATTCTTTTCTCTGTTCATTAGATCAAGTCTTTGTGAGTTCATGTTACTTTCAGATATAAACATTTAATAAGTAATCCTGACATGTTTATAAGTTTGGATCTAAAGCTATACCTGTTAATAACCTGAATCAAAACTAAACAGATATGTCATTACATGTACACCTGATCTACTGTTCAGTCCTTACATGCCTATTTCTATTATGCCTATTTCTGTTATCATATGCCTATTCTGTTACGATGCCTATTTCTGTTCTCTACTCTCCCTCTTTCCCTTTTTATTTTTATAGCCAGACTACCTTCGAGCCTAGACCTATCAATGAGATACGCGAATGAATGAAATTGGGAATGGTTGGGAATGAGAAATTGAGGCATAACTTGTGTTATAAATCATGATTGGAATTTGGGGGCATAACCTATACTGTGATCTAAGACTTTAATTTGGGGAATGTCCTATATGATGATTTATGACTTGAGGGTAGGGGAATGAAAACCCGTATGCTTAATTAATAGATTAAGAAAAACATGTAATGAAACTATAATACTTATCCTGTTTAAATATGTGAGGGTTATATGAACCTGTCAAATTGTGTAAGGGTTAAGTAAACTTGTTTGAATCAATGGGGGGGTTAAGTAAATCTGTAGGGGGTTATACGAACCCGCCCATCTTAACCTGTTTTATATGTTGGGTTTATGCGGACTTATTAATCTGTTAGGCATAACTTGCCAAAATCTTGGTAATGGGGATGCAATCCTAGGTGTTGGCTTGTATCATCTGTTGTATGGGGCCCGTATCAGTCAGTAACCCATACTGGTATCCAAAGGGGGACCCCGAACTAGGTAGGGGTCAGAGCACGCTTACTGAGTTGATTATAAGAGATCCACATAGGTGGAGGTGTTTGATGGTGCGTTCCAATGGAGTCATATGCGTGCATGGATCCGCTTGCTCAGGAAAATAAGACATTATAGCACTAGTAGATATGGATGTGTCTGTCTTGGGGTTTCACTTTGGGAAGTGATACATCCTACTATGAGACCAAAATAGGGTATTTACGAGATAGGGAGTCGATCGATTGGGGTTGTAATTAGGGTACATCTAGTCCTTCCTGTTTAGATGCCCGTTATTATCGTTTGGGGTAACACCCGTTATTTCTATTCGGCTGCCTGTTAATATTGTTTGGGGGTAAAACCTATCACTAGAAGTACACCTAAGTCTACCATTTTGTTTCAGTTGGGATCACTTTGTTTTTGTTATACTAGTATTGGTGTAGAGAAAAATATTTGGGAAGCGTAATCTATTATGTTATGTTCATTCTACTTATCCTGCTCAGTCTGTTGTACCTGTCTTATGATACTGTTATCTCTCTCATCCAGTTTATATGCCAGTCATGATGCTTTTACTTATTTATATGCTAAAAGTCACCGCTTTGATTACCTATCTACCTTGCTATGGCTATTTTTGGGGACTATGATTTTATATTATTACACTTTGACGATTTTAGTACATGGCAGATATTTTAATTTGATGTAATGGGTTTTCAGTATTTCAGACTATGTTGTAACTGGATTTTGGACCATGATGTTTTCTGTTTTGAAAAGTAAAGTTTTAAATTCCGCTGCTATATTATATCTATCTTGTGATGTTTCTGTTTACCTATAACGCTTCACAGAACTTAATGCATTCTGATAAAGAGTGACATTAACAGACATGATGTGTCACAGGAAACCATATTGAACTGGCAATTGACACAATATTGTCTTATAAAGAGGGTAAATGAAATATTTTTTCCCAAATTATATTTTTGTGTAGAAAAGAAGATAATTTTCTCAAGTTATAATAGTATTGGTTGTTTGATTAATTTGATTGGAATTCAAATTGAATCGTATGTGAAAATGAAACTTAACTTAATTATGTAGAATGAGTCTAAGAAATAGAATTGAATAAAATAAATTTGGGATTTGGAAATTAAAAGGATAATAATGGAAATCAATTAGATGTTAATCGATTGATATTAATGTATGTTAAATCAAAGTGAATGCAGACCAATAAGTATCAATGTTAAATATAATTCAAATGATTTGATTGTTCGTTATTTGGATGTTGGACTGGTTCAATAAAATGAATCAAGTGGGTTGATAGCGAAGTTGAATGAGATAAAACTAAATGATTTAACCATGTAATTGTTACTTGCATTATAAGTTGAGTTAAGTGCAGATATTAGAAGGCTATATGAATTGGCTTGATTACTGAGATTTAAGTACAGGTTGGAAGATGAAGAGTTGTTAGTTGATTTGCTTTGAAATTGGAGTTGAGTTGCTTAACAAATAGGTAAACATTAATATTATTGGTTGGTGACTGATTTTATAACTTTGAGTTGGGTAGCAATTTGGCTTTTGATTTTATTTGGGAGAATTAGGTCCGAAGTGACAATTATAGTTGTATCGATTGAGCCACGCAAAGGATGTGTTGGAAAAAAAAAATTTAGAAGTTTTTGATCATAATTATAAATGACTAATTTGAAAATGAGTGGGTTTGGAGCATTCTTCTTAACTTGTAATTTCAGGACGAAATTATTTTAAAGGGTAAGAATGTAACGTCCCAGATTTTTGAACATTAATTACAAATATTTAAATCCATTTTATATATTGATTTAGTATTACAAATGGATTTTTTATCAAATTTATTTATCAAAAATGGAGTTCGAACATATAAATTTATAAATTAATAATTCGAGCATGAAACGACGCGGTAGTTCGTAATATTGAGTTTTGAACTTTAATTGAATACACAATTTCCGTTATAAGTCGGACTTCTTTGAAACAAGAGCCGTTTGCACTTTGATTTAAAACACACAGCCTACCTCAAGAAACAACACACACAAACCTGCCTTATATTTATACTATCGCCATTCCAATCACGCTGTCTTGTACTTCAGAGACATAACCTACCTTAAGTCTATCGTATTTCCATTGGAATTTAATTCTTCCACTTGCAAACGTATACATCCTAAGATTTTAAAATATACCCCGTGCAGACCTACCCAATGCAATACGAAAGACGTTGTTCTTATCTTTAGGATGTTCTTCCATAAATAGGCGTCTCCATCTTCTTTTTCCCCAGCTAAAGCGACGCGCCATTTTTTCCCTCTGCAAATAACAATATGAAACCATACTCATATTTATAACCAAACCTCCCTGCCACTAGAATTTAAAGCTCCTCTAACCTTAAGTATTTAACCATGGCTCGAAGTCGGGTCGGAATGAGGAACTGGAGGGAGAAGCGCTAGGTGGTGTGGTTGTCGGTGGTTCGTCAGAGTGGGAACAGAGGGAAAGCATGACCTGCAGCTTGTGGGTATAGGAAGGAATGAAGGAAGTATGGTGCAAGTAAGTTGCGGTTTTTAATTATTGAAGCATGGAGCAACGATTTCTGGAAGGAGAATATATGTGTAGTTATGGGAAAAACCGTAGCAGGAAGATGAAAGACGTTGTAATATGGATGGTTTGCGTGCTTTATTGCATGGCTTTCCAGTTTCAAACGTGGGGGATTAGTATGTGCTGGGGAAGTTCCATGTAACAACAGTTACAAATAAATAAACAGAGAAAGGAAAAAGAGAAATAAGAAGGCAGATCGCGTTCTGGGGGTACATGGGTGAAAAGTCAGACCAGTTTGAATAGATGGTCGGAGGGGGAGAGATCTTGCAGGTGGCAACATTGGGGGATGTTGATGGACGGGGGCGTTGAAGTAAGGTGGTGGCGGCAGCATGTATGGGGATGTTTGCAGTACAGACTGTTATGCATGCGGGTTGTTGTGGAGCGAAAGCATGAAGTTGGAAGATCGGGTTGTTTGGTTTAGCATGAAGAAAATGGTTCTGTAGAAAGTGGGGAAAATGGGTTTCAAGATGATGAAGTGGGGAAGGAGTCTGGCATGTGGGTTTTGAAAGGACAGTGAGATCCTTTTTTTTTAAAGTAAGGTCCAATATCATTATAATTAAAGTTAGTTTTAATTTTAGTAATATTACGCAAACTTTAAAACGTGGATTAGTATATATGTCGTTCTATTTTTTCAAAATGCTGGGAAAGAAAAGCATAGTCGGGTCGTTATGTTTATAGAAAAACAACAATTAATATTTTATTTTATTACAATTAAGGAAATTAATAATTAATTTATCAATTCGTGTGTTATAGCATGGATAAATTTTTATTGCAATATCAGAATGTAACAAGACAAGCCACATTAGGGTCGTGGCGACAAACACCTCATTATGGAATTTATTTGGACAGAAATGGAGACAACCGGAATTTACAGTTAAATTGAACGACTTTTTAATTTAACTGTTACCGAACCATTTCAACGAATCAAATCAAGGTGAGTTCAACTCACCCAGTTTATCCCGCTTATATTTCCTATAAGCCGGGTTTTTATTTTGTGTGCAATGTTGTTAATGATTGATGATTGGATGACTATTTGCATTTATGCTGAATATTTTTAATATTCATTGATTAAATTAAAGGTTTGTTTAATTTGATCGAACCAAATCATTATTTTTACAATTATATTCCAAACGAGGTAGCTTACCTTGTTGGTTACGTTTATAATAATATAAACTTATTAAATAAATAACTGGATGCTTAATTGGATGTTACCAATCGACTGTCATTTTCTATTAGTTAAACTGTTAATTCTGTTTACCATGATGTATAAAAATAAATATATTATCACATCGAATTTAATGTAACCCTTTTGATCTGGTAAGGATAGGTTAGAGAGATCCAACCGGATTCCTCAAATATGTTGTTTACTTTCATATCATATGAACTATTTAATCAATCTGACTGATTGTTGAATCCGAATCCAGCATTTGTTTGATATTAACCAATGGATGGTATTGGTTGAGTAATTATCATCAGATGGCCTAAAAATGAAACGTTTTTATAAAGATTGATTTAATGTTAGGTAAATAAATAAAAGGAAGTTATAAAATTTGATTTTATAACTAAAGATAGATTTTGAAATATATTCTATATAGGTTATTTTCAAATGATAGTTTATTAAAGGAAATGAATAATTGTTTTATCTAGTAAATTCTAAACCAAGTATGTGAATTTATAAAAAAGGAATAATATTGACTTTTAACGTGAAAATGTTTGAAAGTAAACATGTTGAAATGGAAATAGGGATAAGGGCAATTGAGTTGAGTTAGACCTTGTTCATGATTAAAAGGAAATTTAAATAAGTTTTACGCATATTTATCTGAATTTGAATTTTGATTTATTTCCTAAAAGGAATTATATAAAAAGGAAAATTTTAAATCGACTCAATATAAGTTGAAATTGAATGGAAGCTTAAATGGATTGAATTTGATTATAAAAGTGAAGATCTAACGATAAGATCTAGATATAAGTATTTTAGATGTGAAATGGAGTTTATTTAAAACAAAACTAAGATAAGCGGTTATAAAAAGAGATTCTATTGAAAATGGAACTTTGGGATAGTTACTAGAATTTGAGATTTGTTAATAAACTTATACCTATTTCAAAGATAAGAATGTTGTCGGTCTGTAAGGTAAATAAAATACCCCAACTTGTACGACTTCATGATTATCCAAGGATGATATTAGTTTAGAAACGAGAGTGTTAAGGGAATTAAATTAATATTTCTATGAAGGATATTATAAGATATATTTTGAAGAGATATAAGTTGAACAAATTGGTTTGGAAATAAGAATTAAGAAAGTGATATTCCAAATGTTGGAAGATTTGGAAAATTAATTAACAACTTTTTAACTAAAGAGGCTAAGGGACACAGTATACTAAACCAATAAATCTATTTTATTTTTTATGTGAATGGTAGTTGTTTATTTTGATAGTTATATCACCAGCTATTAAAATTTGGCCAAATCGATTGTTGGTACGGGAAGACCGGGATCGAATTTTCAAAAACCATTCCGACCAGCAAATACGAAACATGAATGATGATGGAGCAATTGAAGACTGTGGATCTACATAAACAGAAGGATTACTTATCAAATATTCTCTGTGTTGCAACACAGAGGTATTCTGACATGATTCGCTCGTTAGTAGGATTTTGCGGATTTGCAAAGACCACTAGATACTGATCCTTTGGATGCGGTAGGAGAGTGACTTCGAATTGTCCAGTCCCAAGACAACTTGTAAGGACGAATGTCTGATAGAGTATGCCTAACGGATCACATAAGATGATCTTTCCAAGGTATTACGTTGGTGGCAGAGGAATTCGTTCCTCTTAGCTTTTTATACCCGTAATATTTTTGGAAAGATCAACTATTGATTTGACGGGTTTGACGATGTGGCATTCAAAGTGAATGGTGGCCAGATGTTCTTAAAAGTAAATGTAGCCTCAAACCTCATCAACAGGGAAATGACAAAAATCGGGCAGGCAACATGGCTAGTTAGGCCGCACCCAAGCAAGGTGTACTATCACCAATCTAGAGAAAATTAAATTTGTTCTTCTTTCACTTCTATATCTCTCGGGAAATGGTGGTTGGCTAGCCGTGGGTGACAATACATTCGGTCCGCTCAAGCTAAATGAGTTACCAGTCATGTGTGGCCAGGTTGCAAGATGTTCTTGTTGAACCCTAGTGTATCCCCACTAGATTACACTGATCGGAAGGTGGTTCCATACCTTGTCATAGTCAGAATCCAATCTCCAATATGCGCCCGCGGTTTTTGATTATAGACAATGTATGTAGAGTGTGATATGCAAGCGTTCTACTATTTGGTTATTTATTTGATAGACACTGTTATAATATCACTGGATTTTGATATCAAAAATGTTTTGGGTTACAGTAAGGTAAAAACCATCTATGTTTATGTGATGACTGCCCATAACCCTGCACTAAACAAGAGGAATAATGCGCTTAAAGGCGTGCCAGGCAGCCATGGATGATCATCAAGGTATGGTAACACAAGCAGAACCTGTTGTAAATCTCACAACGCAAGGATAAAATATAATAGAACATATATAATAGGTAATATTAGTAAAGCATATTTGAGCAGAAATTTCAAACTTTTAAAATAACTAGAAAGTATATCCATGCACCAGGACTGCAACATATGTCTGTGCAAATTTTCCTTACTAAAGAACTCAGAGGAGAATAACAAACAGCGAGAATCCAAATACTGTATAGTAAGAAAGATAGTACGCCAGCCTCATGCTCGCCTCCGAACCGCCTCATCATCCTCACTAAGCTACCACCTGCCACCTAATCTTCCTATCCAAAATCGGACGAACAACTCAAGGTAATAAGAGGGAAACATAAAACCTTGAGTTAGACAATAGTCTTGTGAGCGATAAATCAACTATCGAACATTTCAACCATACATTCATGGAAATCAGAACAACCATTCTGTTATGGCAATTAGAAACAATCAAACAAAACCACTCATAGCATCCAGATTATATATCTCATGTAAATCACCCTAATCAAATTCAAAATCCCTTAAGGACAAGCCCCAAAGGCCTAAAAAAATATCAAACAAGCACCCAAGGAACATGTCCTTCGATGTTGGACAACCTATGTGAGTTGGTACAAACCAAGCATCCAATTATTCATGACAGACTCTGTCTATCACTGCCAATTCTGCTTTGAAACCATCGTTAATCGTATGACTGGCCATATCATACTGCCATCCGTCAAGGGCTAATGGTAACCCCAGTTATATCTAAAACCACATACGCCTTTCAACAATGCGTACCTAGGTCTTTCAATGATACCCAACTTCGGTATCTCTAGTCGTCATCGACGGCGACAATCTAACCAATATCACCCAACTCAGAAAACCTTTGAGTTGTCACCACACTCATTGTATTACGACTAACAAAGAACAAATCACATCACTTCGACATTCCCCATTGGATTCACCTTGAAGTCATAACATCTCTGAACCAAGTAACATCAATATATGGTTCAACCCAATTCATAGCGTTTCATCCACTTGCTATGAAATAAACCACAGTGTTTAGAGCGCACTGCGCTACGGCACGGGTTCGGAGGAATCGCCCCGAATTTTTTTCAAACTATTTTGTTTAAATCTGCGTAGGTTTTTCTTCTTCTTCAGAAATGATCCTGTGCGATCGACCCCCTGGTGCGAACGACCGACCCCATTATGCATGACCAACCCATCTTCTTCGACCGACCGACCTTCATTCAACAAAGTAGGCCGACCATCCCGGATAAACCCGACCGACCGACCAGGTTACCCTACCCGACCAACCCGTCAACTCAAGCCCGACGGACCCCCTTTTGGAACTACACCCGATCCATACTTTGAAAGTCTTGAACGACCCAGGCTTCAAAACAACCGATCCGCCAAAAAGCAATGGTCGACCCAACCTTCAATACTATGACTGACCCGACCTTTAGCACTATGACCGACCCGACCTCCAGCACAATGACCGACCCGACCTCTAGTACGATGACTGGCCCGATCTCCAACATTATGACCGACCCGATCTCCAGCACTATGACCAAACCGACCTCCAGTACAATACCGACCGACCACTTTTCTAGAAGCATGACCGACCGACCACCCTAATGACCGACCGACCGACCACCTTCCTGCACAGCCCCTATCCAAGTCCAATTTTGACCAAAACTTCGCCAATTGGCTATATCGACGAAATCAACTCATCCAATTGATCTAATATAACCATAAGCATGTCATGAAATCATTAACAACATAAATATGACGATTTTCACCAAAATTTATGAAAATTCACCAAAATTTATGTAAATTCACTAAAATCATCATAAACATATAAAAATATATGGAAATTACCAGTTTTAAGTTGCTAAGTTAGATCCTATGGTGATTCATATGAAAATTGACTTACCATCAGGTAGATCTAGGAGAAATCGATAAAATGATGAAATTAAGACCATAAAACTCATACACTTAATTGAATCCGTGTGAGAAATGCATATCACTCACCAATTCTCCAAAACAACTCAAAAACACCTAGATCTAGATCCGAACGACGAAGAATTTGATCCAAACTCTTCAATTTGATGGATTCTCCCTTGAAATGATGTAGATCTAGCATCAAACGATGTGGATCACTGATTCTCTTATATAGATCTAGAATTTTAATGGTGGAAAGGTGTAGGAGAATAAAGAAATGGAGGATCACAAGCTCCTCCAAATGAGAGAATGGAAAAATTAAACTATTCTCCATGCCTCTCACCCTCTGTTTATGGCCTTCCACTAGCCCACTAACGGGCCTCTCCAAATCAGCCCATTATGGCTACAAAACATGAACAGTCAACTGCTAAACCTTAAAACAGCGATTCCTCCCAAACCGCTGAGCCAAATCTTTAACGTGACTACTCTACAGAAAGGGAATCATCATTTTCTTTCCAATGGCACAGGTTTCAACACCTGATTCGATCCGAGTCAAAAGTGATGTCATTTAGAAGACTGATAAGGGTAAAATGGTCACAAACAAAATTGGCAAAATTATGGACATGTCTCACATCCCCATAAAGAACATATTAAAATATGAGAATTATCCAACCCTCAGGGAATAAAATAAAAATATTTTATGATCCTTCGATTTGGGTTGTTACATTCTCCCCCCTAAGAATTTCGCCCCTGAAATTCCCACAACCATAAGCAACCAAAACGATTCCGCATGCTTATCATCCATGATCAAAAGCAATTAATTCTATCATCCAAACTAGCAGCCATCAAACCATGCATCCATAGCCTTATCCTAGCATGCAGAATTCTGATAACAACAATCACAAAAATAATAACAACATACAATCGTCGTCATCCTCCTAAGCCGTTTCGTGTCATTTCCACAACGCGAAGCAGCTTACGAGGTTTCATAACTATGATCTCCAGGTCCTCGTACTGCTCCGGAGGTACTACCATAAACAGATCATGCCCATATTTTTGTAGAAATGATTCACAAAAAGTGTTATGCACACTCTACATTTTTTCGGGTAAAATCAATCTATATGCGAGCTTTCCAATTCGCTCGATTATTTTAAATGGTCCAACAAATCTTGGAAATAATTTTCCCTTACCTCCAAACCTAATCATATGCTTCAAAAGAGAAATCTTCACAAAAACCATGTAGCCCATGTCGAATTCCAAATCTTTTCGATGCTTATCAACGTAACTCTTCTGACGATCTTGGGATGCCTTTATTCATTGCCGAACGATCTCAATGCAATCTAAGGTCACTTTGATTATGTCTGGCCCAAGTACCAACTTGTCTCCTGTCTCTAACCAACAAGCTCGAGAATATCACGGTCTTCCATATAACGCCTCATATGGTGCCATCCCAATGTTAGACTTGAAGCTATTATTGTATGTAACTAGATGCAGATGGTATTCCTACAATCCTCCAAAGTCTAACACACAAGCTCTTAGAAGATCTTCCAAAACTCGGTTAACCCTTTCGGTTTGACCATCAGCTTGGGGATGAAAAGCCGTACTAAAAAAACAACTCGGTTCCCAAAGCTTCTTGCAACCTTTTCCAAAATCCACTCGTGAACAATGGATCTTAATCACTTACTACGCTCTTAGGGATACCATGGAATCGAACTATCCATTTCACATAAAGTTCAGCCAACTTAGATGTTGTCCTAGTTGATTTGACAGGAATGAACCTTGCACTTTTGGTCAAGCGATCCACGATGACCCAAATTCCTTCATTTCCTGCCCTAGTTTTAGGTAGTTTATCGATGAAATTCATCGATATTTGCTCCCACTTCCATGTAGGAACTTCCAACGGCTGAAACAATCCACTCGACTTCTTCTGTTTAGCTTTCACCAAAATCACACGATACCAGAAACTCTAACCACCGTTGCTGCTGAAGATTCAAATCCTTTTGGGAGAAAAGATACTTCAATGACTTATGATCCATAAGCTACTCGAATCGAACTCCCAACAGGTAATGTCCTTACATCTTCAGAGCAAACACAATGCTGCCAATTACAAATCATGAGTTTGATAATTCCTTTCATGTAGCATTAGCTATCTACTTGTGTAGGCCACACCTTATCCTTTGCTACTCTCAACTAGTGAAATCTCGTTGCCAAATCCATCTTGAGAAAACATTTGGCCTTGTGAAGCTGATCGAACAAGTCATCGATCCTCAACAACAGATACATGTTCTTCTTGTTTACCTTATTCAGTTCATTATAGCCCACACACAATCTCTACGGGCCATATGCCATGGTTGCAAACATAACTGGTGCACCCCATTCCGATAAACTCCTTCGAATGAATCCTTTTTCCAAAAGTTTACAAACTTGCACCTCTAACTTTCGTTATTCCTTAGGTGCTTGTTGTCTAAGAAGCATAACGATAGGCCTAACACCCTCGACCAACTCGATCTTGAACTCAATCTCATGATGCGGCGACAAACCTTTGGCTTCTACAAAAATGTCATCAAACTCACTTACAATTAGCACTGATGTCAAGCCTTCCCATGGAATCGCAAGCGAATGTAAATAACTTGCGAAGAAACCGTCTTCAACCTACATAGTGTCACAACCATTCGCCCTTCCACATTCCCGACTATAACCTACATCTTTTCGCAATCCATTTTTGCCGCACACCCCTTGAGCTAATCCATATCCCAAAACAATCCCAAACCAAGCGAAAGTGACAACGAAATGATCATTTATAAAAACAACCATGACTGAATGAACTACACCACGACAAGTCCTTCAAAGAGTAGATAAACCCCATACTGGATATGTTACAATCAAAGTCTATTACAACTTCAATTGCCAAACCCATTCAACATACAATCTTATTATTGGTAAAAGGAGATGATTCTCTAGGACTGAATAGAAATCAAACAAACTCCTCCGGCAGAAAGCATGTCTAAAATAACAACTTCTACTAATTCTCATCGGGAATGTAATAGGAAATCGGAATAACTTCCAAAACACATGCTTCCTTTGGTTGCTTATCTTTCAGAAAATCTGTGAAGTCTTTTTTCTTATGCCCAGGTTTGCCGCATTTAAAGCAATTCCTTTCGGCTCTTGGCTTCTTACAATTCTTGGCATAATGGCCCTCTAGCAGATAGTTGAAGCAAATGTCATTCTTCTTGGGTTTCTTCTTTTTCTTATTCAGCTTCTTTGTTTTACTAGGGCCAGTAAAAGTTTTTTCGTGAGGATCATGGCTGCTTCCAAAAGCCTCATTTCAAGCAGCACTGATTCTTTCTTCCCGCTCCTTAACTCGGCATCGAAGTTTCTCCAAAGCCCTAATTTTTCTTAACTCGTCTTCTTTATCTGTAGGAGTATAATCCCTCTGTCGCTTAGTGTAATCATCCCTAGGTACATGCACATGAATACCACGTCCTACTACCGCTTCTGTAATGGGCATCCTTAGTAGGACTTGGACTGCTGTCATTATGGCTTCGAACATAACTAAACATTCTGGCATAATAGCTGAAGCTCCTAACTAGTTACCATCTACCCTTCAAGTCGCAGGCTCCTCTTTAGAAATGTTTCCCCAAATTTGACAACTCATTCTAAATCTAAAAATAGAATGATTAGTCCACATATGAGATAACTACAGAAATGAAATCCGAAAACTGTTATACTATACACTACTATATAGTATATACCCAACGAAAATCTACAAATACGTCTCTCATACGTGATTATGTCTTCGAACTTCGATTAAAATCGATAACCACTATGATGCCAAATGTGACAACCACCCATAACCCCTGCACTAAATAAGAGGAATAATGCGCTGAAAGGCGTGCCAGGAAGCTATAGACGATCACCAAGGTATGATAACAAAAGCGGAAACCGTCGTGAATCTCACAACGCAAGGATAAAATATAATAGAACATATACAACAAGTAATATTGGTGAAGCATATTTGAGTAGAAATTTTATACTTTCAAAACAATTAGAAAGTATAACCATACACCAGGACTGCAACATATGTTTGTACAAATTTGTCTCACTACAACACTCAGAGAAGAATAACAAACAACGGAAATACTAATATTATATAGTAAGAAAGATAGTACACCAACCTCCTGCTCACCTCCGAACAGCTACATCGTCCTCACTAAGCTATCAACTGCCCCCTTCCACCTACTCTTCCCATCAAAATCAGATGAACAACCCAAGTTAACCAGAGGGAAACATAAAACCTTGAGTCAGACAGCAGTCTTAGTGAGCGATAAGATAGCTATTTAGCATCATCAATAATGTATATGAGAATGGGCAAAAAATGAACTAATCGACCTAGAACACCAGAGAAGAACTCGACTCCCGTCTTCCCCACATCGAACAGTGATAGCCTTTACATCAAACATTTCAACCTACATTCATGGAAATCAGAACAACCATCCACTCACAACAATTAGAAACAATCAAATAAAACCACTCATAGCATCCATATTATATATCCCACATAAATCACCCTAATCGAATTCAATATCCCTTAAGTACAATCCCAAAGACCTAAACCAATATCAGACAAGCACCCAAGGAACATCTCCTTCGATGTTGGACAACCTACGCTAGATGGTACAAACAAAGCATCCAATCATTCATGAAAGACTCTGACTATCACTACCAATCTTGTTTTGAAACCATCGTTAATTGTACGACTGGCCATATCATACTGCCATCCGTCAAGGGCTAATGGTAACCCCGGCTCTAGCAAAAACCCCATATGATTTTCAACGATACGTACCTAGGACTTTCCACAATACCCTGGGTACTCGACCTATGGCCGGTCTTTAAACGTACGCCTTCTTTGAGACAACTATAACCTACGACTATGATAACTCCTCGGCCTTTGGTATATATAGTCGTCATTAGCGGTGACCATCCAACCATTATCACCCAACTCAGAACACCTTTGAGTTGCCACCACACTTGTTGCATTACAACTAACACATAACATCACTTCGACATTCCCCATTGAATTCACTTTGAAGTCATAACATCTCTGAACCAAATAACATCAATATATGGTTCAACACAATTCATAGCGTTTCATCCATTTGCTACAAAATAAACCACAGCGCTTATAGCGCACTGCGCTGCGGCACGTGTTCGGAGGCATCGCCCTCGAAAAACAATTTCAAGCTCTTTTGTTCAAATCTGGGTCGTACTCGAACTTTCTTTCTCTCTAAAAATAACCCTGTGCGACCGACCACCTGGTGTGACCGACCGACCCCATCATGCATGAGCAACCCATCTTCTCCAACCGACCGACCCTCACTCAACAAAGTAGGCCGACCATCCTGGATAAACCCGACCGACCGACTAGGTTACCCTACCTAACCGACCCGCCAACTCAAGCCCAACCGACCTCCTTCTGGAACCACACCCGATCCATACTTTGAAAGTCTTGAATGACCCAAGCTTCAAAACAATTGATCCACCAAAAAGCAATGGCCGACCCAATCTTAAGTACTATGGTCGACCCGACCTCCAGCACTGTAACCGACCCGACCCCCAACACTATAACCGAACTGACCTCCAATGCGATGACCGACCCTATCCCCATCACTATGACCGACCCGACCTTCCATACGATGACCGACCGACCACCTTTCTCGAAGCACGACCGACCGACCACCTTCCTGCACAGCCCTTATCCAACTCCAATTTCGAGTAAAACTTCAGTAATCGACAATATTGACGAAATCAACTCATCCAATACAACCATAAGCATGTCATGAAATCACTAACAACATGAATGTGATGATTTTCACCAAAAATTTATGCAAATGCACCAAAATTTATGCAAATTCACCAAAATCATGAACTAAATTATGGATCTAACTTGCATAAACATACGAAAATATATGGAAATTACCGGTTTTAATTTGCTAAATTAAATCCTATGGCAATTCATATGAAAATGGACTTACCATGATGTAGATCTAGGAAAAGTCGATTTAAAATGATGAAATTAAGATCATATAACTCATATACTTGATTCAATTCGCGTGAGAGATGCATATCACTCATGAATTCTCCAAAACAACTCAAAAACACCAAGATCTAGATGCAAACAACGTAAAATTTGATCCAAACTCTTCAATTTGATGGATTCTCCCTTGAAATGATGTAGATCTAGCTTCAAATGATGTAGATCTCCGATTCTCTTATGTAGTTCTAAATCTTAATAGTGGAAAGGTGTAGGAGAATAAAGAAATGGAGGATCACAAGGTCCTCCAAACGAGAGAATGAAAAAAGTAAACTATTCTCCATGTCTCTCACCCCCTATTTATAGCCTTCCACCAGCCCACTAAAGGGCCTCTCCAAATCAGCCCATTATGGTTACAAAACCTGAACAGCCAACTATTAAACCTTAAAACAGTTATTCCTCCCAAACTGCTGAGACAAATCTTTAATGTGACCACTCTACGGAAAGGGAATCATCATTTCCTTTCCAATGGCACGGGTCTCAACACCTGATTCGATCCGAGTCAAAAGTTATGCCCTATACAAGACTGATAGGGGAAAAATTATCACAAACAAAATTGGTAAAAATTATGGGCATGTCTCACATCCCGATAGAGAATATATTAAAATATGAGAATGGTCCAACCCTCAAGGAATAAAATAAAAATATTTACGATCCTTCGATACGTGAAATGCGGGCTATTACAGTTTATGTGTAGCCTGGTCTTACTATTTTTCCTTTATTTTCAATATGGATTTTCTAAAGTTTAGCAATTTGGATGACATTTAAATTTAGTGAGTTTTCTCATGCAGGTTCACCAGACTGATCAGTGGCATTTGCAATGCTCGGATCATACCGAGTTTTACTGGTTCAAGTTATCGAGGTCGTGAAGTCCAGAGACGAGTTAGAGGTGTTCAAGAATACGATATATATATTTATTCCGCTGTGTGCTGTATTTAAGGACAGATTGTTATAACTGTCTAGATGTATTGATGTACTATGATGATTGTAAATATTTTTTAAGCTCTCAGTAAAGATTTATTTTTATATTATATTTTTTTCCGCTGCGATGAGAGACTTTGTGTGGTATTGGTTCTTCTTCTTATTCTTCTATTCTAATATTTCTTTCTTTTTTTCTCAACCTCTAATTTTCTTTCTATTAAAGACTCGTATTTTCGTGCACTTTGGGTTAGACGTGTGTAATATTAGTCAACTCAAAGGGTAAGGATTTGTGGGCCTTTACACGGTTAATGGGTGATTAGGGGTAGTTTTAATCTCATAAGGCCCATTTGTCAAAAATCATGTGTACAACACAATTACTTTTAAGAGCGCACGGCTAAACGACACATCCGCTTGATGCAAAACTTGACAGCATGCAACAACTCACCGTGACGAATCCTAAAATATAAATTTCATCGCAATCCGATACTGTGCTCGAAACAACAATTTTCGCGTGTATCTCGAGACTTTTTTGGCCATGGAGCATCAAATCTTGAAATATATCAATCCATGTACTTTTTATCCACTTAAGAGTTATCTAAACAAAATGGAAACGATCTAGAGTTTTGATTCAATCGTTTACGAAAAATCTCAATATGGAACCATCAAATAATCCATGAAAAATATTTAAATATCCAATCATCAAAAATATGGGTTGTTACAACTCTGTATCTAGAAAAGCTTCTAGTCATATGTCTGAGCTCGGTTATTTCTTTTTCCGATAAAACTATGTGCTTTAGTGTCAATGCTATAAGTTTAGCATTGTCATAAACATAAATCTGTAGATCAATCTCTCTTCTAGGAGGTATTCTTTTAACCTTTTCCAATGTTGGGAAAATCTTACACAACGAAAACCGGATCGATAACTTTTGGGAAATGCATATTAAGGATCTTAATACGAACTTAACACCAAAAGAGGTAAATAGTGTTTAGTGGAATTTTATATTTTTATGTAATCTTTTTTATATTTATTAGAATCAAATGCAAATCACAAATATATAACAATCAAAGAATCAAGCACAAATACAGAATAAAAAAGTAACAGTAGTAAAATGAAAGAACACACTAGGATTTTTATACCGGTTCATAGTTACCTTACATCTTGTCCCACAAAACTTTGGATTTATGTGGATTTCTTTTCAATAATAATCTTCAAATACAATCCTCGATTTCACTTGCCACGAGGTATACCTTACTTGTTTTTCGGAGTAAAGTGAGACTTAATGGATTTCCGGGTTACAATCACATTCAGTTGATTTATATGTGATACAACCATACCTTTTCAATCTCATTTTTTGGAAGGAAGTCTCGATAGAACTTGATCTTGCGATCTTTGATTACAAATAATCCTATAACTCTGAATAGCTCTTGAAATCTCGAGAGAGTTTTATAGAGAATCAAAATAGAATTGAACTGGTTAAATTCTCTTTGATATACGACAAAGTTTGATCATAGGATTTAGAGAATAAGGAGAGAAATGAAAATGAGAAAGGAGAGAAGAAGATAAATGAAATTAGTTACGAAAATTAGAATTTAGAAGCCTATTTATAGTTGTCCAATAGTTATATCCTTTCAGGAATGGATTCAAACCAATAGACACAACTTTTGAAATTCAAATCTTAAATATAATGGTAACCATGTCTATATGCCTGGTATGCATGTCGACATCCCTTGGGAAAATATTGAATTTTAAATTCTTCGAAAATAATGTAAATGATGTTGAAATAAATCAAGGTAATCCAAGAGTTTAAAAATACTATTGTTCTATATAATAAAATAGTATAATATAGTAAAAATATAAAATAAAATATTTAATTATAATTAAAGAAAGTTAAAAAAAAGTTAATTTGATATTATAAGTAAAAAAACTTTAAAATTTAATATACGAAGTTATAGATAAATGAAAAACTTAATATATAAACCTATAAATATTAAAACTTTAAGTAATCATATATATTTAAAACTTAAAATATAAGTAATAAAATCTAAAATATTTAAACGAGGAGTTAGATTTTAAAAATCAAGAAATAATCATAAAAGATACACACACACACGCACACGCACACACACACACACACACACACACACACACATATATATATATGAAGTAAATTTGAAATCAATTTTGATAATAAGAAGATTTAAAATAAGGTAAAATGATAAGAGATTTAAAATAGAGATTTAGTGCTTTATGGAGTTTTAATAAAAAAAAATTAGACTCTATAACTCATCTTGTTTTCTTGAACTCTTGTTACTCACGAGTCTTCAATCTTTAACTCTTCCTCTTCTTTGTGATTTTTGAATCCTCAAACTGTACAAACTTCAATATCAATACTTCTATATAATTCCTGCATACACACAAACACACACACACACACACATATATATGTCTCTAGGTAAAAAAATATTAGCATATATTTTATAATAATAATAGTCAAAACAAGGTTGTTATCATGAAAACTATCACCACCAACAACTCAGTCTCGAACAATCTCCCCCTTTTTGAGGATGACAATCTTTATTTATAAAATATACATACTTGATGCCTTGATTCTCCAGTTATACCCGTGTAACACCCCACGTCCATTAATGTCACTCACAAAGGGAATGCATTAACTTCCATGGAGGTTTTAAGTGAATATAGAACAGTAAAATTACAACAAGACAGATATAAAATAGTACTTGGAAATTCAATAACTTTATTTCATTGTAGCAGAAGTCAAAACATGTTTGATTACATCATAACACCACATTCAATGTCAAGTAAAATATCTATCTTGATAAAACAAGTACATAATCTCATTACATGAATAGCCATTAAAAAGAAAGATAACAAGCTGGACTTTACTTCAGCAGTCCAAGCTTTCCAGTAGATAAGCGATCCAACTAGACTCCACTAGAACTGGGCCCAACCTACGGACCTGAAGGGAGAAAAAGGATGGAAAAGAGGGGGTCAGACATAAAGTCTGGTGAATATGATAATTCTACAATACTATTACCAAAATAACTGGACTAAGGCATAAGCTGGAAAACAAGAAAATGTCTATGAAGAGCAGATTAAGGACATAGACAATCGCTAAAGGCAACGTTATAGGCGCTCCTAAATACTAAAGGATAAACACTATACTGCACCACACCAGTCACCCTAAAGATTCATCCCACTTAGCTTCACTTAGAAACTTTCCCAATGGCTTTACGTACCCCTAGCTGACTACATAGGTGCCGCCTGCCCCTATCTCCACTAGGTGTACCCTACTTCCCATTATTCGATCGGCTCCCTAACTCGTAGATACCCGTGCTGGCACCACAGTGGGGTGTATCACTCCCCTAAAGTGGCAACCTGATACAACGGACATGCACGGCTTATACCTACACGATGCAACAACGTCTTACCTACCAGCCCGGGTCCACACACGCATATGAAACCCGTTGGACTTGCGTTGCCACCGCTCCCTGTTTTGGCCTCTTATAGTCAAACCCAGTATGCGTGTCCCGTCCTCGACTTGGGTCGAGCCCACAAAGATACGTTTTGGGATACTGGTTGAAATGGGCCCCCACTATTTACCACAAGCATTCCACCTAAGCTTGTTCCCATTAGTCCATCCCACTTAACCCACTTAGTCATGTTCATTTACATGTGTGTTTGGTTAAGTCTAATCGTATTTCAAATGCCTCTAAAGGCAACCACCAGATTCCTCATGCCACCCAAGGCACCTACTTAACCCTCATGTCCCACCTTACATGATTATCTGGTTAAGTATTTCTTAGTTCATTAAGGCCATAACCTCATAAAGACCTCTCACATTAGACTGGCATTTATGGCAGCTGGATTTGCCGGGCGGGTCCGGGCAGTCTTACACCATAAAAGAGTCTAACCTCGTGTCTTTACAACTGTTATGCTTTAGTTTGGGCCTAGGACCTCTCACATTGGGCCGACATTTGTGACTACTGGATTTGCCGGGCGGGTCCGGGCAGGTTTACATCACAAACGGGTCCAACCTCGTGTCCTAAGCATTGATTATTAATAATAATCCACTTTCCCCCAATTTTAATAATTCCCTACTTGAATTATTAATTACTTCCAATTTTTAACAATGTCCATAATTGACTCAATTATGGACATTCATTCATGGTATGCAACATCTTACAAAATTGCACCTAATTTATTAATTCCTAATATTACCCCTACCCCACGTTTGAACGTTTATTCGCAAAATATATGTTAGACTCGAATAGCCTAACTCATAGCATAAAATAGATTATCATAATAACAACATGTATATGTGACCAAATGAATCATAATAAGGGGTGAAACTTGCATATGTCCAACTTGCATAGATTATACATGTCATGGATCTAAAGGTGTCAACTTGTTCAAAATTCACCTAATATGATCTCAATCAATTTTCATAAACTTACATATGAACATGTGTGAATCAACATCATCTAATTTTTTTAACAACATGGTTTTATATGGGTACACCTAACTCAATAGGCAAATTCCCATAATCAAGTTTTATTTAATTATAGTTTCAAGTTTATGGGTACACCTAACCTAATAGGCAAATTCCCATAAACAAGATCCCTTTAAATTAAGAAAAAAAAAACATAACTTTAAGCATGATCCAACAACATGATTTTTCAACATAATATAGCATGATTTATAACATGGCATAGTATGATAGTATAACATAGCTTGACATGATTCTCAACATAGCACGACATAGCATAAGAGAATTTACAACATAGCATGACATAGCATATATAATTTACATCATACGACAACATAATAACATAATAAGAGATCCACAATATATAGAATTTACAATTACAAATCACATCACTTTCTTGTGATCCATTCATAACTGAGTCAAATTAGTTTGTAATAGTCTTGTGAGAATCATCATACTCACCAACAAAAGAAAAGAATTAGAGAAAGAGAGATCTTTTGATTTGATTTGTGTAGATTTAGTTGTAGATGATTAGGCTTCCTCTTCTTAGTTTGTGACGGCTATGCTGAACTCCATGGCAGCAGCATGACGGTAGCTTCTCTAATTTTACAAGTGATTTAGGTCTAGGGTCTACCCACTTATTTATAGATTTTAGAATTCATTTAGGCCATTAGATTTAACCTAGAAATAACCGCAGCCGTTCAGACAAGATGGGGTTTATCTTGTTGACTCAGCAATGAGTCAGAAGTGACTCAGCAAACACTCAGCATATTAATAAACTTCTATTCATGTCATAAATATATATATATTTTCTACAATGTACATATTAGATACATCCCCTCTCTTACACACTTATTAATATTTTAGCAACTTTAGTGTTAATAGAAAATTCGGGGTGTTACATTCTCCCCTCCTTTTAGGATTTCGTCCCCGAAATCTTCAAGTCTGGAAGAATGTATATCCTACCATCCAAACGTCCATCTACTCATCCATCATACACAGGCATCCATTGTCCTTAAAAGACTTCTAATGCTTTATGATCATATGCAAGTGTGTGTACAAGTCCTTACCTAATGCGAAATCAGGCGGTCTACTGATTCAGTTGACCTCCTTAATGCAAATTATGTAAGTGTCATGAATCCATTATGTATGCAAAAGATCATAATTACTTACATACTACTTCTATATGCGTGCACACCCATTCAACCGAATGCAGCATCCATATGATGGTACAACCATTATACATCCATTATACTAAATACATCCATATATATGCAATATGCAATATGAAGTGACTGAGCCGATCTAGTGCCTAAAGTGTGTGTATATATGCATCCACGAGCAACCACTAGCAAACACTTGCATCCATCATACATAACATGTCTCAAACACATGTTTCAACCATAGGATTATCCTAACTAAAGGTCAAAGATACTAATGAGATGACATACTAAAGATAAGATAAGATAAGCTAAGCGATAAAGGAGAAATTAAAAGACATACCCTCAAAAAGAAAAGGGTACAACGAACGCATCTTCTCTTCTGTCTCCCAAGTTGCGTTGCTCTCATCATCTCCCCATTGCACTTTAACCAGTCTGACCTCTCGATTCCTCAACTTTTTGATCTCCGACCCAAGAATGCATGTAGGAGCTCGTCTAATTGTTGCATCACGCTCTATTTCCACCTCTTTAAGCAAGCTCGGCTCTACCACCTCCGCGGTTTTGTGCAAACACTTCCTCAAATGTGATACATGGAATACGTCGTGTACTCCACTAAGTTTCTCAGGCAACTCCACCCTATATGCCATCTTCCCAATCCTGTTTTTTACAGGAAACGGCCCTACAAACCTTGGTGCTAATTTCCCCACGGACCCAAAGCGAACAACATTCTGTAACGGAGATACTTTGATAAAAACCATGTCCCCAATGTCAAACTCAAGATCTGTCCTCCTCTTATCAGCATACGATTTTTGCCTATCTTGTGCTGCTTTCATCCTCCTTCGAATCAACTCAATCTTCTCCGAGGTTTCCCTAACCATATCGGGCCCAAGTAGGATTTTATCGGTAGATTCCCACCAACATGTAGGCGAACGGCAAGGCCTTCCATAAAGAGCTTCGAAAGGTGCCATGCCAATACTAGACTGAAAGCTATTATTATATGCGAATTCTACTAACGGAAGGTGCTCTTCCCATGTACCCCCAAAGTCTAGGATACAAAGCCTTAAAAGATCCTCTAGAATGCGATTCACCCTCTCGGTCTGGCCGTCTGTCTGAGGATGATATGCGGTGCTCAAACATAGCTGAGTCCCTACCGCCTCTTGTAAACTCTTCCAAAATTCGCTAGTAAAGATGGGGTCACGGTCGCTTACTATACTAGAAGGAATACCGTGCAAACGAACTATCTCCTTAATGTATACAGAAGCCAACCACGGAGCAGTCCTCTTACTTTTTACGGGAATAAAATGGGCGCTTTTAGTAAGTCTATCTACTATAACCCAAATCCCCGTGTTACCCTTCCTTGATCTTGGTAATCCATCCACAAAATCCATTGAGATGCTTTCCCATTTCCATAGTGGAACTTCTAATGGGTGAAGCAACCCACCGGGTTTCTTTTGTTCTGCTTTAACTCGTTGGCACACCAAGCATCTAGCGACGTACTCGGCCACATCCTTTTTCATACCGGCCCAAAAGAAAACCCGCTTCATATCTTTGTACATCTTATCCCCGCCGGGATGAATGGTCATTTTTGAGCGATGAGCATCATCAAGAATGGCCTTCCTTAAGTCTTCGTCTTGCGGTACACAAAGTCTATTATTCCTTTTTTACCAACCCTTATCGTCTAGGGTATACCTACGAAGATGGCTTGACGACTCCCCCCCTTTGAGCTTTTCTACTATCTCAACCAACCGTGGGTCGTCTCGCTGTGCCTCACCAACCCGTCCTAGAAGTGTAGGTCTAACCTCCAAGGATGCTAACAGACCGGGTACTAAGTCAACGGAGGGTCTAAAGTCAAACATAGAGATGAATTCTAAGCTTTGTCGTTCAACAAACAACGGACTCAAGGACAACCTTTTCCTACTTAAGGCGTCTGCCACCACGTTACCCTTGCCCGGGGTATATGCTATTTCAAAATCATAGGAGGCTAAGAATTCCATCCACCGTTGCTGCCTTAAATTCAAATCCTTCTGAGAGAATAAGTATTTTAATGATTTGTGGTCAGTGAACAGTTCGAATTTCTCACCAAGAAGATAGTGACGCCAAGACTTAAGCGGGAAAACAATTGCGGCTAGCTCTAAGTCATGCGTGGGGTAATTCTTTTCATGAACCCTCAACTGCCTTCCACCATAGGCTATTACTCTTCCCTCTTGCATGAGGACCGCGCCAAGTCCCGTCCCACAAGCATCAGTATAGATGGTAAACGGTTTATTCCCGTCTGGCAGCACTAAGACTGGGGCTGAAGTTAAGGCTCTCTTTAAACGTTGGAACGCATCATCGCAATCTTTGTCCCACGTAAAAACCAGGTTCTTCTTCGTTAACCGTGTTAATGGAGCTGATATTTTTGCGAAGTCTTTGATAAACTTCCTATAATAGCCAGCCAACCCCAAGAAACTTCTTACTTCGGTTGCATTTTTAGGGACCTTCCATTCTTGGATGGCCACCACCTTTGCGGGATCCACTGCTATCCCTTCTTTGGAAACCACGTGCCCTAAGAACCGTACTTCCTTCCTCCAGAAGTGACACTTAGAAAATTTTGCCTTAAGGTTATGCGCTCGAAGGGTTTCCAACACTTCCCTAAGATGTAGGGAGTGCTCTTCTTTATTCTTAGAAAAGACTAAGATGTCATCCACAAAGACTACCACGAATTTGTTAAGGTATTCCCTAAACACCCTACTCATCAAATCAACAAAATATGCAGGGGCGTTTGTCAAACCAAAGGGCATCACTAGCCATTCATAGAATCCGTCAGGAGTCCTAAAAGCAGTCTTATCTATACTATCCTCAGCCACTCTCAGTTGATGAAAGCCAGTGGCTAAGTCCAACTGCGAAAACACTGAGGCGCCAACTAACTGATCAAAGAGATCGTCAATCCTCGGCAGTGGGTGTCGGTTCTATTTAGTAAGCTTGTTTAGTTCTCTATAGTCCATACAAAGTCTAAGAGACCCATCCGCCTTTGTGGCAAAAACTACTGGAGCACCCCACTCCGATATACTACGTCTTATGAACCCCTTCTCAAGCAACTCCTTTACTTGCTTATTGAGTTCCCTCCTTTCACGAGGAGCCATGTGGCGCACTGGCAAAGATACGGGTTTAGCATTATCCACAAGATAAATTCGAAAGTCTATCTCCTGCTTTGGAGGTAAGCCCTTCACCTCCTCAAACACATCCGGATATTCCCGGACCACTTCTACCGATCGCAGGTTCTCTACAGACGCGTCAAGCGATTTAAGATAACTTAGCATAACGGAATTTATGGGATTACAAAAGATGTCGAGAGAATTACCAAGGCGAGTCACAAGCCTAACTACTCTCCTTTCACAATCAAGAATGGCCCTATTTCTAGACAACCAATCCATTCCTAAAATTAGCCCATAGCCCGTGAAGCCCAATACATAAGCATCACATCTAAATTCAACGCTAAGTATAGAGATTTTCAAATCCAAACATATCATGGTCAAATGAGCCGAACCCCCAATTGGATTTGAAATGACCAAGGGATCCTCTACTAAACTGGTGTTCAAGTGCAGTGATTCAACTAATGATGCAGAGATAAACGAATGAGATGCGCCAGAATCGAATAAGGTACGGACAAGATGATCAAACAGAAAAACTAAGCTTTCAACAGAAATTGTTCTACCTCTTTCTTGCAGCGGTGGGGCCGCAATAGCCTGAACTTGCCCCCTTGCCTGCCCTGGTGCCATAAGAGCCTGCACCTGTCCTCCCGAGGTAGACCCTGCCCTCTGCCCCTTCTTTGGACAGTCCTTCACTAAATGTCCCGCATCTCCACAATGAAAACAACCAGTCTTCTTTTTCTTTCTACAATCTTTGCTGAGATGGCCAGGCGTCCCACAATTGAAGTATTTCTTCTTCCCTTTGCCATTATT
Source organism: Allium sativum (assembly GCA_030737875.1). Taxonomy (NCBI): domain Eukaryota; kingdom Viridiplantae; phylum Streptophyta; class Magnoliopsida; order Asparagales; family Amaryllidaceae; genus Allium; species Allium sativum. The sequence goes on along the minus strand of CM060922.1, from coordinate 698,759,018 downwards.
GTTTTTACCACCCTTCTTATTTTGCTGTTGGGGTTTCTTCTGATCCCCTTTCTTTTCAACTGCCTTATCCTCATGCATAAGTGCCATTTCTACTAGCTTTTCAAAGGTGGCTCCCATAGGGATGTGGGTCATAGCCAACCCTTGCAACGGTTCATTCAAGCCTCTAACGAACCTCAAAGCTTTCTTCTCTGGCGTGTTCACCAACTCCAAGCCAAACCTTGCTAACTGATTAAATTTATTGACATATTCCTTTACTGATGAGCTCCCTTGCTTTAGTGCCAGGAATTTTTCCATATTTAAGTTCTCCTCTGCCCTTGAAAGAAACTTTGCCTCAAACCTTCGTCTGAAATCCGCCCATGAATCAACTGGACGTTCCCCGTTAGTGACCTCCCACCAAAACGAGGCCTCTCCCTTCATTAACCAAGCAGCTAAACGGACTTTCCTCCCATCTTCCACTTCAAAGATATCCAACAATTCCTCAGTCTCCTTAAGCCAATCTCTGGCCTCCACAAACGTCTCAGTCCCTTGAAAAGTTTTTCCTCCCATAGCCTTGAATTCCTTGCACGTCTTTGCAAAAGTGTCAACACGAGGAGGAGGAGGAGGAATGGGTGCAACTAGGGGTGGAGGAGTATCCGCTGGGCCTGCAGTGGTGGCCCTAGCCTCCAAGTATCTCCTAAACCACCCTGGAATCGTCACACCTTCTGGGAGATTAAGATCTTCAGCCATGCTGAAACGAAAAAGGAAAGATTCAAAATGGAGAATTCGAAAGATAAAGATAAGGATGTGGCTATTTGGGATTATGTTTTTCATAAAAACTCTCTATAAATAACATGTTTTTTTTTGAAAGCACTTCTTCCAAAAATACTTTAGAAAAAAAAATATTTTTCTAAAATTTTTTTTTTATCTGTTCTGGTAACCTTATGCTCTGATACCACGTGTAACACCCCACGTCCATTAATGTCACTCAAAAAGGGAATGCATTAACTTCCATGGAGGTTTTAAGTGAATATAGAACAGTAAAATTACAACAAGACAGATATAAAATAGCACTTGGAAATTCAAAAACTTTATTTCATTGTAGCAGAAGTCAAAACATGTTTGATTACATCATAACACCACATTCAATGTCAAGTACAATATCTATCTTGATAAAACAAGTACATAATCCCATTACATGAATAGCCATTAAAAAGAAAGATAACAAGCTGGACTTTACTTCAGCAGTCCAAGCTTTCCAGTAGATAAGCGATCCAACTAGACTCCACTAGAACTTGGCCCAACCTGCGGACCTGAAGGGAGAAAAAAGATGGAAAAGAGGGGGTCAGACATAAAGTCTGGTGAATATGATAATTATACAATACTATTACCAAAATAACTGGACTAAGGCATAAGCTGGAAAACAAGAAAATGTCTATGAAGAGCAGATTAAGGACATAGACAATCGCTAAAGGCAACGTTATAGGCGCTCCTAAATACTAAAGGATAAACACTATACTGCACCACACCAGTCACCCTAAAGATTCATCCCACTTAGCTTCACTTAGAAACTTTCCCAATGGCTTTACGTACCCCTAGCTGACTACATAGGTGCCGCCTGCCCCTATCTCCACTAGGTGTACCCTACTTCCCATTATTCGATCGGCTCCCTAACTCGTAGATACCCGTGTTGGCCCCACAGTGGGGTGTATCACTCCCCTAAAGTGGCAACCTGATACAACGGACATGCACGGCTTATACCTACACGATGCAACAACGTCTTACCTACCAGCCCGGGTCCACACACGCATATGAAACCCGTTGGCCTTGCGTTGCCACCGCTCCCTGTTTTGGCCTCTTATATTCAAACCCAGTATGCGTGTCCCATCCTCGACTTGGGTCGAGCCCACAAAGATACGTTTTGGGATACTGGTTGAAATGGGCCCCCACTATTTACCACAAGCATTCCACCTAAGCTTGTTCCCATTAGTCCATCCCACTTAACCCACTTAGTCATGTTCATTTACATGTGTGTTTGGTTAAGTCTAATCGTATTTCAAATGCCTCTAAAGGCAACCACCAGATTCCTCATGCCACCCAAGGCACCTACTTAACCCTCATGTCCCACCTTACATGATTATCTGGTTAAGTATTTCTTAGTTCATTAAGGCCATAACCTCATAAAGACCTCTCACATTAGACTGGCATTTATGGCAGCTGGATTTGCCGGGCGGGTCCGGGCAGTCTTACACCATAAAAGAGTCTAACCTCGTGTCTTTACAACTGTTATGCTTTAGTTTGGGCCTAGGACCTCTCACATTGGGCCGACATTTGTGACTACTGGATTTGCCGGGCGGGTCCGGGCAGGTTTACATCACAAACGGGTCCAAGCTCGTGTCCTAAGCATTGATTATTAATAATAATCCACTTTCCCCCAATTTTAATAATTCCCTACTTGAATTATTAATTACTTCCAATTTTTAGCAATGTCCATAATTGACTCAATTATGGACATTCATTCATGGTATGCAACATCTTACAAAATTGCACCTAATTTATTAATTCCTAATATTACCCCTACCCCACGTTTGAACGTTTATTCGCAAAATATATGTTAGACTCGAATAGCCTAACTCATAGCATAAAAGAGATTATCATAATAACAACATGTATATGTGACCAAATGAATCATAATAAGGGGTGAAACTTGCATATGTCCAACTTGCATAGATTATACATGTCATGGATCTAAAGGTGTCAACTTGTTCAAAATTCACCTAATATGATCTCAATCAATTTTCATAAACTTACATATGAACATGTGTGAATCAACATCATCTAATTTTTTTAACAACATGGTTTTATATGGGTACACCTAACTCAATAGGCAAATTCCCATAATCAAGTTTTATTTAATTATAGTTTCAAGTTTATGGGTACACCTAACCTAATAGGCAAATTCCCATAAACAAGATCCCTTTAAATTAAGAAAAAAAAAACATAACTTTAAGCATGATCCAACAACATGATTTTTCAACATAATATAGCATGATTTATAACATGGCATAGTATGATAGTATAACATAGCTTGACATGATTCTCAACATAGCACGACATAGCATAAGAGAATTTACAACATAGCATGACATAGCATATATAATTTACATCATACGACAACATAATAACATAATAAGAGATCTAAAATATATAGAATTTACAATTACAAATCACATCATTTTCTTGTGATCCATTCATAACTGAGTCAAATTAGTTTGTAATAGTCTTGTGAGAATCATCATACTCACCAACAAAAGAAAAGAATTAGAGAAAGAGAGATCTTTTGATTTGATTTGTGTAGATTTAGTTATAGATGATTAGGCTTCCTCTTCTTAGTTTGTGACGGCTATGCTGAACTCCATGGCAGCAGCATGACGGTAGCTTCTCTAATTTTACAAGTGATTTAGGTCTAGGGTCTACCCACTTATTTATAGATTTTAGAATTCATTTAGGCCATTAGATTTAACCTAGAAATAACCGCAGCCGTTCAGACAAGATGGGGTTTATCTTGTTGACTCAGCAATGAGTCAGAAGTGACTCAGCAAACACTCAGCATATTAATAAACTTCTATTCATGTCATAAATATATATATTTTTTCTACAATGTACATATTAGATACATCCCCCTTTACTTATTATTGTTTTTATATACATATTAGATACATCCCCTCTCTCACACACTTATTAATATTTTTATATTCATATTAGATACATCCCCTCTCTTACACACTTATTAATATTTTTATATTCATATTAGATACATCCCCTCTCTTACACACTTATTAATATTTTTATATTCATATTAGATACATCCCCTCTCTTACACACTTATTAATATTTTAACAACTTTAGTGTTAATAGAAAATTCGGGGTGTTACAACCCCCTTACTCTAATAACTCCTTTCAAAATTACTAACTTCCCCTTAATCTAAGCCTATTTTATAATTCTTCCCCTTTGCCTTAAAAAAAACTATAAACTAATAATTAAACTTCAATACTCCTATTAAACTAATATTAGACTAAACCTAGCCTAAGAACTCATTCTAATACTCTTAAAACTTTGATAGAACTTATAACACTCCCCTTAAGACAATTATATAATATAAACTAATGAATAATAGTTTATCAAATACTATGGTACCACTGAAACACGATACTATAATCAAACTAAAATTATTTTTTATGACGTTTATATAGTACATGTAATTGTACAACGAATACAGTAGTATTAACTAGTATACGTAATTAAATTATTTAACAAATATTTATGAACACAGGGAACCTGTTTATAGATAGTGTTTGACAACTGTAAATTTATGAATTTGATAATTTGGATAATATAGACAAAATTATCCACTTTGTCTAATTACAGTTCCATCCTTATCAAAACACACCTAACTAACACAAATGACTCGATCATCTTTGTCCATTTGAACATCTTGTTCTTCTTCATCATCCTCCATTTCTACTTCTTCTTCGTCATCCTACATAGGATTATGAATTTGAATATTAGACGAGTCATCCCAGATAATGATCAGATTAAAATGGTTAGCCACTAGAATTTTTTGCAGATGCCTAATGATTTTACCTTGTTTCTCTTGTTCTCTTGCCATTCATAGTTGTATTTGTTAGATTTCAGCAAGCAATTGTAGTGTATCCTTCACGTATTCTTCCAATTTGATTACTCGAGCGAGCGTAATTCGTTGAAATGAACCTCGAGGAGAAGTAAGAAAGGGAAACATGTTGTTTTGTTGGTATTTGATGAGAAGGCCATTATTATTTTATTTTAGATGTTTACTACGTAGAAGAATGAGTGAAGATCAGACAAGAATTTTTGAAATTGCAAGTTTAAATAAGTACAAAAACTAATTTTGGAGAGAACTTTACTTTTGAATTTTTACAGTTATATGTCGATATGAGGGTAGCACATGTCGACTTGTCTCTTATAATTTTGAAAATTTCGAAATTTTATGTATTTTATTATATATGTACTAATATATCTAGTTATTAATTTAGTATACATTGCTTCATTTAAGGGTTTGGTTAAAATATTTTCAAGTTGACTCTCTGTTTTAATGAATTCTAGTAAAATATTTTCTTTACTTATCCCTTAGAAAATGATATCTAACATTTATTAATTTTGTTCTAGTATGATGAGTAGGATTTACAGATAGATTTATCGCACTCGTATTATCGTAGTATATTGGTGATTTAGCAATATTACATTCAAAATCTTTTAGAGTTTGTGGCATATAAATTACTTGAGAATAATCTAAAGCAACTGAGATTTATTTTGCTTTAGTTGTTGACAAGGGGACAATATTCTTCTTTTAACTAAACTAGAAAACCAAGTAATGTTTCAAAAAGTGATAAGTTCCACTTGTACTTCAATCTGATTTACAACTGGTATAGTCAACATCGCAACATGAAATTAAATCAAAGGAATTTCCCTTAGGATAAAATAAACCCAAATCTAATATGTGTTTGATATATCATAGAATTCGTTTTATGGCTTTTAAGTGAGTTTTCTTAGGTTGAGACTGATATCTTGCACAAAGACAAAACAATGCATTATATATGTTCTACTAGCAGTTATATATAATAGATAACCTATCATACCTCCGTATAATTTTTGATCTACATCTTTTGATTAATTGTCTTTGTTTAAGACTTCATTGGTTGCTATAATTATGAGTTTTCCTTTGGTATTAGCCATATTAAATTTATTAATTATGTCTCTAGCATATTTTTCTTGATTAATAAATATACCATTATCTAATTGTTTTATCGTAATCCTAAAAAGAAGATTAGTTCTCTAATATGGCTTATTTCAAACTCTTTTATCATAATTTCATAAAATTCTTGGTTCATTTTATTATTGTTGATCCAAAAATAATGTCATCAACATAAATTTATACTAATTGAGTATCATTTTTATTTCTTTTGATAAAAGCAGTATTATCTACTTTACCAATTTCAATTTTTGATTATATTAAATACAATCTTAGTCTATCGTACCAGGCTCTAGGTGTTGTATTAAACCACATAGCACTTTCTTTAATTTGTAAATGTGATTTGGAAATTTTTTATCTTCGAAGAAGAGGGTAGCTCAACATAGACATCTTCTTTAACAAAACCATTTAAAAATGCACTTTTTACATCCATTTGAAATAATTTGAAATTATTATAATTAGCGAAAGCAAGTAGAATTCTAATAGCTTCTAATCTTGCTACAAGGGCAATGGTCTCGACGTAATCTATCATTTCTTCTTGACAGTATCCTTGTGCAATTAATCATGCTTTATTTCTAATGATCTCACCAAGTTCATTCATTTTGATTTTATAAACCCACTTAGTTCCTAATATAGAATTATCCTCAAGTCTAGGAACAAGTTCCAATACATCATTTCCGGTAAATTGATTTAGTTCTTCTTACATAAAAAGTATCCATGAATCATCGGTTGATGCTTCCTTCGGATTTTTAGGTTCGATAATTGATATAATAGCAACATTACTCATATTATTTAATTGGTTTCTAATTCTAACAACAAAATCAATATCTCCTAGTATGTTTTCTATAGTTGATCTTTCAAAATTATAATTTTATTAGGTTTATTGATTTCATTATTTATATCATTTGGTTGATTATTTCCATTACCAAATTCTTCTTCCTTGCGTTTTTGACTTCTTTAAAATCATCATTAAAAGATATATTCATAGTTTCTGCTATAGTGTTAGTATTTAAATTAAAAACTCTGTATCTTTACTTCTATTTGAGTACCCAATAAAAATTCCTTTATCTGATTTGGAGTGAAATTTATCCAAAATTTTCTTTAGTATTTAAAATAAAACATTTACTTCCAAAAACTCTAAAATAAGACACGTTTTATTTTTATTGTGGAGAAGTTTGTACGGTGTTTTATTAGTTAATGGTCTGATTGAAATTCTATTTAAAATATAGCAAGCAGTAACAACTGCTTCAGTCCAAAATTTCTTGGTAAATTACTATCGGAAAGCATCATTCTCACGCACTCTTGAATTGTTCTAATCTTACGCTTAACAACACCATTGTGACGGCCAGGAATTTCGCTCGATCTGAATCAGTCGTTAAACCGATCTAGACCGTTCGAAACCCCTGAACGTTGAGAACCGGACAAATCAGAACACAAACAGAAGAACATTTCATTGTATATTACAACAACGCATCAGATTACAAGAATATACAGAGTATAAATGAATAAATATTACACAGAAATATCAGAGATTTAAATTACATTTAAATACATAGCAGCGGAAAAATAATATAAAGCACAACTGAAGGTGATATACGGATACAGAGCTTTCCGGATATCATTCCAGCTGTAAACCAGGATCCTGTGAATATAAATCTGCAAAACCAAAACTACTAGCTGCCCGTGCGGAAAATAGGGGCACCCAGAGTTTAGGTTAAAACAATAAACTCCAGGTCAGTCATGTGACTGGTGTGAGAACTAAAACAGTTATTTAAAACTTTATTTTAAAAGAAAGTAATTCAAGGGACCACGCCGCATAATACGGAACGGGTTTCCTCCCAAGAATACCAGTGCATATCAATAGACAACGCAATGCTTTTTCGAAAAATGAAGCTATTATAAGACCCATGTCCTATCATACAATGCAACGCAAGCCGGGGGATAGGGTTTTCCCTTATAATAGCCAAACATGCTTGGTACGCTTAAAACAAATCATTTGATACTATAATAAGTGTATAGTGTCAAAACATTTCAATCATAAATATAAATCATAGACGGCATAGTATCCCATGCTACTATGTCGCCATACTAGGCTCTACAAATAAAGCCGTAATACACGTATTGGAAATTGGATTCCGTCATGAGTCGAGGCAAGGGGCAAGCTCCTCTCCGCGTTCGAGACACTCTAGCAAATGTCCCCGGGATTACGCACACTGGGTAACCCCTGGATCTTCAGGGCCGGTCCTCACTTACGTTAGAGGATTGGCAATTCCTGAACACACGTTTCCCGGTCCTTACAGACCTATAATCGAGGCGCCTCATCCAACAACCACAAAGGTGAAAAGTATATAAATGTCAGGGCTGGTAAGTCACTGACACCACCAAAGCTAGAAAGAAACGTGCGCTCTCCCTGCAGTCCGTATCCCGTTTTTAACTCATACCGAGGTGTGAGGCTCGCGAATACACGCTATACACAAAGCTGCCACGTAGGCGTGCTTTGATCATCAACCACAAGACTTTGCTTTTCAACAGAAGCCTTGATCCATGCAACTCAGCATGCCACACAGGCAATTCATGCCATGCGATTGATATCTATCGATATATAACCTCTAAGCTCGTACGTCTCAGAGAAGGGCGTTAAGCAAGAGAATAAATTCTCCGCCGCCAAGCAGATATATATTTAATAGAAATCAATCAACACAGAATAAAATCCAATGTCAGACACACAATCCATTTACAAGTCCGTTCTGGGTCTGAACGAAACCGGAGGCACTTTCCTCGCATATCCATCCATCTCCAGGTACGTCTGGACGACCACCAACTATTTCCATCCTCTTGGGTGTACTGCCCAATCAGGATCGTCAGTAATTACCCAAACGATGTGAAGACTTCCGGTCTTCGACCACCGTCTTCATCTTCGACTTATCGTCGAATCGGTTATTCAGAATGGGTATAAACCCGGTCTTTCCGAATAACCCGCGTATATTGAAAACAAATGTTACACAAACACAACATACGCCTCATTCCAATTCATTAGTCACTAACCGTAAATTAACAAGAGAACAATTTCCCAAACATTAACCCCGAAGGCCGAAACCAACATCAGATCAATACCCAGGAAACCATTCTTCTTAGCCAACCTACAGCTAGTTTCTAAATTCCACATTCTTAGGGAAAGGTTCCCATTAATTTTATCCAAGATAAATTCTTTAAAATTTATCCTGTAATCTTCCTTTGGATGTCATTTAAAACCAAATTATGGTTTTTCCCAACTAGTCGAGATTAGCGAACCGTAACGAAGTAATTATTTATTTTATTTCCCAATCCCAACCTATTCATCCCATGAAGCAAAACTGGTAATACTCCATATCTAACACCGTGGTGTTATCGGTAAAATTAATTACCATTTCCCGTTCAGATCTAATTAAAGATTTAACTATCGCTTTGGAGCAAAACTGGCGATACCCCATTCTCGCTCATTTCTAAATTTGGTAATTTAGATTATCAATTCGAATTTCAATCTAATTGCAGATTCAATAAAACTCCTTTTACTGGGTTAAAGAACTAGGTGTTATTTAAAACACAGTTCACGACAAACCCAAATCACATTCTATTCGTTATCGGGTTAAAGAACTAGTGTTATTTAAAACACTGTCCACGATAAACCCATTTCAAATTTAATCAAATATATTAGAAATTTGATGATTTAAAACCCCTTTTTTAAATCTAATTCATTTATTTAAAAATGATTGGGTTTTAAATTAGTTCAAAACTAGTTCATTTCGATAAAAATCTATTTTTATCTTTTCAAATATGGAGTTTTTCACCCCAATTTTTCCCAAATCATTTCTTATGATTTTACACAAATTATTGATATTTTTAATAATTTTATCAAGGCCCGTACAGTCGATTTCCAACAATGGCCATCGAACTGCACTTACAGCGACCTTTTTCGAATTTGATTTGGACGTATCTCCAAATCCAACCGTTAGATTTTGAATTTCTAATATTCTTTAGAAAGCCCTTTTCGATACGAACCCAACGGTTCCGGTTTTAGGAGAATCCGACGGTCGGATCTCCCGTAATGTCCGTTTGAAATAAATGGTCGAAATTCACGAACTGCCGCGGCGCGGCGCGTTCTATTCAGGCCATTATATTATATATATAATATATATAATATATATTTCGTCGATTCCTATTTAAAACGAATTATATAAATAGTTTTAAATTCGTTTCAAAAGCAAAGCCAACTTCTATTTCAATTCAAATCAAAATTGAATTCTTCTTTATAAATTCGTTTTAAAATTCATTTCTATTCAATTCAAATTTCAATTTAATTTGAATTCATTTCACTTCATTTTAAATTCAATTCGAATTCGTTTCTCAATTCAATTCAATTCAATTCAATTCAAATTGATTTTCTATTCGATTCAAATTCATTTTCTATTCAAATTAAATTCGTTTCGTTTTCTATTTGAATCAAGTTCATTATATATTCGATTTGAAATCAAATTGGTTTTCTATTCCATTCAATTCGAAATCGTTTTATATTCAATTCATTTCGAAATCGTTATATATTCAATTCATTTCGAAATCGTTATATATTTCGTTCGCGTCAAAATGGCGCATCACTATTCAACACGGCTTTATATATTCTATTTCAAATATTTCTTTTTGTCGACACACGACTAATCTCAACGAATGAGTACCGTCCATGTGTGACTATTTTTGGTTAAATTATTTCGTTCAACACATGACTAATCTCAACGAATGAGTACCGTCAACACATGAACCTTTATTTTATATTGATAAAGATGTAAATTTTATTATAAAAATAATTCGTTCAACACATGACTAATATCAACGGATGAATATAGTCAACACATGAACCTTTATTTTATATTGATAAAGATGTAAATTTTATTATAAAAATAATTCGTTCAACACATGACTAATATCAACGGATGAATATAGTCAACACATGAACCTTTATTTTATATTGATAAAGATGTAAATTTTATTATAAAAATAATTCGTTCAACACATGACTAATATCAACGGATGAATATAGTCAACACATGAACCTTTATTTTATATTGATAAAGATGTAAATTTTATTATAAAAATAATTCGTTCAACACATGACTAATATCAACGGATGAATATAGTCAACACATGAACCTTTATTTTATATTGTTTATTTTTCAAATTGGAATGAGGCCCAATCAATCACCATATAACGTTAATTATATGGATTTTCACACAACACATGTATTTAATAGCATTGAAAATAATCAACCATCAACCAAAGTGCACTACACTGTATAAGCATCAAATATAGATATCTAACGCTTATAACAGCCTGTCAATCAATCGATCGACATATTTATCAGTCAGGATGAGTGAACTTTAAATTTCATCCCAACACCCGTGTAGGGTTTCAAACAATCAAACATAAGTTTTTATTCGTGCAGTTGGGCGATGTGTAAAATTTATCGACCCAATCAATATCAGTCAAATAGGTGTACATAAACAAACCGTCCGGTTTGTAAATGAATATTTTATTTTATTCGCATTCACGTTAAAAATTATATTTTTAACGATAAAACAATTTATCTTAACATATGAATATCTATTCAGTTCATTTATTAAATAAAATGTTATTTTTATTTTTCTAACATGTTTTAGAAAATTTCGGCGGCATAACGGCACGATACTAGAAACGGGACAAGGCCTAGCCTAATCCCCGGTCTAGTGAAGGCCCACGCCATTCACACATCAATCAAATTCACTTTCGTTATGCAAACCACAAAATTTGGAGTAAGGGTCTAACCTAGCCTTACTCCTTCGCCTTATAACGGCGCACGTCTAATCCTAATCAATTTATCGATTCGATTATTCACACCACAAACCACATTCAAACCAATATCTCAATCAATCACCAAACATCCAAACAAACAAGTCCATGGTATGTGGACGGGTGTCGGGTGCTTCTAATAAGCACCGTCTGCATCCTAGTATATATATATATATAAATATGACTAGAAATAAAATTGAAAGGTGAGAAATTCTCACATATAGCTATCCTAGCTCCACGGCACATCTTATGCAGGAAATCTTCACTGTTCTCGCCGATATCACTTTCTTCGCCCGTATTCTCTACATATGCAAAAATCGAATTTTTACTTCAAAGTTCTATATATAAAAATCGAATTTTTATTTCAAAGTTCAATATATAAAAATCGAATTTTTATTTCAAAGTTCTATATATAAAAATCGAATTTTTATTTCAAAGTTCAATATATAAAAATCGAATTTTTACTTCAAAGTTCAATATATAAAAATCGAATTTTGACTTCGCTATTGAATATAAAGATTATATTTTTGTTATTCTTATGATGTAAAAATTATATTTTTATTGCTTTAAAAATATAAGAATCATACCTTACTTTTTCTACCTAACAAAAATTCCATCTTTATATTTTTAAAGATATGATCTTTATTTTTGCACGTTCTAATCTTTTCCTATTAAAAGATTAAACCCTTTTTCTTATTTTAAAGTTTAAAATAAAATCAGTTTTATAATTCCTTTTTTAAAAAAAAACAGTTTTAATTTTCTGTAAAACAAAACAAAAATCAAAAATAAAAATAAAACCAATTAAACGCTCACCTAGCTCGGCCGTGGCTCGTGGCGTCGGTGGTTCAGGGGTTCGACGAGGTGACGGTGGTTCAGAGGGATGCGAGGGTTTCTGCTTCGATGCGTCGTTCGGTGGGAGGAGGATGTTGCGAGGGCGGCTCAGCGTCAGGCGGTGGCTTCGGCGATGGCTTCCAGGATCGGAGCGGCGGCGCTGGCGATGGCTCGAACGTCAGAGGGCGGCGGCTTCGGGTATTTAGGGTTTCGTCTTCTTTTTTTTTTTTATTTGCTTTGTAAATAACTGAATCGGGGGGGGGCCATCGAGGAAGAAAAGGGGGGGGGGAAGTTTAATTTTTTATTATTTTATTTTATTTTTTTATTACTTAAATTTGCACTAGGGTTGACTTTTATATATGACCTCGAAATGAGGTCCACCGCCTGTCGTCCATAGCGTTTTACCCCCATTCCGAACACAATGGGATATGTATCGCAAGCTGGTTTGATCGTTACAATCAGTTTCTGTTGAAATTTACAATTTAAATCCTTATATTGAATTTTAAACGTACATTTCAAATTACCGGGGTCACATACTAACTAGAAAAATTCCAGAAAAATATTTTCTAGTTTCGTATTGACGATACGGTCCTAACAAAACTAGTTTCGTCGAATTCTGAGACCGTTTGAAAAATGGCCAATTTCCAGTCGATTAAATTCAATAGAAACTGGTCAAAACACGTTTTCCTTTGCCACGCTCACATATTGATTCGAAAAATTATGAAATTTGGAATCTAGCAATAACTTAACATCACGGACCCAACAAAAGTGGTTTCGTCGAAATCCGAGGTCATTTGCAAAATGGCTATTTTTAAGGGCTATATATTATATTAAAATATATATAAATTCCACAGCGACTATTTCTAATTTTCAACTGGACATATCTCATCATTTATAAAGTGAAATCTCAGTTTGTTAACTTCGTTACAAAGATATAGTTATACAGATTCAAATATTTCTTGTTTCGTTCAATTCTGACTTATATTGAATTCTGTATATTCATTTGAAATTAGAAATCGAATTTTCGAACTACCGCGCCATTTTCAATTCCTTTTATAATTATATATAATTATTTATATTCTAACGACGACGTATATAATATATACGTCGAATTATATTCAAAATAAATTTTCTCGTCGATATTATTTAAAATACTCTATTTTAAATATTCAAAATTCGCCAATATTGCCAAAATAAAATTTTTAAACTGGCCCAGATTTTCCGGGTTATTACAATCTCCCCCACTTAAAACTTTTCGTCCCCGAAAAGGAACAAAGTCGAAAGTGGTTTGATTATTCGACCCTACGTTCGATCTGGCTTCCATTCTCCAACTCTTTAGTTTCTGAGAATTTTCAAAATTTCAAAATTTTGGCTAACACCCTAAATTTTCGAAAAATTTCGCCATAACCTCCCCTGCACCGGGAGCATCGGGGAATTTCAAATAGCTTCCCCGGTCCTTCAGATCTCAAAAAGAAAAAGAAAAAGCCAAGCGGCTAGCCAATAGGCTCACAAAATCATCATCACCCAAACAAAACAGGAAATTATGTAGTAAACATGTACCTATTTGTCGGGCAAACAAATTTTATTCTCTGGCTCTAGCCTCCTTGCTATGACCTGTTCAATATAAGTATATATATATGCAAGCAAATGCGACCAATTTTCAATACGATTCAATTATTAGTTCACTTAGGCATAAATGGTTAAAATTAGCAAACAATTAAACAAACAACACAAACATCAATCAATTAGTGGATTAGAGTTTCAAATTCATAATTTTTTGATATATATACAGAAAATCTTGTTTTTGATGCCAATTCACAACAAAGTGTTCTATCTATATTAGTTTTGGTTCTCACACCAGTCTAATGGAAATATATAGATAATCACACCTTCGTTACTCGAACATGAATACTAATGACGACTAGTCAATCATCAGAATCATCTTCGGGCCACTAGAGTATGATTCTATATCTATCTAATATATTAAAACTTCGAATATACGTTCATGACGCGTATATGCAAAATCTTTATATACTCGATTGTCCATATTCAAAATAAATAAATAATCAAATACGTTTAAAATGGTTTAACTTTTCAAAACAAAAATTGTTTGCATTTGAAAAATATACTCTTCACACTCGTTCTAGGATACTACTGATCCTATCTCTAACGAGTCATTCTAATTGGATATTACTAATCCAATATCTGATGAATTCTTTCGTATGGTTCTAATGTGCCTTGTTCTCGAGCTCTGTAAACCAAAGCTCTGATACCAAATGTGACGGCCAGGAATTTCGCTCGATCTGAATCAGTCGTTAAACCGATCTAGACCGTTCGAAACCCCTGAACGTTGAGAACCGGACAAATCAGAACACAAACAGAAGAACATTTCATTGTATATTACAACAACGCATCAGATTACAAGAATATACAGAGTATAAATGAATAAATATTACACAGAAATATCAGAGATTTAAATTACATTTAAATACATAGCAGCGGAAAAATAATATAAAGCACAACTGAAGGTGATATACGGATACAGAGCTTTCCGGATATCATTCCAGCTGTAAACCAGGATCCTGTGAATATAAATCTGCAAAACCAAAACTACTAGCTGCCCGTGCGGAAAATAGGGGCACCCAGAGTTTAGGTTAAAACAATAAACTCCAGGTCAGTCATGTGACTGGTGTGAGAACTAAAACAGTTATTTAAAACTTTATTTTAAAAGAAAGTAATTCAAGGGACCACGCCGCATAATACGGAACGGGTTTCCTCCCAAGAATACCAGTGCATATCAATAGACAACGCAATGCTTTTTCGAAAAATGAAGCTATTATAAGACCCATGTCCTATCATACAATGCAACGCAAGCCGGGGGATAGGGTTTTCCCTTATAATAGCCAAACATGCTTGGTACGCTTAAAACAAATCATTTGATACTATAATAAGTGTATAGTGTCAAAACATTTCAATCATAAATATAAATCATAGACGGCATAGTATCCCATGCTACTATGTCGCCATACTAGGCTCTACAAATAAAGCCGTAATACACGTATTGGAAATTGGATTCCGTCATGAGTCGAGGCAAGGGGCAAGCTCCTCTCCGCGTTCGAGACACTCTAGCAAATGTCCCCGGGATTACGCACACTGGGTAACCCCTGGATCTTCAGGGCCGGTCCTCACTTACGTTAGAGGATTGGCAATTCCTGAACACACGTTTCCCGGTCCTTACAGACCTATAATCGAGGCGCCTCATCCAACAACCACAAAGGTGAAAAGTATATAAATGTCAGGGCTGGTAAGTCACTGACACCACCAAAGCTAGAAAGAAACGTGCGCTCTCCCTGCAGTCCGTATCCCGTTTTTAACTCATACCGAGGTGTGAGGCTCGCGAATACACGCTATACACAAAGCTGCCACGTAGGCGTGCTTTGATCATCAACCACAAGACTTTGCTTTTCAACAGAAGCCTTGATCCATGCAACTCAGCATGCCACACAGGCAATTCATGCCATGCGATTGATATCTATCGATATATAACCTCTAAGCTCGTACGTCTCAGAGAAGGGCGTTAAGCAAGAGAATAAATTCTCCGCCGCCAAGCAGATATATATTTAATAGAAATCAATCAACACAGAATAAAATCCAATGTCAGACACACAATCCATTTACAAGTCCGTTCTGGGTCTGAACGAAACCGGAGGCACTTTCCTCGCATATCCATCCATCTCCAGGTACGTCTGGACGACCACCAACTATTTCCATCCTCTTGGGTGTACTGCCCAATCAGGATCGTCAGTAATTACCCAAACGATGTGAAGACTTCCGGTCTTCGACCACCGTCTTCATCTTCGACTTATCGTCGAATCGGTTATTCAGAATGGGTATAAACCCGGTCTTTCCGAATAACCCGCGTATATTGAAAACAAATGTTACACAAACACAACATACGCCTCATTCCAATTCATTAGTCACTAACCGTAAATTAACAAGAGAACAATTTCCCAAACATTAACCCCGAAGGCCGAAACCAACATCAGATCAATACCCAGGAAACCATTCTTCTTAGCCAACCTACAGCTAGTTTCTAAATTCCACATTCTTAGGGAAAGGTTCCCATTAATTTTATCCAAGATAAATTCTTTAAAATTTATCCTGTAATCTTCCTTTGGATGTCATTTAAAACCAAATTATGGTTTTTCCCAACTAGTCGAGATTAGCGAACCGTAACGAAGTAATTATTTATTTTATTTCCCAATCCCAACCTATTCATCCCATGAAGCAAAACTGGTAATACTCCATATCTAACACCGTGGTGTTATCGGTAAAATTAATTACCATTTCCCGTTCAGATCTAATTAAAGATTTAACTATCGCTTTGGAGCAAAACTGGCGATACCCCATTCTCGCTCATTTCTAAATTTGGTAATTTAGATTATCAATTCGAATTTCAATCTAATTGCAGATTCAATAAAACTCCTTTTACTGGGTTAAAGAACTAGGTGTTATTTAAAACACAGTTCACGACAAACCCAAATCACATTCTATTCGTTATCGGGTTAAAGAACTAGTGTTATTTAAAACACTGTCCACGATAAACCCATTTCAAATTTAATCAAATATATTAGAAATTTGATGATTTAAAACCCCTTTTTTAAATCTAATTCATTTATTTAAAAATGATTGGGTTTTAAATTAGTTCAAAACTAGTTCATTTCGATAAAAATCTATTTTTATCTTTTCAAATATGGAGTTTTTCACCCCAATTTTTCCCAAATCATTTCTTATGATTTTACACAAATTATTGATATTTTTAATAATTTTATCAAGGCCCGTACAGTCGATTTCCAACAATGGCCATCGAACTGCACTTACAGCGACCTTTTTCGAATTTGATTTGGACGTATCTCCAAATCCAACCGTTAGATTTTGAATTTCTAATATTCTTTAGAAAGCCCTTTTCGATACGAACCCAACGGTTCCGGTTTTAGGAGAATCCGACGGTCGGATCTCCCGTAATGTCCGTTTGAAATAAATGGTCGAAATTCACGAACTGCCGCGGCGCGGCGCGTTCTATTCAGGCCATTATATTATATATATAATATATATAATATATATTTCGTCGATTCCTATTTAAAACGAATTATATAAATAGTTTTAAATTCGTTTCAAAAGCAAAGCCAACTTCTATTTCAATTCAAATCAAAATTGAATTCTTCTTTATAAATTCGTTTTAAAATTCATTTCTATTCAATTCAAATTTCAATTTAATTTGAATTCATTTCACTTCATTTTAAATTCAATTCGAATTCGTTTCTCAATTCAATTCAATTCAATTCAATTCAAATTGATTTTCTATTCGATTCAAATTCATTTTCTATTCAAATTAAATTCGTTTCGTTTTCTATTTGAATCAAGTTCATTATATATTCGATTTGAAATCAAATTGGTTTTCTATTCCATTCAATTCGAAATCGTTTTATATTCAATTCATTTCGAAATCGTTATATATTCAATTCATTTCGAAATCGTTATATATTTCGTTCGCGTCAAAATGGCGCATCACTATTCAACACGGCTTTATATATTCTATTTCAAATATTTCTTTTTGTCGACACACGACTAATCTCAACGAATGAGTACCGTCCATGTGTGACTATTTTTGGTTAAATTATTTCGTTCAACACATGACTAATCTCAACGAATGAGTACCGTCAACACATGAACCTTTATTTTATATTGATAAAGATGTAAATTTTATTATAAAAATAATTCGTTCAACACATGACTAATATCAACGGATGAATATAGTCAACACATGAACCTTTATTTTATATTGATAAAGATGTAAATTTTATTATAAAAATAATTCGTTCAACACATGACTAATATCAACGGATGAATATAGTCAACACATGAACCTTTATTTTATATTGATAAAGATGTAAATTTTATTATAAAAATAATTCGTTCAACACATGACTAATATCAACGGATGAATATAGTCAACACATGAACCTTTATTTTATATTGATAAAGATGTAAATTTTATTATAAAAATAATTCGTTCAACACATGACTAATATCAACGGATGAATATAGTCAACACATGAACCTTTATTTTATATTGTTTATTTTTCAAATTGGAATGAGGCCCAATCAATCACCATATAACGTTAATTATATGGATTTTCACACAACACATGTATTTAATAGCATTGAAAATAATCAACCATCAACCAAAGTGCACTACACTGTATAAGCATCAAATATAGATATCTAACGCTTATAACAGCCTGTCAATCAATCGATCGACATATTTATCAGTCAGGATGAGTGAACTTTAAATTTCATCCCAACACCCGTGTAGGGTTTCAAACAATCAAACATAAGTTTTTATTCGTGCAGTTGGGCGATGTGTAAAATTTATCGACCCAATCAATATCAGTCAAATAGGTGTACATAAACAAACCGTCCGGTTTGTAAATGAATATTTTATTTTATTCGCATTCACGTTAAAAATTATATTTTTAACGATAAAACAATTTATCTTAACATATGAATATCTATTCAGTTCATTTATTAAATAAAATGTTATTTTTATTTTTCTAACATGTTTTAGAAAATTTCGGCGGCATAACGGCACGATACTAGAAACGGGACAAGGCCTAGCCTAATCCCCGGTCTAGTGAAGGCCCACGCCATTCACACATCAATCAAATTCACTTTCGTTATGCAAACCACAAAATTTGGAGTAAGGGTCTAACCTAGCCTTACTCCTTCGCCTTATAACGGCGCACGTCTAATCCTAATCAATTTATCGATTCGATTATTCACACCACAAACCACATTCAAACCAATATCTCAATCAATCACCAAACATCCAAACAAACAAGTCCATGGTATGTGGACGGGTGTCGGGTGCTTCTAATAAGCACCGTCTGCATCCTAGTATATATATATATATAAATATGACTAGAAATAAAATTGAAAGGTGAGAAATTCTCACATATAGCTATCCTAGCTCCACGGCACATCTTATGCAGGAAATCTTCACTGTTCTCGCCGATATCACTTTCTTCGCCCGTATTCTCTACATATGCAAAAATCGAATTTTTACTTCAAAGTTCTATATATAAAAATCGAATTTTTATTTCAAAGTTCAATATATAAAAATCGAATTTTTATTTCAAAGTTCTATATATAAAAATCGAATTTTTATTTCAAAGTTCAATATATAAAAATCGAATTTTTACTTCAAAGTTCAATATATAAAAATCGAATTTTGACTTCGCTATTGAATATAAAGATTATATTTTTGTTATTCTTATGATGTAAAAATTATATTTTTATTGCTTTAAAAATATAAGAATCATACCTTACTTTTTCTACCTAACAAAAATTCCATCTTTATATTTTTAAAGATATGATCTTTATTTTTGCACGTTCTAATCTTTTCCTATTAAAAGATTAAACCCTTTTTCTTATTTTAAAGTTTAAAATAAAATCAGTTTTATAATTCCTTTTTTAAAAAAAAACAGTTTTAATTTTCTGTAAAACAAAACAAAAATCAAAAATAAAAATAAAACCAATTAAACGCTCACCTAGCTCGGCCGTGGCTCGTGGCGTCGGTGGTTCAGGGGTTCGACGAGGTGACGGTGGTTCAGAGGGATGCGAGGGTTTCTGCTTCGATGCGTCGTTCGGTGGGAGGAGGATGTTGCGAGGGCGGCTCAGCGTCAGGCGGTGGCTTCGGCGATGGCTTCCAGGATCGGAGCGGCGGCGCTGGCGATGGCTCGAACGTCAGAGGGCGGCGGCTTCGGGTATTTAGGGTTTCGTCTTCTTTTTTTTTTTTTATTTGCTTTGTAAATAACTGAATCGGGGGGGGGCCATCGAGGAAGAAAAGGGGGGGGGGGAAGTTTAATTTTTTATTATTTTATTTTATTTTTTTATTACTTAAATTTGCACTAGGGTTGACTTTTATATATGACCTCGAAATGAGGTCCACCGCCTGTCGTCCATAGCGTTTTACCCCCATTCCGAACACAATGGGATATGTATCGCAAGCTGGTTTGATCGTTACAATCAGTTTCTGTTGAAATTTACAATTTAAATCCTTATATTGAATTTTAAACGTACATTTCAAATTACCGGGGTCACATACTAACTAGAAAAATTCCAGAAAAATATTTTCTAGTTTCGTATTGACGATACGGTCCTAACAAAACTAGTTTCGTCGAATTCTGAGACCGTTTGAAAAATGGCCAATTTCCAGTCGATTAAATTCAATAGAAACTGGTCAAAACACGTTTTCCTTTGCCACGCTCACATATTGATTCGAAAAATTATGAAATTTGGAATCTAGCAATAACTTAACATCACGGACCCAACAAAAGTGGTTTCGTCGAAATCCGAGGTCATTTGCAAAATGGCTATTTTTAAGGGCTATATATTATATTAAAATATATATAAATTCCACAGCGACTATTTCTAATTTTCAACTGGACATATCTCATCATTTATAAAGTGAAATCTCAGTTTGTTAACTTCGTTACAAAGATATAGTTATACAGATTCAAATATTTCTTGTTTCGTTCAATTCTGACTTATATTGAATTCTGTATATTCATTTGAAATTAGAAATCGAATTTTCGAACTACCGCGCCATTTTCAATTCCTTTTATAATTATATATAATTATTTATATTCTAACGACGACGTATATAATATATACGTCGAATTATATTCAAAATAAATTTTCTCGTCGATATTATTTAAAATACTCTATTTTAAATATTCAAAATTCGCCAATATTGCCAAAATAAAATTTTTAAACTGGCCCAGATTTTCCGGGTTATTACAACCATTTTGTTGTGGAGTTCTTAGAAAAGAGAAATCATGGGTCATTCCCTTTTTACTACGGAATTTCTCCAAATTTTCATTTTCAAATTCTCCATCGTGGCCACTACGTATAGTTTTGATTTTTGAAGAAAATAAAATTTGAATTCTCTTTGCAAAAGTTCTAAATAATTTAAAAGCATCACTATTACGTTTAAGAAATAAAGTCCTAGCGTATCTAGAATAATCATCAACTACAACAAAAATGTATTTACTATGATTTATTGACTGAATTTGATATGGACCAAATAAATCCATATGGAGTAATTCTGAAGATTTTGTCGTAGAAATTTAATCTTTTTTGTTTAAATAAACTTTTTCTTAATTTAGCTACTTGACAGGCATTACATATACTACTGTAACAACTTGGAATTTTGGCGATAATTTATTTATTTATTTAAGTTCCGAAAATAGAATTTTTGCAGATAATAAAATTTGACCATGAAACTTATACCGTTGCATTTGTAATGGAAATTTGGTCAACTTTCATGTTTGGAACCTCGCGAATGGAGTCCGTATAAAAATTTATGGATGAAATATTGAACGGACGAAAAATAAACAAAATAGAATAATTTATATATGGTAATAAATAAATTTCTCTTGCCCTACTAACTGGCCAACCTGAGAGTTCGACTGCTAGGTCAACCTCCTGGTCGATGGCAACAGGCGGGAGCTAGGGTTATTATATAATATATGTATATATATTTAATGGATAGATCCTTATTAAATTAAATCTAATGGTTTAGGGTCACTTACACGCATATATATAAAGGGCCAGACCCTCATTCTCTTATTCATATTTTCTGAAGGCAGTAACGAAGCTCTACCATTTCCAATCCTCCAATCTCTTTCAAAACACAAATTATAAACATATACAATTCAAATTTATGAGATTGGAGATATTAGATTCAGATTTATGAAAAAAATGGTTCTCCGCTTGGGTAATCTAAATTATTGAATTTGCTTCTTCTTTTCCTATTTTCTTTCATATCCACTAATCAAAATTTTTGTTTACAAATCTACTTTTGACATAAGTTGTAAATCTGTAGGATTTGAGAATTTTAAGCTTAAAAACTGTGTCAGAATTGATTTGGATAACTTTCAAGTGAGTGGGAAATTATATACGTTGTTTATAATAAACATATATAATTCATTTGTGTTGAATTTAAATGATATGCCTAAAAGTGATAGATTTGTGTATTTTGTCAAATCTGAATTATTATGAATATAGGCTAAATATGGATTTGTAGGCTTTTTAGGTTGTTACCATCTTCTTGCCTACAATTATTCTTCAATTTTTGTGGTTATTGTAAACACCTCAGATGTAAGTCCTAAAAAACAATGTTAGATTTGCAATTTTATTTCAAATTCATAGAAATTGGTTGTTGGATTGTAATTGTGCAATGTTAGTTAAAATAATAATAATCCTATTTGTGTATGTTGTTGTTTGGGTTTCTACTTGGTTATTGTAGTTTTTTCCCTTTTTGTTCATTATGCAATAAAAGATAGTAACGCTGACACAGGTGGTGCGTGGTTGTTGTCAGCTCGTGTCGCAAAGTGATGGGTTGAAATCTACAAGGAACATAAATAATTCAAATAAAAAGAGATGTGAAAATTCACATATTTTGTACGTAGTATTCAATATCCATTCTAAATAAAATATTAACATGTTTCCTTGTGATTTGAAATGTGTTAGTTTTCCTCTTTTAAAATAGTTTGGACAAAATGTACAATAATTACAGTAAATAGCCTTTTATAAAATTTTGAATCTTAAAACAAGAATAAACACTAAAAGGGTTGTTTGGGTCGTTATCTTACACTAGAACATAATTAATAAACAATAATAATAAGTATAAATTAGTAAGTACGTTAACTTCACGCTTGAAGTATAAATATAAACATATATTAATCTTCTCCATCCGAATCTGCGAAAATGACGTTAATTTATTAAATAAATGTTCGTTTGTTGTTGTGTGCTTGAATTTGAAACATTTCCATTATACGGGAGTAAATACGTAGTAATAACTTCCATAATAATTGTAAATTAAACATTTATGATCGTTGTAGCAATGAACATGTGATTTATAGTTGTAATAAAGGGTCATAAATAAGTAATAGGTGTTATAACCATATTTGTTTGGGGAAATACATTAAATAGGATAAATATGCCTTAATGGTTACAATTAAATTGGTGTTTAGGAATAGAGATTGCAACTCCGACTAGGAAAACAAATAAATTATATATATATATATATATATATATATATAAACATACACACACTCTACTACAAAAGTGGGCATATTTAACACTAGTTTTATGTAGCCGTAGATCAAAAAAGCATTGTCGTAGGTCATTTTTTCAAATAGGAAACACTAGAGGGGCGTGACATCCACGGCCCTTGCCTTAGCCGTCTAAGGCAATGCTTTTGCCCATCTACTGCCATGGAAAGAAAGGTTGCATTATAACCATATTGCAACAGTATATGCAAGTAATGCAACAATATACAGCATTGCCTTAAGCAGAAGCCAGAGCCTGACTTTCAGTCATGGTAGTGGGGCTCACATGAACTTTTCGTGCCGGCTACCACATGCCACGTCAGCTGCCTATGTGTCACATGCCACGTCATCTATCCATGTGGTACCACGTAAGCTATTGCCCCCACGTGCCATACCATAGTGGAATTAATAATATTGTACTTAATGCAATACCACAACACCATCTAATGCAACACCACAACACTGTAATGCAGCACCAGAAAAAAATCAACTGCAATAGTAAAGAAGGCAAATTCTACATTGTAAGAAGGCAAATACAACCCTATAATTACAAATTTTGCAGTACATATGTACGATCCAAAACATTGTACCACATTCACACACACACACACACATATATATATATATATACCAAAATATTCATATAATAAATCCACCTAATACATTCATCACCACAATCAGACCATCCAGTTACACATATCAAACCACAAGTGTCATCGCCAACACATACCACGTGCCATCACCAAAACTGTAATGACCCGCATTCTATGCATTGGAGGATCGTAGAATAATTATTTCTTTTTCGTACGAGGTCATATAGTCGTGTAAATTTGGGGAAAAACTATTGGGGTCATTTCCCATATTCACGATTTTTGCTGATTTTTAAATGACCATTTTGCCCCTAGCTGATCTTGTTTCGGCCATAACTTCTGATTGGTAAGGAATTTTGACCTGAAACCACTTCCATTAGATCCGGATGATGGCTACCTTTTCGTAGAGTGGTCGTAATTTTGGTCATATCCATTATTTGATGTTGTGGGGTCTTTAGAAAGCCCCACACTAACCCGTCAATTTTGGATCCAATTCGATATTTTCGAAATAAATGAATTCCAAAGATTTTCGGCAAATCCAAAGAAGGTTTTCGGACAGCTATCTCTCGAGCACAGGTTTTGGTTCAGCAATGATAAAAAAGCTTAACACCTCTTATTTTACTAAATTAGCCAAACGGACTTACCGTTTGGGAGATATGGTTGAAACAAGGTTTTGAAGGTGAAAAACAGCTTAATTGGGCTTAACCGGATGATTAGCAGCTAGGCCTATGACCCATTTCGGGATTAGGGTTATGGGGAGGCTAGAATCAGTTAGGAAATGATCTATTTTCATTTTCTCAGCCGCCTAAAACATTTCTCTAACCCTAGCCATGGCCTCCACCTTCTAATTTCATCCATAATCGCTCTCTAATCAAGGATTAAGCTAATCTACGTCAAATCATGGAGATATAGCACCAAATCAGAGTTAGAGCTGCTGTGTTGCATAGAGATTCAACCCAAATCAGAGATAGTTTCAGATCTAAGTTTTATTTGTGGCTAAGGTGAGTGATTTGCATTGTTTTTCACTAATTACGACTAATTAGGGGTGATTAGTGTTAATTAGAGAAATTATGGCTCAGAAAAATCTGGAAAATTTTGTAAAATTCTAAAATATTATTTTAGGGCTCTGATAGAAATTTGGGCTAATTTGGATAAGTTTTGCTAATTTTATTCTTAAACATGATTAAGGGGATTAATGGAAAAACATGGGTTTTGGGTATGTTTGATCCATTTTGGCATATTATATGGTTATTTTGGTGTTTATGGTTGAATATACATGTTGCCATTATTGTTTGGAATGCTTTGTGATTGAATAGTTAGGTTAGGATGGTCGAAAACACCATCATTTGGAGTAAACAACTCGCTGGAAAAGTTGCAGGAACAGACCCGATCATGACACCTTACTCGTGGCCAGTTACCACGAACCGGCCTGATGATTTGGAAGACGCAGAGTACCATGTACCAGAAGCTCACGACCGATCTGAAGCGCCCCGACCCGGTGGAGGAAGCTCGAACCCAGACCGATGAAGGCTTGACCTAAGAGCCAATGGAGAATCTCGACCCAAAGAGACACACGATCCGAATTTGGAGCCACGACACGATGCTCTAGAGAGGACATCACGAACCAAGGAGCTCGACCTGACCTGATGGGGGCAATCACGGCCGAATTGAACCGAAGGAGAAAGAAAGACCGATTTGAATGGAAGCTTGTTTCCAAACCAATCCGGAGGAGATCAAACCCGAGATGCAAAGGCAGTCCAAATGGGAAGTAGAACTCAGGATCCAGTTGGGAACCAACGAGTTAGCTTCATGAGTCAGGCTTTGTTGCAGGACGTGTGCGAAGGGGTTATCGACGTCTATAGCTTTGATTCACCATTGAGAGATGGATATTGGCTACAGATCAGTGCAGTGAAGTCATCATGGCTTCATGGAGCAGAGCGATCGTAGCAAGGCTATGAGCCAGTGCAGTGAAGTTGTTATGACTCCATGGGGTAGAGTGGATATAACAAAAGATTAGTGGCTATGGATCAGTGCAGTGGAGTCGCTGTGACTCAATGGGGTAGAGTGATCATAGCAAAGGATTTGGGTGGTCAAAGCAGTGGATACCACATGCTTTACGCACTGAGTGAGAGTTGTGAGGATGGTTGCTATGCTTGATTGTTTGATATCACTATGACATACACACCTTTCCCTGTATCTTTTCACCATATGTTAGTGCCACCTTAGAGTATTGTACATCCTGTTGTGCTAACTCTTTGGTTGTAGGTCCAGGTTCAGGTATGGTTTAGTATGCCTGTTATTGTTCTGTTTTGCTGCTTATCACTCAAACCAGACTTTTGTCTAACCCAGAGTTTTATGTCTCTGTTTATTACTCTGGGTGCTCTTAAATGGGCAGACTAGAGACAGGTTAGGTGGTATGCACGAGTAGTTGTACCGGAGACGAGCAGGAGGCATCCACGTATTGTATATATAGAAATTCTCCCTGCGTCGCTACTGGTCACTACTTTGGGCACTAGTAGTGTACCTTTCTTATTTTTCTTTGGAGACAGTTTTTAAAAGTTGCAATAACGATGATGTGGAACATAAGCTGTATTTTGGATTTTCCGCTGCTATGATGGTTTAGTTTTCAGCTTATGCACAGTCTCACCTGCTTTATGTCAAAGTTATGTTATTATTATACTTTGTTCCATGCGCTGTGAGATATACTACAGGTTCCTTGCTAGTTCAATTTCCTTTCTTTTCCTTTCTTTGACGACCGTCCTGTGCTGGTTGGGCATATGTACAGCGCACTTTCATTGGAAATGTCGGTTGGTGCGGGGCAGGTCGTTACACTTGGTATCAGAGCTCTAGGTTGCGTAGTTAACCTAGGGAAAGACACCATGGAGAGATAGTACGTATATAAGAGAGCATATTTGTGATATTTTGGTTTTCAATATATATATATACTATTAGTATATTTAAGGATGAAGTCGCACTGCACCGACACCACTGAAGAGATGGTTAATCATTTCGTCCTTACAGATTGAACAATGAACCGACAATCGAGGGGTACTGGTAGAGGAGCCAATAATGGGAATGCTCCTGATATGAGGGCGATGTTCACTGACTTCATGAGAGAGATGCTTAGGGATGTTCAGAGAGCAGTTCCTATTGCTGCTAATGGTGGTGGTGCAGCGGTGCAGGCACCTAGGGCCGATTTCGCCAAGCTTTGTAAGGACTACACTAGTTTTGTTGGGAAGTCGTTCCACGGAACGAAATCGACTACAGAAGTTCTGGATTGGCTTGATAGTTTTGAGCGTATCTTCGAGGATCTGGGAATTGAAGACGCGATGAAGAGGAAGCTGGCATCCCGTCAGCTGCAAGGGCGGCAATGAATTGGTGGAATGCTATTAAGGCAGCTATCCCTGAGGATCAAGTTACTTAGGATCAATTTAAGGCCCGATTCAGTGATAAGTTTATCCCAGCAGCTCAGAAATCAGAATTGTTTAGGAAGTTCTTAGAGCTTAAACAGAATTGTAGGGCAGTCTCGGAGTATATTGCTGAGTTCGATACTTTATCGAAGTATGGATTATCTCTTATTGTCACTCCCGAGAAGAAGAATGAGAAGTTCATAACAGGCTTAGATCAGTACTTAGGGGAAAGGATTATAAACCATATTGATGAGACTTTTGAATCGATTGTTGGAAAAGCATTGAAGTCAGAGAGCCTTTATCCTAAGACCAAGACTGAGGTGGTTGTTGTATCTACAGGGGAGCTAAAGCCGCAAGCAAGCGATGAAGGCTAGAATAATTCTCAGAATAAAAGGAAGCAGGATCAGAGCAAGGATGGTCAGAAGAAGAGTAAGAAAGACGTTGAGTGCTTTGGCTATGGTAAGAAGGGCCATTATGCTAAAGAATGTCGAGCAAAGCCAGCGGACAGGAAATGCTTCAACTGCAGCCAAGTGGGACATCACAAGGATAAATGTCCACAACCCCCTAAATAGAAGCGGATTGTGAAAGCATATGCTATTAATTCTTTTCCTTCTTCGTCAAATGCCCCAACTGCGGCGGTGAAAAGAAAGAATGTCATCATTCAAGGTATGCTTTCTATTTATGATGTTCCTGTTCGAGTATTGTTTGATATTGGAGCTTCCCGTTCCTTCATATCTAGTGACCTGGTAGATAGGTTGGCATTGGAACCCGATTTAGTCGATAGAGCTTTAGCGGTGACGAACCCGATTGGAGGTTCGACTAGACTTAGTATGATTTTTCGTAATGTGGTCTTATCGAGTCATGGATGTATGTTTGTTTTTGATTGCTTTGTTTTGGGTTTTACTTGGTTTGGCATTATTTTGGGAGTCGATTGGATCCAAAGGTATGGGGTGGTGGTAGACTACGAGGGCTTTTTGGTGACAGTTAGAGTGGATGATGGGCGAAGGGTAGTGTTTGGTGGTCTACCTAGTGATGGGGTAATGGCTAGTTTATAAATTCTCTCGACATCCCGCATGATGAGTTGTCAGATGTGCCCATGGCTGGCTAGTATTTGGACGTCTTCGAGGAAGTAACCGGACTTCCACCACACAGAGAGATTGAGTTTTGTATTGATCTAGTGAAAGATGCCAGACCTATAGTTATGCCACTTCGTCGTATGGCACTAAGGGAGCAGCGAGCGCTCGGGGTGCAAATAAGCGATCTTTTGAATAAGGGATTTATCAGAAGAAGTGTTTCTGAGGGGGAGCACCAGTTGTGTTTGCTACCAAGGAAAATGGTTCCCTTCGATTGTGTGTGGACTACCGTGAGTTGAATAAGGTGACAAAGAAGAATAAGTATCCTCTACCGCGGATAGATGATTTTTTTGATCAGTTGAGTGGCGCGAGAGTGTTCTCCCAGTTGGATCTCGCAACAGGTTTTCATCAGCTTAGGGTGGAAGCTGAGAGTATAGCTAAAACGGCCTTTCGGACGCCGCCTGGTTTCTATGAGTGGTTAGTCATGCCATTCGGGTTGACCAATGCACCAACATATTTTGTGGATCTTATCAATAGAGTATTCCGAGATCAATTGAATAAGTATGTTCTTGTTTTCGTAGACGATATCTTGGTTTATTCGAGGACAGAAGAAGAACACAAGGAACATTTGAGAGTAGTGATGGAGGTGTTGAGAAAACACCAATTGAAAGCAAAGTTTTCTAAGTGTCACTTCTGGAGGAGGGAAGTGAGATTCTTGGGCCATGTCATTTCAGAGAATGGTATTGCTGTGGATCCTGCGAAAGTGGCTACGGTACAAGATTGGTCTACGCCCAAGAATGCAACAAACGTAAGAAGTTTCTTGGGATTTGCTGGATATTATCGGAAGTTTATCCAAGACTTATCCAAGATAGTGGCACCATTAACTCAGTTGACTAGGAAGAATCAAGCTTTTGTTTGGGGCGAAAAGTGCGAGGTTGCATTTAAGAGTCTAAAGGAAAAGTTGACGTGTGCACCAGTGTTAGTCATTCCTAAGGGGAATGAAGAGATGACAGTATATACAGATGCATGTGGTACTGGACTAGGTGCCATATTGATGCAAGGAGGCAGAGTTGTAGCTTATGAAAGTCGGCAACTAAAATCGCATGAGAAAAGATACCCTACCCACGATTTGGAATTGGCAGCGATCATATTCATGTTGAAGATGTGGAGACATTATCTCTTAGGAGAAAGATTAGAGTTACTTACCGATCATAAGTCATTAAAGTTTATCTTCTCTCAGAAGGATCTAAATCTCCGACAACAGGGATGGTTAGAATTCTTGGCTTCCTATGATTTTTGTATCGCATATACACCAGGAAAGAGCAATGCAGTAGCCAATGCGTTGAGTAGGAGACATGCCAGTTCAAGGGCTATGTTTCTTGAATGGAAGCAACTAGAGTATATCGCTGGGTTTGATTTCAGACCAAAGTGTGAATTGGATCCAGAAAAGTTGGCAAGTTTGACGATCAGACCCACTTTGATTAAGAGGATTGGTTCCAAACAAAGGGGCGATCCTAATCTATTGGAAATCATCTCTAAGTTAGAGATGGAAATTGACGAGGAGCTGAACAAGTATGGTCTTGATCGAGATGGATGGCTTAGAAAGAATGGGAGACTAGTTGTGCCTAATGTTAATAGATTGAGAGATGAAGTGCTTAAATAATGTCATCATTCAAAACTGACTATACATCCCGGTGGTAACAAAATGTATCGAGACATGAAGTAGACCTACTACTGGGAAGGAATGAAAAGAGACGTTGGAGAGTTTATATCAAAGTGCATGAATTGCCAGTTAGTTTAAGCCGAGCAAAAGAAACCTAGTGGTTTGTTGCAACCACTAGAAATCCGCGAATAGAAATGGGAACAAGCCTCAATGGATTTCAGTGATGGGTTACCAAGGACTAGATCGGGCCATGATAGTATTTGGGTGATAGTGGACCGATTAACCAAGAGTGCAAGGTTTATACTCGTCAAGTCGAATAGAACGACAACTAAGTTAGATGAATTATATATGAAATGGGTAGTGAGATTTCATGGAGTACCCAAAGACATTGTAAGTGACCAAGATCCGTTGTTCACTAATGGCTTTTGGAAGATCTTATAAGAGGCATTAGGATCAGAATTACATCTCAGTACCGCATACCATCCTCAAATCGACGGTCAGACAGAGAGGGTGAATCGAGTATTAGAAGATCTCTTGAAAACTTGCATATTAGATTTTGGCGGATCATGGGATGACCATTTACATCTAGTGGAGTTCGCGTATAATAATAGCTATCAATCCAGTATTGGTATGGCTCCATATGAAGCTTTGTACGGAAGACTGCGCAACTCACCGTCATGTTGGTTAGAAACCGGTAGAAATTTGTGCTTGGGCCAGATGTGATAAGAGAAACCTTATATAAGATCAAGGTTATCCAACAACGAATGAAGGCTGCCCAAGATAGGCAGAAGTGTTATGCTGATAAGAGATGAAGAGAGTTAAAATTCTCCATTGGCGACTTGGTGTTTGCCAAGATTTCTCCATTAAAGAGCATGATACGATTTGGTAGGAGAGGCAAGTTGACACCAAGATTTGTTGGTCCATTCCCAGTTCTCGAACAAGATGCGAATTTGGCATATAAAGTTGGGTTGCCTGACAAGATGGCAGGAGTTCATAACGTATTTCATGTTTCCTAGTTAAATAAATTCGTGCACAGCCCCGATGTGACTATTTCACCTGATCAGTTGGATGATATCGAAGTAAAACCCGAGGCGATTGGGAATCGCAAGCCGATTCATATTGTCGAGCAAGATACGAAGCAACTTCGAAGGAAAGCGGTGAATCTAGTCAAGGTTCAGTGGGGCGAGGAAGAGAATGACTGTACTTGGGAGACCGAGGAGAGCATTAAGGAGATGTATCTAGAACTCTTTGCCTGGTAAGATTTTAAATTTCGATTTAGTCTTTCGGCATGGTAGGATAGGTTTGTTTTGTTTGTTTTGTGTGTTTGATTGTTTGTGAATGACTGGTAGGCATGCAGAACATCTTTGTATGTTTTTGGTTAAGGAATTTTGGGGGCGAAATTTCTTAAGAGGGGAAGAGTGTAACGACCCGCATTCTACGCATCGGAGGATCGTAGAATAATTACTTTTTCATATGAGATCGTATAGTCGTGTAACTTTGGGGAACAACTATTGGGGTCATTTCCCTTGTTCACGATTTTTGCCGATTTTTAAATGACCATTTTGCCCCAAGCTGATCTTGTTTCGGCCATAACTTTTGATTGGTTAGGAATTTTGACCTGTAAGCACTTCCATTAGATCCGAATGATGGTTTAACTTTCCGTAGAGTGGTCACATTAGCCAAACGGACTTACTGTTTGGGGGATATGGCTGAAACAAGTTTAGAAGGTGAAAAACAGCTTAATTGGGCTTAACCGGGTGATTAGCAGCTAGGCCCATAACCCATTTCGGGATTAGGATTATGGGGAGGCTGAAATCAGTTAGAAAGCAATCTTTTTTCATTTTCTCAGCTGCTAAAACATTTCTCTAACCCTAGCCATGGCCTCCACCTTCTAATTTCATCCCAAATCGCTCTTTAATCAAGGATTAAGCTAATCTACGTCAAATCAAGGAGAAATAGTACCAAATAAGAGT
This sequence comes from Allium sativum, assembly GCA_030737875.1. Taxonomy (NCBI): domain Eukaryota; kingdom Viridiplantae; phylum Streptophyta; class Magnoliopsida; order Asparagales; family Amaryllidaceae; genus Allium; species Allium sativum. The sequence continues at coordinate 698,726,679 of CM060922.1, read as the reverse complement.
TGGAGCTACTGTGTTGCGTGGAGATTCGACCCAAATCAGAGATAGTTTCAGATCTAAGTTTTATTTGTGGCTAAGGTGAATGATTTGCATTGTTTTTCACAAATTACAGCTAATTAGGGGTGACTAGTGTTAATAAGCGAAATTATGGCTTAGAAAAATCTGGAAAAATTTGTAAAATTCTAAAATATTATTTTAGGGCTCTGATAGAAATTTGGGCTAATTTGGATAAGTTTTGCTAATTGTATGCTTAAACATGATTAAGGGGGATTAAGGGAAAAACATGGGTTTTGGGTACGTTTGATCCATTTTGGCATGTTATATGGCTGTTTTGGTGTTTATGGTTGAATATACATGTTGCCATTACTGTTTGGAATACTTTGTGATTGAATAGTTAGGTTAGAATGGTTGAAAACGCTGACGTATGGCATAAACAGCTCATTGGAAAAGTTGCAGGAATTTGACCCGAACTGGATCGGAGGAAGGAGGCACGAACCGACCCGGTCGTGACACCCTACTCGTGGCCAGTGACCACGAACCGACCTGATGATTTGGAAGATCCAGAGCACCATGGACCAGAAGCTCACGACTGATCCGAAGCACCCCAACCCGGTGGAAGAAGCTCGAACCCGGACCGATGAAGGCTTAACCCACGAGCCAATGGAGAATCCCGACATGAAGTTACTCACAATCCGAGGTTGGAGCCATGACCCGATGCTCTGGAGAGGACATCATGAACCAAGGAGCTCGACCCAACCCAATGGGGGCAATCACGGCCAAACCGTACTGAAGGAGGAAGAGAGACCGATCTAAATGGAAGCTTGTTTCCGAACCGATCCAGAGGAGACGAAAACCCGAGATGCAAAGGTAGTCCGAATGGGAAGTGGAACTCAGGATCCAGTTGGGGACCAACGAGTTATCTTCATGAGTTGGCTTTGCTGCGGGACGTGTGCAAAGGGGTAATCGCCGTCTATAGGATTGATTCACCATTGAGAGACAGATATTGGCTACGGATCAGTGAAGTGAAGTCATCATGGCTTCATGGGGCAGAGTGATCATAGCAAGGCTATGATCCAGTGCAGTGGAGTTGTTATGACTCTATGAGGGAGAGTGGACATAGCAAAGGATTAGTGGCTATGTATCAATGCAGTGGACTAGCTGTGACTCCATGGGGGCAAAGTGATCATAGCAAAGGATTTGGGTGGTCAAAGTAGTGGATTTCGTATACTTTACGCACTGAGTGAGAGTTGTGAGGATGGTTACTATGCTTGATTGTTTGATATCAATATGACATGTACACCCTTTACCCGTATCTTTTCACTATATGTTAGTGTCACCTTAGAGTATTGTACATCCTGTTGTGCTAACTATTTGGTTGCAGGTCCAGGTTCAGGTATGGTTTAGTATACCTGTTATTGTTCTGTTTTGCTGCTTATTGCTCATACCAGACTTTTGTCTGACCCAGAGTTTTATGTCTCTTCTTATTACTCTGGGTGCTCTTAAACAGGAAGACTAGAGACAGGTTAGGTGGTATGCACGAGTACTTGTACCGGAGACGAGCAGGAGGCTTCCGCGTATGATATATATATATAGAAATTCTCCCTGTGTCGCTGTTGGTCACTACTTTGGGCATTAGTAGTGTACCTTTCTTGTTTTGCTTTGGAGACAGTTTTTAAAAGTTGCAATAACGATGATGTGGAACATAAGCTATATTTTGGATTTTCCGCTGCTATGATGGTTTAGTTTTCAGCTTATGCACTGTCTCACCTGCTTTATGTCAAAGTTATGTTATTATTATATTTTGTTCTATGCGCTATGAGATATACTACAGGTTCCTTGCTAGTTCAAATTCCTTTCTTTTCCTTTCTTTGACGACCGTTCCGTGCTGGTTGGACATCTGTATAGCGCACTTTCATTGGAAATGTCGGTTGGTGCGGGGCGGGCCATCACAAAAACATAACACAAGTGCTATCATGAATACATACCACAAGTGCCATAATTTAAAGTACAATTCGAATATACCACAAGTGCTAATACGTACCATCCAAATACTTCATTCAGTTGCTGAGGTTGCCAGAGTACCAATATCTTCTTCATCACTTGTTGTGGTGACACAAAAGTCTCCGACATCTTAATTAAGATCTGGGTTAGCTTCACCTAGCTTTTTCAACACCCATGATATGTTCTCTTTCACTTTTCTGTTCACCTTTTCTTCCAAATTAGCCTTACGCTCTTGCCTTATTTTTTTGGTCAGCTCTTACACATAGCTGTCTGAAGAACCAGGAGTTGTTGGAGACTTTTCAGCCATTCTACCTCGCCTTCCTTCAAGCCAGTTCCGTGTGTCGCTCTTCTCACCAAAGACAAGTGCATCTGCCATAGCAATATTTTCTGCATCCACCACTGCTTGAATCTTTGCCTACAAAATGAACACAAGGCAAGCATATAAATAGGCAGCTGGCAGAATGAATTTATTAATAGAATTGGTTATCTTTCAAACTAACTATGTGTTCAGTTTAATAAGGAGCTCCAAAAAACGTACAATGTGCCAATTATAATGACATAAGTATTGACTCAAAATTGATCTTGGGTCAAATACTTTATATAAGCTACTCGATAAAATTTATTAACAGAAGTTGTTATCATTAAAACATATAAATTAAAATATGGAAGTTTCAGCTGCAATGTTGTCATTTCTCAAACTAACTATTAAATTGCTATTTCAATATCTAATGTACTTACATATTTGGCCATTAGTTCATCCGTGTTAGTCTTGTAAGTTCCCCTCGGTTTTCGTTTATACGTTTCCAAGAAGACCAAGGCAGTAGATGGGGTGGCTTTTTCCTGGTCCTTCTTTCTTTGTCAAGTATTAGGATTATAAAAAACAAAAATTTTTAACATTCAATGTTAAGAATTTGCAAATCAGTTGCTGCCTATGAACATTGTGACAATGATATGAAATATAATTCAATGATATAACAAATTAAAATTATCATGTAGCCAATTCAACTTAATCACACAAAAAAATTAACCTAAGTTAAAAAAACACATACTATATGTTCTTTGGCTACTTCATGAGTTTTGGGACCGATGATATGTGTCTTACTTAATGAATTACGGTGCGCAGAATTAACCTCAGCTAGGGCCTGGAAATCCCCAAAAAAATAGCCTTAAACAAGGATAATGCGAATTACTAAAGAAAAGATTAGCACTAAATAAGATAATGCGAACTACAAAAGAAAAGTTTAGCACTAAACAAGATAATGTGAACTACTAAACATTATACAAATGTGAATATCATTAATCTATTTTATTTATTTTTTCCATCTGTCGCATGATTATTAAATTAGCATTAAATAAGAAAATGTGAACATCATTAATTTATTTTGCTTATCGCTGCCCTGTATGTATTCGTTTGCGTCCTTGTCATTCAATATCAGCTGCCAGCCAGCCCTCTTTCCTTTGCTGACATAGACTCCTCCTATTTTAGTGTAATGGAGGCAATCTTTAACGAAGTCCATAAGCACACTGTAAGAAAAGCGGTCTACATCATATTTTGTTATCTAAGAAGGAATTTCCGCCCATGTAACATGTCCTTCGAAACTCTCCATCATGGTGCAACTGGATATTTATAAGTTCATCCATCCAGTACTAATTGAATACATTAGAACAAGGTACATGCATGTTAAAGTGGACAAAAAACAACAATTAACATTTTGGACTATAACAAATTTAGATTACAGTAAAGAAATCATAAAACATGTGAACAGTGTAGATTGCATTATGAGAAAAGAGTGCCAAATACATTCATCAAAGATAATAATTTACTGCTAAAACAAGAAGTGCCAAATACATCATAAATTAGACAACAGATAAGACTAAAATAAAGCAATAACAAAGAGGATTTTTTTTCCTAACGAGACGAAATAAGATTAGGAACTTCTGCGTCTAGTTTTGTATCTAGTTGTACTATGGGGACATCATCCCTAATCCAACCCCCATCAACAACTTCTATTTCTAGTTCACCCCTTATGCCAATATCATGTGCATGCAGATTGCTCATTTCTTCTTCCATTGCATTCTTATTTTCAGTATCACACCAATCTCTTGGCAATTTTTTAATAACATAATGACTATTCTTTTCAACTGCATCTTTCATATAAAATACTTGCTGCACTTGCGAAGATAGGACATAAGGATCAGTTTTATGACACTTACTAAAATTTACTCGAGTAAGACTACACGAATCTTTTTCCTTTTGGTACTAGCAACACTTAAAAAGGACCATTGTGAAAACTCTCTAATAATAAAGCTCAAAAATTTCTTCGATTTATCCGTAGTAATTGACATCACCCACTAATGTGTTTTGTTCTTTCGAACTTGCAAAGATGGTGGTTTTGACAATAAAAAATACACCACTATTTTGTATGGTACATCGAGAATCTCTAATTTTCTGTGGAATCGATATCCATTTACTATATAATTAATAAACTTACTAGCTACTCGATTAGGACCTAATGCAAACACCTCTAAATCTCTTGAAATATTGTCCATTTTTAGAAACTTTTCTTTTATCCAATTCCATAACTCTTTGAAATGTTCTCGTTCCCTCTTGTATCTTCTTGGATTTGCAAGACCATCCACAAAAGCTCGATGAACTCTAAATAATAATTAAGGTCAAAAAACTACGAAATGCAGACATTAATTTGTAGTTAAGGAAAATGATATAGGAACTTAAGAACTTACTCGATCAAATTTTCAATTTCTTTATTACCAGAATTATACAGAATATAGCGATGCATTAGCTTCTAATATGCATCTTTTAAATTGAACATCTTTCCATCTTTATTCTTCTTTGTTCCAATATGATATTCCAAATATGTTTGACATCTTTCAAAATCAATCGACAAGTTTTTTGTTCCTACATCAACGCTGAAAAATCTTGAACAAAAAGGTCACATACTCTTCTGCCAAGTAACCTTCTGCAATCGAACCTTCCGGTCCATTTCAATTTCGCACATAAGATTTCAACTTTCTTAGATATGGCTTAATTGGACACATGCATCTAAGGTGTTCAAGCCTGCCATATTCGATTTCTCTGCATAAATGAATAGACAAGTGTACCATAATATCGAAAAAAAACCTGTGGAAAAATCATTTCAAAATGACAAAATGTCTCGATAATTTCTTTTTGCAGCCTCTTGATATCATCCACTTCGATAATCTTGCTCCATAGTCCTCTAAGGAATGCACTAAATATGATCGTTGATAGCGCGACCTCGGGTTTTGACGCTTTCTTCATGGCAAATTGTAACAAATAGTAGAGTATGAAATGAGCATCATGGCTCTTATGTCCCATGATCATTCTGTCTTGTATATACCAACTAACATTAGAGACACAACTGTGGGGCAGTTTGGCGTTCTTCAACATAGAGAAAATGATTTCTTTTTCCTTATTTGTCATATCAAATATTGCATCTCTAATTTCAAGATACTTTCCATCACCACATTCAATAGGATGAAGGTCCTTCTTTATGCCCAATTCCTGTAAATCCAAACAAGCGTTTAGGTGATCCTTCGACATGCGACCTATATTAAGTAAAGTACCTAATATTTTGTCGCATATGTTCTTACCTATGCGCATGGCATCCAGGTTATGTCGAAGGGGATTATGACACCAATATGGTAAGTCAAACAGTATTGTTTTTTTTAAAGGGCCATCACTTTTACCCGACTTCTTGGTCTTATCCCCAAACTGATTTTTGAACCCTCGCTGTAACTCTTCAATATCTATTCCTAATAATATTTCTAGAACGCTCCCCGTTTCAGTTTCACCATTAAGTCTCCTCTTATCCAGCCTCCACTTATGTGTTGGATCATGAAACTTTATATGGTGCATATAACACTTTTTTTTTTGCTACGCTTCAAATAATTTGAAGAAGTTTCATAATGGCATACTGGACATTCTAGTTTCCCCTTCGTGCACCAACCTAACAACATGGCATATCCGGGAAAATCACTAATGGTCCATAAGACGTTTGCACGTGAATTAAAATTCCCATCAGTCAAGGAATTATAAGTTTCGATGCCAACATTCCACAACGCTTTTAATTCCATAATTAAAGATGAATATTTACGACAATATTGTTCTTTGGAGAATCTGGACTAGATATTAATGTCAAAAAATCAAATTCTCTAGTTTCATACATAACCCAGGCGGAAGATTGTAGTTTACCAACACGATTGACCATGTACTATAACTTGAATTCACGATATGGATTAAATCCATCAGATGCTAGACCTAATCTAACATTATGATTTTATGATGAAAAATTAGGATAGCGAGCATCCATCATCTTCCATGCCACATCATTAGCCGGATGTCTTAGTTTTCCATCTTCTTTTCGTTCCACTTGGTGCCATCTCATAAGTTTGGAAAATTCTTTACATATAAACATCCTTTATAATCTTGGTCTTAGTGGAAAGTACCCATAACATTTGCTGACACTTTGGAAATCAACTTTGGTAGATCATTATTATCAACGATGTCTTCTTTTTGTTTTACAGCTCACCTCGAAAAACCACAAATGTCACAAGACTCTTTATCTTTATTCTCTTCCCAATATAACATGCAATGGTTTGGGAAGGCATGTATTTTATGGTAATCAAGACATAAATCCTTAATGACACTCTTTGCAGCGTAGGAAGACAAAGGTAGATGGGCATCAGGAAAGGCTTCTTTTATAAGCTTTAGTAATTCCCCAAACGCAGACTTTTTAATTCCATAAGCACACTTTAACGATAAAGCCTGATCAAGAAACTTAGTCAAGAAAATTTAATGAAACCAAGATATAACGGTCTTTTTCCTTATTTAACATGCCGATAAAATTTCTTAGCCTCTGGATTTGGTTCTACTTTAAAGTCCCTGGGATTTTGATCAAATTTGTAGTCTGCACATTTGAACATCACATCTAAATTATCCTTAAAATCCATATCCATTGCACAATCCATATGGTCATCAATACCTATTAATTTCGTCTGTAAGACCTCACAAATCCACCCTGTATATACTGGAGAAGGGCCATTAATAATAAGATGATCGAATATGACATTTTCACAATACCAATTACATTCTATACATTTTTTGCAGGGGAACTTCATCTCATCACCTACTTTATAAATGTGAAATGCATTTCTTAGAAAAGCTTTTACCCCTGTTATATATTCTTCACTCGATCTCGGAAGTCTTATCCATTTGTAGTACTTATTATTCATTGCCACAATCTAACCACGACCTAGTAAAACTAAATATGATACCACTAACAGTTTCAAGACACGAAAGGGGCTACCCTGTAAGGTTTGATTAAATTAGAAATAAAAACAAAACAAGTTAATGATTTACAAATATACATAATCAGTGTGTGGCCAAATTAACAATTGTCTTGATATGAATTATCACTAATTTTTGGAACTGAATTATTAGGAAAATACATAAAACAAACAACTAAGGATACTAAACACAAATTCATAACATTACATGGCTGCACCAAAACAAAACAGTACATATACAAAGACTATACATGTGATATAAAGATGATGCAGTTGTACCTAATACAAAGAACAGTGCAATAATTTAATTTTGTCTTCTAATGTTTAGCCCTTGAAGCTAGTCATTAAGTCTACTAATGTCAGTTCAAAAACCAATAAATCGATTTTGCAACATTATAAGTTGATGTTGTAATTCATTTGCTTACTCAGCGGCTCGACTTGGAAACTAATGGTCAACCACTGACAAAAGGTACACCTTGTAGGATAAACACGACATCTAAAATAATGACGACCATTGTTAAATCCAATGAAAATAACATCTTCTACAATGGCATACCCACACTTACACATTATGATTGGTGAGTCAACTAGTTGTTCGTTAACCACTTGGTCGTTTTGATGCTGACGACACAAGGCAACATGACTATGCCGTCGCATTGCCCTTTCTTCATGTCACTCTTGTTCTCGCCTTTGTCTTCGGAGTTCTTCTTGCTCTAGTTCATACTCACGCAAATCATCATAGTGCCTTTCTTGCATCTCTATATAAAAATCAATAGGAGTTTCTAGTGATGATGGGTTTGACAGACCTAGATCACCCATGCCCACGGTATCTTCATAGTCATATGATGTAGGAAGAGAAATTGGCATTATTTAACTACAAACAAAAATAAACATTTAAATTGGATTTCTTTTTTCTTTTAAATTTTGTTTCCACTTTTGAAATAGGCATTATTTACCAATACATCAATGGTTTGGCAAACATAAAAATACAGAACCTGCACAATTTCAACACATGCAAACATAAAATACAACGCTTCAAGTATAAAAACCCAAAATTTTCAAGTAAAAAACCCTAAACGTATAAAAATTCAAATAAAAATGAGCAGCAAAACCCTAATTTTAGGCAATTGGCATACCAAGATCACATAGAGACTTTGAATATAGACCAAAATAAGTTAGAGATGAAATCACCTAAATAAAACCAAAATGATGAAGCCCTAACTACCTATAATTGTCCTTAATGATCCAAATCGGAGGTCTAAAGTTTGTGTAATAGGAGCAATCGGAGGTTTATATTTTGTAATCAGGGGTAGAGTAGCAATCGAAGGTGTTTGTGGACAGATTTCGTGGAGAGAGAAGAGTACAAAGGGAAGAGTAAGAGAGAAAATTGTTTTGAGGGGAAGTATTTCGTGAATGGGGAAGACATCGCGCCAAACTTTCACATAAATGAAGCAGGTATCGGTTTGAGCCTTTGGATTAATCAAAATATACAGTTATTTATTTGTTTAAACTGATAACGCGGATCGCTGAACTGGCTTGTATTTATGTAAATCTACGCTTTGAACTAGTGTTGCACGTCACAACACAAGAATTCCAACCACAACAGTGCATTCACGTCTAATGCAACAACATATGAATATTGTTGCGAAAGATCAAAGAAAGCATAGCTTTCGCCATACTTTTCATGCAACAAACACAAATTAGTGTCGAATATGCCCACTTTTGTAGTAGTGATATATATATATATATATATATATATATAGTATTCAAATAAGATTTTGATAAAACTAAGACTTTAATAATAATTAGGAGTTACAATAGTTAGATTAGGATTTAAATGGGACCGATATAAATGGCGTTTAACAGGATAATGAATGCCTTAGGAAAATATGAGCGTTAATGCCGTAAATGGCAGATTGTCTAGATAATTGAAATGAAGGGGATTAAAGAGGAATCAACGGGGATTCATTATCGCAGTAAATGCCAAGTCCAATAAGGAAATAATATTTAGACGTCCTAAGGTAAGAAATTAAAGGTTTTCCTTATTTTATTCTAGTTAATCTTGAATTAATGCGATTAAGAATTAGGATTGGACTTAGTAAGTCAATTATGCGAGGTCAGTTGCCTTATTCAATAGATGTTTGCACTTCCCAGCAATCGAATATGTGTATAAATTATGTGAGATATCATTAACCATAGTAACCGTGACGATAATTGATTGCATAGCGACGATAATTTCCTGAAATGAGGTATATTTCAAGTGTGAGATATTAAGTGGTTATAGGATTAACCTCCAACCCAAAAGCGAAAACCTAAGAAAGGAAATAATTTATAAGCATAAGTCTACTTCGGGATAAAAATATCAAGTAGTTAGATCCACCCTTAAAAGGGTATCAAGTGATCGCATATCTCACCTCCCCATAAACAGAAGTAATAGATAGTTATTGGACTCAAGCTTGGTAACGCCTGCGTTGGTCCGCTTCCTCTAGGTAATAAGTGACTAGGTAAGACTCTGCTTTGCGATAATCTATTAAATGACCGCTACGGAGGTACCATATGTCCGTCTATCCTATGGGAAGTAGTAAGTGTCTTGGGGATTATCTAATAAGGCCAGCAAGATAGTAACATGAGGGTCCATCGGGAAAGGTCATAAATAATCAGATGTCATATACCTGTCTTTTAGGTAATAAGTGACTACTTACTATCTCTCATCTTATGCTAGGCATGTTTATGCGTGATTGACGTAAGCCTTACATTAGTAGGACTTAGAAGCTAGTGTCCACTAATTTATATTAGTGTAGAGTAAACCACTAGGTAAGGAATTAAGTGAGCTCCGCCTTAGGTCTTAAGTGATCGAAAGGATCACCATGTATCTTATATTGATAGTGAAGTCTTAAGTGGCTATATTGAATTATTAACCTTCTGATGGAATATTGAGTAGTTAGGAGCCCGCCTCTTAGTCTTTTTTAAATAGTTGAATGGTGGTTTAAAGGCTTCATACTTATGTGGAAACATTCTATCTAAGTATTGTGATATCATTATCTTTGGGAATGTTACCTTGGGTATGGTAGTTTGTTATCGTGCGTAAATCTTTACAAGGTTAGGTTAGAATTACTAGCCTTGTTTGACATATGTTTTGGTTCTGACCAAACAAGATACACTTGTGTATTATAGACAGTGTTATACATTTTTTACTCACCAGGTTTCGTTGTTCTGACCTCTCTCCTCATAACAACCCCTCGGTTTACCTTGGGGAAGACAGGTCATAGCAGGTGTTTAGTTTAGTTATTGGTTCTCATTCTCTCATGCTCGTTATCAATCTGGCTATATGCTTTAAGGTAGTTTCCTTAGTTGGTATTAGTTATCATATTTTGTTTTCATTGCGAGTTAGATTTGTTTCACTCAGATTTTACTCATTCTTATTAATTGCAGGCACCAAATTTATACTCTTGGTACTTGGATGAGTTTGAGTTTTGATTTTTGTCAAAATGCAGGCTCAAAAAAGTGTGGGGGTGTTACAACTATCTAATTTAAAATCCATTTTTGAGGGACCACTTACTAAATCTAATTTGAAAATTTTATAAAGATATTCAAAATTTAAATGTCCAAATCTTTTGTGCCAAACCCAATGATAACTTGTTTTGGCCAAAAGACATAAGTTATCATTTGAAATTTTCATACTTAAACCATAAATATTTTTCTTTCTAATTCCTTTAAAGATTATAACTGAATCATTATCTTTGATGTAACATTTGTCTTTTCCGAATCTTATTTTATAACCATTATTGCATATTTGACTTATACTTAGTAAGTTGTGTTTCAAATTCCTAACTAATAAAACAACAGAAATAATAGGAGTTTTAGAATTACCTACATTGCCAATGCCAATCACATATCCTTCTAAGTAATCTCCAAAATTAACCATTCCTCCACCTTCGTAAATTATATCTTTGAGTATCCCTGGATTTCCCATCATATGCCTCGAACAACCACTATCAAGTATCCATTTATTTTTCTTGGTTTGAGCCATTATTCCATTGATTGTTAATTCGTCAAGATTCATATAACCATCTATTCCTATACAACACACCAATTCGATAGATAATTTTATCTTTCAAAATAATTAAATAAAACTCATGAAACAATGATGAAATGAATATTTTTGAACTAATGTTAAAATAATTTTTGGAAATTGCCATTTAAACTATTCAATAATCAGATTATGAAAACTTTGAAAACCAACGCTCTGATACCAATTGTTAGGAAGTGTGGATTAAGGATCTTAAGGAAAATTTATCACTAGAGGGATGTGAATAGTGTATAGTGGAATTTTATACTTTTTATATAATCTTTTTTGAATTAATCAAAAACAGATGCAAATTAAAAATATATGACAATGACTCTATTTTTTTGTTAATGACGACCGTTCTCTAAACCCTGCTACGATTGTTACTCCTCCTTCTTTTAACTCTCTAGTTTCTAATCTACTCATCTGCTTTCGTCTGAATCCGAGCTGTAGCTCTTGTATTGGTTCTGATTTCCCCAAAATTATTTTAGGGATTCATGGATCCAACCTTTGGCAATGACGACTTTTGGGTTTTCGGTTCTTTCTGTCGGTCATTCACTGACTTCGTGTTGATTGCCGAAGCTAATGTTGTTGTGACTATGGGATCGGCGGTAGTAGCAATTGTAGGTGCCTCGTCGATTCTTATACATTTGGGGATGCTTTAGTCTTTTGTGGCTTTAACGAGACATTACTCTTGATGGTTGGCAATGCTTTCTTAGAACTGGTTCCATTTTATTCTCAGCCCTTGTCACATCTACTCAAAGGACATGGGTTAGTGCAGCATCCTAGGTTGGGTATTTGTTCCCTCTCCTACTATCGGATCTGGAAATGGGGATTCCATCACCCCTTTTTCTAGACCGATAATGGAGTATTTGGAAGATTTCTCCGTTTACCGGTGGTCTTCACCTTCGTTAGTCCGTCTTGTGGTTGGCCCCGCGTTTTGTGGTGTTATTCATTGTCATGTTGGTGTTGCATTGCCACCTTTGGGGTAGAAGGGACTGGGGATTTGACCTTTCCCAAACGGTTGCCTCAACTTGCTATCCCTGCTTTGAAGTGGCCAAAGTGAGGGAGACCGGACGACACCCTAATCACCATCGTCATCATCGCTCTTCGTGGAGCACAAGGAAGATTGATAAGGTAAGCTCCTCTGCGTTGCCTTGGGTTATTTGTGAACAGTTGGATTCTAGTGTTTCGTCGGTTGGTGCTCTTGCATCCGCGCCTTCTCCCCGGTTACTTTGAAAAATATTAAGGCTCTGGATTTGGATGGGGTTGAGGTTGTATGCGCGAATTTTGATCTTCCAGTCCCTATCTCTTCTTCTCGGTTTTCGGGAAGTATGGGTTGGTAGGGGGAAGCTCTAGCAATGCTCGTTTCCCTCTTCGTTGGGATTTGGGAAGCCAAAGTACGCATCCTCTCCGTATTGGATATGGCAAGGAAACTTTGATTTCATCAATGTCGGTATCGGATGGCTTGGTTTTATCTTCTCCAGTTGCTCAACTGGATCTTAGCCCCCTCTCGCAGGTTCGTTCCTTTTCTTTTCTTTCTTTATTTGTTAAGCTGGGTATTGATTATGTTGCTGTTTCTATGTGTTGGGTTATGTGTGTTGCATCATCTTTATCCATCATTGGCTTGGGGTTGTTGGCTCTTTAGCCATTAAGGGATCTTCTCCCTATATAGGTTCTTAGAGGTTATATTCAAGGGGATTTTCTTATGGGGTCTACGAGGTTATTTACCTCCCTCTCATAGCAGTATTTCCCAGGTTGCTTCCCTTGCTACTTGAGTAGCCTCTTGCAATCCTTGTGGTATTTTTCTCCCTTTTTTGTTTTAGCTGGTCTTCCCTTAGCTCTTATTGGTTGCTAGACTTGGGTTTCTTGTGCTTAGGCTTTGTGAAAGAGCTCTGGTTTTTTTATTGTGTTGCAGCTAACCCCAATTGTCTGTTATTGGCATGACAAATCTCTTTATGATTTGACAATGCTGCTAAGGGTTTTTGCTGGCTTTTGGTTCTTGGGCTACTCCTTTTTATTTTGTCTTTTACGGGTTATGTTCAATTCTTCCGATCATAATAGTATAGATTTCGCTGAGTTCAAAAGTTATATGGAGACTTCTGGGGCATCGTACATTGGGCTAGACGTTGCTTATGTGAAGGTTGGAGCGTTAAGTCGCTTTCCTCCATCTTCCCTCCCTTTTTGGTTCCATTGTCCCCTTTTCCTAAGGATTATCTACCCCTGCCATGGTGTCAAATAAATGGCATCTCAACTGGGAGAGAATCCTCACATCATTGTGAAACAACCTCTCACGGCTTTTCTACATTTATTTCCATTTCTGTCTCCCCTTCCTCGGATTATATTCCGCTTATTGTTCAGTCAGCCCTTGCGGTCTCTCCCTCTTCTTTTTCTCGTGCATTCCCTCTCCTTAGTATAGATGAGATAACTGCCTATCTCGTCTAACTAAGAACTCCCACTCTATCAAATAGATTCTCTGGGGTCTTCTCTTGAAGAACGGTCTTCCTCTTTTCCTTGTTCGTCTTCTATTGTGTGGCGACCTCCCTAGAATGTGCCGCGCTCTTCTTTCTGATTGTGTCGTGAGAGGTTGTGGTCAGTTCCTTGGACCCTCCACACCATTTGCACTTGTTCTATAGCGGCGACCAAGTAGATTGTTAGATCTACTTGTCACATCATTTACCTTATCTGATCTATTTCTTTTCGTTGTTGCTTAGGCTTCTTCCTTTTTTGATCTTGCCTCTTTGTTACTAGTTTACCTATATTGCAAGTTTTTTGTTGTGGAACATTCGTGACATTGATAATGATGCATCGCTTGTGCATCTTAAACGCTAGTCGTGAGCATTCTATTCTATTAGTGGCACTTATAAAGCCTCTTTTGGGCACTAAAGTGATGTCCAATGTTCCTTTCCCTTGGCTTTGGTGGAGGCATTTCCAATATTTCCAACAAAATTTGGATTCTTTGGTCTAAGAATGTATTCGTGCTTCTAATCTTTGACTCATCACAACTGTTATTAGTGGTTTGTACCTTCTCTGCTTTTTAATCTTTGTTCCTTTTTTTGGTTTTACGCTAGATGTGACTACATTGATCGATTTTCAATGTGTCTTGATGTCCTTTTGTCTTTCTGACTTTGGCTTTAACTCGTCTGTCATCAGTGGTGATTTTAATGTTGTTTCCTTCCATGCAGAGAACATATAGGTGCATCTATTAACCACGCTACGGTTGAGGATTTCAACTCCTTATTGTTTCGTATGGTCTTTTAAAAGTGTCTTTTGTTGGTTCGACATTCATTGGTGCAATAACCAAGATGGTCCCAACAATTCTTTCTCTTCATAACTGACTTTTCAGATCTGAAGATTGGTTCAACTATGCTTTTTCCTTCTCGGTTTCCTACCTTAATCATTCAACTTCGACCATGCCTCTATAGTTCTATTTTGTTCCTCCCTTCTCTCCTCAAGACCATCATCGTTCCGTTTTCAGTCCACGTAGATGTCCCATCACTCCTTCCAAGTTGTGGAAGAAACATCGTCTATCCTGATCGTTGAGAGTCCTTTAGTTGTGTTCTCCCTCAAACTGAAGCATCTCAAGGCTTGCTTCAAGACTTGGAATTTGTCAGTTTTCAAGAATATGTTTGATCGTCTTCGTATTGCAGAAGAGTATTTTGTTATCGCGGATTGGCTTTCAACGATAGCCCATCTCTTGTCAATAAGTAGTGTTGGGTTCTTTCCCAGTTTGGCTTCTCTTTTGGGATGCGCATCGAGAATGACTTCTTTCGTCAGAAGGCATGGATCAAATGGATGGTGGATGCAAATTCCAACTCAAAATTCTTCCGTTCTACTATCAGAAAGAAGACTAACCACCTTTTGATTCAGGAAATTCTTCGTTCAGATCTTTCTTTAGCTTCCTCTTCGAACGATGTTAAAGAGACCATTCTTGCTTATTTTTAGTCCTTTCTTCAATGTTAGTCAGTCTCGGTTTCTACACTGACGCCTATGGCTTTTATTCCCCGTTTGGTCGATCCTACAAATTCAACGGGACTTTTCCTACTCCTTCCATTGAGGAAATTCGCTCTTGTATTTTTCCCTTGGCAAAGGATAGTTCGAGTGGTTGAATGGATAAAACGGTATATTTTATTGGAGTGTCTGGCCGGTCATTCATTCTGATCTTTGTGGATGGAGAACTCCCGAGGAGCTGGACTTCCACAAATCTTGTTCTCATTCTAAAATGTGAGCATCTGAGAGTTTGTTCTAATTTTAGACCGATTACTCTATGTAACCTTTCAAACAAGATTATTTCCATGCTGTTGTCCTCCAGGCTGCCACCTTTCATTGACAAAATTATTTCCACTTCCCAAGCTGGATTTGTGAAAGGACGTCTTATTACAAACAATGTCCTTCTTGCTCTAGAATTCATTTCTCAAATAGATTGTAAGATTAGGGTTCTCATATGGTGACAAAGTTAGACATGGCGAAGGCGTACGATCTCATGTCTTGGTTTATCATAAGGGTTCTCAGAGCCTTCAGTTTCCCTGAGCCTTTTATAGACCTTATTTGGAGGCTCATCTCTAATTATTAGTTTTCCGTTCTGATCAATGGTTTTTCATTCAAGCAGGGTTCTTCATCAACGAGATACTCTTTCCACTACCCTATTTGTGATTGTTGCCGAGGCTTTTGTTCAAGGGGTACACTCTTTGACTATAGCAGGCCAGATTCATCGTTTCGAGATCCTTTCTGGAAGTCTGATTATTTCTTCCTTATATTTCACTATTGATATCATCATCTTTTCAAATCGAAACCATTGTTCCATTCTTCATCTCGTCACCTTCCTCCACGTTTACGAAAGTAGCTTTGGGCAACTCGTTAAGTCTACGAAGAATTGCTTCATCCCTGCCAAGTCCATGTTTCCAGCAAGAGTCTCTTGGGTTCAGTCCTTCACTGGATTCCTGGTAGCCTCTCCACCTATGCCATATCTTGGTATTGTGCAGTTTAGAGGTCATAATCTTAATGCGATCTTCGCTCCCTTAACCAATAAGGCTTGGGGAAATGTTCTTAGGTGGAATGCTTCTCTTTAATCTCTGGCTATTAGACTTGTTCTTATAAAGTCGGTGTTTGATTCCGTCGGAGTCTTCGCAGCCATGACTCCTACTTCCTCCATTTTCTTTACTTTTCTTTCCTTAGCCTCGTCCTTATTTAGTGGGTAAGGGTAATGTTCATCTTCACTACTAGGTGTCTTAGGATGTCATTTTCCACCGTAAGCGTTAGGGTGGTCTCGGGCTTCGAAGCCCTAGAGATGTTTGCATAACAAACACTTGCAAGCTCTGGGTTCTGTTCCGATCATACGACTCCCTTTGGGCTTCATTTCTTCATGCTAAGTATCATCTTCTTTTTCCTACGGAATTTTCTAGGTTCCCATCTTATTCTAGTGAGATGTGGACATGGTTGAAATCAGTTAAGATCTTCTCTGACTCTCACGGAGGTGGAGTCAGCTGGAATGGCTCCTCTTTCTTAGTTCGGGCAGTTCGGATTTCCAATAGGTCCCCTATTCCTCGGCTTCTGCTTTTCACCTTCATTTAGGATTCCCGAACCCTTCCTAAGGTTTATTTTCTGATGAGAAAAACCCACCATGATTGGTTGCCACTACATGCGAATATTAGGTGGATCGGTATCCCAATTGTGTCCCATTGTAGGTAGTGCAAGCTAGGAGATATGGAATCTTCTAGTTATCTTTTGTTTGAGGGTCTTTGTGCTCAAGTAGTCTGGTCATACTTCCGGAATCTGGTTAGAATCCGAGGTAGTGTCGGCTCTCTTCTCGAATTGCTTCGCCTTTAATGGGAAGGAATTTCCGGAAAGTCTCTTCGTTCTATCCTCTTCCGCCATAATTCCTTTTCTAACATATTGGCATATTTTGTGCGCTAGGAATAAAGCTGCTTTCGATGAGGTTCCTATGAACTCTTCTTCCATCATTCGTCGGGTGAAGGATGATGTTTTCCTAACTTTTCGTGGTAGGACTTTCATGGGTATTGTTCATTCTCGCTCGTGGAGTTTGCCTTGTTTTTTCAATGTGTTTTTGGGCCCTTATCCCCGAGACGGTGTTGGTTGATTTTCCTGGTTTTTTTGGCATGTGGCGTCTCCTTCTTGGGTTTCCTCCTGCCTCTTTCCCTTCCCCCTCCACCCCCAACTCATGCTAAATTTTTTTTATCTTTGTGTGTAGGTTCTAGAATAGACAACTTTTTTAGTAGGTTCTCGGTGTTGTCATGGTAGGAGGGTGCCTTTACAGAGCTGAAGAACTGGAGCTAGAGCGGAAATTTTTGAGTAGTTTCTTAGTCGGATCTCGCTCAGGTTGCTATTGATGGAAGATGTTGAGAATTTAGGGAACATTCTTTGGCCTTCCCCTAATATAACTTTCTTTCTTATAGAGCCTTGTAACACCCCACATTCTTTAACGTCACCCATATGGGTGGGGTGTTGCATTTAGTATCAGAACATAAGGTTACCAAGATCACTAAAGTGTTGTTTAAAGGAAAGAATTTTTCAAAAGAAAATGCATTTTCCAAAAATCAAAAGTTAATTTTTGGAAATAAAAATCCCTTTTGTCAGTTACAACCATCCTTTAACTCTTTCTAAATATTTTCTTTTTAGTTGAGTTATACGACACCGTCTAAGATTTCCTTTATAGGTTGAAAATTTGAATAATGGACAAACATATTTAGCTTAGTAATTGGGAAAGGTCAATGTTAAAAAGGAAGATGCTGCTAGACAGATAAAAAAATATTAATCATGGAAGGAGCTACCTTATTAGTTTAGTTATAAAAAGGATAGTTGGAAGATAAGAAAAACCTATATTGATTGGTTAAAGAAAGGGGGTGTATTTCCATAATTTGGTTTAACATAGAAAATGTCATTGCAAGAATGAATGGGTTAGTGCAGGATAGGAATTTAATCGTATTGCACAGTAATCGTCAACTAAAAAAAATCTTGCAATCACGGGTTTCTATAAAATAGATTTTTTTGATAACATGGAAATAGATTTTTATATGTTTTCTGTAATCAATTAATTAGGAAACTTCCAAAAGGTGAATTTAAGGATGGCAAGTAAAAGATCAACATACGTATATTAATGTCGAAAGGATTATGAGGAAGGGTATTGATAAAAAATGGTCAAGGAAAAGGCAAGGGTTTGTAAAAGAAAGATTGTTATCTATATTTAGTTCTTTTTAAGTTCTCCTATTTGATTTAGGAATATTTTGTCCTTTTTTCTTCGATGTATTAACTGTATAGGGCTATAGCCACAATAAGTTGTATCTTGTAGAGGGTATGTATTATAGGCTTAATGGATCGGTCCATTGTAGATATAGTAAATCCCTAAAGGTGTGATGATAACATTATAGTGACTGTTTTGCACTTATGCTCCATGGTAGTTTCTGAACCCCATAAGGATCGACTTGATTATCTGTTTTCCTGTGGTAAGTCGGGGTTGAAACTAAAATTATGATGTTTGGGGCATTGATTAGGTTGCAAAGATTAGGCCTTATATGACATATTGATTTACAGTGAGAGGGTAAATTTTGAGCTTAAAAGATGGCATAGGCTTTAATATGACATATCGACTTATAGGGTGAAGTTACGGGCCTAATATCTGTTAAGTATTTCTAGGACTGTTTTGACTGTAAGAAGAAAATAGTTAGGCTAGGACTAGTTTTTGAGACTTCTTGTGAACCGAAGGTTAGTCATGTTGATATTCTTAATGCATCTCTAGGAAGTACCGATTCAGTTATCTTCGTGCTTTATATTCCGAATATAATAAGTGATTGAAGGAATTTGTCAATTGGATAAAAGAAGTAAATCTTTATATGGCAACAGAATTGAGGTGAGGTAAGTATTAAGTTTAAATAATAGGCATAGAACAAATAATTGTGTTCCTAGACAAGAAAGTAACAAGGAGGATTTTTCTAAAAACCCGTGGTTCCACTTTGAGTCGAAACCCCATATGTGTCAAGTTTTAAAGAACAAGAACTTTGAAAGACTAATGTGCTTTGTTATGAAATTGTATTTCAGCAATTTCATAAAAGCAATTATATATGTTTCAAAAAGAAACTTTTGCAATTAAAATTTTACCTAATTAAGTTTTTTCAATTAATATTTTGGAAAATTATACATATATAAAAAGGTGGAGCATCAAGTAAGTCTTTATGGGGTTAGACAATACAAGTCGAATGAGCTAAGGAACACAAGATGAGTATAATAAAGACTAGAAATGTGGAAAGGAGGGAAAATGTGACTTTTCTTGTAAAATTAAGGTAAGCTTTTGGGTTGGTTCACTTGAGATTTTCTCCTATAATTAAATAAACTAAGTGAGATGAGAGAACTACACTAAGGGATTCAAGTTTCTTACCCGCATTCTTCTGACAAGTATTTTCCTTTTTGATACTCTATCTATCGTTTCTTCCTTTGATTAGGGGCTTCCCTCTAGTATATCTTTGGGAAGTGTAGATCTTAGGATTCAAGCTTATAGACATAGTTGAAACTTGTGTTTGAGACATGTTATGTTAGATGGTTGCAAGTGGATGCAAGTATTTCCTAGTGGTTGTCAGTGGACACATACACACACACACATTAGGCACAAGATCGACTCAAACACTTGCATATTACAATGGATGTGTGCGCATTTCAAAAATTTCAATGGATGAAAATGGTTGAATCATCACATGGATGTTGCATCTTGGTAATGGTTGTGCACACATATAGAATCTATATGTGTCATTAGGATTATTTTGTATACATATTGGATGCATGGCACATGCATGAATTGCATTAAGGAGGTCAACTGAATCAGTAGACCGCCTAATTTTCGCTTTAGCAAAGGGATATATACACGACGCCTTTGCATATGGCATACAAAAGCATTAGAAATTCTAAGAACAATGTATTCCAGTGGGTGATGATTGAGTAAATGAGTGTTGGCATTCATAACATTCTTTTGGCCTTAGAGATTTCGGGGACGAAATTCTTTAAGAAGAAGAGGATGTAACAACCAAATTTTTTAACAAAACAATAATTAATTAATGAATTAATTAATTGGGGAAAAAACGGATAAAGTAAATATTAATCAGAAAAATAATGAGAATTAAATAAGGTTAATTTTTTCATTGCATCCGTCACGAAATTCTGTTTCATATGGACTTTTAGTTTGCGTAAATCGGAGAAATAACAAAGAAGTTATGAGCTAAAGAAGTTTGATTATAATTTAAAGGAAACACGCCCAAAACTTTCTATATTCTAATTTTATGAACAAAAATATTTTTTGTGAACAAAAGTGAGTGTAGATGAAGTAGTAAGACTTGAGAATGTTAAACAAGAGGTTGCAAGTTCGATCCCTAGCAATGCTGTAACAACCCGTATTTTCAATAACCTGTAATAACATAAATCGAGGCAGAATTTAATTCTAAAATGGGAATCAAGGGAAACGGGCTATGCCATTGCGTTCGTCTCGGAAAAATACGCGAAATAGAGTCCGAGTTTTCGAAAATCGGAGTCCGTATGACCAAGATATGGCCTCGCGAAGTTTCACGAAAATTCCCAAATTAAAGTATACTTAATTAAGTGAAATGGGTTGTGTAGATATATATATATATATATATATTGATATATATATATATATATATATATATATAATTGAAAATTTAATAAATAAATATGCAAAAATGCTCAAAACAGCGAATTGGGAGAGGGGAATAACCGAACCGGCCGATTTTTGAAGTCGACCCGAGCCCGCTGGGTCGACTAGGGGTTAATCCAGGGTGTTTGGCTGTCAACCCGTGGGCCGATTCGCTCAAGTGCAGATTTTGCATTTGAATGGTTCTCATGGTCCATCTTTAATCTAAAGGCCCTAGATGGTTCCTACACTTGACTTCTTCCCCAAGACATGCTTTGATGGCTTGGATTGAATCTAGGGTTAATCCTATGGCCTAAAACACTTGCCTAATCTATAAATAAGACCCTAACCTACCCTAATTCATTCATAATTAAACCTAGTGACTAAACTATGGCAAAATGCTAGCTCTCATGGCCTCCACTAATTTTATGAAGAGGGTTGCATACTAATCACTCTCTAATCAACTTCTAATCCCTTCTTAGCATCTTAATCTTCTTCATTTGGTGTTCAAAGTTGCTAGTTGTGAGTTTCTATCACTTTGATGATCTTTTGGTAAACTAATTAGATGAGATGTGATGAGATTTATGGTTTTGTATGTGGGTTAATGAGCTTTGAATCATATGATATGATGTTAGCATTAATCTTATGTTTATGCATGTTGAGTATGTAAGCTTATGCAAGTTTAATATGATGTATGTTATGTTTGCATGATGCTAAATATGCAAGTTGTGGGCTATGTAATCATATGCATGTTATGCAAGTTCATGGTAATATGCTATGCAAGTTACATGTATGTAAATATGCAAGTTACATGTTTGTTAATATGCAAGTTACATGTATGTAAATATGCAAGTTACATGTTTGTTAATATGCAAGTTACATGTTTGTTAATATGCAAGTTACATGTATGTAAATATGCAAGTTACATGTTTCTTTATATGCAAGTTACATGTTTGTTAATATGCGGGTTACATGTATGTAAATATGCAAGTTACATGTTTATTAATATGCAAGTTCATGATGACACATTATGCAAGTCTATAAGCTAATATGCAAGTTTGTTATGCAAAATGAATATGTAAGTTATGTGACATATTATATGCAAGTTATGTGACATGTTATGCAAGTTCATATGCAAGTTATGTGTTTGTTAATATGCAAGATGGCACCTTTGAAACATGTTCATTCATATGCAAGTTGACACCTTTTATATGTGTTATATCATGAACGAAATTACGTGGGAACGATGGGGTAATTAAATGCATAAGTTAATAAGATTGTGTGAAATTAATATAATTATGCATAACACAAAATAAATAAACATAGTATGGGAATTTGCCTATTTGGTTAGGTGTACCCATACTATGTGTTGGGAATTTACCTATTGAGTTAGGTCTACCCCATGGGAATTTACCTATTAAGTTAGGTCTACCCATGTTAAGAAAACTTGATTAATTAGGGATAATTAATATAAAATTATGAGGGTGATTAATTAGGTGTAATTAATTGACTAAGACACGAGGTTGGACTCAGTTGTAGCGTAAAACTGCCCGGACCCAACCGGCTTAACCAGTTGCTACAAATGTTAGCCCAATGTGAGAGGTCTTAGGCACAAACTAAATACGTAATTAATGTAAAGACACGAGGTTAGACTCTGTTATGACATAAGGCTGCCCGGACCCAACCGGCTTAACCAGCGGTCATAAAAGACAGTCTAATGTGAGAGGTCTTTACAAAGGTTACGTTCTTAATTAATTAATTAAGAAACACTTAACCACATTAGCATGTAGAGGGACATGAGGGGTTAAGTGGGTGCCTCGGGTGGCATGAGAAAATCTAGTGGTTGCCTTGGGTGGCAATAGAAAATACGATTAGAATACTTAACCAAAATGGAACATGTAATTAAAACATGATTAAAGGGTTAAGTGGGATATACTAGAAAAAGGGACAAGCTTAGGTGGGTAGCTTGTGGAGGCCCATTTCAACCAGTAACCCATACGTATCTTTGTGGGCTCGACCCATGTCGAGGACGGGACACGCATACTGGGCTTGACTGTAAGAGGCAAACGGGTTAGCGGTGGCAACGCAAGTCCAACGGGCTTCATATGCGTGAGTGGGCCCGGGCTGGTAGGTAAGCCGTTGTTGCATCGAGTAGATATAAGCCGTGCACCTTTAGTTCCATCAGGTTGCCACATTGGGGAATGATACATCCCACGGTGGGGCCAGCACGGGTATCTACGTTAGGGAGCCGATCGAATGGGAAGTAGTGTGTACACCTAGTGGATTGTAGGGCCCCGTGGCGCCTACTTGGTCACCTAGGGGTACGCAGGTACTAATTAGTAAATTTTATAAGTCCTTGGGTGGGATCAACCTTTAAGTTAGGAACGACTGGTGTGGTGCAGTTTAGTAATTTACCTTAGGGAGGGTAGATGCGTCTTTATCCTTTATCTTCGTTTAGTTGACTGCTTAGGGTAGCCATTCATCCCTATATGTTACCGTATATCAGTTTATGTCTTCTCTGGTTACTTTAACGATTGTATTGTTAAAGTTATAGGACTCGCTCAGACTTATGTCTGACCCTGTTGTTTTATCTTTTTCCCAACCCTCAGGTCCTACGGTGGATCCTAGCAGTAGTGGAGCTTGATCGGATTGCTGTTCCAGTCTTTAGGAGCTTGGATAGATGTAAAGCTCCAGTTATCCAGTTATCTTTTCTTTTGTTTGGCTATTGTATGAGAGTGGGATTATGTACTTCTTTATTTTGATGGATATTGTACTTGACCTTTATTGTGGTTTTATGATGTAACCAGACATGTTTTACTTCCGCTGTTATGAGATGATGTTTTAAAATTTCAAGTACTATTTATATCTGTCTTGTTGTAATTTTTCTGTTCTATATTCACTAAAATACTCCACCGATGCTATGGCATTCCCTTAGTGAGTGATCATAGCGGGAGTGGGGTGTTACACGTGGTATCAGAGCTTAAGGTTACCAGAACAGATAAAATTTTTGAGAAAAACTACTTTCTAAGAGTATTTTCGAAAAAAGTATTTTCAAAAACATGTCTTCTAAGAGAAAAAGTTTTTGAAAAAGAAAAGCATAATCCCCAATAGCCATATCTTTATCTTTCGGAATCTCCTTTTTGAATCTTTCCTCTTTCGTTTCAGCATGGCTGAAGATCTTAACATCCCGGAGGGTTTAGTTATACCACTATGGTATAGGAGGTTGCAAGAGGCTAGGGCCGCGGCTGCGGGTCCGGCCAATGCTACTACACCAGAGACAACCGCTCCTCCTCCTCAGCCTAGAGTGGATAATTTTGCTAAGGTTTGCAAGGAGTTCAAGGCTATAGGAGGAAAACCTTTTCTTGGTTCAGAGACTTTCGTAGAGGCTAGAGATTGGCTTAAGGAAGTGGAAGAGTTGCTAGATATCTTTGAAGTGGAAGAGGGAAAGAAAGTCAAGTTGGCGGCTTGGTTAATGAAGGGAGAGGCCTCATTCTGGTGGGAGGTCACTAATGGAGAACGCCCTGTTGACTCTTGGGCAGATTTTAAGCAAAGGTTTGGGGCTAAGTTTCTCTCAAGGGCGGAAGAGAATCTGTTTATGGAGAAGTTCTTGAATTTGAAGCAAGGGAATCTCACGGTGAAAGAATATGTCAACAAATTCAATCAATTAGCAAGGTTTGGCATAGAGTTGGTGAATACACCGGAGAAGAAGGCTTTGAGGTTCGTTAGAGGCTTGAACGAACCATTGCAAGGAATAGCTATGACTCACATTCCTATGGGGGCCACTTTTGAGAAGCTTGTCTACATGGCACTTATGCATGAGGATGATAAGAATTCTAAGGCACCAGAGAAAAAGGGGGATCAGAAGAAACCGCAACAGCAACAACAAGGCAAGGGCGGAAAAGGCAATGGTGACAAAAAGAAGACGAAGAAGAAGTGCTTCAATTGTGGAACACCAGGACACCTTAGTAAGGATTGTCGCAAAAAGAAGAAGACCGGTTGCTTTCATTGTGGTGAAGCAGGGCATCTTGTGAAAAACTGCCCAAAGAAGGGGCAGAAGACGGGGTCTACCTCAGGAGGCCAGGTGCAAGCTCTTATAGCACCACCTCAGTCAGGGGGGCAAGTTCAGGTTCTCTCAGTTCCACCGATTCAGCAGAGAGGTAGAACTATTTCCGTTGAAAGTCTGGTTTTTCTGTTTGATCATCCAGTTCGTACTTTGTTTGACTCTGGCGCATCGCATTCTTTTATCTCATCATCGTTAGTTGAGTCACTGCACTTAGACACCAGTCTAGTTGATGATCCCTTGGTTGTCTCAAACCCAATTGGGGGCTCCATATATCTGTCTATGATATGTTTGGGTTTGAAGATTTCTATACTTAGCGTTGAGTTTAGATGTGATGCTTTTGTATTGGGCTTCACGGGCTATGGGTTGATCTTGGGCATGGACTGGTTATCCAGTAATGGTGCCGTTCTTGATTGCGAAAGGAGAGTTGTCAGGCTCATGACCCGCTTGGGTAACACTCTCGAGATCTCTTGCAATCCCATGGAATCTGTTTTGCTAAGTTATCTTGAATCGCTCGATGCTTCGGTCGAGAGTTTGTGTTCTGTCAGAGTAGTCCGGGAATATCCGGATGTGTTTGAAGAAGTAAAGGGTTTGCCTCCGAAGCGGGAGATAGATTTCCGAATTTATTTGGTGGATAATGCCAAACCAGTGTCTTTGCCAGTACGCCACATGGCTCCTCGTGAGAGAAGAGAACTTCATAAGCAAGTAGGGGAGTTGCTTGAGAAGGGGTTCATAAGGCGAAGTATATCGGAGTGGGGAGCTCCAGTAGTGTTTGCCACGAAGGCGGATGGGTCCCTCAGACTTTGTGTGGATTATAGAGAACTTAATAAGCTCACGAAGAAGAATAGACACCCATTACCGAGGATAGATGATCTCTTTGATCAGTTGGTTGGCGCGTCAGTATTTTCGCAGATGGACTTAGCTACAGGGTTTCATCAGTTAAGAGTGGCGGAGGACAGTATAGAGAAGACTGCTTTCCGGACTCCGGATGGTTTTTATGAGTGGCTAGTGATGCCATTTGGGTTGACAAACGCCCCCGCATACTTTGTTGATCTCATGAGTAGAGTGTTCAGAGAGTATCTGGATAAGTTTGTAGTAGTTTTTGTGGATGACATCTTGGTCTTTTCCAAGAATGAAGAAGAGCATGCCTTACATCTCAAGGAAGTGTTGGAGACTCTTCGAGCGCATAGTCTTAAAGCTAAATTCTCTAAATGCCATTTTTGGAGAAGAGAAGTGCGATTCTTAGGGCATGTGGTCTCTAAGGAAGGGATAGCTGTGGATCCCGCAAAGATAGTATCTATCCAGGATTGGAAAGTTCCTAGAAATGCTACCGAGGTAAGAAGTTTCTTGGGGTTGGCAGGATATTATAGGAAGTTCATCAAAGACTTCGCGAAGATATCAGCCCCATTAACCCGCTTGACGAAAAAGAATCTGGTTTTCTCGTGGGATGTAGATTGTGATGATGCTTTCCGACGGTTAAAGAGAGCTTTGACCACCGCTCCAGTTTTAGTGCTCCCGGATGGGAGTAAGCCGTTTGTTGTTTATACCGATGCTTGTGGAACAGGATTAGGCGCAGTCTTGATGCAGGAGGGAAGGGTAATAGCCTATGGAGGGAGACAATTGAGAGTGCATGAGAAGAATTACCCTACCCATGATCTAGAGTTGGCCGCGATTGTTTTCGCACTTAAGTCTTGGCGCCATTATCTTCTTGGTGAGAGATTCGAGTTGTTCACCGACCATAAATCATTGAAGTACTTATTCTCTCAGAAGGATTTAAACCTAAGACAGCAAAGGTGGATGGAGTTCTTAGCATCCTATGATTTCGAGATAGCGTATACCCCTGGTAAGGGTAACGTGGTGGCAGACGCCTTAAGTAGAAAAAGGCTATCTTTGAGTCCATTGTTCGTGGAACGACGAAGCTTGGAGTTTCTTTCTTTGTTTGACTTCAGACCTTCTGTTGATTTTGTACCTGGTTTGTTGGCATCCTTGGAGGTTAGACCTACTCTTTTGAGACGGATTGGCGAGGCTCAGCGAGACGACCCACAGTTGGTTGTGTTGGTAGAGAAGCTTATAAGAGGGGAGTCGTCCAGCCATTTGGGTAGATACACCATAGATGATAAGGGATGGTTGCATAGAGACGGTAGACTTTGTGTACCGCAAGATGAGGGTTTGAAGAAGGCTATTTTGGATGATGCACATCGTTCAAGAATGACTATTCATCCCGGTGGAGACAAAATGTACCAAGACATGAAGAGAGTTTTCTTCTGGGCCGGTATGAAGAAAGATGTGGCCGAGTATGTGGCTAGATGCTTAGTGTGCCAACAAGTTAAAGTGGAGCAAAGGAAACCCGGTGGGTTGCTACACCCATTGGAAGTTCCACAGTGGAAGTGGGATAGTGTCTCGATGGATTTCATCGACGGGTTACCGAGATCGAGGAAGGGCAATACGGGAATTTGGGTTGTGGTAGACAGACTTACCAAGAGTGCCCATTTTATACCCGTAAAGAGTAAGAGGACCGCTCCATGGCTTGCTTCAGTCTATGTTAGAGAGATTGTTAGATTGCATGGCGTACCATCCAGCATTGTGAGTGATCGAGATCCTATTTTCACTAGTGAGTTTTGGAGAAGTTTGCAAGAGGCGGTAGGGACTCAGTTGTGTTTGAGCACCGCATATCATCCTCAGACGGACGGTCAGACTGAGAGGGTGAACCGTATCTTAGAAGATCTTTTGAGGCTTTGTATCTTGGATTTTGGAGGTACATGGGAAGAACATCTTCCTTTGGTGGAGTTCGCATATAATAACAGCTTTCAGTCCAGTATTGGTATGGCTCCTTTCGAAGCTCTTTATGGAAGGCCTTGTCGATCTCCTACATGTTGGTGGGAATCTACGGATAAGATCTTGCTTGGGCCGGATATGGTTAGAGAGACTTCAGAGAAGATTGATTTAATTCGAAAAAGGATGAAAGCAGCGCAAGATAGACAGAAATCTTATGCGGATCGGAGAAGGACGGATCTTGAGTTTGAGGTTGGGGACATGGTTTTTGTCAAAGTATCTCCATTGAGAAATGTTGTTCGCTTTGGGTCCGTAGGGAAGTTAGCACCGAGATTTGTTGGGCCGTTTCCTATTAAGGAAAGGATTGGACGGATGGCATATAGGGTGGAGTTGCCCGACAGACTTAGTGGTGTTCATGATGTATTCCATGTATCACATTTGAGGAAGTGCTTACATGAGACCGCGGAGGTGGTAGAGCCGAGCTTGCTTAGAGATGTAGAGGTAGAGCGTGATGCGACGATTCGACGAGCTCCTACTCGCATCCTTGGGTCAGAAACTAGGAAGTTGAGGAACAGAGAAGTTCAGCTAGTTAAAGTGCAATGGGGAGATGACGAAAGCAATGCTACTTGGGAGACGGAAGCAAAGATGCGTTCTTTGTATCCATTTCTTTTTGAGAGTATGTCTTTTAACTTCTCCTTTATTGCTTGTCTAGTACTTATCTTATCTTTAGTATATCCTCTCGCTAATACCTATGACCTTTAGATAGGGTAAAACCTATGGTTGAAACATGTGTTTGAAACATGTTATGGTTGATGGATGCATATGGATGCAATTGTTTGCTAGTGGTTGCTCGTGGATGCATATACACACACATTAGGCACTAGATCGGCTCAGTCACTTCATGTTGCATATTGCATAAATGGATGTGGTAGTTAGATTGATGGATGTATCATGGCTGTGTTATCATATGGATGATGCATTTTTGTGTATGGTTGTGCACGCATGTAGAAATTTGTATGTGTCAATAGGGTTTCGCATACATATTGGATGCATGGCACTATCATGGTTTGCATTAAGGAGGTTTACTGTATCAGTAACCGCCTGATTTTCGCATTAGGTAAGTACATATACACACACTTTTGCATATATCCATCCAGCATTTAGAATCTTGTAAGGACAATGATTGCTCGTGGATGATGCTTTGAGTAGATGGATGATTGGATGGTAGGATACGTTCTTCCTAACTTGAAGATTTCGGGGACGAAATCCTTTAAGGAGGGGAGAATGTAACAACCCGTATTTTCAATAACCTGTAATAACATAAATCGAGGCAGAATTTAATTCTAAAATGGGAATCAAGGGAAACGGGCTATGCCATTGCGTTCGTCTCGGAAAAATACGCGAAATAGAGTCCGAGTTTTCGAAAATCGGAGTCCGTATGACCAAGATATGGCCTCGCGAAGTTTCACGAAAATTCCCAAATTAAAGTATACTTAATTAAGTGAAATGGGTTGTGTAGATATATATATATATATATATATTGATATATATATATATATATAATTGAAAATTTAATAAATAAATATGCAAAAATGCTCAAAACAGCGAATTGGGAGAGGGGAATAACCGAACCGGCCGATTTTTGAAGTCGACCCGAGCCCGCTGGGTCGACTAGGGGTTAATCCAGGGTGTTTGGCTGTCAACCCGTGGGCCGATTCGCTCAAGTGCAGATTTTGCATTTGAATGGTTCTCATGGTCCATCTTTAATCTAAAGGCCCTAGATGGTTCCTACACTTGACTTCTTCCCCAAGACATGCTTTGATGGCTTGGATTGAATCTAGGGTTAATCCTATGGCCTAAAACACTTGCCTAATCTATAAATAAGACCCTAACCTACCCTAATTCATTCATAATTAAACCTAGTGACTAAACTATGGCAAAATGCTAGCTCTCATGGCCTCCACTAATTTTATGAAGAGGGTTGCATACTAATCACTCTCTAATCAACTTCTAATCCCTTCTTAGCATCTTAATCTTCTTCATTTGGTGTTCAAAGTTGCTAGTTGTGAGTTTCTATCACTTTGATGATCTTTTGGTAAACTAATTAGATGAGATGTGATGAGATTTATGGTTTTGTATGTGGGTTAATGAGCTTTGAATCATATGATATGATGTTAGCATTAATCTTATGTTTATGCATGTTGAGTATGTAAGCTTATGCAAGTTTAATATGATGTATGTTATGTTTGCATGATGCTAAATATGCAAGTTGTGGGCTATGTAATCATATGCATGTTATGCAAGTTCATGGTAATATGCTATGCAAGTTACATGTATGTAAATATGCAAGTTACATGTTTGTTAATATGCAAGTTACATGTATGTAAATATGCAAGTTACATGTTTGTTAATATGCAAGTTACATGTTTGTTAATATGCAAGTTACATGTATGTAAATATGCAAGTTACATGTTTCTTTATATGCAAGTTACATGTTTGTTAATATGCGGGTTACATGTATGTAAATATGCAAGTTACATGTTTATTAATATGCAAGTTCATGATGACACATTATGCAAGTCTATAAGCTAATATGCAAGTTTGTTATGCAAAATGAATATGTAAGTTATGTGACATATTATATGCAAGTTATGTGACATGTTATGCAAGTTCATATGCAAGTTATGTGTTTGTTAATATGCAAGATGGCACCTTTGAAACATGTTCATTCATATGCAAGTTGACACCTTTTATATGTGTTATATCATGAACGAAATTACGTGGGAACGATGGGGTAATTAAATGCATAAGTTAATAAGATTGTGTGAAATTAATATAATTATGCATAACACAAAATAAATAAACATAGTATGGGAATTTGCCTATTTGGTTAGGTGTACCCATACTATGTGTTGGGAATTTACCTATTGAGTTAGGTCTACCCCATGGGAATTTACCTATTAAGTTAGGTCTACCCATGTTAAGAAAACTTGATTAATTAGGGATAATTAATATAAAATTATGAGGGTGATTAATTAGGTGTAATTAATTGACTAAGACACGAGGTTGGACTCAGTTGTAGCGTAAAACTGCCCGGACCCAACCGGCTTAACCAGTTGCTACAAATGTTAGCCCAATGTGAGAGGTCTTAGGCACAAACTAAATACGTAATTAATGTAAAGACACGAGGTTAGACTCTGTTATGACATAAGGCTGCCCGGACCCAACCGGCTTAACCAGCGGTCATAAAAGACAGTCTAATGTGAGAGGTCTTTACAAAGGTTACGTTCTTAATTAATTAATTAAGAAACACTTAACCACATTAGCATGTAGAGGGACATGAGGGGTTAAGTGGGTGCCTCGGGTGGCATGAGAAAATCTAGTGGTTGCCTTGGGTGGCAATAGAAAATACGATTAGAATACTTAACCAAAATGGAACATGTAATTAAAACATGATTAAAGGGTTAAGTGGGATATACTAGAAAAAGGGACAAGCTTAGGTGGGTAGCTTGTGGAGGCCCATTTCAACCAGTAACCCATACGTATCTTTGTGGGCTCGACCCATGTCGAGGACGGGACACGCATACTGGGCTTGACTGTAAGAGGCAAACGGGTTAGCGGTGGCAACGCAAGTCCAACGGGCTTCATATGCGTGAGTGGGCCCGGGCTGGTAGGTAAGCCGTTGTTGCATCGAGTAGATATAAGCCGTGCACCTTTAGTTCCATCAGGTTGCCACATTGGGGAATGATACATCCCACGGTGGGGCCAGCACGGGTATCTACGTTAGGGAGCCGATCGAATGGGAAGTAGTGTGTACACCTAGTGGATTGTAGGGCCCCGTGGCGCCTACTTGGTCACCTAGGGGTACGCAGGTACTAATTAGTAAATTTTATAAGTCCTTGGGTGGGATCAACCTTTAAGTTAGGAACGACTGGTGTGGTGCAGTTTAGTAATTTACCTTAGGGAGGGTAGATGCGTCTTTATCCTTTATCTTCGTTTAGTTGACTGCTTAGGGTAGCCATTCATCCCTATATGTTACCGTATATCAGTTTATGTCTTCTCTGGTTACTTTAACGATTGTATTGTTAAAGTTATAGGACTCGCTCAGACTTATGTCTGACCCTGTTGTTTTATCTTTTTCCCAACCCTCAGGTCCTACGGTGGATCCTAGCAGTAGTGGAGCTTGATCGGATTGCTGTTCCAGTCTTTAGGAGCTTGGATAGATGTAAAGCTCCAGTTATCCAGTTATCTTTTCTTTTGTTTGGCTATTGTATGAGAGTGGGATTATGTACTTCTTTATTTTGATGGATATTGTACTTGACCTTTATTGTGGTTTTATGATGTAACCAGACATGTTTTACTTCCGCTGTTATGAGATGATGTTTTAAAATTTCAAGTACTATTTATATCTGTCTTGTTGTAATTTTTCTGTTCTATATTCACTAAAATACTCCACCGATGCTATGGCATTCCCTTAGTGAGTGATCATAGCGGGAGTGGGGTGTTACAAATGCCATATTTTATTAATGAGATCAATCTAATTGATGCATGTGTGTATGTATATATATGTAAAAAAAAGATTATATATGTGTGCATGTGTGAGTATGTGTGTGTGTGTGTGTGTATATTTGTGTGTGTGTGTGTATGTATATATATGTGTGTGTGTGCGCGCGCGTGTATATATATTTGTGTGTGCGTATACATATGTATATTTATGTACATATGTGTGTATGAGTGTGTGTATACATACATACCTACATATATATTTAACGATGGTAAATAATATTTTAATTTAAAACAAGTATGCGCCCATTTATTCTAAAGTTGACATGCGTTTGAAAATAAAATTTAATGCATATTGGAAATGGAAGAAAAGATAATGCGTAGAAAATAAAAACGAGAAATAAATATATAACGTTAAAAATGATGTTTGAATTAGGGGTGTAAACGGGTCGGACCAGACCGGATTGAGGTGTGTCCAAGCTCTGTCCTATAAGAATTCGGACGGACACGGACCGGACATCATATAGCCTCGGACCGAGCCGGACAACAAATTGTCCTGTCCGATATAGCCTTGGATAATAGAAAAACTTCAAACATTTTAAATCAGACCGAACACTAGTGTGTCCAAGCTCTGTCCTATAAGAGAATCAGACGGACACGGACTGGACACCTTATAGCTTCGGACCGAGCCGGACAATAGACTGTCATGTCCGATATACAGCCCTAGTTTGAATACTTGTGTAAATACACATAATTAATATGACGAAAATCACAAGCGTATCTATTGCGCATTGAGATTTTAAATTTTAATGCATGTCATAAATCACAAAAGAAGAAAGGGAAACATTGGAAATAGTTTCAAAAGTTGGAAGCGGATAATTAATTCTATAATGTGAACATATATCTAGGTATATTTAATGTAAATATATTTAGACAGTAACGCACATCATAAAGGTAATTAAACCATGCGATAAAAAGAATGTTTGAAATGATGCTAATCAGGTATTGTTTCAATTCAAAATTTATATTTATGTATTGGTAATAGGTGTTTGAAATTGAAAACAAAATGGTAGAAATAAACATTCATGGAATAATACATGTAAGAATTTAATGATAAAGCAACAGTAAATGGATAATTGCTTACTTATATATTGCTGATGTGTCTTATACGGTTTTGATTACAAACCTAAAATTCTATTGGCCTAAATTATAAATATAAGATACAATGAAAATGGACTGTTTTGTATGTTTTATTCTTGCTGACTTAGCTCGATGTATGTTTAATTGTTTGATTTTAAAACCAAATATCTAATGGTTTGAGATTGTCTTGATTTCTATAAATTGGGTGGCTTTCTCTCATTTTTCCTACACACAAATTCTCTTCATTCCTCTCTTCCTCCATGACTATATTCTAAAATTAATTAAGAAATATGGGGAGATGCTACTAGAAGATATAGATTAAAAAGATAATTCAACATCTACAGTCAACAACTATTTTAGAAGATTTTCTAGATCTACAACAACTATGGTGAGTATTACTGTGATTTCCTGATTTCTTCTAAGTTAAAGTTAAATAGATAAATTAGTTGTTGTAGTAACCTAAATAAAAAGAACTTTGACATTGAATATATTTAAGATTTGAAAAGTAATAATGTTTATAAGTTTATTCTTATATATTTACTATCAATTACCTATTCACTTTATGTTATTATCTGATTGTATGTATATCTCTCTTCTTTATCCCCTTTCTGTTGTTTGTTTTTATGACGGCCTGGAATTTCGCTCGATCCGAATCAGTCGTTAAACCGATCTAGACCGTTCGAAACCCCTGATCGTTTGAGAACATGACAAATCAGAACACAAATAGAAGAACATTTCATTGCTATTACAACAATTCCATTAGATACAAGAATATACAGAGTATAAATGAATATTATACATTCGAATAAATATCAGAGATTACAATTAATTATATAACAGCGGAAAATAATACAAAGCACAACTGAAGGTGATATACGGATACAGAGCTTTCCGGATATCATTCCAGCTGTAAACCAGGATCCTGTGAATATAAATCTGCAAAACCAAAACTACTAGCTGCCCGTGCGGAAAATAGGGGCACCCAGAGTTTAGGTTAAAACAATAAACTCCAGGTCAGTCATGTGACTGGTGTGAGAACTAAAACAATTATTTAAAGCTTAACTTTAAAAGAGAGTAATTCAAGGGACCACGTCGTATAACACGGAACGGGTTTCCTCCCAAGAATACCAGTGCATATAGATAAACAACGCAATGCTTTTTCGGAAAATGAAGCTATTATAAGACCCAGGTCCTATCACACAATGCAGCGCAAGCCGGAGGATAGGGTTTTACCTTATAACAGCCAAACATGCTTGATACGTTTAAAACAAATCATTTGATACTATAATAAGTGTATAGTGTCAAAACATTTCAATCATAAATATAAATCATAGACGGCATGAGTGCCCCATCCCACTATGTCGCCATACTAGGCTCTACAAATAAAGCCGAAATACACGTATTGGAAATTGGATTCCGTCATGAGTCGAGGCAAGGGGCAAGCTCCTCTCTGCGTTCGAGACACTCTAGCAAATGCCTCAGGACTACGCACTCTGGGCAATCCTGGATCTTCAGGGCCGGTCCTCACTTACGTTAGAGGATTAATTATGCCTTAACACACGTTTCCCGGTCCTTACAGACCTATAATCGAGGCGCCTCGCATTCCAACAACCACATAGGTGAAAAGTATATAAATGTCAGGGCTGGTAAGTCACTGACACCACCAAAGCTAGAAAGAAACTTCGTGCTCTCCCTGCAGTCACTATCCCGTTTTTGACTCATACCGAGGTGTGAGGCTTGCGAATTCACGTTATACACAAAGCTGCCACGTAGGCCGTGCTTTGATCATCAACCACAAGACTCTGCTTTTCAACAAAAGTCTTGATCATTGCAACTTAGCGTGCCACACAGGCAATTCATGCCATGCGACTGATGTCCATCGATATACAAGCTCTGAGCTCGTACGTCTCAGAGAAGGGCGTTAAGCAAAAAAATAAATTCTCCGCCGCCAAACAGATGTATATTTAATAGAAATCAATCAACACAGAATAAAATCCAATGTCAGACACACAATCCATTTACTAGTCCGTTCTGGGTCTGAACGAAACCGGAGGCACTTTCCTCGCATATCCATCCATCTCCAAGTACGTCTGGACGACCACCAACTATTTCCATCCTCTTGGGTGTACTGCCCAATCAGGATCGTCAGTAATTATCCAAACGATGTGAAGACTTCCGGTCTTCGACCACCGTCTTCGTCTTCGACATATCGTCGAATCGGTTATTCAGAATGGGTATAAACCCTGCCTTTCCGAACAACCCGCGTATATTAAAAACAAATGTTACACAAACACAACATACGCCTCATTCCAATTCATATTCTCAGGGAAAGGTTCCCATTAATTTTATCCAAGATAAATTCTTTCAAATTTATCCTTTAATCTTCCTTTGGATGTCATTTCTAACCAAATTATGGTTTTCCAAAGTAGTCGAGATTAGCGAACCACAACGAAGTAATTATTTATTTTATTTCCCAATCCCAACCTATTCATTCCATGAAGCAAAACTGGTAATACTCCATATCTAATACTAAGGTGTTATCGGTAAAATTAATTACCATTTCACGTTCAAATCTAATTAAAGATTTAACTATCGTTTCGGAGCAAAACTGGTGATACTCCATTCTCGCTTATTTCCTAAATTTGATAATTTAGATTATCCATTCACATTTCAACCTAACTGCAGATTCGTTAAAACTCCTTATACTGGGTTAAAGAACTAGGTGTTATTTAAAACACAGTTCACGACAAACCCAAATCACATTTTATTTATTATCGGGTTAAAGAACTAGTGTTGTTTAAAACACAGTTCACGATAAACCCAAATCACATTCTATTTATCATCGGGTTAAAGAACTAGTGTTGTTTAAAACACAGTTCACGATAAATCCACAAATCAATTCTAGTTCAATTCAAATCGAATATATTAGGAATTCCGATTATTTAAAACCCCTTTTTAAAACTAATTTATTTATTTAAAAATAAAAATCGGGTTTTAAATTAAGTTCAAACTAGTTCATTTCGATAAAAATCTATTTTTATCTTTTCAAATATGGAGTTTTTCATCCCAAATTTTCCCAAATCATTTATTATGATTTTACACAAATTATTGATATTTTTAATAATTTTATCAAGGCCCGTACAGTCGATTTCCAACAACGGCCATCGAACTGCACCTATAGCGACCTTTTTCGAATTTTATTTGGACGTATCTCCAAACCCAACCATTAGATTTTGAATTTCAAATATTCGTTAGAAAGCTCTTTTCGATACGAACCCAACGGTTCCGGTTTTTGGAGGATCCGACGGTCGGATCTCCCGTAATGTTCGTTTGAAATAAATGGTCGAAATTTATGAACTGCCGCGGCGCGGCGCGTTCTATTCAGGCCATTATATTATATATATATATATATATATAATATATGTTTCGTCGATTACCATTTAAAACAAAGTTTTAAAAATAGTTTTGAATTCGTTTCGAAAACGATTTCAACTTCCATTTCATTTCAAATCAAAATTGAATTCTTCTTTATAAATTCGTTTTAAAATTCATTTCTATTCAATTCAAATTTCAATTCAATTTGAATTCATTTCAGTTCGCTTTCAATTCAATTTGAATTCGTTTTCAATTCGATTTCAAAGTCGTTTTCTATTCGATTCAATTCAAATTGGTTTTCTATTCGACTTAAATCAAATTGCTTATATATTCAATTCATTTCGAAATCGTTTTATATTCAATTCATTTCGAAATCGTTTTATATTCAATTCATTTCGAAATCGTTTTATATTCAATTCATTTCGAAATCGTTTTATATTCAATTCATTTCGAAATCGTTTTATATTCAATTCATTTCGAAATCGTTTTATATTCAATTCATTTCGAAATCGTTTTATATTCAATTCATTTCGAAATCGTTTTATATTCAATTCATTTCGAAATCGTTTTATATTCAATTCATTTCCGTTTTCTATTTGAATCAAATGCATTATATATTCAATTGAAATCAAATTCGTTTTATATTTAATTTAATTCAAATTTCATTTCAAAACATGCGATTTCGAAATCACTTTTCGATATTCATTTTAAAATGAATAAAATCGATATAAATATCGTTGACGTCAAAATGGCGTCAATCTAATCAACACGGCTTCATATACTTCTATTTTCAAATATTCTATTTCAAATATTTCCTTTTCAAACATTTCTATTTCAAATATTTCGTTTCAAATTTTTCTATTTCAAATATTTCGTTTTCAAATATTACGTTTTCAAATATTACGTTTTCAAATATTACGTTTTCAAATATTTTTACTTCAAATATTTCTATTTCAAATATTTCGTTTTCAAATATTACGTTTTCAAATATTACGTTTTCAAATATTACGTTTTCAAATATTTTTACTTCAAATATTTCTATTTCAAATATTTCTATTATTAAAATATTTCGTTCAACACATGACTAATCTCAACGGATGAGTACAGTCAACACATGAACCTTTATTTTATATTGATAAAGAAGTAAATTTTATTATTAAAATATTTCGTTCAACACATGACTAATCTCAACGGATGAGTACAGTCAACACATGAACCTTTATTTTATATTGATAAAGAAGTAAATTTTATTATTAAAATATTTCGTTCAACACATGACTAATCTCAACGGATGAGTACAGTCAACACATGAACCTTTATTTTATAGAAGTAAATTTTATTATTAAAATATTTCGTTCAACACATGACTAATCTCAACGGATGAGTACAGTCAACACATGAACCTTTATTTTATATTGATAAAGAAGTAAATTTTATTATTAAAATATTTCGTTCAACACATGACTAATCTCAACGGATGAGTACAGTCAACACATGAACCTTTATTTTATATTGATAAAGAAGTAAATTTTATTATTAAAATATTTCGTTCAACACATGACTAATCTCAACGGATGAGTACAGTCAACACATGAACCTTTATTTTATATTGATAAAGAAGTAAATTTTATTATTAAAATATTTCGTTCAACACATGACTAATCTCAACGGATGAGTACAGTCAACACATGAACCTTTATTTTATACTATCCTTTATTTTCTAAATGGGAACGAGACCCAATCAATCACCATATAATATTAATTATATGGATTTTCATACATCACACGTATATAATAGCATTGAAAAATAATCAACCATCAACCAAAGTGCACTACACTGTATAAGCATCAAATATAGATATCTAACGCTTATAACAGCCTGTCAATCAATCGATCGACATATTAAATCAATCAGGATGAGTGAACCTCAATTTTCATCCCAACACCCGTGTGGGGTTTCAAACAATCAAACACAGATTTTATTTGTGCAGTTGGGCGATGTGTGAAATTTATCGTCCCAATCAATGTCAGTCAAATCAGTGTACATAAACAAACCGTCCGGTTTGTAAATGAATATTTTATTTTATTCACTTCACGTTAAAAATTATATTTTTAATCATAAAACATTTTATTTCAACATATGAATTTCTATTCAGTTCATTTATTCAATAAAAATGATATTTTTATTTTTCTAACATATTTTAGAAAATTTCGGCGGCATAACGGCACGATACTAGAAACGGGACGAGGCCTAGCCTTATCCCCGGTCTAGTGAAGGCCCACGCCATTCACACATCAATCAAATCCATTCATTTTACCAAACAATTCAATTCAAATCAAAACTATCTAACTAATCTATGCAACCAAACAAACAAGTCCATGGTCTGTGGACGATTGTGTCGGGTGCTACTAAGCACCGTCTGCATCCTAGTATATATATATAAATAGAAATGAAATTGAAAGGTGAGAAATTCTCACCTTTAGCTATCCAACTTCACGGCACTTCCAATGCAGGAAATCTTCAACGTTCTCGCCTTTTTATCATCTTCGTTGCCCGTATTCTCTACATATGTAAAAATCGAATTTTTACTTCGTTATTCAATATATAAAAATCGAATTTTACTTCGTTATTCAATATATAAAAATCGAATTTTTACTATGTTATTCAATATATAAAAATCAAATTTTTACTATGTTATTCAATATATAAAAATCGAATTTTTATACCGCTACTATATAGATAAAAATTCTATTTTTACATCGCCGCTATATAAAAAGATTTCGCCCTTTTCAAATATAAAGTTTTCGCCTTCAATACGCCTATCATGTAAAAATTATATTTTTACATCTTCTACATAGTAAAGATCATATTTTTAATACTTTAAAAATATAAAAACCATATTTTTACTTACTTATATTATAAAAATATTTTTTTCTACAACTATAATTAAAAATCGTTTCTTTACCTCGCCTACTTCACATATATACAAATTGAATTTTTATCACGCTTTCTCCAATATAAAAATACGATCTTTTTCTTCTAAAAATTCAAATCTTTACTTTTAGAAAAATCACATCTTTTACTTTCGAAAAATCAAATCTTGCATCATTATAAAAATTCAGTTTTTAACCATTATAAAAATTCAGTTTTTAACCATTATAAAAATTCAGTTTTTAAAATCAAATAAAAATTCAGTTTTTAACCATTATGAAAATTCAGTTTTTTTAAAAATCAAATAAAAATTCTGTTTTTAAAATCAAATAAAAATTCATATATAAATGAAAATAAAAACAAAACTTACAGTGAACGGGGGGGGGGGGTCTCTGGTTGTGCGCAGGGGGGGGGCTTCGAATCGGAGTGGCGGCTGGTGGTGAGGCCAGCGAGGGCGACGGAGCCGTGCTCGACGGAGGCGGTGGAAGCTGGGCGCGGCTGAAATCGAGGGCTTGGGGTTTGATTTACTGGAGGGACGAGGGGTAGGGGTGCGGTGGTTCGGAGGTGGCGATGGGGAGGCGAGGCCCTCGCATGGACGGCGGCGCGTCGGTCGATTAGGGCATAGGGTTTTTTTTTTCTAGAGGCCGACGCTGAAGAAGGAAGCGAGGGAGAGAGAGAAAAGGGAGTGGGGCATTTATATTTAATTATTTATTTTATTATTTTAAATTTTTCCTAACCCTAATTGTTGGCTTTTCATTTGAACTCAGAATCGAACCCACCGACTGTCACCCCTAGCGTTTTACCCACATTCCGAACACAATGGGATATGCCACGCAAGCTGATTCGGCTGTTACAATCAGTTTCAGTTAAATTTACATTTAAATTACTATATTGAATTTTAAACGTACATTTCAAATTACCGGGGTCGCATACGAACTTTAAAAATTCTAGAAAAATATTTTCTAGCTTCGTATTGACGATACGGTCCTATCAAAACTAGTTTCGTTGAATTCTGAGACCGTTGGAAAAATGGCCATTTTCCAGTCGATTAAAATCAACTGAAACTGGTCAAACGCGTTTTCCTTTGCCACGCTCACATATTGATTCGAAAAATTATGAAATTTGGAATCTAGCAATAACTCGACATCACGGACCCAACAAAACTGGTTTCGTCGAAAATCCGAGGTCGTTTGCAAAATTTCCATTTTTAAGGGCCTGAATTCCATAGCGACTATTCAGAATTTTCAACTAGACATATCTTTTGATTCCCGCTATGAAATTTCGATTGGTCGGATTCGTTGGAAAGATATTATCAATTAGATCCTAATGTTTTTGGTTTCACTAAAATCCGGATTGTTTTGCACCCGGTATATTCAATTGAAGTTTTGAAATCGAATTATCGAACTACCGCGCCATTTTCAATTCTATTTATAATTATATATAAATATTTATATTCTAACGACGACGTATATAATATATACGTTCTTATTATATTCAAAATAAATTTCTCGTCGATATTATTTAAAATAATTCATTTTAAATATTCAAAATTCAATAAAATTGCCCAAAATAAAAATTTTAAACTGGCCCAGATTTTCGGGTTGTTACAATCTCCCCCACTTAAAACTTTTCGTCCCCGAAAAGGAACAAAGTCGAAAGTGGTTTGATTAATTAGCTCTACGTTCGATCTGGCTTCCATTCTCTAACTTTTCAGTTTCTGAGAATTTTCAGATTTTCAAAAATTTGGCTAACACCCTAAATTTTCGAAAAATTTCGCCATAACCTCCCCTGCACCG
Source organism: Allium sativum (assembly GCA_030737875.1). Taxonomy (NCBI): domain Eukaryota; kingdom Viridiplantae; phylum Streptophyta; class Magnoliopsida; order Asparagales; family Amaryllidaceae; genus Allium; species Allium sativum. Next base: position 698,685,063 of record CM060922.1, on the reverse strand, counting down.
GGAGCATCGGGGAATTTCAAATAGCTTCCCCGGTCCTTCTAATCTCAAAAAGAAAAAGAAAAAGCCAAGCGGCTAGCCAATAGGCTCATAAAATCATCATCACCCAAACAAAACAGTAAATTATGTAGTAAACATGTACCTATTTTTCGGGCAAACAAATTTTATTCTTCGGCTCTAGCCTCCTTGCTATGACCTGTTCAATGTAAGTATATGTAGATGCATGCAAATGCGACCAATTTTCAATACAGTTCAATATTTGATGCTATTAGGCATAATGGCTCAAAATTAGCAAACAAATAAACAAACAACACAAACATCAATCAATTAGTGGATTAGAGTTTCAAATTGATAATTTTACTATATATACAGAAAATCTTGTTTTTGATGCCAATTCACAACAATGTGTTCTAACTATATATAAGTTTTGGTTCTCGCACCAGTCTAATGGAAATATATCGATATCACACCTTCGTTACTCGAACATGAATACTAATGACTAGTCAATCATCAGAACCATCTTCGGGCCACTAGAGTATGATTCTATATCTATCCAATATATTAAAACTTCGAATATACGTTCATGACGCGTATACGCGAAATCTTTATATACTAGATTGTCCATATTCAAAATAAATAAATAATCAAATACATTTTAAAATGGTTTAAATTTCAAAACAAAATTGTTTTCATTTGAAAAATATACTCTTCACACTCGTTCTAGGACACTACTGATCCTATCTCTAACGAGTCATTCTAATTGGATATTACTAATTCAATATCTGATGAATTATTTCGTATGCTTCTAATGTGTCATGTTCTCGAGCTCTGTAAACCAAAGCTCTGATACCAAATGTGACGGCCTGGAATTTCGCTCGATCCGAATCAGTCGTTAAACCGATCTAGACCGTTCGAAACCCCTGATCGTTTGAGAACATGACAAATCAGAACACAAACAGAAGAACATTTCATTGCTATTACAACAATTCCATCAGATACAAGAATATACAGAGTATAAATGAATATTATACATTCGAATAAATATCAGAGATTACAATTAATTATATAACAGCGGAAAATAATACAAAGCACAACTGAAGGTGATATACGGATACAGAGCTTTCCGGATATCATTCCAGCTGTAAACCAGGATCCTGTGAATATAAATCTGCAAAACCAAAACTACTAGCTGCCCGTGCGAAAAATAGGGGCACCCAGAGTTTAGGTTAAAACAATAAACTCTAGGTCAGTCATGTGACTGGTGTGAGAACTAAAACAGTTATTTAAAGCTTTACTTTAAAAGAGAGTAATTCAAGGGACCACGCCGTATAACACGGAACGGGTTTCCTCCCAAGAATACCAGTGCATATAGATAAACAACGCAATGCTTTTTCGAAAAATGAAGCTATTATAAGACCCAGGTCCTATCACACAATGCAACGCAAGCCGGAGGATAGGGTTTTACCTTATAACAGCCAAACATGCTTGATACGTTTAAAACAAATCATTTGATACTATAATAAGTGTATAGTGTCAAAACATTTCAATCATAAATATAAATCATAGATGGCATGAGTGCCCCATCCCACTATGTCGCCATACTAGGCTCTATAAATAAAGCCAAAATACACGTATTGGAAATTGGATTCCGTCATGAGTTGAGGCAAGGGGCAAGCTCCTCTCCGCGTTCAAGACACTCTAGCAAATGCCTCAGGACTACGCACTCTAGGCAATCCTGGATCTTCAGGGCCGGTCCTCACTTACGTTAGAGGATTAATTATGCCTGAACACACGTTTCCCGGTCCTTACAGACCTATAATCGAGGCGCCACGCATTCCAACAACCACATAGGTGAAAAGTATATAAATGTCAGGGATGGTAAGTCACTGACACCACCAAAGCTAGAAAGAAACTTCGTGCTCTCCCTGCAGTCACTATCCCGTTTTTGACTCATACCGAGGTGTGAGTCTTGCGAATTCACGTTATACACAAAGCTGCCACGTAGGCCGTGCTTTGATCATCAACCACAAGACTCTGCTTTTCAACAAAAGTCTTGATCATTGCAACTTAGCGTGCCACACAGGCAATTCATGCCATGCGACTGATGTCCATCGATATACAAGCTCTGAGCTCGTACGTCTCAGAGAAGGGCGTTAAGCAAAAGAATAAATTCTCCGTCGCCAAACAGATGTATATTTAATAGAAATCAATCAACACAGAATAAAATCCAATGTCAGACGCACAATCCATTTACTAGTCCGTTCTGGGTCTGAACGAAACCGGAGGCACTTTCCTCGCATATCCATCCATCTCCAAGTACGTCTGGACGACCACCAACTATTTCCATCCTCTTGGGTGTACTGCCCAATCAGGATCGTCAGTAATTATCCAAACGATGTGAAGACTTCCGGTCTTCGACCACCGTCTTCGTCTTCGACATATCGTCGAATCGGTTATTCAGAATGGGTATAAACCCTGCCTTTCCGAACAACCCGCGTATATTAAAAACAAATGTTACACAAACACAACATACGCCTCATTCCAATTCATATTCTCAGGGAAAGGTTCCCATTAATTTTATCCAAGATAAATTCTTTCAAATTTATCCTTTAATCTTCCTTTGGATGTCATTTCAAACCAAATTATGGTTTTCCAAAGTAGTCGAGATTAGCGAACCACAACGAAGTAATTATTTATTTTATTTCCCAATCCCAACCTATTCATTCCATGAAGCAAAACTGGTAATACTCCATATCTAATACTAAGGTGTTATCGGTAAAATTAATTACCATTTCACGTTCAAATCTAATTAAAGATTTAACTATCGTTTCGGAGCAAAACTGGTGATACTCCATTCTCGCTTATTTCCTAAATTTGATAATTTAGATTATCCATTCGCATTTCAACCTAATTGCAGATTCGTTAAAACTCCTTATACTGGGTTAAAGAACTAGGTGTTATTTAAAACACAGTTCACGACAAACCCAAATCACATTTTATTTATTATCGGGTTAAAGAACTAGTGTTGTTTAAAACACAGTTCACGATAAACCCAAATCACATTCTATTTATCATCGGGTTAAAGAACTAGTGTTGTTTAAAACACAGTTCACGATAAATCCACAAATCAATTCTAGTTCAATTCAAATCGAATATATTAGGAATTCCGATTATTTAAAACCCCTTTTTAAAACTAATTTATTTATTTAAAAATAAAAATCGGGTTTTAAATTGAGTTCAAACTAGTTCATTTCGATAAAAATCTATTTTTATCTTTTCAAATATGGAGTTTTTCATCCCAAATTTTCCCAAATCATTTATTATGATTTTACACAAATTATTGATAATTTTAATAATTTTATCAAGGCCCGTACAGTCGATTTCCAACAACGGCCATCGAACTGCACCTATAGCGACCTTTTTTGAATTTGATTTGGACGTATCTCCAAACCAAACCATTAGATTTTGAATTTCAAATATTCGTTAGAAAGCTCTTTTCGATACGAACCCAACAGTTCCGCTTTTAGGAGGATCCGACGGTCGGATCTCCCGTAATGTTCGTTTGAAATAAATGGTCGAAATTTATGAACTGCCGCGGCGCGGCGCGTTCTATTCAGGCCATTATATTATATATATATATATATATAATATATGTTTCGTCGATTACCATTTAAAACAAAGTTTTAAAAATAGTTTTGAATTCGTTTCGAAAACGATTTCAACTTCCATTTCATTTCAAATCAAAATTGAATTCTTCTTTATAAATTCGTTTTAAAATTCATTTCTATTCAATTCAAATTTCAATTCAATTTGAATTCATTTCAGTTCGCTTTCAATTCAATTTGAATTCGTTTTCGATTCAATTCGATTTCAAAGTCGTTTTCTATTCGATTCAATTCAAATTGGTTTTCTATTCGACTTAAATCAAATTGCTTATATATTCAATTCATTTCGAAATCGTTTTATATTCAATTCATTTCGAAATCATTTTATATTCAATTCATTTCGAAATCGTTTTATATTCAATTCATTTCGAAATCATTTTATATTGAATTCATTTCGAAATCGTTTTATATTCAATTCATTTCGAAATCGTTTTATATTCAATTCATTTCGAAATCGTTTTATATTCAATTCATTTCGAAATCGTTTTATATTCAATTCATTTCGAAATCGTTTTATATTCAATTCATTTCCGTTTTCTATTTGAATCAAATGCATTATATATTCAATTGAAATCAAATTCGTTTTATAATTCATTTAATTCAAATTTCATTTCAAAACATGCGATTTCGAAATCACTTTTCGATATTCATTTTAAAATGAATAAAATCGATATAAATATCGTTGACGTCAAAATGGCGTCAATCTAATCAACACGGCTTCATATACTTCTATTTTCAAATATTCTATTTCAAATATTTCCTTTTCAAACATTTCTATTTCAAATATTTCATTTCAAATATTTCTATTTCAAATATTTCGTTTTCAAATATTACGTTTTCAAATATTACGTTTTCAAATATTACGTTTTCAAATATTTTTACTTCAAATATTTCTATTTCAAATATTTCGTTTTCAAATATTACTTTTTCAAATATTACGTTTTCAAATATTACGTTTTCAAATATTACGTTTTCAAATATTTTTACTTCAAATATTTCTATTTCAAATATTTCTATTATTAAAATATTTCGTTCAACACATGACTAATCTCAACGGATGAGTACAGTCAACACATGAACCTTTATTTTATATTGATAAAGAAGTAAATTTTATTATTAAAATATTTCGTTCAACACATGACTAATCTCAACGGATGAGTACAGTCAACACATGAACCTTTATTTTATATTGATAAAGAAGTAAATTTTATTATTAAAATATTTCGTTCAACACATGACTAATCTCAACGGATGAGTACAGTCAACACATGAACTTTATTTTATATTGATAAAGAAGTAAATTTTATTATTAAAATATTTCGTTCAACACATGACTAATCTCAACGGATGAGTACAGTCAACACATGAACCTTTATTTTATATTGATAAAGAGGTAAATTTTATTATTAAAATATTTCGTTCAACACATGACTAATCTCAACGGATGAGTACAGTCAACACATGAACCTTTATTTTATATTGATAAAGAAGTAAATTTTATTATTAAAATATTTCGTTCAACACATGACTAATCTCAACGGATGAGTACAGTCAACACATGAACCTTTATTTTATATTGATAAAGAAGTAAATTTTATTATTAAAATATTTCGTTCAACACATGACTAATCTCAACGGATGAGTACAGTCAACACATGAACCTTTATTTTATATTATCCTTTATTTTCTAAATGGGAATGTGGCCCAATCAATCACCATATAATATTAATTATATGGATTTTCATACATCACACGTATATAATAGCATTGAAAAATAATCAACCATCAACCAAAGTGCACTACACTGTATAAGCATCAAATATAGATATCTAACGCTTATAACAGCCTGTCAATCAATCGATCGACATATTAAATCAATCAGGATGAGGGAACCTCAATTTTCATCCCAACACCCGTGTGGGGTTTCAAACAATCAAACACAGATTTTATTTGTGCAGTTGGGCGATGTGTGAAATTTATCGTCCCAATCAATGTCAGTCAAATCAGTGTACATAAACAAACCGTCCGGTTTGTAAATGAATATTTTATTTTATTCACTTCACGTTAAAAATTATATTTTTAACGATAAAACATTTTATTTCAACATATGAATTTCTATTCAGTTCATTTATTCAATAAAAATGATATTTTTATTTTTCTAACATATTTTAGAAAATTTCGGCGGCATAACGGCACGATACTAGAAACGGGACGAGGCCTAGCCTTATCCCCGGTCTAGTGAAGGCCCACGCCATTCACACATCAATCAAATCCATTCATTTTACCAAACAATTCAATTCAAATCAAAACTATCTAACTAATCTATGCAACCAAACAAACAAGTCCATGGTCTGTGGACGATTGTGTCGGGTGCTACTAAGCACCGTCTGCATCCTAGTATATATATATAAATAGAAATGAAATTGAAAGGTGAGAAATTCTCACCTTTAGCTATCCAACTTCACGGCACTTCCAATGCAGGAAATCTTCAACGTTCTCGCCTTTTTATCATCTTCGTTGCCCGTATTCTCTACATATGTAAAAATCGAATTTTTACTTCGTTATTCAATATATAAAAATCGAATTTTTACTTCGTTATTCAATATATAAAAATTGAATTTTTACTATGCTATTCAATATATAAAAATCGAATTTTTACTATGTTATTCAATATATAAAAATCGAATTTTTATACCGCTACTATATAGATAAAAATTCTATTTTTACATCGCCGCTATATAAAAAGATTTCGCCCTTTTCAAATATAAAGTTTTCGCCTTCAATACGCCTATCATGTAAAAATTATATTTTTACATCTTCTACATAGTAAAGATCATATTTTTAATACTTTAAAAATATAAAAACCATATTTTTACTTACTTATATTATAAAAATAATTTTTTCTACAACTATAATTAAAAATCGTTTCTTTACCTCGCCTACTTCACATATATACAAATTGAATTTTTATCACGCTTTCTCCAATATAAAAATACGATCTTTTTCTTCTAAAAATTCAAATCTTTACTTTTAGAAAAATCACATCTTTTACTTTCGAAAAATCAAATCTTGCATCATTATAAAAATTCAGTTTTTAACCATTATAAAAATTCAGTTTTTAACCATTATAGAAATTCAGTTTTTAACCATTATAAAAATTCAGTTTTTAACCATTATGAAAATTCAGTTTTTTTTAAAATCAAATAAAAATTCTGTTTTTAAAATCAAATAAAAATTCACGGATAAATGAAAATAAAAACAAAACTTACAGTGAACGGGGGGAGGGGGGTCTCTGGTTATGCGCGGGGGGGAGGGGGGCTTCGAATCGGAGTGGCGGCTGGTGGTGAGGCCAGCGAGGGCGACGGAGCCGTGCTCGACGGAGGCGGTGGAAGCTGGGCGCGGCTGAAATCGAGGGCTTGGGGTTCGATTTACTGGAGGAGCGAGGGGTAGGGGTGCGGTGGTTCGGAGATGGCGATGGGGAGGCGAGGCCCTCGCCTGGACGGCGGCGCGTCGGTCGATTAGGGCGTAGGGTTTTTTTTTTCTAGAGGCCGACGGTGAAGAAGGAAGCGAGGGAGAGAGAGAAAAGGGAGTGGGGCTTTTATATTTAATTATTTATTTTATTATTTTAAATTTTTCCTAACCCTAATTGTTGGCTTTTCATTTGAACTCAGAATCGAACCCACCGACTGTCACCCCTAGCGTTTTACCCACATTCCGAACACAATGGGATATGCCACGCAAGCTGATTCGGCTGTTACAATCAGTTTCCGTTAAATTTACATTTAAATTACTATATTGAATTTTAAACGTACATTTCAAATTACCGGGGTCGCATACGAACTTTAAAAATTCTAGAAAAATATTTTCTAGCTTCGTATTGACGATACGGTCCTATCAAAACTAGTTTCGTTGAATTCTGAGACCGTTGGAAAAATGGCCATTTTCCAGCCGATTAAAATCAACTGAAACTGGTCAAGGCGTTTTCCTTTGCCACACTCACATATTGATTCGAAAAATTATGAAATTTGGAATCTAGCAATAACTCGACATCACGGACCCAAAAAAACTGGTTTCGTCGAAATCCGAGGTCATTTGCAAAATTTCCATTTTTAAGGGCCTGAATTCCATAGCGACTATTCAGAATTTTCAACTGGACATATCTTTTGATTCCCGCTATGAAATCTCGATTGGTCGGATTCGTTGGAAAGATATTATCAATTAGATCCTAATGTTTTTGGTTCACTAAAATCCGGATTGTTTTGCACCCAGTACATTCAATTGAATTTTTGAAATCGAATTATCGAACTACCGCGCCATTTTCAATTCTATTTATAATTATATATAAATATTTATATTCTAACGACGACGTATATAATATATACGTTCTAATTATATTCAAAATAAATTTCTCGTCGATATTATTTAAAATAATTCATTTTAAATATTCAAAATTCAATAAAATTGCCCAAAATAAAAATTTTAAACTGACCCAGATTTTCGGGTTGTTACAGTTTTGCTTACAGTATTGTTATGCCTTTGTCGATTGAATTTCATAAAATTAGAAAAATATGAAATAACGTTAATTAGAAATTGGGCATATTAGAATTTGTACTATAAATTTGGATTATTAAAAAGGAAGAATATGTTAACATGAATAAGTTAAACCTAATGTCATTTATGTACATGAATTTGACATTAATCTGTAGGCATATTAATATGGCATGAATTTGACATTAATCTGTAGATGTATTAATATGGCATGAATTTGTCATTAATTTGTAGTCATATGACATGAATTTGACATTAATATTTATATGGCATTAATTGGGTGAACATTTATCTGGCATTAATTTGTCGATATGTCAATAAGACGTTTCTTGGAAAACATGTAGTTAACATTAATCTGCAAATGTTAATTTGAGAAATATGTTGACATTAAGAAGAATATGTTAATTGGGGAAAACATATCTATTTGACGTTATGAACATTAATGTTAATGAATTAAAAATATGTAATTAAATATTTATGTTCATTTCATGATATGTCAATAAGTCATTTATGATCATTTAGTGTTAGTTTGGGAAAATATTAATTAAACATTTATGTTCATTGGATATTTAGGTATAGATCTATCTTTCTTATCCCTTTTTCTATCTTCAATTTATTTATAGTCTTTTATATGCCTATTTAATAATGTTTGGGTTTGATTATGTTGTTCTCCTTTTTTCCTTTTATTTCTGTTGAGCCTAGGTCACTGAGAGCCTAGGTCATTTACCGTTTATATTTGCGCGTAATTGGAATAATTGAACAATTAAAATAACATTGGAAAAAGGAGAATTTGAGGCTTATTATAAATTGAGGACTTATGACTGTAAATTGGGAATATAATCAAAAGGAAGAATATGCAAATATGTATATATGTTAGATTAGACTTAATACAGAGATTAAGTAAAGAACATGTTATGAAAATGTAAGTGATAGTTGTAAGTTAAGTAAACCAAACTATTATTATGTATATGTACATCTGGGCTGGTTCTTGTTTTGGGGAAGGTGTTGTACACATACTAACATTTACAGAGAAATGTCATTTTACAACCATGCTTATTAATAACTTAAACCTGCTAAGTTAAACCAGATAATTAATGAGCTAAGAGGTCACTCGTTCTTCTGTTGTATCGGGTTTTGGGGAGTCTTAAATCCTAGTTACTTTGGGGCACAAGCTTAAGGGGTTTGGCTTGTGTCAATTTGTGCGGAACCCGTACCTGTCAGTATCCCTATTGGTATCTTGTTAGGGGGCCTCACACTAGGTAGGGGTTGGGGCATGCTTTATTGATATGTATAGTAAGAGGTTCAAAAGAGGAACGTGGGTACGAGTGCGTTCCGGCGGAGTCATGAGTGTGCATGAGTCCGATTGGGGAAGCTAAAACGTTGTAACATCAGTAAATAGGTTTATGTTCTATAAGTTGCTGGGTTAAGAACTGATACAACCTACTGTCGGAGCTGACACAGGGTATTTACATAATAGGGAGTCGATCGATGGGTAGCATTAGGCAAAATCCCCCCTAATTACTTGTTTCTTTCTAAATCCATAGAAGTGCAAAACAGCCAATCTTCCTGATCTGATTATTATTGTTATCATCATTGTCTTTTTATAAGAATTACCGGTCCTTATTATCAGTTCATATCAGCTATTGTTCACCTTTAGACATGTGCAGACACCTACCTTTTTATGTTGCTAGAACCATTGTTTATCTGTTTTACTTAACTTAGCAAATCGAGCTGGTAATCACAGCAGCTCGTCAGGCTTTATGTTTGACCCATTTTCTTTCTTCTTTTCCCTAGGCTTACAGGGGAAAAATGTATAGTCCAGATTTCTTTGTTAGCTTTGTGGTGATCGGTCTTTGCAAGTTGGATTACTTCATGTTCCCTTTCCGAGGTTAGGTTGTATCTTTTTGACTTTATTTGGGGATAATATTATTTTACTCTGGTGTTATTTTTGACAGAGGTTTTGAGACATGACTTGTAACTATTTGATTAAATGAAACAAAGATGGTTTTGTATTTTATGAAATTAAATTTTTCTTCCGCTGTAAATTTATTCTTATGTCTTGTGAAATCTTAGTCTTTGTGATGTTTATGTCTTTATACCTACAATGCTCCATACTTTCTTAATTAAACATATATGTTCGTTGAATATATATGTATAGATCTATCTTCCTTGTCCCTTTCTCTATCTTTAATTTATATACAGTCTTTTATGTGCATATTTAATACTATTTGGGTTTGATTCTATTGTTCTCCTACTTTTCCTTTTATTTATGACATGTGTCAAAATTTCAAATCCCAATGCACAATAGATATGCTTGTGCATTTTTGACATATTAATTACATGTATTTACACAAGTATTCAAGCGTCGTTTTTAACGTTATGAATTTATTTCTCGTTATATTTTCTACGCATGAACTTTTCTTCCATTTCCAACATGCATTAAATTTTATTTTCAAACGCGTGTCAACTTTAGAATAAATGAACACATACTTGTTTTAAATTAAAACATTATATAACGTCATTATATATATACACACACGAATATATACACCTATATGCACATACGTATATAAATATACATAATTATACACACACATAAATACACACACAAACACACATACATATATACATATACTGACATGACCCGAACTTCCCCGTGAAGGAAAGCACAGATGGCGTTGAGAACTACACACGTCGGAACGCAAACAGAAGAACATTTCATTGTTTATTACAACAATTCCATAAGAATAAAAAAATATACAGAGTATAAATGAATATTACACATTCGATAAATACCAGAGATTTAAATTACATTTAAATACAAAGCAATGGAAAAATAATACAAAGCACAACTGAAAGTAATACAGGATACAGAGGTTTCCGAATATCGTTCTAGCTGTAAACCAAGATCCTGTGAATATAAATCTGCAAAACCAAAACTACTAGCTGCCCGCGTGGAAAATAGGGGCACCCAGAGTTTAGATTAAAACAATAAACTCCAGGTCAGTCATGTGACTGGTGTGAGAACTAAAATAGTTATTAATCTTTACTTTAAAGTTATGTAAATCAAGGGACCACGTCGTATAACACGGAGCAGGTTTCCTCCCAAGAATACCAGTGCATAAAACAAACAGCGCAATGCTAAATAAAGAAAAATGAAGCTATTATAAGACCTAGGTCCCATCACATAATGCAATGCAAGCCGGAAGATAGGGTTTTTACCTTATAATAGCCAAAGGATGCTTGATACGTTTAAAAACATATTATTTTGATATTACTATAAGTGTATAGTTTCAAAACAATTTCAATCATAAGTATCAATCATGGACGGCATAAGTGTCCCATACCACTATGTCGCCATACTAAGCTCTACAAATAAAACAGAAAGTCACGTATTGGAAATTGGATTTCCGTCATGAGTCCAGGCAAGGGGCAAGCTCCTCTCCGCTTCGAGACACTCTAGCAAATGTCTCAGGGCTACACACTCTGGGTAACCCTTGGATGCTTCAGGGCCGGTCCTCTCTTACGATTGAGGATTAATTATTCCTGAACACATGTTTCCCAGTCCTAACAGACCTAAAATCGAGGCGCCTCATTCCAACAACCACTTAGGTAAAAATAATGTAAATGTCAGCTAGTTTAAGCACTGACACTACCATTAGCTAGAAAGAAACATCGTGCTCTCCCTGCAGTCACTATCCCGTTTTTGACTCATACCGAGGTGTGAGGCTCGCGAATTCACGCTATACACAAAGCTGCGCCATACAGGCCATGCTTTGATCATCAATCACAAGACTTTGCTTTTCAACAGAAGCCTTGATCATCTGCTACTTAGGCATGCCACACAGGCAATTCACTCCATGCGACTGATGTCCATCGATATACAACCTCTGAGCTCGTATGTCCCAGAGAAGGGCATTAAGCAAGAGAATAAATTCTCCGCCACCAAATAAATGTATATTTAATAGAGATCAATCAACACAGAATAAAATCCAATGTCAGACACACAATCCATTTACAAGTTCATTCTGGGTCTGAACGAAACCTAAGGCACTTTCCTCGCATATCCATCGATCTCCAAGTACGTCTGGACGATCACCAACTGATTCCCTCATCTTGGGTGTACAGCCCAATCAAGATCATCAGTAATCAACCAAATGATGTGAAGACTTCCGGTCTTCAACAACCGTCTTCCTCTTCGACATATCGTCGAATCAGTTATTCAGAATGGGTATAAACCCGGCCTTTCCGAATAACCTGCGTATATAATAAATAAATGTTACACAAACACAACATACGCCTCATTCCAATTCAAAATATTCTTTTATTCAAATTTCCACATTCTTAGGGAAAGGTTCCCATTAATTTTATCAAAGATAAATTCTTCTAAATTTATTCTTTAATCTTCCTTTGGATATCATTTCAAACCATGTTAAGGTTTTCCAAACTAGTCGGAATTAGCGAACCCTACCGAAGTAATTATTTATTTTATTTCTCAATCCCAACCTATTCATCCCATGAAGCAAAACTGGTAATACTCCATATCTAACACCACGGTGTTATTGATAAATTAATTACCATTACACGTTCAAATCTAATTAAAGATTTAACTATCGTTTTGGAGCAAAACTGGTGATACTCCATTCTCGATCACTTTCCAAATTTGATAATTTAAATTATCAATTCACATTTCAATCTAATTACAGATTCATTAAAACTCCCCTTAGTTTTAATCTTCTGAAAAATCAATATCCTGTCTTTAACTGGGTTAAAGAACCAATGTCACCTAATACACGATTCACGATAAACCCAAAATCACTTTCAAATTCAATTCCAATTAAATATTATTTAATTGGTACACTTCATTAAATCTAAATAGAAAGATTTAATCTTTTCTCAACTAGGTTCAAGAACAGTGTTAATGAAGACACCATTCACGACAAACCCAAATCATATTTGATATTAAATACAAGGCTCTGAATAGAAAATATATTGGCTAATATTCAATATCAAATTCTACGACCAACAAATATCGTAATGGAAATAATGGTATAAATATATCTTTCAAATTTCCATAACCATATCTGTATAATCACGAAATCCAACATCGAAATATTCCGAAGATTATTTCGATTCAAATCCATTCCAATTCGTATATTGGAAATTCTGATTATTTTCAAAACAACTTCAAATCCACTTTATTTATTTATTTAAAAATAATTGGATTTTAGTTCAAAACTAGTTCATTTCGATAAAATCTATTTTTATCCTTTCAAATGTGGAATTTTTCATCCTAGTTCTTTCCAATTCATATATTATGATTTTACACAAATTATTAATATTTTTAATAATTTTATCAAGGCCCGTAACGTCGATTTCCATCAATGGCCATCGAACTGCACTTACAGCGACCTTTTCCAAATTTGATTTGGACATAATTCCAAATCCAACCATTAGATTTCAGATTTATAATATTCATTGGAAATCTATTTTCGATACGAACCCAACGGTTCCAGTTTTAGGAGAATCCGACGGTCGGATCTCCCGTAACGTCACATCGAAGTCAATGGTCGAAATTCGCGAACTGTCGCGACGCAACACGTTCTATTCAGGCCATTATATATAATATATATATATATATATACATATATATATATATATATCGTCGATTTCCTTTTAAAACGTATTTTATAAATTCGTTTTCGAAACGATTTCAACTTCATATTCAATTTCAAATCACAATTGAATATTCCACATCATCGATGTACAAATTACAATATTTTCAAAACGTTATATTTTGAAATCACTTCCATTTCTATAATCATTATAAAAACGAATATAATCGATATAAATATCGTTCGCGTCAAAATAGCGCATCTCTAATCAACACGGCTTTATATTTTTCAATAACTTCGTTATTCTATTCAACAAATGAATATTTATTCTATTCAGCACATGAATCTATATTTCTTTCAACACATGACTATTCTCAACACATGAGTACTGTCAATACATGACTATTTTTTGTTATTTAATATATTTTATAAAATTATGATTTCTATCGTTTAATTCATATTCAGACTCCAACCGTAAATTAGTAAGAGAACGATTCCCTAAATATTAACTCCGAAGGCCGAAACCAACATCAGATCAATTCCCAGGAGACCACTCATCTTATCTATTTTCCAGTTAGTTTCTAATTTTATATATGATAAAGATGTAAATTTTATTGTCAAAATATTTCGTTCAACACATGAATATTCTCAACACATGAGTACTGTCAACACATGACTATTTATTCTATTCAACACATGAATCTTTATTTTATAATATTCTTTATTTTCTCAATTGGAATGAGGCCCAATCAATTACCATATAATGTTAATTATATTGATTCCATACAACACATGTATGTAATAGCAACGATAAATAATCAACCATCATCCAAAGTGCAACACACAACTTCATAAGCATTAAATATAAATAGTTAACGCTTACACAGTCTGTCGACCAGTCGATCGACATACAACTAAATAATTGGGATTAGTGTACGCCAAATATCATCCCAACACCCGTATGGGGTTTCAATCCACAAACACTGAATATTATTTGTGCAGTTGGGCGACGTGTAAAATTTATCATCCCAATCAATATCCTTCAAATAGGTGTTCATAAACAAACCGCCCGGTTGTAAATGAATATTTATTTATTCACATTCACGTTAAAAAATTATATTTTTAACAATAATTAATTTATTTCAACGTATGACTATTTTTAACACTTCACATACATGATAAAAATGTTATTTTTATCATTCAAAGAATTTATTTCAAACATGAATATTTCGTATACTTCATATATATGATAAAAATGTGAATTTTATCATTCAAACAATTTATTCAACATATGAATATTTTATTTACTTCATTTATCTAATAAAAATGATATTTTTATTTTTCTAACATATTTTAGAAAAAATTTGGCGGCATAACAGCGCGATACTAGAAATGGGACAAGGCCTAGCCTTATCCCCGGTCTAATAATGGCCTGCGCCATACACGTACCAATCTAATCAATTCCATTTCACCCAAACAACCAAATTCAAACCAATAATCTAATCAATTACATAACCAAACAAACAAGTCATTCATGGTCTATGGACGACGGGGAACAGTTTATCTATGCAGTGACATAACAAATAACTATATAAAAA
Source organism: Allium sativum (assembly GCA_030737875.1). Taxonomy (NCBI): domain Eukaryota; kingdom Viridiplantae; phylum Streptophyta; class Magnoliopsida; order Asparagales; family Amaryllidaceae; genus Allium; species Allium sativum. The sequence goes on along the minus strand of CM060922.1, from coordinate 698,669,640 downwards.
TTTCAGTGAGGAGTTCTCACCTTGATTTTATTCTAAAACGTTTTCTGACTTTCTGAATTGTTGTTCGAGTTCCATACTTCGCATACAAACTCTAACATTCAATCCATCTTTTTTTCTAGCGTAAGCACGCCATTCTGAACAACTTTCGCCTTAGGGACTTTTTGCCGATAATGCTCCAATTCGCCAGAATTCGCGAAAGTACACGATTTAGACAGCATTTGGACAACAGACTTTGGCCGCGTTTTCCGAGCAGCTCCGAACTCCAAAACACGACTTTCATATATCCAAATCGAAGAGAAAATTGTGCTATACAACTTTGGTCTTGAGGAACTTTGGCCAGAAACGCATCGTTTGAGAGTTATGAGGCAAAACAGATCTGGGCTGTTATGTAAAAATGGAATTTTTTGTGAAAAATGTGTTTTTGGATGTTGAGGGTCCCACGGTCGGCGTTCGGCGGCCAAAGGCGGCGGCGGGACCTGCTGGTGGTGGGGGAAGGCGCAGCTGGCGGGATGGTGGCGGTGGTTGAGGGATTTTGGGATTTGGGGCTTAGGGTTTTTGCAAATCGAGAGAGAAGGTGGAGGAGAGAGAGGAGGAGGAGGAGAGAAGGAGACCGGCGGTGGTAGGTGGCGTGGTGGTGGCAACGCAGCGAGGGGGGCAACTGGTTTTGGGTTCCGATGTTTTTTCTTTGTGCGTGAAGTACGAGAGAGAGAGGGAGGGTTGACTTATTTAATTATTTAACTCCAAAAAGTTACTTTTTATTTTGAACTCGAAATCAAACCCACCGACTGTCGTCCCTAGCTAATTAACCCCATTCCGAACATAATGAGATTTGTATCGTAGGCTGATTTGATTGTTTCGATCAGTTTTCGTCAAAATCAAAATATAACTCTATATATTGAATTTGAACGCGCATTTCAATTTACCGGGGCCATGTGTGGACTCTAAAAATTCCCGAAAAATATTTTCTAGCTTCGTATTGATGATACGGTCTTAACAAAACTAATTTCATCGAATTCTGAGACTATTTAAAAAATGGTCATTTTCCAGTCGATTAAAATCAACTAAAACTGGTCAAACGCGTTTTCCTTTGCCACGCTCACATATTGATTCGAAAAATTACAAATTTTGGAATCTAGCAATAATTTGACACCACGGATCCAACAAAAGTGGTTTCGTCAAAAACCGAGGTCGTTTGCAAAATTTTCATTTTTAAGAGCCAGAATTCCATAGTGACTATTCTGAATTTTCAACTAGGCATAACTTTTTATCCCCGCTATGAAATTTCAATTTTTCGGATTCGTTGAAAAGATATTCTCAATTAGAAATAAATATTTTTGGTTTCGCTAAAATCCGATTTATTTTGCACCCGGTACATTCATTTGAATTTTGAAATCGAATTATCGAACTACCGCGCCATTTTCAATTCCTTTTATAATTAAAAATAAATATTTATATTCTAACGTCGATTCAAATAAATATATACATTCTAATTCTATTCAAAATAAATTTCTCGTCGCTATTTTTTAAAATAATTCATTTTAAATATTCAAAATTCATTAAAATTGCCAAAATAAAAAAATTAAATTGGCTCAGAATTTCCGGTTTGTTACAATCTCCCCCACTTAAAACTTTTCATCCCCGAAAAGGAACGAAGCTGAAAGTTGTTTAACTAACAAACTCAATTTCCATTGTTTTCTTTATGGCTTAAGTTCTTCAACTTTCCAGCTCTAAGAACTTTTCAAATTTTTCAAAAATTTGGCTAACACCCTAAATTTTCGAAAAATTTCGCCATAACCTCCCCTGCACCGGGGACTTCGGGATATTGCAAATAGCCTTCCATCGCCCTCCTCAATCCAAAAAGAAAAAGAAACAGCCAAGCAGCTCATAAAATCATCCAAACCCAATGAATTTGTAAACATGTACCTATTTGTCGTGCAAACAATTTTATTCTTCTGCTCTAGCCTCATTATTATGACCTGTTCAATTTAAGTACATGTATACGCATGCATTTGTAATCATTTTTCAATAAAGTTCAATATTAGGTTCAATTTGGCATAAATGGTTCAAAGTATTAAACCAATAATCAAACAACGCAACCATCAATCAATTAGTGGATTATCGTTTCAAATTCATAATTTGATATATATACGGAAAATCATGTTTTTGATGTCAAATCACAACAATAGATCCTATCTAATTTTTGTTCTCACATCAGTCTAATGGAAGTATATAGATATCTCACTTTCGAAACCCGAACACAAATTCTGATGATGATATATCAATCATCAAAATCATCTCCGGGCGACTAGAGTGTGATATATCTATCCAGTATATTAAAACTTCGAATAAACGTTCATGTCGCGTATATACAAAATCTTTATATACTCGATTGTCTAAATTCAATACAAATAAAATATTCAAATACGTACAAAATGGTTTAAATTTTCAAAACAATATTGTTTTCATTTGAAAAATATACTCTTCACACTCGTTCTAGGATACTACTGATCCCATCTCTAACGAGTCATTCTCATTGGATATTACTAATCCAATCTCTGATGAATTCTTTCGCTTGGTTCTAATGTGTCTTGTTCTCGAGCTCTGTAAACCAAAGCTCCGATACCAAACTGACACGACCCGAACTTCCCCGTGAAGGAAAGCACGAATGGCGTTGAGAACAACACACATCGAAACGCAAACAGAAGAACATTTCATTGTTTATTACAACAATTCCATCAGAATACAAGAATATACAGAGTATAATTGAATATTACACATTCGATAAATACCATAGATTTAAATTACATTTAAATACATAGCAGTGGAAAAATAATACAAAGCACAACTGAAAGTAATGCACGGATACAGAGCTTTCCGAGTATCGTTCCAGCTGTAAACCAAGATCCTGCGAATATAAATCTGCAAAACCAAAACTACTAGCTGCCCGCGTGGAAAATAGGGGCACCCAAAGTTTAGGTAAAAACAATAAACTCCAGGTCAGTCATGTGACTGATGTGAGAACTAAAACAGTTATTAATCTTTACTTTAAAGTTATGTAAATCAAGGGACCACACTGTATAACACGGAACGGGTTTCCTCCCAAGAATACTAGTGCATAAAACAAACAGCGCAATGCTAAATAAAGAAAAATGAAGCTATTATAAGACCCAGGTTCCATTACACAATGCAACGCAAGCCAGAGGATAGGGTTTTTACCTTATAATAGCCAAAGAATGCTTGATACGTTTAAAAACAGATTATTTTGATATTACTATAAGTGTATAGTTTCAAAACAATTTCAATCATAAGTATCAATCATATACGGCATAAGTGTCCCATACCACTATGTCGCCATACTAGGCTCTACAAATAAAACAGAAAGTCACGTATTGGAAATTGGATTTCCGTCATGAGTCGGGGCAAGGGGCAAGCTCCTCTCCACTTCGAGACACTCCAGAAATGTCTCAGGACTACACACTCTGGGTAACCCTTGGATGCTTCAGGGTCGGTCCTCTCTTACGTTTGAGGATTAATTATTCCTGAACACATGTTTCTCGGTCCTAACAGACCTAAAATCGAGGCGCCTCATTCCAACAACCACATAGGTAAAAATAATATAAATGTCATCCAGTTTAAGCACTGACACTACCACTAGCTAGAAAGAAACGTCGTGCTCTCCCTGCAGTCACTATCCCGTTTTTGACTCATACCGAGGTGTGAGGCTCGCGAATTCATGCTATACACAAAGCTGCGCCACACAGGCCGTGCTTTGATCATCAATCACAAGACTTTGCTTTTCAACAGAAGCCTTGATCATCTGCCACTTAGGCATGCCACACAGGCAATTCACTCCATGCGACTGATGTCCATCGATATACAACCTCTAAGCTCGTACGTCTCAGAGAAGGGCGTTAAGCAAGAGAATAAATTCTCCACCGCCAAACAGATGTACATTTAATAGAGATCAATCAACACAGAATAAAATCCAATGTCAGACATACATTCCATTTAGAAGTTCGTTCTGGGTCTGAACGAAACCGGAGGCACTTTCCTCGCATATCCATCGATTTCTAAGTACGTCTGGATGATCAGCAATTGATTCCCTCATCTTGGGTGTACAACCCAATCAAGATCATCAGTAATCACCCAAACAATGTGAAGACTTCCGGTCTTCAACCACCGTCTTCCTCTTCGACATATCATCGAATCGATTATTCAGAATGGGTATAAACCCGGCCTTTCCGAATAACCCGCGTATATAATAAACAAATGTTACACAAACACAACATACGCTTCATTCCAATTCAGAATATTCTTTTATTCAAATTTCCACATTCTTAGGGAAAGATTCCCATTAATTTTATCAAAGATAAATTCTTCTAAATTTATTCTTTAATCTTCCTTTGCATATCATTTCAAGCCATGTTATGGTTTTCCAAACTAGTCGGGATTATCGAACCACACCGAAGTAATTATTTATTTTATTTCTCAATCCCAACCTATTCATCCCATGAAGCAAAACTCGTAATACTCCATATATAACACCACGGTGTTATCGGTAAAATTAATTACCATTTCACGTTCAAATCTAATTAATGATTTAACTATCGCTTTGGAGCAAAACTGGTAATACTCCATTCTCAATCACTTTCCAAATTTGATAATTTAAATTATCAATTCACATTTCAATCTAATTACAGATTCATTAAAACTCCCCTTAGTTTTAATCTTCTAAAAAATCAATATCCTGTCTTTAACTGGGTTAAAGATCCAATGTCACCTAATACACGATTCACGATAAACCCAAAATCACTTTCAAATTCAATTCCAATTAAATATTATTTAATTGGTACACTTCATTAAATCTAAATAGAAAGATTTAATCTTTTCTCAACTGGGTTCAAGAATAGTGTTAATGAAGACACCATTCACGACAAACCCAAATCATATTTGATATTAAATACAAGGCTCTGAATAGAAAATATATCGGCTTATATTCAATATCAAATTTTACGACCAAGAAATATCGTATTGGAAATAACGATATAAATATATCTTTCAAATTTCCACAACCATATCTGTATAATCACGAAATCCAACATCGAAATATTCCGAAGATAATTTCGATTAAAATCCATTCCAATTCATATATTGGAAATTCTGATTATTTTCAAAACCACTTCAAATCCACTTTATTTATTTATTTAAAAATAATTGGATTTTAATTCTAGTTCAAAACTAGTTCATTTCGATAAAATCTATTTTTATTCTTTCAAATGTGGAATTTTTCATCCCAGTTCTTTCCAATTCATATATTATGATTTTACACAAATTATTAATATTTTTAATAATTTTATCAAGGCCCGTACAGTCGATTTCCATCAACGGCCATCGAACTGCACTTACATCGACCTTTTCCAAATTTGATTTGGACATAATTCCAAATCCAACCATTAGGTTTCAGATCTATAATATTCATTGGAAAGCTCTTTTCGATACGAACCCAACGATTCTGGTTTTAGGAGAATCTGATGGTCGGATCTCCCGTAACGTCACTTCGAAGTCAATGGTCGAAATTCGCGAACGGTCGCGATGCGACACGTTCTATTCAGACCATTATATATAATATATATATATATATATATTTCGTCGATTTCCTTTTAAAACATATTTTATAAATCGTTTTAGATTCGTTTTCGAAACGATTTCAACTTCATATTCAATTTCGAATCACAATTGAATATTCCACATCATCGATATACAAATGACAATATTTTCAAAATGTTATATTTTGAAATCTCTTCCTTTTCTATAATCATTGTGAAAACGAATATAATCGATATAAATATCGTTCGCGTCAAAATAGCGCATCTCTAATCAACACGGCTTTATATTTTTCAATAACTTCGTAATTCTATTCAACACATGAATTTATATTTCTTTTAACACATGACTATTCTCAACACATGAGTACTCTGTTCAACACATGAATTTATATTTCTTTTAACACATGACTATTCTCAACACATGAGTACTGTCAACACATGACTTTTTTTGTTGTTTAATATATTTTATAAAATTATGATTTCTATCGTTTAATTCTTAGTCAGACTCCAACCGTAAATTAGTAAGAGAACGATTCCCTAAATATTAACCCCGAGGGCCGAAACCAACATCAGATCAATACCCAAAAGACCACTCATCTTATCTATTTTCCAGTTAGTTTCTAATTTTATATATGATAAAGATGTAAATTTTATTGTTAAAATATTTCGTTCAACACATGATAAGTTTCAACACATGAATATTCTCAACACATGAGTACTGTCAACACATGACTATTTATTCTATTCAACACATGAATCTTTATTTTATAATATTCTTTATTTTCCCAATTGGAATGAGGCCCAATCAATTACCATATAATGTTAATTATATGGATTCCATACAACACATGTATATAATAGCAACGATAAATAATCAACCATCATCCAAAGTGCACCACACAACTGCATAAGCATTAAATATAAATAGTTAACGCTTACACAGTCTGTCGACCAGTCGATCGACATACAACTAAATAATTGGGATTAGTGTACGCCAAATATCATCCCAACACCCGTGTGGGGTTTAGATCCACAAACACTGAATATTATTTGTGCAGTTGGGCAACGTGTAAAAATTTTCGTCCCAATCAATATCCTTCAAATAGGTGTTCATAAACAAACCGTCCGGTTGTTAATGAATATTTATTTATTCACATTCATGTTAAAAAATTATATTTTTAACGATAATTAATTTATTTCAACGTATGACTATTTTTAACACTTCACATACATGATAAAAATGTTATTTTTATCGTTCAAAGAATTTATTTCAAACATGAATATTTCATATACTTCATATATACGATAAAAATGAGAATTTTATAATTCAAACAATTTATTCAACATATGAATCTTTTATTTACTTCATTTATCTAATAAAAATGATATTCTTTTTCTAACATATTTTAGAAAATTTTGGCGGCATAACAGCGCGATACTAGAAACGGGACAAGGCCTAGCCTTATCCCCAGTCTAATAATGGCATGCGCCATACACGTACCAATCTAATCAATTCCATTTCACCCAAACAACCAAATTCAAACCAATAATCTAATCAATTACATAACCAAACAACCAAGTCGTCCATGGTCTGTGGACGATGGGGAACAGTTTATGTATGCAGTGACATAATAAATAACTGTATAAAAATTTCAGCGAGGAGTTCTCACCTTGGTTTTATTCTAACACGTTTTCTGACTTTTTGAATTGTTGTTCGAGTTCCAGACTTCGCATACAAACTCTAACCTTCAATCCATCTTCTTTCTAGCGTAAGCATACCATTCTGAACAACTTTCGCCTAAGGGCCTTTTTGCCGAAAACGCTCCAATTCGCCAGAATTCGCGAAAGTACACGATTTAGACAGCATTTGGACAGCAGACTTTGGATGCGTTTTCCAAGCAGCTCCGAACTCCAAAACACGACTTCAATATATCCAAATCGAAGAGAAAATCGTGCTTTACAACTTTGGTTCTGAGGAACTTTGGCCAGAAACGCATCGTTTGAGAGTTATGAGGCAAAACCAGATCTGGGCTGTTATGTAAAAAGGGGATTTTTTCTGAAAAATGTGTTTTTGGATGTTGGGGGCCCCACGGTCGGCGCTGGGAGGCCAGAGGCGGCGGCGGGACCTGCTGGTGGTAGGGGAAGGCGCAGGTGGCGGGATGGTGGCGGTGGTTGAGGGATTTTGGGATTTGGGTTTTTGCAAATCGAGAGAGGAGGAGGAGAGAGAGGAGAGGAGAACGACTGGTTTTGGGTTCCGGTGTTTTTTTTGTGCGTGAGGAATGAGAGAGAAAGAGAGGGAGGGTTGACTTATATAATTATTTAATTCCAAAAAGTTAATTTTTATTTTGAACTCGAAATCAAACTCACCGTCTGTCGTTCTTAGCTAATTACCCCCATTCCGAACACAATGGGATATGTATCGTAGGCTGATTTGATCGTTTCGATCAGTTTTTGTCAAAATCAAAATATAACTCTATATATTGAATTTGAACGCGCATTTCAATTTATCGGGGTCACGTGTGAACTCTAAAAATTCTCGTAAAATATTTTCTAGCTTCGTATTGACGATACGGTCTTAACAAAACTAATTTCATCAAATTCTGAGACCGTTTGAAAAATGTCCATTTCCAGTCGATTAAAATCAACTAAAACTGGTCAAACGCGTTTTCCTTTGCCACACTCACATATTGATTCGAAAAATTACGAATTTTGGAATCTAACAATAACTTGACACCACGGATCCAACAAAAGTGGTTTCGTTGAAAACCGAGGTCGTTTGCAAAATTTCCATTTTTAAGAGTCAGAATTCCATAGTGATTATTCTGAATTTTCAACTAGGCATAACTTTTTATACACCACGGATCCAACAAAAGTGGTTTCGTCAAAAACCGAGGTCATTTGCAAAATTTCCATTTTTAAGAGCCAGAATTCCATAGTGACTATTCTGAATTTTCAACTAGGCATAACTTTTTATCCCTGCTATGAAATTTCAATTTTTCGGATTCGTTGGAAAGATATTCTCAATTAGATTCAAATATTTTTGGTTTCGCTAAAATCCGGTTTATTTTGCACTCGGTACATTCATTTGAATTTTGAAATTGAATTATCGAACTACCGCGCCATTTTCAATTCCTTTTATAATTAAAAATAAATATTTATATTCTAACGTCTATTCAAATAAATATATACATTCTAATTCTATTCAAAATAAATTTCTCGTCGCTATTATTTAAAATAATTCATTTTAAATATTCAAAAATTCATTAAAGTTGCCAAAATAAAAATTTTAAATTGGCTCAGAATTTCTGGGTTGTTGCATATACTTACACATATACATATATGTAATCTTTTATTTACATATATGTACATATACACATGCATCATTTAGGTTGGTCTCATTAAAAAAAATGTTATTGCCAGGGATCGAACTTGTAACCTCTTGTTTAACATTCTCATGTCTTACCACTTCACATACACTCTCTTTTTTTCACAAAAATTAGTTTTTTCATAAAACTAGAACATAGGAAGTTTGAGGTGTGTTTCTTTGAAATTAGGTTCAAACTTCTTTAGCTTATAACTTCTTCGTTACTTGTCCGATTTACACAAACTAAAAGTCTATCTAAATCAGAATTTTGTACCGGACGCAATGAAAAAATTCATTTTATTTAATTCTCATTTATTTTCTGATTGATATTTATTTTATCAGTTTATTCCCTAGTTAATTAATTTATTAATTAATTATTGCTTTATTAAAAATTTGGGTTATTACATGCCCTGCTTGGTTCGTTCTAGTGGCGATAAACCACTAAGTGTTAAATAGTATCTAGCCAAATTTATTATTAGAAGCGGTAGCAGAAATTCGGGATCTGACGGCTCGGACGGATGTTCGATCCTCCAAGGGATGCTGAGCTGAGTGATATGGAGTCAGAGGCTTCTCCTCCTAGAAAGTCGAAGCCAGTAAATCCAGCTGAGCTGGTAGAGCACATACAGGAAGATGATTTTTCAGAGAATGATAGGATAGTAGCTGATGAAGAGAGCTTCGAATCAGTGGCTAATGAGCACATCGTATGGGAGATGGGTATCCCCATTAACAATGATGAAGGGATGAGAGATGCTGAAGAGGATATATAACTTCCGGTTGATGTCGATGATGAGATGTAGGAGTTTCTTGGTGAGGATACACCGACGATGAGATGATGTTAGATTAGGAGGGATATTTCGAGGAGCACATGGATGAGTTTGATGGAGTAGACGAGTTCGGTGGACCGATTGATGATGCTTCTGAGTGGGATTTAACTCCTGAGTTCGACGAGGACGATGAGGGCGAGGTGATTGACGAGGGTAGATATCTCACAGATGACCAACTTAAGGACAATGAGGATGACAATTTTGCAGACGATGATCCATAGGTGATTAGTATGTCAAGAATGTCTGATGATGAGTCAGGGATACAAGACGATTAGTTAGTTGGAGGTTATTGTTTGGGTATTAGGATATAGTGTGGATATTGTATATATAGTTATCTTAAGTGCTTAGTTCGCACAAAGATATTTTTTGGGGACTAGCAGTTTTTTGGACATTATACTTTTTTGTTGTATGTAGACCAACTCAAGTGCATAGTTCATGTTCAGGTTGGTTAGGATAGATATGTACATGACATTTACCACAAGTGCATTATGCGCTTTGGTACAGATATTGATATGACGTTTTGGTTGAAAAAAAACAAATATATAACAATAAAAAAATTAAACATAGATGTAGAATAAAAAGTAAAAGTAGTAAAAGAAAAGGACACACCAAGATTTTTATACTAGTGCAGATTTACCATACATTCAGTCTCTCACAACTCTGGTTTGATGCAAATTTCTTTTCAATAATAATCTTCAAATACAATCCTTGATTTCATAGGCTAAGAATTACACGACACATATTTCCATGATACAGTGCGTCTCAATTGATTTCCAAGCTACAATCACACCCAGTTTATTATATGGGCTAACACAACACTTTTTCAATCTTGGTTTTTGGAAGGAGGGCTCCATTGGACTTGATCCTGCAAGCTTTGATTACATAAACTCCTATAACTCTGAATATCACTGGAAATCTTGAGAGAGATTATGGGGAATCAAACTAGAATTGAATTGGTTTAATTCTCTTTGAAATTCGGTAGAGTTTGATTATAGAATTTAGAAAGTTAAGAATATAAATGGAGAGGAGTAGGAGAGAAGAAGATAAATGAAATTAGTTATGAAAATTTGAATTCAGAAGCCTATTTTTAGTTATACAACAGTCATGTCCTTTCGGGAAAGGATTCAAACCCATTTGAAATTAAAAATATAAATATAACTGTAACCATGTCGATAGGCCTCGTACCCCATGTCGACATCCCTTAGAAAATATTGAATTTTAAATTCTTTTGAAAATAATGTAAATGATGTTGAGATAAATCAAGGTAATTCTGGAGTTTAAACATGCTATTGTTCAATATAATAAAATAGTATAATAAAAATATAAATTAAGAACATTTGATTATAATTTACAAAAGTGATATAAAAGTTAATTTAATATTATAAGCAAAAAAACTGTAATAACCCGGAAATCCGAGCCAATTTAAAAAATTTATTTTGGCAATTTTAGTGAATTTTTAATATTTAAAATGAATTATTTTAAATAATAACGAAGAGAAATTTATTTTGAATAGAATTAGAACGAATATATTTATTTGAATCATCGTTAGAATATAAATATTTATTTTTAATTATAAAGGGAATTGAAAATGGCGCGGTAGTTCGAAAATTCGATTTCAAATTTCAAATGAATGTACAGGATTCAAAATAAACCGGATTTTAGCGAAACCAAAAATATTTGAATCTAATTGAGAATATCTTTCCAATGAATCCGAAAAATTAGAATTTCATAGCTGGAATAAAAAGTTATGCCCAGTTGAAAATTCAGAATAGTCGCTATGGAATTCTAGCCCTTAAAAATGGAAATTTTGCAAATGACCTCAGTTTTCGACGAAACCACTTTTGTTGGATCTGGGATGTCAAATTATTGCTAAATTCCAAAATTCAAAATTATCTGAATCAATATGTAAGCGTGGCGAAGTTAAATGTGTTTTAAAAGTTTCAGTCAATTTCGTTCGACTAGAAATGGCCATTTTTCAAACGTTCTCAGAATTTGACGAAATTAGTTTTGTTAGGACCGTATCAGCAATACGAAGCTATAAATAATTTTTCTGGAATTTTTAAAGTTAGTATGTGGCCCCCGTAAATTGAAATGTGCATTCAAAATCAATATACATATTTACATTTTTATTTTGATGGAAACTGATCGAAACAGTCGAATCAGCCTACGATACATATCCCATTGTGTTCGGAATGGGGGTAATTAGCTAGGAATGACAGGCGGTGGGTCCCGTTTTGAGATCGAAATTTAAAGTTACTTTTTGGAGGATAAAATAAATAAAAATATTAATTTATTATATATATTTTCTAAAACTCCCTAACCCCTTTATCTGTAAACCACGTACCCCCCTCTTTCTCAAATCAGAAGAACAAAGAAATAAAATAAACAAAAGAATCCCGCTACCCCCCTCCCGTCGCCGCCATCGACGGCGTCCCCCCTCTATTCGACATCGCCGGACCCCCCCCCCACCACCTCGCGTTGACCCCCTCCTACCTACGAACGAAGCCTCGTCGAAACCCTCCCAAACTCTAGCCTGAAAGCCCGCGCCAAGACCCCATTACCGGAACCGCGCCACCTCCTACCGGCGCCACCAAGCCCTACCGCACCTAGTAACTCTCCTTCAACTGAAACTGTAAGTTTTTATTAACTTTGACTTTAATTTTCAGTTTTAACTTAAAATAACCTTTTAGAAAAAATCTGATTATTTAAACAACAACATATGATAAAAAGATTTGATTTTCATATGATATAAAGTTTTGATTTTTACTATCATGAAAGCGAAGAAAAGTTGAGATTTATAACTTCAAGGACTAGATTTTTATAATCACAAAGACTAGATTTTTATAATTTCAAAGATTAGATTTTTATAGCATGATAAAGATCCGATTTTTATTTAAGTAGAGTAGTAAAAATATGATTTTTATCTATGTAGGGTAGCGATAAAAATGTGTTTTTTATCTAGGTAGCATTGAAATAAAAATGTAATCTTTTTATATGAAGTAGCATGTAAAGAATTGGATTTTTATACATATAACAACGATATAAAAATACGATTTTTATTATATGTATAACGAGAATGTAAAAATATAATTTTTATATATGTAGTGAACACGGACGACAAAAGTGACAAAAGGCGAGCACGGCGAAGATTTCCTACATATGAAGAGTCGTGGCGTTTGGTTTAGCTAGTCGGTGAGAACTCCTCACTTTTATGTCTATTTCTACTTTGAAATATATACTAGGATGCAGACGGTGCTTAGCAGCACCTGACACCCATCGTCCACAGACCATGGATGACTTGTTTGTTTGATTTTTATGCTGTGAAATTTGATAATGTGATGTGGAATGAAATAAAATACTTTATTTCATTCCACATCACACTATCAAGTAGTTAAAAATATTATTTTTAACGTGTATATAAAATAAATATTCATTTACAAATCAAACGATTTGTTTATGTACATCGATTTGACTGATATTGATTGGGACAATAAATTTTACACATCGCCCAATTGCACAAATAAAAATCTGTGTTTGTTGATTTGAAACCCCACATGGGTATTGGGATGATATTTGATGTATACTAATCTCGGTTATTTAGTTGTATGTCAATCGATGGGTTGACAGAGTTTGTAAGCGTTAATTATTTATATTTAATGCTTATGCAGTTGTGTGGTGCACTCTGGATGATGGTTGATGATTTATCGTTGCTATTATACTCATGTGTTGTAGGGAATCCATATAATTAACATTATATGGTAATTGATTGGGCCTCATTCCTATTTGGAAAATAAGGAATATTATAAAAGTAAATTCATGTATTGAATAGAAGAAAATCCATGTGTTGAATAGAAGAAAAATTCATGTGTTGAATAGAATAAAAATTCATGTGTTGAATAAATAAATATTCATGTGTTGAATAAAAATAAAAATTCATGTGTTGAATAAAATATATATTCATGTGTTGAATAAAAATATATATTCATGTGTTGAAGAAAATATTCATTTGTTGAATAGAATAACGAAGTTATTAAAATATATAAAGCTGTGTTGGTTAGATATGCGCCATTTTGACGCGAACGATATTTATATCGATTATATTCATTTTTATAATGATTACAGAAAAGGAAGTGATTTCAAAATATAACGTTTTGAAAATATTATCATTTGTTTATCGATGATATGGAATATTCAATTTCGAATAGAAATTGAGTATGAAGTTGAAATCATTTTGAAAACGAATTTAAAACGATTTATAAAATACGTTTTGAAAGGAAATCGACGAAATATATATTATATATATAATATAATGGCCTGAATAGAACACGCCTTGCTGCGGCAGTTCGCGAATTTTGACCATTGACTTCAAATGGACATTACGGTAGGTCCGACCGTCGGATTCTCCTAAAGCTGGATCCGTTGGGTTCGTATCGGATAGAGCTTTATAACGAATATTAGAGATTTGAAATGTAACGGTTGGATTTGGAATTATGTCCAAATCAAGTTTGGAAAAGGTTGTTGTAAGTGCAGTTCGATGGCCGTTGATGGAAATCAACTGTACGGGCCTTAATAAAATTATTAAAAATAGTAATAATTTGTGTATAATCATAAGAAATGATTTGGAAAGAATTGGGATGAAAAACTCCATATTTAAAAAGATAAAAATAGATTTTTATCGAAATGAACTAGTTTTGAACTAGAATTATAATCCAATTTATTTTTAAAATAAATAAAGTGGATTTGAAATGGTTTTGTAAATAACCAGAATTTCCAATATATAAAGTGGAAATGGATTTGAATCGAAATTGTCTTTGGAATATTTCGATGTTGGATTTCGTGATTATACAGATAGTGTTATGGAAATTTGGAAGATATATTTATATCATTATTTCCAATATGATATTTGTTGGTCGTAGAATTTGATATTGAATATAAGCCGATATATTTTCTACTAAGAGCCTTGTATTTAATATCAAATGGGATTTGGGTTTATCGTGAACCATGTTTTAAATGACATTGGTTCTTTAACCCAGTTAAAGACAGGATATGGTTTCCCAAGTTAAACAATCATTAATATGATTTTTGGGAAGATTAAAACCAAGTGGAGTTTTAATGAATCTTTAATTAGATTGAGATGATCGAGAATGGAGTATCACCAGTTTTGCTCCAGGCGATAGTTAAATCTTTAATTAGATTTGAACATGAAATGGTAATTGAATTTACCGATAACACCGTAGTGCTAGATATGAAGTATTACCAGTTTTACTTCATGGGATGAATAGGTTGGGATTGGGAAATTAAAACAAATGATTACCTCGGTAAGGTTCGTTAATCCCGGCTAGTTAGGATAAACCATTATTTGGTTTGAATTGATATTCAAAAGAAGATTAAAGAATAAATTTAAAGAATTTATCTTTGATAAAATTAATGGGAACCTTTCCCCAAGTGTAAGAATATTGGAATAAAAGAATATTCTGAATTGGAATGAGGCGTATGTTGTGTTTGTGTAACACTTTTTTATTATATACGCGAGTTATTCAGAAAGACCGGGTTTATCCCCTTTTGAATAACTGATTCGACGATGTGTCGAGGATGAAGACAGTGGTCGAAGACCGGAGGTCTTCACATCGTTTAGGTGATTACTGATGATCATGATTGGGCTGTACACCCAAGAGGAGGGAATCAGTTGGTGATCGTGCAGACGTACTTGGAGATTGATGGATATGCGAGATACAAGGTGCCTCCGGTTTCGTTCAGACCCAGAATGAATTTGTAAATGGACTGTGTGTCTGACATTGGATTTTATTATGTGTGATTGATTTCTATTAAATATATATCTGTTTGTCGTTGGAGAATTTATCTCTTGCTTAACGCCCTTTCCTGAGACGTACGAGCTCAGGGGTTATATATTGATGGATATCAATCGCATGGAGTGAATTGCCTGTATGGCATGCCTAAGTGGCAATTGATCAAGGCTTCTGTTGAAAAGCAATGTCTTGTGGTTGATGATAATAGCATCACCTGTGTGGCATAACTTTGTGTAACGTTGATTCGCGAGCCTCACACCAAAGTTGTGAACCAGAAACGGGAGAGGACTGCAGGGAGGGCATACGTTTCCTTCTAGCTAGGGTGGTGTCAGTGACCTACTAACCCTGACATTTATATTATTTTCACCTGTGTTGTTTTTGGATTGCGAGGCGCCTCGGATGTATCGGTGATTATGCGGAGCCGATGGAATCATTTGGCTCATTTACGCCCCAAAGGGCGGGGAAACGAAGTGTCCAGGGTTTAAGTTTAATCCACATCGGTGGACCGACCCTGAAGATCCAAGGGTCACTCGAGCTCTGATCCTGAGACATGGGCTAGATTGTCTCGAAAGCGGTGAGGACGATCCCTTGCCTCAGTTCGCATATGGAAACCCAACTTCCAATATGTGACTTTGCAGTTTTGATTGTAGATCCTAGTATTGGCGACATGATATATGGTACCCATGCCGTCTATGATTGATACTTATGATTGAAGTTGTTTTATACACTATGCACTTATAATAGTATCAAATGATTTGTTTTAAAGGTACCAAGCATGTTTGGCTATTATAAGGGAAAACCCTATCCTCCGGCTTTTGTTGCATTGTGTGATGGGACATAGGTCTTATAATAGCTTCATTTTTCCAAAAAGCATTGCGTTGTTTTGTTATATGCACTGATATTCTTGGGAGGAAACCCGTTCCGTGTTATATGGCGCGGTCCCTTGATATATCTGATTTAAAGTAAAGTTTTAAATAACTGTTTTAGTTCTCACACTAGTCACATGACTGACCTAGAGTTTATTGTTTTAACCTAAACTCTGGGTGCCCTTATTTTGACATGGGCAGCTAGTAGTTTTGGGTTTGCAGATTTATATTCACAGGATCCTGATTTATAGCTGGAACGATACTCGGAAAGCTCTGTATCCTTGTATTATTGTGTTTTGTATTATTTTCCGCTGCGAAGTATTTAAATGTAATTTAAATCTCTGATATTTTCTATGTAATAAATATTCATACTCTGTAATATTCTTTTATTCTGATGGAATTATTGTAATAAGCAATGAAATGTTCTTCTGTCTGTGTTCTGATGTGGTCTGTTCTCAACTCAATCCGTGCTTTCCTTTACGGGGAAGTTTGGGTCGTCTCAGCTGGTATCAGAGCTTTGGTTTACAGAGCTCGGAGAACAAGACACATTAGAACCAAACGAAAGAATTCATCAGAGATTGGATTAGTAATATCCAATGAAAATGACTCGTTAGAGATAGGATCAGTAGTATCCTAGAACGAGTGTAAAGAGTGTTGTTTTGAAAAATAAAATTGAAAACAAGTTTTGGTTTTTTAATTTAATTCAGTTATTCGTATTTGAATATTTATTTATATTGATTTGGACTATCAGGTATATAGAGATTTTAATATACGTCTGATCCACGTGTATTGGAAGCCTCCAATATACTGGATGGATATAGAGTCACACTCTAGTTGCCCGGGGATAATTTTGATGATGCGGCCGCATCATCAGTATTTATATTCGAGTGCCGAAAGTGTGATATTTATATATTTCCATAGACTGGTGTGAGAACCAAAACTAGATAGGGATTATTGTTGTGATTTGACACCAAATATGTGATTTTTTTTACTATATATCAAAGATATGAATTTGAAATGATAATCAACTAATTGATTGATGGTTGTATTGTTTGATTATTGTTCGATTAATTAAGTGTTAAACCTTTTGCCCAAATTGAACCAAAAAGTGAATTGTATTGAAAATTTATCACATTTGCATGCATATACATGTACTTACATTGAACAGGTCATTGCAACAAGGTTAGAGAAGAGGAATAAAATTGTTTGCCCGACAAATAGGTACATGTTATTGTATTTCTTGGGTTTTTGATGATTTTATGAGCCGATTGGCTGTTTCTTTTTCTTTTTGGATTGGTGAGGGCCATGGGAGGCTATTTGAATTATCCCGAAGCTCTTGGTGCAGGGGAGGTTATGGCGAAATTTTTCGAAAATTTAGGGTGTTAGCCAAATTTTTGAAAAATTTGAAAAGTTCTTAGAAACTGAAAAGTTGAAGAACTTAAGCCGTAACGAAAACAATGGAAGTTGAGTTGATTTGTAAAACAACTTTCGGCTTCGTTCCTTTTCGGGGACGAAAATTTTTCAGTGGGGGAGATTGTAATAACCCGGAAATCCGAGCCAATTCAAAATTTTTATTTTGGCAATTTTAGTGAATTTTTTGAATATTTAAAATGAATTATTTTAAATAATAACGACGAGAAATTTATTTCGAATAGAATTAGAATGAATATATTTACTTGAATCATCGTTAGAATATAAATATTTATTTTTAATTATAAAAGGAATTGAAAATGGCGCGGTAGTTCGAAAATTCGATTTCAAATTTCAAATGAATGTACAGGATTCAAAATAAACCAGATTTTAGCGAAACCAAAAATATTTGAATCTAATTGAGAAAATCTTTCCAACGAATCCGAAAAATTGGAATTTCTTAGTGGGAATAAAAAGTTATGCCAGTTGAAAATTCAGAATAGTCGTAATGGAATTCTGGCCCTTAAAAATGGAAATTTTGCAAATGACCTCGGTTTTCGACGAAACCACTTTTGTTGGATCCGGGATGTCAAATTATTGCTAGATTCCAAAATTCATAATTTTTTGAATCAATATGTAAGCGTGGCGAAGTTAAACGTGTTTTAACAGTTTCAGTCAATTTCATTCGACCAGAAAATGGCCATTTTTCAAACGATCTCAGAATTTGATGAAATTAGTTTTGTTAGGACCGTATTGGCAATACGAAGCTAGAAATAATTTTTCTGAAATTTTTAGAGTTAGTATGTGGCCCCGGTAAATTGAAATGTGCATTCAAAATCAATATATAGATTTATATTTTGATTTTGACGGAAACTGATCGAAACTGTCGAATCAGCCTACGATACATATCCCATTGTGTTCGGAATGGGGGTAATTAGCTAGGGACGATAGGCGGTGGGTCCCGTTTTGAGATCGAAATTTAAAGTTGCTTTTTGGAGGATAAAATAAATAAAAATATTAATTTATTATATATATTTTCTAAAACTCCCTAACCCCTTTATCTCTAAACCACGTACCCCCCTCTTTCTCAAATCAGAAGAACGGAGAAATAAAAAAAACAAAAGAATCCCGCTACCCCCCTCCCGTCGCCGCCATTGACGGCGTCCCTCCCTCTATTCGACGTCGCCAGACCCCCCTCCCCACCACCTCGCGTTGACCCCCTCCTACCTACGAACGAAGCCTCGTCGAAACCCTCCCGATCCCTAGCCTGAAAGCCCGCACCAAGACCCCATCACCGGAACCGCGCCACCTCCTACCGCGGCCACCATGCCCTACCGCCCCTAGCAACTCTCCTTCAACTGAAACTGTAAGTTTTTATTAACTTTGACTTTAATTTTCAATTTTAACTTAAAATAGCCTTTTAGAAAAAATCTGATTATTTAAATAATAGCATATGATAAAAAGATTTGATTTTCATATGATATAAAGTTTTGATTTTTACTATCATGAAAGCGAAGAAAAGTTGAGATTTATAACTTCAAGGAGTAGATTTTTATAATCACAAAGACTAGATTTTTATAATTTCAAAGAATAGATTTTTATAGCATGATAAAGATCTGATTTTTATTTAAGTAGAGTAGTAAAAATATGATTTTTATCTATGTTGGGTAGCGATAAAAATGTGATTTTTATCTAGGTAGCATTGAAATAAAAATGTAATCTTTTTATATGAAGTAGCATGTAAAGAATTGGATTTTTATGCATATAATAACGATATAAAATAGGATTTTTATTATATGTATAACGAGAATGTAAAAATATAATTTTTATATATGTAATGAACACGGACGACGAAAGTGACAAAAGGAGAGCACGACGAAGATTTCCTACATATGAAGAGTCATGGCGTTTGGTTTAGCTAGTCAGTGAGAACTCCTCAATTTTATTTCTATTTCTAGTTTGAAATATATACTAGGATGCAGACGGTGCTTAGCAGCACCTGACACCTGTCGTCCACAGACCATGGATGACTTGTTTGTTTGATTTCTGTGTTGTGAAATTTGATAGTGTGATGTGGAATGAAATAAAATATTTTATCGTTATAAATATTTTATAGTTGAAAATATAATTTTTAACGTCTATATAAAATAAATATTCATTTACAAATCGAAAGATTTGTTTATGTACATCGATTTGACTGATATTGATTAGGACGATAAATTTTACACATCGCCCAACTACACAAATAAAAATCTGTGTTTGTTGATTTGAAACCCCACACGGGTATTGGGATGACATCTGATATACACTAATTCCGATAGTTGTACGTCAATCGATGGGTTAATTATTTATATTTAATGCTTATGCACTTGTTTAGTGCACTCTGGATGATGGTTGATGATTTATCGTTGCTATTATACACGTGTTGTAGGAAATCCATATAATTAACATTGTATGGTAATTGATTGGGCCTCATTCCAATTTGGAAAATAAGGAATATTATAAAAGAAAATTCATGTGTTGAATAGAAGAAAATTCATGTGTTGAATAGAATAAAAATTCATGTGTTGAATGGAATACAAATTTATGTGTTGAATAGAATAAAAATTCATGTGTTGAATGGAATACAAATTCATGTGTTGAATAATATAAATATTCATGTGTTGAATAAAAATATAAATTCATGTGTTGAATAAAATATATATTCATGTGTTGAATAAAAATATATATTCATGTGTTGAAGAAAATATTCATTTGTTGAATAGAATAACGAAGTTATTAAAATATATAAAGCCATGTGCGCCATTTTGACGCGAACGATATTTATATCGATTATATTCGTTTTTATAATGATTATAGAAAAGGAAGTGATTTCAAAATATAACGTTTTGAAAATATTATCATTTGTATATCGATGATATGGAATATTCAATTTCGAACAGAAATTGAGTATGAAGTTAAAATCGTTTTGAAAACGAATTTAAAACGATTTATAAAATACGTTTTTAAAGGAAATCGATGAAATATATATTATATATATATAATGGCCTGAATAGAACGCGCCACGCTGTGACAGTTCGAGAATTTCGACCATTGACTTCGAATGGACATTACGGGAGATCCGACTGTCGGATTCTCGTAAAACCGGAACCATTGGGTTCTTATCGAAAAGAGCTTTCTAATAATGTTAGAGATTTGAAATCTAACGGTTGGATTTGGAATTATATCCAAATAAAATTTTGAAAAGGTCGTTGTAAGTGCAGTTTGATGGCCGTTGATGGAAATCGACTGTACGGGCCTTGATAAAATTATTAAAAATAGTAATAATTTTTGTAAAATCATAAGAAATGATTTGGAAAGAATTGGGATGAAAAAACTCCATATTTGAAAAGATAAAAATAGATTTTTATCGAAATGAACTAGTTTTGAACTAGAATTATAATCCCATTTATTTTTAAAATAAATAAAGTGGATTTGAAATGGTTTTCAAAATAACCAGAATTTCCAATAAATAAAGTGGAAATGGATTTGAATCGAAATTGTCTTTGGAATATTTCGATGTTGGATTTCGTGATTATACAGATAGTGTTATGGAAATTTGAAAGATATATTTATACCGTTATTTCCAATACGATATTTGTTGGTCGTAGAATTTGATATTGAATATAAGCTGATATATTTTCTATTCAGAGCCTTGTATTTAGTATAAAATGGGATTTGGTTTTATCGTGAACCGTGATTTAAATGACATTGGTTCTTTAACCCAGTTAAAGACAGGATATGGTTTCCCAAGTTAGACAATCATTAATATGATTTTTGGGAAGATTAAAACCAAGTGGAGTTTTAATGAATCTTTAATTAGATTGAGATGATCAAGAATGGAGTATCACCAGTTTTGCTCCAGGCGATAGTTAAATCTTTAATTAGATTTGAACGTGAAATGGTAATTGAATTTACCGATAACACTGTGGTGTTAGATATGAAGTATTACCAGTTTTACTTCGTGGGATGAATAGGTTGGGATTGGGAAATTAAAACAAATGATTACCTCGGTAAGTTTCGTTAATCCCGACTAGTTTGGGTAAACCATTATTTGGTTTGAATTGATATTCAAAAGAAGATTAAAGAATAAATTTAAAGAATTTATCTTTGATAAAATTAATGGGAACCTTTCCCCAAGTGTAAGAATATTTGAATAAAAGAATATTCTGAATTGGAATGTGTAATGTCCCGTATTTTTCTGGCCATTTTATTGAAATATTTTATTTATTTAAAATGTTGGTTTGAATTTAAATAATCAATTTTGACCATTTTAGTTTAAATATTTAAATTATATTAATAATATAATAATATTTTAATTTCTTAAATATTGGAAAAATGTTGAATTCGAAGTATAGAGTGAGCGAACAACTTAAAATGGTTAAATATGGTTTGTATTGAAATTTTAGTGTCGATTTCATTTTTAACGACGATTTGAACAATAAATTTATAATTTAATTATAAAACGAGCTGCAACGGCGCAGTAGTTCGTAATTTGGCATTTTGAACTTTAAACGGTTGTACAGGGCCCAATATGAGTCGGATTTTCTCAAAACAAGAAACAGCCGAATCTATTGGAAAATATATTTCTAATGAAAGAGAAAAATCGAGTTTTCGTGTTGTAGATTTTATTTTATGTCCAAATCAAATTTTGAAAAGGTCGCTATGGAATTCCTTTATATATTATAGCGATTATTTATATGAAATAAATTGTTTTTAAATATTTTAAATATTGATTTGGCTTGAAATTCAACCCGGGATATTTTACGTTGATAGTATATCAAATTCTGGTCGTGTACGTCCAATTGCAATATTTTATTTATATTATATTGAGGTATTTTAAAATTGGTTTATTTTATTTGAATTGGGCAGTTATAAAAGGGAATTTATTCAAACGATCTCTGTTTTCGACAAAACAAATTTTATTGGGACAGCAACAGTAAATTTTTGCTAGATTTCAAGTGGTGCGTCAATCGAGGTTATTATGTGAGCATGGCAAAATAAAATGCGAATAAAACGACCATTTGAACGTGAACGAGGGCCATTTGAGCAAACGGACTCGGAATTCGACGAAACAAGTTTCATTAGGACCGTATCGTCAAGATATACTATGTCGTCCATTCGCGTCTCGAACGGGATTTGTATGTGAGCGCAGGAGCGAATAAACGATGTTCGAAAACGCGATAGACACGAAATAAAAATCGTTAGTCAACATCGCTTGTCATGTCGACTTAAAATATTAATATTCACGATTATATAAACCCCGTAAAGTCAAAATTTCCAGGCAAACACTTATTTCCGTTCTGCAATTTTTTCAGAAAAGTCCCTCGTTACAAATCAATTTATTTCTCTCAATCCGTTGCGAATTTGTTAGGGGAACCTGAACAAAAGTTGTAGATCAGGTCCTTTCCTAGCTACTGAGAAAAGTTAGGGAGGTTTCGTCGAGTGTGGTGGCCGGAATCGACCAAAAACCGCTAGATCTGACTTTTGGTTTTTGGCTGATTTCGCAGCGCTGAAGGAGTTTAAGGTAGGGAGGTCGGTGGCAAATGAAAGAGGGGAGACAAGGCTTTGATTTGGCTCTGGTTTGATGGTCTGAAACGTTATGTGGTGGTCGTGGGGTTGAACGGAGATGCTTTTTTGGGTTTGTTTTTCGAAGTGGTGAATGGTTTTGGCCTAAATCCGGCGATCTGGGTGGTCGAGGGTGTTGATGGTCTAAGGGTGATGAAGCGGGGGTGCACAGCAGTCAGTCTGGTGGCGGTGGCATTGTCCACAGTGGCGTAGGGTCGGAGAATTTGGCCGAAGTTTATTTTCCGTTCATCCATAAAATTCACGGTGGTCGGAGGGAGTCAAGGTCAGGGTCGGCGGGTGGTGGAAGCTCTGGGTCAGGCGGTGGTCTGGTGATGGTCGAGGGTGCTCCGGTGAAGTCTGGCGTCGGTGGCGTGGGGATTTATGAAGGGAGCCGTGTTTTTTTCCTGTTCGTATAAAAGAAAAAGGGAGAAGAAGGGGGAAGTCAGGAAGAGGGAACTGGTACTAGAGAAAACGCGTGAGGCTGTTATGTCTAAGGCTGACGTGGATTTTGGGGTTAATTAAGGTAATTAAAGATTAAAGTTTACTAATTTATTTAGTTTTATTTTTCGTTTAACTTTATAAACTTTGAAACAACACAACTTTTTCGTACGTTAACGGATTTTAGTGAAACTGGATCCGTTGGGATCGCAGGTACGAGACCTAGGTGATGGCACAGACTAGGCACTAATCTGATGTCGTCAAAATTTCAGTTAATTTTGAACGTCCGTTCAAGATTAAAAAGGATCAAACACGTCAACCTTCGACTGAATAAATTGGTGAGTTAATTCTCACACCTTCTGGAATCCTGTGATGTGGTAAATTCATATTAAAAATATAATTTACCATTTAAAAATATAAATTGGTTGATTGGTTGCTATTGACTGTTATTGTTTGATTGGTTGTTGTTATTTCATCATTTTAAATATTAGATTATTGAAATTTATTTCATATATTATTGTGAAATGTTATAACGAGCTGTGGTGCAGGGAAGAACAGGTTGGAGGGATCCGATCTGATTCCTCAAATATTTTATATGTTGTTTGTTTGTTTCATATCGTTGATATATGAACTGATTTAACCCCATATGGTGGTGAAACCTGTTTGAACATGATGGTTGAATAAATATTCACCTGTGTTGTGTTTAAAATCAACCGACAGTGTTGATATGGTAATTGGTAGTGAATGGCCTAAAATGTGTGTTTAGACGTCGGTTTTATCGTTTGGTGAAACGGCGCAGTTTTAAAGTTATAAATTATTTTATAACTGAATTGGAGTTTTTACGTCATTTTATATATTTATTAAATTAGAGAATAAATATTTTAATCAAGTTTATAAAAGAATTATTTAAAAGGTTTGCGTAGCAAAATCGTGTGATGTAAACGAGTTATAAAGCAGGAAAATCCAAGGTATTTACCTTCGGGTTTGGTAAAAGGGGTTAATCGTTTTTATAACAATTAAATGGTATTTTTAAATTAATTAAGTTATTTAATTAATTTAAAAAGGCGATAAGAGTTTTATAAAGGAATGTATAAGCCAGGTTTCAAAACGAGATTCGTAAATAAGATGTGTAAGTGAATATAAAGTGTAAATAAGTTTTTTCTTAATTAAAATGAATTCAACTGAATGAAGTTTCAGTGGGAATAATTAATAGATTAGTAAATGACTAAAAGGTGTAAATTGGTTTAAAATGAAATCGAAGTTAATTTGCAAAAAGACGGTAAATGGGTTAATCCAAGCAAGGTTTAAAGAGGAGCTTTAAACCAAAACGACGACTTGAAAGTTAAATATTGAATTGAGTGAGACGTTGTAATTTAAAATAAGGATTTAAACGAAATACGTACCCTTGGTTTGTGTTAAATATTGGAAATGAAAACCAAGTAAAAAGTGTCTTATTGGAAAGAAGTGAATAAGCGGATTTTAATTATAAAATCCAAAATAAAGTTTATTATAAGAAGGCTTAAATAAATAGAAGAAGATTATGTGATGGGGTATTTTATTAAAACCCAAAGGTTATAAGTGAAATTATGCTTTAGGTTAAAAGATATGTTTTAGTGAATATTTACTTTATTAAAGGAATTAAGTAAAGAGGTTTTTGAAAGAAGATTTCAAAGGTAAAAAAAGGTTTATAAAACCAAATTTGAAATCAAGGTGGTAAATGAGATTTTTAATATCAGTGGTTAAGTGACAAACTAATATTATTCTAAGGTAAGAACGTTGTCGATTAAGGTCTGAGAGGTAAATAAAATACCCCAACTAGAACGGCTTCACTATTATCGAGGATTGATATTCGTTTGTGATGAATGCAAAGTGTTCCATACGAGAAATATTGAAATGAGTACGAGGTTTTTGAATATAAATGTTGGTTACAAGGTAAATAAGAACTAAAGGTTAAATTACCAATTATTTTTAAAGAGGCCAAGTCATGCCAAGTACTGAATCAGTGAAATCATTTTATTGACACATTTGTTATTTGATAGTTAAAACACCGACTATCAAACCAGACCAATACGCTTGTTGGTACGGAAAGACCGGGATCGAATTTATATTCGAAAACCATTCTGACCAACAAATATGTGAAGACGTCGATTGAAGACGGAGCATGTGAAGACCGTGGATCTTCATAAGCGGAAGGACTACTTGTCGAATTTCTCTGGCTTGTAACCAGAGTTATTTGGTTTGTGATTCTGTCATGGTTGAAATCTACAGATTTGCAAGGACTACTTGCTACTGATCCTTGGGGTGATTCCTATAAGGATGCGGTAGGAGGATACCTTCGGTTCATCCTATCCCTGGATGACTTGTATGGACGAATGTCTGACAGAGTATTTCCTTAAAACCACGTACATTGATTTTTACAAACATACCGAGTTGGTGGCAAAGAGGGGCACTCTTCTATACCCAGAGTATATTTGTGGACGTCAATTAGTGATTTGACGGATCTGACAATGTGGCATTCAAAGTGAACGATGACCAGATG
The DNA here is from genome assembly GCA_030737875.1 of Allium sativum. NCBI lineage: Eukaryota > Viridiplantae > Streptophyta > Magnoliopsida > Asparagales > Amaryllidaceae > Allium > Allium sativum. The sequence continues at coordinate 698,643,179 of CM060922.1, read as the reverse complement.
TTCTAGAGATAAATTCTAGCCTCAAGCTTCATCAACCGGGAAATGACAAAAATCGGGTAGGCATCATGGCTATGTGGGTCGCTCCCATTAGGGTGTATAATTACCTAGCTAGAGAAATTCCATTTGCTTCTTTAATCTATATTCGATGCTGTCTCTTTTACGGGAGACGGTTGCTGATCCCAACCGTCAGTGATATACATTCGATACACTCAAGCGAAATGAGTGGTCGGTCATGTGTGGGCCGGGTTGCAAGACATTCTTGTTGAACCCAGTGTATTCGCCTCTAGAGATACACTATCGAAAGGTGCTTCCATACCTTGTCAAAGTCGGAATCCGATTTCCAATAAGCGCCTGCGGTTTTTGATTGTATATTATATATGTGGAGCATGAGATGCAAGCGTTCCACTAGATTGTTAATTATTTGTATTTAGACACTATGATAATATCAGAACAAGTTATGATTTCAAAAACGTTTTGGGTCATAGTAAGGTAAAAACGTCCGTGTTTATGTGTGGGCTGGTCTTACTATTATCCTTTGATTTCATAAAGGATTTTCCAAAGTTAAACAAGTTGTGTGTTCTGTGAATTTATCACTGAAAGTATTCCAGACTGACCCGGTGTATTTTGCTTTGCTTCAAATGTGCTCAGGTCATACCGAGTATGTTCCAGGTTAGGTTCGCTTGGAGTTCAGGAGCTGGAAGCAGGTGGCTTCACCGCTAGTTATATAAACTAATTATTCCACTGTATCTGATATATGTTGTGCTCTGATGGTTGGTATGTATATACAGTTCTTTGTATAAAAGATTTGTGATACTATATCTTATTCGTTTCGCTGTGAGATTCTGATGTGGTGTTCTTCTTTTTTTCTTCTATTCTAATATTCTTTCTTTCTATTCTCGCCCTCTAATTTCTTTCTATTGACAATCTGGGGTTCGATACTCGTGTTTTTGGCAAGTAATACGGGTTTATGTATTGTTGTCGAAAATTCGAGCATCGAGTTTTTTCCTCGGGTCATTACAGAATGAGGCGTATGTTGTGTTTTTGTAACACTTGTTTATTATATATGCGAGTTATTCAGAAAGACCGGGTTTATCCCATTCTGAATAACTGATTCAACGATGTGTCAAGGATGAAGACGGTGGTCGAAGACCGGAGGTCTTCACATCGTTTGAGTGATTACTGATGATCTTGATTGGGCTGTACACCCAAGAGGAGGGAATCAGTTATTGATCGTCCAGACGTACTAGGAGATTAATGGATATGTGAGGTACAAGGTGCCTCTGGTTTCGTCAAGACCCAGAACGAACTTGTAAATGGACTGTGTGTCTGGCATTGGATTTTATTCTATGTGATTGATTTCTATTAAATATATATCTGTTTGGCGGCGGAGAATTTATTCTCTTGCTTAACGGCCTTGTCTGAGACGTATGAGCTCAGGGGTTATATATTGATGGATATCAATTGCATGGAGTGAATTGCCTGCATGGCATGCCTAAGTGGCAATTGATCAAGGCTTCTGTTGAAAAGCAAAGTCTTGTGGTTGATGATCAAAGCACCGCTTGTGTAGCATAGCTTTGTGCAACGTTGATTCGCGAGCCTCACACCCCGGTTGTGATCCAGAAACAGGAGAGGACTGCAGGGAGGGCATGCGTTTCCTTCTAGCTAGGGTGGTGTCAGTGACCTACCAGCCCTGACATTTATATTATTTTCACCTGTGTGGTTGTTGGATTGCAAGGCGCCTCGGATGTATCGGTGACTATGTGGAGCCGATGGAGTCATTTGGCTCATTTACGCCCCAAAGGGCGGGGAAACGCAGTGTCCAGGGTTTAAGTTTAATCCACAACGTTGGACCGGCCCTGAAGATCCAAGGGACACTCGAGCTCTGATCCTGAGACATGGGCTAGATTGTCTCGAAAGCGGTGAGGATGATCCCTTGCCTCAGTTCGCAAATGGAAACCCAACTTCCAATACGTGACACTGCGGTGTTGGTTGTAGATCCTAGTATTGGCGACATGATATATGGTACCCATGCCGTCTATGATTGATACTTATGATTGAAGTTGTTTTATACACTATGCACTTATAATAGTATCAAATGATTTGTTTTAAACGTACCAAACATGTTTGGCTATTATAAGGGAAAACCCTATCCTCCGGCTTTTGTTGCATTGTGTGATGGGACCTGGGTCTTATAATAGCTTCATTTTTTCAAAAAGCATTGTGCTGTTTTGTTATACGCACTGATATTCTTGGGAGGAAACCCGTTCCGTGTTATACGGCGCGGTCCCTTGATATATCTGATTTAAAGTAAAGTTTTAAATAACTGTTTTAGTTCTCACACCAGTCACATGACTGATCTGGAGTTTATTGTTTTAACCTAAACTCTGGGTGCCCTTATTTTGACATGGGTAGCAAGTAGTTTTGGGTTTGCAGACTTATATTCACGGGATCCTGATTTACAGCTGGAACGATACTCGAAAAGCTCTGTATCTGTGTATTACTTCTAGTTGTGTTTTGTATTATTTTCCGCTGTGATGTATTTAAATGTAATTTAAATCTCTGATATTTTCTATGTAATATTTATTCATACTCTATAATATTATTGTATTCTGATGGAATTGTTGTAATATGCAATAAATGTTCTTCTGTCTGTGTTCTTGTGTGGTTTATTCTCAACTCAGTCCATGCTTTCCTTTACGGGGAAGTTCGGGTCATCTCAAAAACTATAAAACTTAATATATAAAAAATTATAGATAAATGAGAAACTTAAAAATTAATATATAAACCTATAAATATATCAATACTAAAACTTAAGTAATCATATATTATTAAAACTTAAAATATAAGTAATAAAATCTTAAATATTTAAATTAGGAGTTAGTTTTAAAAAACCAAGAAATAATCTTAAGATATATATATATATGCGTATATATATAAGAAGTAATTTTGAAATCATTTTTGAAAATAAGAAGAATTAGAACAAGATAAAAATTATAAGAATTAGAACAAGATAAAAATTATAGGAATTAGAACAAGATAAAAATTATAGGAGATTTGAAATAGAGATTCAGTGCTATTACGGAGTTTTAATAATAAAATCTAGACTATATAACTTATCTTGTTTTCTTGAACTCTTGAAATCTTATCATTCTTGAGTCTTCAATCTTGAACTCTTCTTCTTCTTTGTGATATTTAAGTCTCTAAACTATACTATCTTCAATAATCAATACCGTATATAATTCCTGCATATATATATATATATATTTTCTAGATGAAAAGTTCTAGTACATATTTATAATAGTAATAGTTAAAACAATGTTGTTGTCATCAAAACCGTCATCACCAATATCTCAGATTGTAATGACACCTAAAGATGCACTAAGAAAAAAGAAAATTCAACATGATTGACCCATCAGGTCATAAGAAATCTTAAGAGTTGGTCCACTGCATATCCTTGTCCGACAATTCTCTTCTTGCAGTCACAATAGCTTCATACTTGGATAACTAACCAGTCTTCCAAATTTTTCTATCTTGAAAACCTCATAATATAAGCATCCTAGTTGAACTCTACTACCAATGTCAAAATTTGAGATAACCATTTACATGGTCAACCTATCTAGACCCGACACGCACCTATACTCGAAAATGCCCCAAGTAATTCCATATCTAAAATCTTTAGTCTCAAACCCCGACTCATCATAGATAATCATTACGATCCTCCTACAGGGTTGAGAAGCTACTATTGGGTCTAGAAAAGTGTAGACAATTAACTAGTGCTACTATTGCACATTCGGGATTTACTATATATATATCTGTAAGGGCAGCTTCGTTAGTCTTACAATACAGATTCCCTACATGGCCTGTCTCGTATCAGTGTGGCTATGTCCCTACATAGCCACCCCGAATTGGTGAATCGAAGATAGTGGAATGTTGTACTCTTAAATCAGTAAGAAAAGGGGAAGTAGGAAGAACGAGAGATATTTAACTCTTCTTTTGCCAACCCGTATCTATTTCAATTACGCGATCCTTTTGATCAATACCTTACTTATAACCATGTCGACAACAACATGATTTAGTTAAGTTACTCCTTTACTTACCATCCTTGTAAGTTTATCTTTAAGGAAGTTATGCTTATTCCTAATTGATGTTACTGAAAATGCACAAAAATCTTCTTCTATAATATAAACAATCTAATCAATAAAAATCAGTACTTGCAAGGCATTTCTTTTCATTATCTCTAGGTCGTTAAATAATGTACAATACGGCTAAATCCCTATTTTGTACTAGTCCATATCCTTTTTCTTTTATTCTTGGAATTACATTTTCTATACTAATGACAAACCAAACTATGGAAATATATCTCTTTTTCTTAACCAACAAATTTATGTTATTCCTAACTTCCTAAGTTTCTGTTAGTCACTAAGAAATCAACACTAAGCAAAAAAAATGTTTATGAATCCCTATAGTGGTACTTTTCTGTTATCTTAGTGTCCTTGGCCTCTATGATTGCCTTATCCATAATTACTCATACTAATGTTTATAAAGTAGCAACTTTTTTTTAAGCTTTGGTTCTCACGAATGAATCGTCAATTATGAACCAATTGGGTTTATCCATAAATCAAAACTTCAACCTTTAAAGATTTAAGGTCTTTATATCTTGGTAAGCGTAGATAGGCCACTCTATAAATAGCTTAACAAACAAAGGAGAGAATAGGAAAAGGAAAGGAGATTGACCTAAGAGGACTTATGTAAAACTTTTATTTTCAAAAAAATACCTTTTTTTCGAAAATCTATTTTTCTTTAGAAAAACTCTTTATTTTAAAACAAGTTTCGGGTATTCTGTAAACTTAGGCTCTGATACCAATGAAACACCCCTTAGTATTCCCTAAAAGATCATACTAAATAATGTATAGCGTTATTTTTATAAGAAAAACGTAGAGAATAAGATTTCACAAGACATAAAACAAAAACAGCGAAAAAATATTATTTCTCAATAACTGATGATTAGAAAAAAATACTTTACATAAAGTAAGTTATAAATCATATGTCTTAGAATCTTAGATCAAATCAAAGTACAATAAAACATTACCTTTTTCAAGTACAAGTCCAAACTATTGCAATGAAGATTTTACAAATTTGAATTAAGTAAAACAAAATGAAATTTGGGTCTTCATCAATAATCTTCCCAAAACAACTAGTACTAATCTATGTTTGTCCTATGAGCCTACTGGGAAAAAGAAAAAGAAAGGAAACTGAGTGGTTCAGACTTAAAGTCAGTTGAGCTAATAATTACTAGCATGATTGATAAATGAAGGAAATATACAGGATAATAGTTCTAGTATCGGATAGGGTAAATGTATATGCACAACTAACATGTGAACATATAAGAATGACGTACAAAGATTAAAGGTGGTCGAATGCTATTTCATCTGATTACTTATTTTATTGTGCTATGTTTTCACTTTTACGATTACAGAACATGTTAAACATAATTACGATAATTTCCTAATACTACCCATTGATCGGTTGCTAGACTATTGAGTGGTGACCTATGCCTACTATGGATCTCGAACTTATCAGGTACGACCAATCAGAAAAAGATGTAGTCATCACCACAAACGTTGCAGTGTCTTACTTTCCCCAATTGGTTCAATGCACGCACACTAAAATGCCATCCAGCGCAACAACCTCCTTTTGAACCATTTTACTACCTAGCTCAGTATAAGCATGTCATAGCCTCCTCTATCGCATGAGACCATCAGCGACAAGATAATGCCGCTTGGTATGGATTCCCAACAAGTAAAATGCTACTTGCGAGGCCACCATAGAATTCCTTTTTATGATTGAACCATAGCTACAGAATATAATGCCTATTTGCGAGGCTACCATAGAATGCCATTTTATGAGGCCACTATAGAACTATGGAATGCCTATTTACGAGGACATTATAAAACCACAAAATTGTGTTTAACCAAGTAAGGTTATTAACTTTAGACCCTTCTTGCTTTTAAAACCAAATGACAACTTTATATTATGTAGCATAACTTTTATTACCCTCTTAATCATGTTTTGTTTAATTACTTAACTGAAAAGTAATTGATAATGCATGACTATAAAAAGTCGATGAGTAAGCTTATCTATTTGCGAGATTCAAGAATGGGGTGTCTGGGCAAGGGGTGATGCAGCCAGTGCTCTAACTTACATGGCTTTGCTACTAAATGAGGAACTGTTAAGTTGAGAATTTCAGAAATGAGTTAAGTATATGAATAATGTTAAATTACTAATTATGGATTTAATTACTTTTGAAGTAATTACGTTTGATTATCGCAACCTATTAGCAACTGGACATTTATTTATATGTCAGTTAATTAGTATTGATAAACATTCTATTAGTTATTGATTGTCGTTTATCGTTGGTTATTATTATCGAATATTGGGTAGTAAATTGGTAGTTTTCATTAGTAGTTCTTAAGCAGGTAAATATTTCGATAATTTTGGCTGGTTTTGAAATCCTAGGTCATTACAGCTTACAAACTAAACATCATTTTTATATTCACTTCTATAATAAGTCATTTAGTTCAAACACAATTCTAAACCAGTCATTATAATTATATCTGCATCTAAACCACATTTGTTTATTTTAATTCTTTATGTTTGTACATTCTATCATTATGTATCAAAATATATTCAGTCTCTTTTTCCATTACAACCTATGTAATAATTATTTGACAAAACTTACCAAGCTTGCCGCCTATTTCAATCCAATTCCCTTTTCATTACAATTTTGTGCAACGTGTTCATTATGTGGAAATTTAGCCTTAATTCATTAATCAACTTTTACACAATTCCATTTCAACTATATTTCCCAACATGCGCAAAATAAAAGGATTATAATCAGTGTAGGAATAAATTAGTCGCATAAAATTCGATGCATAAATCAATCGTATATATATGTCAATGTTTATAGATCCAGGCGTATTTTGGGCATAGCCAAAAATAAATATAAAAATTGTAGAATCAAACGTAGAAAGGGCGAAAGAAGACTGAAAAGATATCTTACAGTATTTAAATACAAACCAAATAAAAACGGTAAGAAGAGAATGCAAAACTATAGAAATAACTTACAAAAAGAAATTTATAGAAAAACTGCAAACTTACAATAAATTAATTTTTTTAATGAAAACTGCAAATTAAACTATAAAGAAAAACTATAGAAACTCTAAAACTATTACAAATCTTACTAACCAAAATTTATCATATACCTTAATAATTATAAAACTCATCGTGGTCTAAGCGTTCCTTCATGGCCCCTGAAGATTCCGCCTCTAAAATACGTGTGTAAATATTAACTTTTATAAATCTTTTACCTATAATTTATTTAGGTTAGGCCCATCCTAAAAATAAGAGACTCAACATTTTCGTGGAAGAGATTGTGTTGTGAGGGTGGTATGGAGGTCTACTTATGGGTTAGGGTAGGGATCTTAGGACGTTGGATTGATCAGATTAATCTAGGTCAGCCACGTCATTGGTCCACTGGAATCTCAGCAGTCCGCAAGGATCTGAAAATAAACCAATAAAAATCTGCCAAGTTAGCAAAAAGTATAAAATTAACGTCTCTAATTATTCTAGAAAATAAATCTCTATCAAACCATATTGATTGGCCTATGTGTCAATCAACGCTCAATCAATTCCTAACGTGCATAACTAATTCTCTATATGAACTTAAAGACGTTGCTATATATATATATATATATATATATATAGGGCAATTTAAATTGGTACTAATCAACTGCAAGAATATGTAATTAACCTCCTTACAATAAACATATATATAGTTAATAAAATAGAAACATCCCATAAATATCTAACAAGTAGAAACATTAAACAAAAAATTCGGAAATTATTAGCTATTTCCTTATAACACACATAGTCAATGCACAATTAAGTTATATATATATATATATACATACACGCACATACATGTATATATATATATCTAGGATTTGAAAAATATGTTAATTAGTGTGCAACTAGTCCATAATTTATGTAATTAATGCATGATTAATTCACAATATGAAATTCATGCATTATAATATGAAACAACATATACCCAATATATATATATATACACACACACACACACACACACATAGGAAAGTTTATTTAGTCACAAAATTTTTACATAAATTGAGGGACACAAAATCTGAACCATAGGATTACCCCTTGATTTTCACCCCTCACATAAAGACAAAATAATCATGTGGCTAAGATTTTGTGTCCCCTGAATTGTGTCAAACTTTTGTGTTTATATAGTCGCTCCATACATATATATACACACACATATGCACACTCACACACACACACACATACGTACACACACACGCATACACACACATATACACACACACATACACATATATATATAATGTTTCCTTATATGTCCTTTATTTATTTATGTACATACACACATACTTCCCACTTGGAACATGCATCTTTTTGATTGATCTTCTTGAAATTAAAAAAAAATCATTGGTAGGAACTGAATTCGCGAACTCTAATGTCGTAATCTACTCACTTAACCACTCCACCTAACACAATTTTTGTTTATAAATTAGAACACTAAAAATTATTGGTTTTAAATGCGTATCTTCTAAACTTACAAACTCAATATTTTATAAACAATAACTCGAAATACACCAAAATTATATATCAAATTGATCGTCTCAAAAAGAATTTAATAATAGTTATAAATATGACATCTAATTTATCACCTACTAAAAATTAATTATTATTTACTATTTTATTATGCGCGTTACATCTAAATTCAAATGTGTACATTAACATTTGAGATTTAATACTCTTTGTTGGCTTTTAATGTTATGTCTATAACATTAGACTTTATTTCCTTTATAACATTGCTGTGAGCATTTCCATTAATTTTATTTATTAACTTGTAACGTTATATTTTTCATAGCTTTTAAATGTTCAAATCTATTAATTAGTTATTCTTAAATTTTTAGGTTGTTACGCTAAGGAAACTTAGCATGGGGCAATACAAATCACGTGTTCTCTTTACAAGGGGAGATCCATGTTTTACAAATGGCTTTGAATTTAACCAACTCCCTAGTTCTGGTTCAAATATTTTTTTTTATATCTGCCAAAATAATTAGTATCAAAGCCATTTTCTTCGAACCTGCCATTACAAATAGGTTTTTAAGGATTTAACCAACATGTGTCAACTGTTTTGTTTTTAGGGTCAAAGCATTATTTATATTTGAAAGCACCCTAAAGTAACGTAGTTTCTCCGAAGTTATATAGGCTTGAGGACAAAGGTTTTCAAGTAATATGTTTCTAGGTCATATAGGCTCAAAATCTTGTATTGTTTCATTTCAAAGCCAGAAAGGTTCGAAACTAATAAACTAATATGAGTACCAATAAATCTCTAAAGTTTCTTATGTTTCGAACTACTTTGAATTTCTTCGACAATGGGAATTTTATGATTAATTTTCCTTCATTTTAAATGGTTTCAAAACAGATTGAAAGGACTTTGAGAAAAAGTTGTTTCAAATGGTTTATGCTTCGGTGCCATATTATTTTGAAGTGCGTTTACAACCAAGATTTATAATATCATAAATATTGACTAGAGAGCATATATTGGTATAATTGCTTTGATTAGTAAAGGCTTATTGAATTTCCTTGTTTTAAAGAGATGATATTTAAAACAATTGAATTATAAAGGCTTATGTTTCAACAAAATATTTTATAAAAATATTTAGCTCGGCATTTTAATAAATTAATAATTACATCCCCATGGATAAATAAGAAAAGGTTGTTATTTACATAGATGATTAGAAAACCAAATGGGACTAGTGTAGGGTCGCTTCCTGTACTTCAGTTATTTCCCCAAATTGAATTTGTCCAACATAACAATACACAGTGTAGCGTTAGGGTAAGACCAAAAGTACTCTCTGCACAGAAAGGGATGCAATGAGATTGGTTAAAGGTGAGTGAACAAAAACGTAATATTATCAGTTAGCCTGGCAGACATGTAGTTAAACAGACTGATTTTTACGAAGGAGTTAAATCTGAATGAATTATTCAGTTGATTCTAACGATTGGTTAGACATTTTGGTAAATTTGGTGGCCCAAATGAGCCACTTGATGAAAGATGAATACTTGTGAATAGATGGTGGTCTGATATTACATAAAGATAGACAAATAGTTAGAATAATAATAGGGATATCCAGTCAAGAATAGGTTATATTTGGAAGTCAGAGTTATCCTTGGGATAAATAGTTAAGACATGCATGATTATAGAATTGTTCACTTATTATGATTAGTATGTTACTAAACATTATGATTTTAGGCTTACCATTGATTGATTAGTTGATTGCTTGATTTGATTAATGATACTGTTGAGTGTGAAACCCATTTCTCTAAGTGGCATCATCTAGCTAGATATCAATTTATGCCAAGTTGGCAAATCATTACTTATACCAAACTGTTGATTTGACCGATGTTTTTGCTTTTCCCCTTTAACTCTTGTGCAACCTATTGAAACAGTTCAAGCATAAGTTTTAGATTATTATCTCTTTTGATGAACAAAGCAGATGGAAATATGTAGGATTCATTGCCAACTATATAGAAATTAATTTTGATTCCACGTGTTGATGTTTGAACTAATGTTGATGTTGTAGTAAGTATTACTATAACCACTCTGATCGACCTAGGGGCTTCTTTATATGTTGCTCCAAAATAGTTTTGCATTTAAGTTTCATTTGAAAGATGGGAAAGGTTATGAGATTATGTAATACATGAATATGAAATGTAAATACTATCTTGGAATAAATGTAAAATTTTGTTTCATGTTCATATGCATTTGGTATTGACATCAATAAAATGCCCAAGTTCGGTCATTAAAAATTAATATTATAGATGACCTAAATATCTATAGCACTTGTTTCAGGCCTTATAATGAGGGATGTAAAAATTATACACCAACCACCTAGTCAAGCATCTCTGGTCCTTGGGATTTTTCCATATGACGTCCTTTCCAAACGATCGACAAATGCACTATGGGGTTGTTCGGGGTCAGCAAGAATCTTAAAACTCTAAAATATTTCCAACTTATAGTTGGTTTGTCCATTTCCTGTGAGGTAGGACTGCAACTTACTTTATAATTGGAACACTAAGAGTCTGCCACAAAGATAAAAAAAGGATGGATAAAAAAAATTAGAATATGTTCTCTTATTTTATCCTAATTCTTCTACTAATCTAACCTAGCTTTCTAATAACAAACGAAACAACCCATATTCTTCTTTGGCTAAATTTTGACAAAAATCGAAACCTAAGTCCATCAGAACATGATTCATTTCATTTGGTTCCTGCAACAAATAACATGAGCAATAACAAAGTTTTATAGGTTTAAACTCACAAAGGAAAGAAGGTAAGGTAACATACATCGACTTTGGCTACTTCCTTGGGATAAATAGATTCCTCAAAAATCAAGGCGTCGCATTGATACCAAACATGAAAGAAAGAAGGCTTCAATAATATCAAATTACCCTTATAGGCCTGGCATTTTATACATATCGTGTGGGTTGAAATAAAGATAGGTTTTAAACAACGTTCTGATAAGCAGAATAATTAAATATTATCGAGACTACATATTTACACTGATTGGTTTTTGTTAGTGCAAAAAACGATACCAATACCTTAATATCTATGAAATCACAATTTGCAATTTATTCCAAGCACATAATATAAATGAACAAGCATAGAGATATGAACCATAACCAAGGAAAGCACAAGTATGGATAAAAATGTAGAACACAGGTTTACAATGGTTTGGAAATCCATCTGCATCCACCATAAAGTATTCTTTTTTATTATGTTATAGGATTACAAATACAGTCCTTTGATTAAAGAATGAAGAGAGGTAGAAAATGAATTGAGCTTTGAAAAAGGAAAGGCCTCCACATTTTTCTTAGAAAAACCCTTCAAATGAGCCATAAATGGTGTATTTACAGCTGTACATCAATCTAGATTTTCCAGAAAATATGCTGGGAAGTTAGATAGGTTAAGGTGACCAATTACAAAAAGTTGGGCCCGAGTTAATTAAAAATTGCCAATCTGGTTAGTACCAATACCATCCCAACCAGTATCGATCCGAGTTTCTTATCGAACTAGGTTGAGCAATTTGGGTGTAAGCCCTGCTTCTTCCAAATTCCAGGTCTTTTAGACTTTTATTCATGTTCTCTAGTTCTTCTTTCTGTTTTCAAGTTATTGCAAGTTCATTTCTTGAAGTTGAAATATGCACCCCTATTCTCCATATCTTCAAAGATCCAAACCTTGTTCTCTAAATTTTTGAAGATTCATACATCATAGATTTGAAGATCCAAACTTTGGATCTTTGAAGATTTGAGCTATATCCTTCGGATCTTCATTGATTCGAACTCTACCTGCATGGTCCTTGCCGATTCGAACCTTTGCCTTTGGATGTTCAAAAATTCAAACCTTGCCCTTGGATCTTCGAAGATGCTAATTTCTGAATCTTCAAAGATCTGGATTTTAGTTCTTCGAAGATCCAAACCTTGTTCTCTAAATTTTTGTAGATTCATACATCAGAGATTTGAAGATCCAAACACGAGCTCTGTCCTTCGGATCTTCATTGATTTGAACTCTACCCGCATGGTCCTTGCAGATTCGAACCTTTGCCTTTGGATCTTCAAAAATTCAAACCTTGCCCGTGGATCTTCGAAGATGCTAGTTCTGAATCTTCAAAGATCAGGATTTTAGTTCTTCGAAGATCCAAACACTATCCTTCGGATCTTTGCCAATCCAAACATTATTTGAATCCAAATATGTATTCAACCAATTCGAGAATGTCATTCGAGTGAATCTGCTTACCACAACTCCATATCCTTATCCTTTCTCTTTTCTAGAGTTATTCAATCATCTCATCGAGCTATCCACCTTAACGATTTAAATGCAAATGTATCTGAACTCGATGTCTAACCTCCTTGGTAAAAAAATAAGGTTAACACTCGCCTCCTAAAATATATCTTGCCATATAAAAGGTATTATGTATTTTCACGAGTCTGGATTCCATAATTCATTGTTATCCTTGCAAGCCAACTAAGACACAATCCAATGCCAATCCATATTCAATTCAAAATCCAATTCCAGTTCGTACAGTTGCCCTACATTTTTTCATAGAAGTTAGTAATTCCAAGCCAAGTCTGCAACCTCTCCAAATTGTTTTTCGAATACACAGCCAAATTCATCCCATTTCTAATATCCAAAGCGAACTCCATAGCTACCCGGAACTATAAACTAAGTCTTGGATCTCTTTGGTGAACCCTTGGTTTATTCAGACCCTTGTTGAGCATAGTCCATATCCAATGAGCTTAGCTTCTCCGAGCTCTTGCCGAGCGTAGTCAATCGTTCATCGAGCGTTTTCTCTCCCGTTGGACATAGCTGGGGACCTCGCCAAATCCTGACAAAGCAACCTAAACCTTGCCAAGATCAGTCCGTACTTGGCAGCCAAACAGGTGGCCTCGCTATGTCCTGATAAAACATTCTTTACCTTACCAACCATAGTCCACACTTGGCGACTTGAATAGGTGATCCCTACAGGTCTTGACGGCACAACATACCCCTTAACCAGCATAGTACATAATTGATGATTGATCAAGCGCCTCGCAATATCTTGATAAAAGTGTTCCGAAGCTAAAAGTGTAGTCCGTAATTGACGACCTAAGTAAATTATATTGCCAAGTACTGATAGGACAACTTACCATTTGTCATGCATAGTCCATGCATTGTCCAGTGAATTGTTAAAATAAATTCCAACTATCGATTTCAAATCGATTAGCATAGTCCATTCTAATCATTATTTTACTATTGTTCAGAAACCAAGTTTTGTTTACATTCGAAAAATAAAACAATGGTTCAATAATATCTCAAAGCGTACATAAGGACCGAATCCTAATATTGTACATATGGAAGTGTCTTACTCATTATATTATAACATCATTTTACATTGAAAACCAAAAATAAAATCTAAAGATTTATCATTATCTCAAAGCATGCCTAAGGACCAAATTCTGATCCCATATATAAACAAGCGAATTTGTAGTTTTATTATCCAAATCCAAGCCACTAGTCGGTGATAAGTCCTCTCATAAGCTAGGACCACCTTGAGCAAAATTTCCAATGCGTAACTAATTTTGAATAAATACTAAAAAAAATTACAAGAATAAGAAAAAGTTGGTATTTCCAATCATAAAGAATTTTTTGTTTACTAACTAGATTTGATCTATGCTATTTTTAATTCTCTTTTAGATATTCCTTTTTTTGAGTATAAAATAAGTGGATTGTATATAGGTTAGGTTTAAAATTGGAATATACATAGGAATTGGGGGAAGGAATTTAAATTGAATTAGAGACTAGAGTTCCTTCATTTAAATCTTATAGTTTCAAAAATTCTAAATGGGAAGATTTTGATAGAGTTTCGCTGTTATCTCCAAAATTTTATGAAGAAATGTCAGATCTAAAGATCTATTTACAAAGGTGAAGAAGCATAACTGTCGGATAAAAACAATCAAATCAGGTCCACCACCAACCTGGGAAAACCTATTTATTGTCATGACAAATGGTCGATCGCTTGCCTATAGGTAATTGACTACTCCTTAGCTTCTAGCCATATATTTCCGGCATTTTTGATTATTTATTGCCAAGTTAACCACGTAGTTAACCATTAACATTAATCCTACTTAACAGCTTCCCATGTTAACTTTTAAATTTTCAAATTAAACTTTTATAAAATGTTTTAAGATCAAAAACTTCAAAAGCCCATAACTTCTGTAACGACCCGCATTCTACGCATCATAGGATCGTAGAATATTTATTTCTGTCACATACGAAGTCGTATAGTCATGTAACTTTGGGAGACGACTATTAGGGTCATTTCTCATGTCCATGATTTTTCCCAATTTTTAAATGACCATTTTACCCCTAGTTGGCACTGTTTTGGCCATAACTTTTGACAGGAAATGAATTTTGACCTGAAACCACTTCCATTGGCTTCGGATGATGGTTTCTCTTTCCGTAGAGTGGTCACATTAGCAAAACGGACTCACCGTTTGGGAGATATGGCTGAAACAAGTTTCAGATGGTGAAAAACAGCTTAATTGGGCTTAATCGGGTGATTAGCAGCTAGGCCCAAAGGGGAATTTCGGGATTAGGAGTTTAAAAGGGCTGTTAGGGTTTGGAGAATACTTTTTTCTCATTTTTTAGCCGTCACTATTCATTCCTCTTAACCTAGCCATGGCCTCCTACATCTAAAACACCCCAAATCACTTTTTAATTGAAGATTAGGCTTAGCAACATCAAATTAAGAAGAAAAAGCTCCAAAGCAAGGTTAGAGCTGCTGTTGGACATCAGTATTCGCCCCAAATCAGAGGAGTTTCAGTTCCGAGAATTTTATTTTTGGCCAAGGTGAGTGGTTAGCATTGTTTTGACACTAATTACAGTTAATCAGGGTGATTAGCGATAATTAGTGAATTCTTACACTTTAAAATTCTGGAAAAATATTCTAAAAAATTGAAATTTTATTTTAGACCTCTGTTAGAAATTTGGGTTGATTTGATTAAGTTTTGTTAATCCTATGATTAGTTTTGCTTAAACATGCTTAAGGGAAAACATGGGATTTTGGCTATGTTTGATCCGTTTTATCCTATCATAATTGTGTTTTGATGTTTGTGAATGATTATACATGTTTCTATGACTGTATAGTATGCTTTGTGATTGTCTAGAAGTGTTAGATTGGTCAAAAATGCCGTCGAATGGCGTAAAAACAGTCGCAGGAAATTGTGCAGAAAACGGTTAGCCCCAAGTCCAGCGATCCGATGAAGTCCAGGGATCCGATGGAGTCCAGCGATCCGATATAGTCCAGCGATCCGGCGATTCGATGAAGTCCAGCGATCCGGCGATCCGATGAAGTCCAGCGATCCGATGGAGTCCAGCGATCTGATATAGTCCAGCGATCCGATGGAGTCCAGCGATCCGATATAGTCCAGCGATCCGATGGAGTCCAGCGATCCGGCGATCCGATGAAGTCCAGCGATCTGATATAGTCCCGCGATCCGATGGAGTCCAGCGATCCGATATAGTCCAGCGATCCGATGAAGTCCAGCGATCCGATAGAGTCCAGTGATCCGATGAAGTCCGGCGATCTGGAGAAGACCAAAACCCGAGATGCAAAGGTAGTCCAAATGGAAGTTAGAGCTCAGGATCCAGTTGGGAACCACCGAGTTCACTTCATGAGTTGGGCTTTGCTGCGGGACGTGTGCCAAGGGGCTATCGATGTCTATGACTTTGGATCACTATGCATGGGAAGTACGTGAACGGATTCAGGGCTGCAATGGCCTGGGTACAACTAAAGGGCTATAAACCAATGAAGTGGGGTCATTTGTAAAGATTTGGTCATGACTCCACGTGGTAAGCTTGGTAGTAGCAGTAGTTGTGCAAGTCGAACTCTGTCACTACTTCAATGGGTCTAGCGATTGACAATGGTGGACATCATATGCTTTACGCATTGAGTGAGGGATGTGAGGATGGTTGCTATGGTTGATTTGTTTGTTATCATTATGACATGCACACCCCACCCCTGTATTCTTCACACTATTTATTATGGCACCTTAGAGTATTGTACGGTATGTGGTACTAACTCTTTGGTTGCAGGTCCAGGTTCAGGTATGGTTTAGTATACCTGTTATTATTCTGTTTAGATGTTTATCGCTCATACCAGGCTTTATTTCTGACCCAGAGTTTTATGTCTCCTCTTATTACTCTGGGTGCTCACACGAGCAGACTAGAGACAGGTTAGCTGGTGATGCACGGGTAGATGATCCGGAGACGAGCAGGAGGCTTCCACGTAATATATATATATATGGTATTCTCCCTGTGTTGTTGAAGATCACTGCTTGGGCATTGGTGGTGCATCTTCTATTTTAGCTTTCTTTTGTTTAGAGATAGTAAATTTGGAAAATTGTAATAAGCTGTATTTGGATTTCCGCTGCTCTGATGATTGATGTTGATTTTAGTTATCAGCTTATGCACTGTCTCACCTGCTTTATGTCAAGTATGTTATTATTATATTTTATTCCATGCGCTGTGAGACATTTTACAGGTTCCGTGATTAGTTCATTCCCTTCTTTCCTTCCTTTGGCGACCGTTCCGCGCTAACTGGACATGTGTACAGCGCACTTTTGGAGTAAATGTCGGTTGGTGCGGGGCGGGCCGTCACACTTGGTATCAGAGCTCTAGGTTGCGTTGTTAACCTAGGGAAGTTATCAGGGAGAGATAATATACGTATACGAGAGAGCGTATTTGTGATTATTTTGGTTTCAAAAGCTATATATATATATATGTATACTATTAGTAGTATAAGAATGAAGTCGTACTGCACTAGCACCACTATGGAATCGTTAATCGTTTCCTTTTCCAGATTGACGATGAGCCGAGATACTAGAGGTGCTGGTAGGGGAGCCAATAGTGGGAATGCCGCTGACATGAGGACGATGTTTACTGACCTCATGAGGGAAATGCTTAGAGATGTACGGAGGGCAGCTCCCAATGGTGGAAATGGTGGTGGTCCAATAATGCAGGCGCCGAGGGTCGACCTCGCCAAGCTAAACAAGGACTATACTAGCCTTGGTGGGAAGCCGTTCCACGGAACGGAGTCGGCTACGGATGTTCAGGATTGGTTGGATAGTTGCGAACGTATCTTCGAGGATTTGGGTATTGAGGATGCGATGAAGAGAAAGCTAGCGTCCCGTCAGCTGCAAGGGCGGGCAATGAATTGGTGGAATGCTATAAAGGCAGCTACTCCCGAAGACCAGATTACTTGGGAGCAGTTTAAAGCTCGCTTTAGCGAGAAGTTCATTCCAGCTGCTCAGAAGTCAGTGCTGTTTAAGAAGTTCTTGGAGCTCAAGCAAAATGGCAGAGCTGTCTCGGAGTACATTGCTGAATTCGACACTTTGTCAAAATATGGGTTATCTCTTATTGATACTACCGAGAAAAAGAATGAGAAATTCATAACTGGTTTGGATCAGTACTTGGGGGAAAAGCTTATTAACCACATCGATGAGACGTTTGAGTCGATTGTGGGGAAAGCATTAAGATCGGAAAGTCTCTACCCTAAGCCGAAGACTGAGGTTGCATCCGCAGATGAGCCAAAGCCACAAGCAAGCGGTGGAGGCAAGGGTGGTTCCCAGAATAAAAGAAAGCAGAGTCAGACTAAGGATGGCCAGAAGAAGAAGAATAAGCAAGATGTTGAGTGCTTCAGTTGTGGTAAGAAGGGTCATTATGCTAGTAATTGTCGGGCCAAGCCAGCGGATAGGAAGTGCTTCAACTGTGGCCAAATGGGACATCACAAGGACAAGTGTCCGCAGCCCCCTAAGGAAAAGAAAATGGTGAAAGCATATGCTCTTAATGCTATTCCTTCTTCGTCGAATGCCCCAACTGCGGCGGAAAAGGGAAAGAATGTCGTCATTCAAGGTATGCTTTCTGTTTATGATGTTCCCGTTAGAGTTTTGTTTGATACCGGAGCTTCCAGTTCTTTCATATCTAGTGACCTGGTAGATAGGTTGGGATTGGAGCCCGAGATTGTCGATAGACCTTTAGTAGTGACAAACCCGATTGGTGGTTCGACTAGCCTTAGCATGATTTGTCATAATGTGGTCTTATCGAGTCATGGATGCATGTTTGTTTGTGATTGCTTTGTTTTGGGCTTTACTGGGTTTGGCATTATTTTTGGAGTAGATTGGCTCCAAAGATACGGGGTGGTGGTAGACTGTGAGGGCTTTTTAGTGACAGCTAGAGCGGATGATGGGCGGAGGATAGTGTTTGGTGGTCTACCCAGTGAGGGGGTATTGGCTAGTTTTCTAAACTCCCTCGATATTCCGCATAGTGAGTTGTCAGGTTTGCCCGTGGTTGGCCAGTATCCGGATGTTTTCGAAGAAGTGACCGGACTTCCACCACACCGAGAGATTGAGTTCCGTATTGATTTGGTAAAAGATGCCAGGCCTATAGTGATGCCACTTCGTCGTATGGCACCAAGGGAGCAGCGAGAGCTCGAGGTGGAAGTCAGCGATCTTTTGAAGAAGGGATTTATCAGAAGGAGTGTTTCTGAATGGGGAGCACCAGTTGTGTTTGCTACCAAGGCGGATGGTTCACTTCGTTTGTGTGTAGACTACCGCGAGTTGAATAAAGTGACGAGGAAGAACAAGTATCCTCTACCGCGGATAGATGATTTGTTTGATCAGTTGAGTGGTGCGAGAGTATTTTCTCAGTTGGATCTCGCGACATGTTTTCATCAGCTTAGAGTGGAAGCTGAGAGTATAGCTAAAACGGCATTTCGGACGCCGTCTGGGTTTTATGAGTGGTTGGTCATGCCATTCGGGCTGACCAATGCCCCAGCATATTTTGTGGATCTTATGAATAGGGTATTCAGAGATCAGTTGAATAAGTTTGTCCTTGTGTTCGTTGATGATATTTTGGTCTACTCGAGGACAGAGGAAGAACACAAGGGACATTTAAGAATAGTGATGGAGGTGTTGAGAAAACACCAATTGAAAGCAAAGTTTTCTAAGTGTCACTTCTGGAAGAGGGAAGTGAGGTTCTTGGGCCATGTTGTATCAGAAAATGGGATTGCCGTGGACCCGGCGAAGGTGGCTACGGTACAGGATTGGCCTACGCCCAAGAATGCAACAGATGTAAGAAGTTTCTTGGGATTAGCTGGATATTATCGTAAGTTTATCCAAGGTTTCTCCAAGATAGCAGGACCATTGACCCAGTTGACCAAGAAGAATCAAGCTTTTGTCTGGGATGAAAGGTGCGAGAATGCATTTAAGAGTCTAAAGGACAAGTTGACAAGCGCACCTGTTAGTCATTCCTAAGGGGAATGAAGAGATGACGGTATACACGGATGCCTGTGGTACCGGACCGGGTGCTGTATTGATGCAAGGCGGTAGGGTTGTAGCTTATGCAAGTCGGCAGTTGAAACCGCACGAGAGAAGATACCCTACCCATGATTTAGAATTGGCAGCGATCGTGTTCGCATTAAAGATGTGGAGACACTATCTCTTGGGAGAAAGATTTGAGCTGTTTACAGATCATAAGTCGTTGAAGTATCTCTTCTCCCAGAAGGATTTAAATCTCCGTCAGCAGAGATGGTTAGAATTCTTGGCTTCCTATGACTTTGACATCGCATATACACCGGGAAAAGGCAATGCGGTGGCCGATGCATTGAGTAGGAGACATGCCAGCTTAGGCGCTATGTTTCTAGAATGGAAGCAACTGGAGTGTATCGCGGGGTTTGATTTCAGACCAAAGTGCGAATTGGATCCAGAAATGTTAGCAAATTTGACGATCAGACCCACTTTGATTGAGCGGATCGGCTCTAGTCAGAGGGACGATCCTAATCTATTGGAAATCATCTCCAAGTTAGAGATGGGTATCGATGAGGAGATGAACAAGTATGGGCTTGATCGAGATGGATTGCTTAGAAAGAATGGAAGACTAGTCGTACCCAATGTCAATGGATTGAGAGATGAAGTGCTTAGAGAATGTCATCACTCAAAACTGACTATACACCCCGGTGGTAACAAGATGTATCGGGATATGAAGCAGACTTACTACTGGGAAGGGATGAAAAGAGACGTTGGGAAGTTTATATCCAAGTGCATGAATTGCCAGCTAGTTAAAGCCGAGCAAAAGAAACCTAGTGGGTTATTGCAACCATTAGAAATTCCCGAATGGAAATGGGAGCAAGTCTCGATGGATTTCATCGATGGTTTACCAAGGACTAGATCGGGACATGATAGCATTTGGGTGATTGTGGACCGATTGACCAAAATTGCAAGATTTATACCAGTCAAATCAACCAGAACGGCAGCTAAGTTAGCAAAATTGTATATGAACTGGGTAGTGAGATTTCATGGAGTACCTAAAAGCATTGTGAGCGACCGAGACCCGTTGTTCACTAGTGGGTTTTGGAAGAGCTTACAAGAGGCTCTAGGGTCAGAGTTACATCTCAGTACCGCATATCATCCTCAGACCGACGGTCAGACGGAGAGGGTGAACCGTATTTTGGAAGATCTTTTGAGAGCATGTATATTGGATTTTGGTGGATCATGGGATGACCATTTGCATCTAGTAGAGTTTGCATATAATAATAGCTACCAATCCAGTATCGGTATGGCTCCGTTTGAAGCTTTGTACGGAAGACCATGTGACTCACCATCATGTTGGATAGAGACTGGCGAGAAGTTTATGCTTGGACCAGATGTGGTGAGGGAAACTTCAGATAAAGTCAAGATCTTTCAACAACGAATGAAGGCAGCCCAAGATAGGCAGAAGAGTTATACTGATAAGAGAAGAAGAGACTTAAAATTCTCCGTTGGTGACTTGGTGTTTGTCAAGATCTCTCCGTTGAAGAGCGTAATACGATTTGGCAGGAGAGGCAAGTTGGCACCAAGATTCGTTGGCCCATTCCCTGTTCTTGAACTAGTCGGGAATTTGGCATATAGAATTGACTTACCAGAGAAGATGGTGGGAGTTCATAACGTATTTCATGTTTCCCAACTAAGGAAGTTCGTTCACGACTCAGATATGACTATTTCACCTGATCAGTTAAAGGACTTCGAAGTAGAACCCGAGGCGGTTGGGAACCGTAAGCCGGCCCGTATTGTCGAGCACGACATGAAGCAACTTCGAAGAAAGGCGGTGAAGCTAGTCAAGGTTCAGTGGGGCGAGGACGAGAATGATTGTACTTGGGAGACAGAGGAGAACATTAGGAAGACTTATCCCGAACTCTTTGCCTGGTAAGATTTTGACTTCGATTTAGTTTTCCGCATGCTAGGATAGGCTTGGTTGCTTGTTTTGCATGTTTGATTGTTGTATGTGGTTGTTAGGCATGCGGAATCCTTTGTATGTTTGGGTTAAGGAATTTCGGGGACGAAATTTCTTAAGGGGGGAGAGTGTAACGACCCGCATTCTACGCATCATAGGATTGTAGAATATTTATTTCTGTCACATACGAAGTCGTATGGTCATGTAACTTTGGGAGACGACTATTAGGGTCATTTCCCATGTCCATGATTTTTACCAATTTTTAAATGACCATTTTACCCCTAGTTGGCACTGTTTTGGCCATAACTTTTGACAGGAAATGAATTTTGACCTGAAACCACTTCCATTGGCTTCGGATGATGGTTTCTCTTTCCGTAGAGTGGTCACATTAGCAAAACGGACTCACCGTTTGGGAGATATGGCTGAAACAAGTTTCAGATGGTGAAAAACAGCTTAATTGGGCTTAATCGGGTGATTAGCAGCTAGGCCCAAAGGGGAATTTCGGGATTAGGAGTTTAAAAGGGCTGTTAGGGTTTGGAGAATACTTTTTTCTCATTTTTTAGCCGTCACTATTCATTCCTCTTAACCTAGCCATGGCCTCCTACATCTAAAACACCCCAAATCACTTTTTAATTGAAGATTAGGCTTAGCAACATCAAATTAAGAAGAAAAAGCTCCAAAGCAAGGTTAGAGCTGCTGTTGGACATCAGTATTCGCCCCAAATCAGAGGAGTTTCAGTTCCGAGAATTTTATTTGTGGCCAAGGTGAGTGGTTAGCATTGTTTTGACACTAATTACAGTTAATCAGGGTGATTAGCGATAATTAGTGAATTCTTACACTTTAAAATTCTGGAAAAATTTTCTAAAAATTCGAAATATTATTTTAGACCTCTGTTAGAAATTTGGGTTGATTTGATTAAGTTTTGTTAAACCTATGATTAGTTTTGCTTAAACATGCTTAAGGGAAAACATGGGATTTTGGCTATGTTTAATCCGTTTTATCGTATCATAATTGTGTTTTGATGTTTGTGAATGATTATACATGTTTCTATGACTGTATAGTATGCTTTGTGATTGTCTAGAAGTGTTAGATTGGTCAAAAACGCCGTCGAATGGCGTAAAAACAGTCGCAGGAAATTGTGCAGAAAACGGTTAGCCCCAAGTCCAGCGATCCGATGAAGTCCACCGATCCGATATAGTCCAGCGATCCGGCGATTCGATGAAGTCCAGCGATCCGGCGATCCGATGAAGTCCAGCGATCCGATGGAGTCCAGCGATCTGATATAGTCCAGTGATCCGATGGAGTCCAGCGATCCGATGGAGTCCAGCGATCCGATATAGTCCAGCGATCCGATGGAGTCCAGCGATCCGGCGATCCGATGAAGTCCAGCGATCCGATGGAGTCCAGCGATATGATATAGTCCAGCGATCCGATGGAGTCCAGCGATCCGATGGAGTCCAGCGATCCGATATAGTCTAGCGATCCGATGAAGTCCAGCGATCCGATAGAGTCCAGTGATCCGATGAAGTCCGGCGATCTGGAGAAGACCAAAACCCGAGATGCAAGGGTAGTCCAAATGGAAGTTAGAGCTCAGGATCCAGTTGGGAACCACCGAGTTCACTTCATGAGTTGGGCTTTGCTACGGGACGTGTGCCTAGGGGCTATCGATGTCTATGACTTTGGATCACTATGCATGGGAAGTACGTGAACGGATTCAGGGCTGCAATGGCCTGGGTACAACTAAAGGGCTATAACCAATGAAGTGGGGTCATTTGTAAAGATTTGGTCATGACTCCATGTGGTAAGCTTGGTAGTAGCAGTAGTTGTGCAAATCGAACTCCGTCACTACTTCAATGGGTCTAGCGATTGACAGTGGTGGACATCGTATGCTGTACGCATTGAGTGAGGGATGTGAGGATGGTTGCTATGGTTGATTTGTTTGTTATCATTATGACATGCACACCCCACCCCCGTATTCTTCACACTATTTATTATGGCACCTTAGAGTATTGTACGGTATGTGGTACTAACTCTTTGGTTGCAGGTCCAGGTTCAGGTATGGTTTAGTATACCTGTTATTATTCTGTTTAGATGATTATCGCTCATACCAGGCTTTATGTCTGACCCAGAGTTTTATGTCTCCTCTTATTACTCTGGGTGCTCACACGAGCAGACTAGAGACAGGTTAGCTGGTGATGCACGGGTAGATGATCCGGAGACGAGCAAGAGGCTTCCACGTAATATATATATGGTATTCTCCCTGTGTTGTTGAAGATCACTGCTTGGGCATTGGTGGTGCATCTTCTATTTTAGCTTTCTTTTGTTTAGAGACAGTAAATTTGGAAAATTGTAATAAGCTGTATTTGGATTTCCGCTGCTCTGATGATTGATGTTGATTTTAGTTATCAGCTTATGCACTGTCTCACCTGCTTTATGTCAAGTATGTTATTATTATATTTTATTCCATGCGCTGTGAGACATTTTACAGGTTCCTTGATTAGTTCATTCCCTTCTTTCCTTCCTTTGGCGACCGTTCCGCGCTAACTGGACATGTGTACAGCGCACTTTTGGAGTAAATGTCGGTTGGTGCGGGGCGGGCCGTCACAACTTCCCTGTTTGAACCCCTTTCAACATAATACATATGGAAATTGATTGTCATAAGTGCAATGGTGCAATGACCAATTTCTAAAAAATAAATTTTTTCATTTTTAATCTTATTTTAATTATTTATTTTCATATTAAATTTTATGAAGAATTTTATAAGGCAGTATTATATTTTTAAATAAATACTTTAAGGAGGACAAGTTTGGTAAGTATATGAAGACGGATAAAGGATGGTCCAAGATCATTCTCATATTATTATATTTACTTGTTTACTGTTTCGCTACATAGCACTATGGGGATAGCTAGTACTTTTATTATGAGTAGTGTTGTAAAGTTCCTTCTAGGCTCTCGTCTTGGTTGGCCTTATGCATTATCCCACTTTTTTATAATTAAATAATTGAAATAATAATGAACGGTGGAAATAAATATTTTTGAAATTGTTAGAATTTGGTCTTCGAAGTTATACAATTGCGTTTGTTGTCATTTCTAAATAATTTACATATATAATAACTTCAAACGGAGTTCGAACAGACAAGTTATTAACATTCGAAGTTTTATATTAGAAAAATTATTAAACATGTAAATATGCATGAATATATTTATTATATAAATATATGCATGTATTAATTCCAAGAATAATGCACACTTTATATTCCAAATAAATATGTTAATAAAAGGAATTAGATAACGAATTAAAGGAAAGTAATTAACATTAAACTATAACGTCTAAAGAATTAAACAAGGCAAAGAAAAATAGGAAACACACATCAAAAAAGGTGTAGGGGTCGACCCCTGCAATGCCCAGGTCGACCCGATTAATGACTTATATAAAGCACAGGTCGACCAATAGGTTGACGCAAATGCGATGTAGGACGACCACAGCATGTTAATTTATAGTGTTTTATTTTGAATCGTATGGTGAAATTTTATTCATTCTAAATCGAACGTACGATGTGATTTTAAACCTTTTTCTGCAGTTATTTACATATATTCTTGAAATGCCTAGATATATTAATATTAGTTAGAAGGCACAGATTTACATGTTTTCCACATGTGAAAATTAGAAATAAAAGTGTAATTTTGCAAACATGGATTAAATAAAAGAGAACTAAATTTACAGTAAGCATATGTACGAATAGTATATTTTATTTGGAAAGAAATTAGATTGAATTAAGAAAATCGTGATATTTGTAAGAAAAATTATAACATAAGGGTTGTAATTAAAATAAGAAAAAGGAAAATATAAGAATCGTATTGTATTAAACTCTTATCTTGGTTAGTTTAATAAGCAAATGATTAAGGCTCAAAATAAGGTGGAAGTGGCTGGAAGACGCAAATTAGTATCATAATAAAAGAAAAGATAAGTAATCTAAATGCATAATGAAAGATTAGACATAAGGTAGTGGGAAGCATTTGGAGCCGTCTTAAAGGAGTCTGGATGAAGAGCCTAACGAAATAGGTCATCATAGATGATTTTGGCATAGTGGGAGCACATTCAACATGTTGTTCAACAAGGTTGGAAGGAAATCCGAGACTTCTACAGGATATGATGATATTCCAAGATGGCCCTTTGGGGTAGGCCTAACAAAGTTGCACTGCCGAAGGTAGGTTTGTAGGGTTCATCAAAAGAGTATGTCTTGATAGCATCAGTATTATAGGTTTAATGAAAATGTCTTTTAATAGAGGTAAGAAGGATGATGGATAGAGGAGGGTATTTGTATGACACCTTAAATCAAGGCCTTGCGAGTAAGTTTTGGTGGGCAAGGGATCATAAGGATAATCACATACAAATATGAACCATCATCAGTCAAAGCAAGAAAGAATAATACTTGAGATAAACCAAAAGATCAATGATTTTTCACTATTGAGACATTAGATGAGGGACAATATAAATTGGATGTTTGTATTGTTTGGTGCACGACACAATCACTTAGCTCTTGTTGGGTCTTTCAACTAGTTGAGGGAGGCTGCGTGAAGCCATAGCCATGAAGAAAGAGATAAACCAAATTGAATATCTTTATTGTATGCTTCACAAAGTTATCCTTTATAGATACTGAAATCCCTAACTGAGTTCGTATGAGGATGGGCCTTGTTAGCCGAGTTCAAGGTACAGACAATATCCTTACGTGTAAATCCTTAATGTATGCATTGGATGTACATTGTGGATGTGCGAGCATTAGAGGGGGCTAATGCAGATGTGGTTCCATGTTTTCTGATTAGTTGACATAACGTTTGTATTATAGTCCCCGTGAAGGCTGTCCTTTACAGATGTAGTTGAAATACTCTTTTGTCGCAACACAACGGAGTCCTATCAAGGAGGATACAGAGGGTACAATGGGTAGTACCAAGGGCCGAGGCGGTCTATTGGGAATATATCTATATATATGGATTATTAGGACATGTCAATGTATGAGTAGATGGATATGATTTACGCATACATGCGAGAATACTATAAACCCAAAATAACAAAATATTTTAAATTGGAAATTAAACGATATATGTAGTGTTGAATTGAAAAGTGTGTAATTTGTCCATTCATCAGAACTTTTGTTTTTAACCCCTCATGATAATAACACATGTTTGATGGTTGACAGAGATTATTCAGCCTAAAGACAATTTTTAGAAAGTGTTAATATTTTTGTGAGTATTTACCTATTATTATACTTCAATCGTTTTTGTTGTGGAGTATACCCTAGAGCCTTGATATACTTACCTTTGCCTATATGTAGGATATTTGATATCCAACTCGAGCTTCTATGGACTTGGATTTCAGCACTTTGCGAAAAATCCAGTCCCATTGGGATTTAGGTTGTTTCATTTGATATCAAAGCCTAGGTTTAATCGTCCTAAATGGATAACAAGTGAATGAATTTGTATTTTTGAGATATAAATATACATTATATTATATATATACCTTGATCCACAGAGAAAACCCACTTTTGAGAAAGACAACATGTGAAAAGGTTATGGTAATAGTTTTGTGCATGAAGGTTAGGATTATAGGAATCCAAGTGTTGTAAGTCCTAGAGTGACCATGGTGTGAGATGTACAATAAGTTTTAAATAGAATGGGAAATTCTTATATTAATATCTAGGAATTTTTAGTTATTTCATATTAATAGATGGGGTGATAGTGCCTTAGGATACATGAAAGCATAAGCAAGGAAATAGATTAGAAATATAGATACCGTACATGAGTGGCACTAGAACCAGATTTCAGCTAGTTATGGACAATAGGGAGGAATTAGTATCGAAACCAATTGGACTAAAAGGAATAACTTAGTAGAAATATCTGGAAACAAAATGGAATTTAATAACTCCCTTGAGTCTAAACCCATAATTAAACTTTTAAGCACTTAAAAAAAACAATTTATGGAAAAGTTTCAAGTTTGAATTTAAAAGTTTAAAATATTTACTTGTTCAGTTATGGAAAACTTTGTTAAAATGATTTCTAAAAAAATAACAAAAAAACAACAAATTTGTATTTAAATAAAGTATGCGAATAAGTATAAGGTTGGTCGATGTAAGGGATAGGAAAAAGTTGCGAATATAAAGTGGATAAGATGTGAATTTGATATATGGAAATGGATTTAATTAAAGATTGGAAGATGTCAAGATTCAAATTGTAGGGTATAAGAAATTCTGTGTAAAGACCCGGATTTTATTAAGAAATATATAATGAATATTAAATATTTAAAATGATTTATTTAATAATTAACGACTTGAAAATTATTTAATTTAAGGTTTAAACGTATAGTTTATAATATCTATATATATATATGTATATAAATCTTTGCTCACGGCGGTGCGCTTGTTCGTAATATTATGTTTTGAACTTTAAATGAACGTATATATTCCAGTAAAGTCAGAATTCATTAAAACAAGAAATGTTTAAATCTATTGAACTATAGTTTACTTACGAAAGAGAAAAATTGAGATTTCATCTAGTCGATCGTGAGTTATGTACAAATCAAATTTTTAGAAAGTCGTTACGAAATCGTTTTTAAACCATAACGGTTTATTTAATAAAATAAAGGGATTTTATTATCAAATTAATATCGATTTAGCTTTAAAATGAGATATCGAGTTTAAAATCCAATATAGTTTATTATGAAGCTATATGATATTTTATTTGGATATATGCGATAATTATAATATATTTTTCGAATAATTTGAATATATTGAAAATAAATTATATTTTATCGATTTAATTTAATATAGAAAAATAGCCATTTTGCAAACGACCTCGGATTTCGATGAAAATAATTTTATCGGATCCGTAATGATAAATTATTGTAAGATTCCAAATATCGCGCCAATCGGAATACGTATGTATAATAAATCAATAATTTAAACTCAAACGAGTGCTACTTGAGAAAAAGACTCGGATTTCGATGAAACAAGTTTCATTAGGACCGTGATGACAAACTATAGCTATATATCAATTTGCACTACAAATGGAGTTTGTATGTGCCTATGCAAATTTTTAATACAAGTAGCGATAACTAATAAATAATTAAATAATATATGAAACTTCACCGATAAGCTAAACTCTACTATATAAATATACCCTAAATTCCAAAACCTTAATCCCCAAAATTTTCAGGCGTATATTTGCAACAAAGCTCCTCTCTCTGTTTTAATTTTTATCTTCCAACCTATCACGAATTGGAGGAAGTCACCAACATGAGAATTAGTGTACTCATTGAGAAACACTTACTGTAAAAAATTTGTGGTGAATGGGTGTCGGAGGTGGCCGGAATCTCGCTATGACTGTGACTTGGTGTTTTTCGATTTTGGTTGATTTGCATGCAAACAAAGAGGAGTTAGCCAGAGGAGCGAATTAGGAAGTTGGAGAGGGGAGAGAAAGTTACAAGTTTCTATATAGGGGTTTGCCTTGAAAGTGGATGTGGTGGAGGCAAAGTGGTTTTGATCAAAGATGACATTTTTTAGTGTTGTCGATTGGATTTTTGAAATTTCTGGCGATCTCAAGCGTTTTCAAGTGATGACTCCAACAAGAGATTTCTTTGTCGTGGAAAAGCGGTGCTGGTGGTCAAGTTTCATGGTCTTTGGTTGTATATGGCGGTCGATTAGGGTGTTCGAATGTCTTCCAGTCGAAAGGCAAAATCAGGACGTTGGCGGCAAGTTACGCGAGGGGACCGACCAACGATGGCGCGACAGGGAGTGGCGAAGGCGGTCATGTTGATGGTTGGAGCTTCGGTCAACTGGAACAATGGAAGCATGCTTTGAAATGTGATGAGCATGGGTTGGTAGAAGTGAACGGAGAAGCAGGTGATTATTATGGGTAATCAATGTTGTAAATTACAAAGTTAATGACATGTTTAAATTGTTTAATTTCGAGAAATTATAACTCATTCGTATGAACTCAGAATTGGAAGAAACTAGATCCGTTGGGATCGTATGGATGCAGACTACATGTTCAAACTGATTTGGATGAGATTGGAGCTAGTTGGAATTTTAGGTTAAATTAAACCCATGTTTAATTTAACTCAAAAGCGATTGTCATTATAACGATCAAAAGTCACTATGAGAACAACCTAAACTAGTTTAAAAATTATTATAATCATTGTCTAATTTATATTTATTGCTTGTGATTGCTATGATTGCTTCGTGGATGATGGACGTTTATTACAGTTATTTATTTACTGTTTATGTACATTTAAGCGTTAATAATTTTAACGCTTATCTTACGTCTGTTGTTTGATGGATCACGAACTGTTGTGGTTGTTATTATTATTGTTCACACAAATTGACATCACAAATATGAAATTGATTGGGAATAGATTGAGTCCCGTTCCATTAGAGTTTCAAATGAATATATTAACATTGAAGTGAAATAGGACATAAACATGAAAATTGGATTTTTATATCTGAAACAATTTGGAAATGAAATTAATATGATTTAAAACTGCTATTGAAAAGGCTGAAATAGATTTGAATTACAAATGACTTGCTCTAATTTAATATTGATTTTGAGTAGTAAATTCAAAAGTGAATTCGAGTTAGATATGTAAATGATGTTTATAACTTGAATCGATTATTCCAATGATCTTATTTATTTTTGTATTAGATTTCAGAAAAGTTTGGATTTCAAGATATTATATTTTGAAAAATATTATTATTTTAATATTAGAATAATATAGAATATTCAATTTTGATTTAAAATTGAATTTGAGATTAGAATCATTTTTAAATGAGATTATTATCATTTTATAAAATACGTTTGTACTAAATCGATGAGTTTTATTTTAAATAATAATATGGTTTGAATAGGACGTGTCGCGCAGCGATAGTTCGCGAATATCAACCATAAACTTCGAACAAGCATATCTAATGCAGTTCAAATCGGATTTCCTCGAAATTGGAAACGTTTGTTATCTATTAATGATTGCTTTCAAATGAAAGAAGAAAATTGGAATTTTAACTTATAGTTTTCGAGTTATGCTTAAATCTATCTTTTAAAAGGTTGTTGTAAACGCAGTTCGATGACCTTAATTGGAAATTGATCGAAATAACCACACAAAAAATATTTAAAATATGGAAAAATTATGATAAACCATAATAAGTGATTTTAAAGGGACTTGGAAAAGAAATATGAAGTTTCAAAAAATATTTCAAATTTTTGTGTTTTCAGCCTAACTTACTAAATACAGTAAAATGGCATTTTGTGAATTTAAGTTAAATCAACTGAAGATTTCCAAATATTAGTTTATTGGATTTGAAAGATGAGTTTTGAGAAATCCGTTAATTAAGATTAATTAGAATATAGATTTGGATAGAAATGATATTTGGATATTTGGTATTGATTGCCGATTGTAGATGTTTATTATTTATATTGTAACATCCAGAATTTTTGCTAGTTAGATTTTTAAATTATTTTAAATATCGATTTGGTATTATACATTGATTTATAATATATAATTAGTTTATTAAACAACATTTGAATGTATAATTTATATATAGTTATAATTCAAACTCATAAACGTCGCGGTATTTCGAAATTTACGATTTGAAATTTATATATATCGGTACGAATATAAAATGCTCAATGACAATCGACGATGAAATTAAATAATCATACAAAATAAAACATTCAAATCAATGCATTGCTTACCTTATGATGAGACTCATGCTTCGCACACGGGAAATTGTTTGATATATTACACAGACCTTAGGAATAATTTTCTTTTTAAACGATCTCCGTTTCCGATGAAACAAATTTTATTGGAATGCGTATAGTTAATTTTTGTTTGTTTCCCAGTTTGGAGCCAATCAAAGTAATTTTATCGGTGCATGCAATTTAAAGGTGAACCGATAAAATTAAAATAGCATCATTGTGTGAACAGAGTCCGTTTTCAATGAAATTAATTTCATTGGGCCTAGAACATCAAGATGTAGCGGTGGTTCCATTTCGTTGTATTTGGGTTCATGAGTGACGATACGAATTTTGAACCATCAGTTGTAAATAGCGGTAAAATTATATGACTGTACATAAACAAATAAATTAAAATAAAACATAAACCCTATATCAATTTCCGCCTAAAAAAATAAAGAAGTACACATGCAATGTAATTTCAAACATACAGCTAGCTACTCTACCCTTTTCTGAAGACTGAAGCCATCTACCCTCTGCAAAGACTTAGAAGTAAAGTTACCAATTCAAAAGGTCAAATCTTTCCATTGCACATGGCTATAACCAGGCAACGTAGACCTATTGGTGAAGAAAATATAAGCTACCTATATACATATTAAAACACAGCCACCTACTTTTTCTTCCATCCTTTACTGCACCTGCTATATTTCTTTCACCCATTAATGTAAACTCAATCGAAATA
Organism: Allium sativum; assembly: GCA_030737875.1. Classification (NCBI taxonomy): domain Eukaryota; kingdom Viridiplantae; phylum Streptophyta; class Magnoliopsida; order Asparagales; family Amaryllidaceae; genus Allium; species Allium sativum. The sequence goes on along the minus strand of CM060922.1, from coordinate 698,610,802 downwards.
AATGAAATGAAGACACATGTAGGTACATTCAAATCAATACTAGCAGATTTCTTGACATTGCATAGCTCTGTCCTCAGTTAGAAACAATTTCAAGGCCCTTTGCTTTATACTTAGCTTCCTTTTCTTCTTCATTTTTGGAGTCTTTATTTACTTCCATGGCATTTAAGCCTTCTATACGAATTATCTCTTGAACTATAAAATGCAGTAAGCTTGTTTATCCATCTATTCGTTTAACATCTGCAAGTTTTCAAATGTTTGTCCAGTTTGAATGCACATGCACCACCTCGTATTGTTACTACATTCATTCGGTTTCCTGTTTTCAGAACTGCCTTTAGCAATCTTATCAGTGCGGATATATCAGCGCAGACCTAAATGGATCGCTAGACCTACTATTTCTTTTCAAATGTTCGCTCATGTCTTTCTCCCCTCAGCCAACATAGCTACCATCCTATATCTTTAGAGCCGCATTCCTATAGAACATGACATTGTTCTTATCCTCTACGTCTTCTCCCCTATATATAACTATGCTCACTTCCTTTCAGCAATGGAAACCAAACATGTATCCACAAAAGCAAGGTCAAACTCCCCTTTTTCCATAGTTAAAAACATGAGATGTAGGATATTAAAACTTTCCCCTCGGCTAGAATATCAACACACATGTAAACCCATGCCTGTATGTTGTCTTGTCTTTAGTTGCGTTCGCGTGGAGCTTGAGGGGAAGACGAGTGTTTTCGAAGCTATAGAAGGAGACTGGATGGAAACCCTGATTTTCTTAAGACCGTCAGGTTATACCGAGAGGTGATGGCCGTCGCAGATGGGTCGGTGACAAGCTGTAGTGGGCTGATGGTTGGAGCGTGACTGACGGCAGAAAGGTGAACTAGGAAGCAGGCCGTACTGGTGGTGATGTCGACAGTTTCAGTGGGGGTTGCGAGGCGTAGGCAGTAGACGATGTGTATGTGATGGTTCGGTTACCGAAGAGGTTGCGACTTCGGCTATCCTAGGGGGTCGCGGGCACTCGCTGTAGCAGCGTATGGGGGGGGGGAGGTCGAGCAGTTTGATTTGAATGAAGCAAGGGGAACATAACAGTATGACATGGTGATCGGAGCTAATGACATGGTCGGTGTTCGTGATGATCAGGCGTTGGACAGAGGTACTGAAGTGATGAAGGTGGGCGCAGGTTTGGGGTCAGATGAGATGTTGTGTATGGGGAAGAGGAAGTGTGCATTTTGGATTGGTTAGGAGGGAAGGGGAATATTGGTGAAGTGTTGTTTCAAAACGAACCGCATGGAAGAAGTTGTGCTGTAGTTTTTGGGCTGGGTGTTATTCGAAATGGCCAAATCACGAGAACATGCCTAATCAGGCTTTAATGAGCCTAATCGAAGTAAGCATGTTTTATTCCATTTTATGGTACAATGTCAGTAAAGAATTTAAATCATGTTATACATATATACTTTGTTATTAACACATATAGTACCTGGGAAAAGGCAATGTGATAGGAAGTTTCGAATTGGACTATAAAGATTTTCAAATGCCTAATCTATTCTTAAACAAGTAACTAGACGTAACAACGTTTAGGCTACTATATATAAGTATATCAACGGTACTAATACATAACGTGTCTGTCCAATTATACATAGACAAAAGGGTGATTAATTAAATATAATTAGGGTTTACAATTGCCTATGTATACTTTCTTTTTCGTAACTTTGTATGTCCAAATAGAAGTGTAATGTGGTGACAGGGAAAGTTTATACATAGGCCTGTCCACGTTTGTATTGGTTTAATTATGCTTATATAAGAGGCATTTACACATAACGTTGTGCCTGCTTCTTTAAGCATGCTGAGATGAGATAAGTAATGTGGCTAATCTTATAGTATAGATAACCAGTCAAGTTTTAACGTAACCGAACCTTATTATATATATGCCAAACCTAGTTTTGCCTCCTAATCGGGCTTTATTAACTTAAGGGTTAGTCAATGGTTTATTTATTAAAAATATATTTGTTTAAATTAAAACGTATATTATAATATGTTCATGCATACATAGAATCAAACCAAATACAGAGAGTTGGACCAATATCAATGGACGTAAGATTTTGGAATTAGAACGGATGGAACTGAACGCAGCTGCAAGCTTGTAAAATGAACCATTCTGACAACGAATGCAAATCAAGGTGAGTTCAACTCACTCAGTTTTATCCTACTTATATTTTATATAAGTTGGGTTTAATATTTGTGTGCTTTGGTTGTTTACTATTGGGTGTTTATCCGATTGATTTATATTTGTTGACTGAACTGATTAAATTAAACGTTTGTTTAGTTTAATTTTAAACCAATCGTTATTTTAATGATTATTTCTGAACAAGTTTATTTACTTCATTGGTTAGGTTTATAATAATTTAAACGTACTGAATTGAAATATGGACGTTTGGATTGCTGTTATTGTTTGATGGTTGAATACTATACTTGTTTAAATGATATCGTTGACATAACGTATTTGGATGCAGGGAAAACAGGTTGGAGGGATCCAACTGGATCCCTCAAATTTATTGTTTTTTTTCATATTATATATATATATGAATTATTTAACTGATATGGTTGGATGACTGATTGGATTATTTGTTTGTTGAATTTTAATTCAACGTTTGTTTGATATTAATCAATGGGCAGTATTGGTTGAGTAGTTGGCAGCATTTGGCCTAAAATAAATCGTTTTAAAAATGTTGATTTATCATCAAGTGAATCGACGATAATGAAGTAATAAAATTTATTTTTTTAACTAAAGATGAATTTTTAAATCAATATATTTGAATAAAAGTTTTATAAAAAGGAAATTAATATGCATTATTTAAGTCTTTAAGTAATTATTAAATGGTTTTGTATAGTAAATTCTTATAAGATTTATAAGCAGATAAGCAAAAATTTACGAAATGGATAAGAATTGAATAAATTGTTTTCAAGAGATGATTAAATGAAATTATTTAAATTAGTTATATTATTAATCAATTTAAAAGGACTAACTGGAGTTGATTAACGAGGTAATCATGATTTAAGTCAACGAAGTTAACTAATTTAATTGAAATTGGGAATTTGATTGATTTGTTTGGAATTACTCTAATGAAATTGATTAACGAATATTTGTTTTAAAATAATAAGGTTTAAAAAGAATTTATTATTTATTTTAGTAAATAAGGAATTTAACTACCTCTACGGTAGTTAATGATGAATAAATTCTTATTTTAATTAATGTGATTGTTTCTTAAATTTATTTAATTTACGTAAGTAATCAAAGTGGGTAATGAAATTTAGTTGAAATTGAAAGGAGTTGATAAATAAGTTTTACATTCAAATCGAGTTTTTATAAAGGGAATTTTAAAAGAAATTTAAGTAGATGTGATGTTTAAATATAGTGTTTACTTAATATTTAAATTAAGTAAGAAGGGATCGAGATAAAAAGAGTTTATATTAAACCAGAGAGGTATAAATGAAGTTTGAAAAAGGGGTGTTAGGCGAAAGCGTTAGGTTTAAATTAACGTTACCGAAGTAATGGAATTAAAATGAGATTTTTCAAAAACGGAAAATGGTTGAATTGATCATAAGTGGAATAATATTGATTGATAACAAGTTAAGATAAGAATTAGAACCTAAGTGAAGATTTCTTGAGTTGAGTGATTTTCTAAGTATTGATCTGATGTTGATTTCGGTCTTCAGGGTTGATACTTAAGGAATTATTCTCTTACCAATTTACGGTCAGGGACTTGTGAATGTTGAGGTATAGAAATGCTGGAATAATGTGTAAGTAATGTTTTGAAATAATAGTAAAATAGAAATTGGATATGCTTGTTAAATATTTATTAAATATGAGCATGAAATGGTTTTGAGAAGATTAATATATTGAAATGAGAATTGAATATCATGTTTAAAAATATGGTATGTTTTCAGAAGTTTTAAATTAACCTTTGTTTAATTATTTTTAATTAAAAAGGGCCAAGTGATGCTGAATACTAACCAGGGAATTCGTTTTATTTTATGGTTATATGGTTGTTTATTTGATAGATAAATAACTAACTATCAAATCTGACCAATACGATTGTTGTTAAGGAAAGACCGAGGTCGAATTTATATTCAAAAACCATTCCGACCAATAAATACGTAAACATTTGAAGGTATCAGATACTGATCAAGGCGGAGCAATTGAAGACCACAGATCTTCATAAAATGGTAGAGTTACTTATAATCTCTGGTTAGCTCACAGAGATAAACTGTGATTCTGTCATGGTTGGAGTCTATGGATTTGCAAGGACTACTCGCTACCAATCCATAGGGTGATTCCTAGGATGTGATAGGAGAGTGCTTTCGGTTCATCCTGTTCCTAGATGACTTGTATGGATGAATGACTGACTGAGTATTTCTTAAGAGTCATGCAAATTGATTTTTACAAACATAGTTCTGTTGATGATAGCTAACACCCAGGGTATTTTAGTGGGAGTTAATTATTGATTTTGCGGATCTGGCGATGTGGCATTCAAAGTGAATGGTGTTGTGCTATCTTCGAAAGGTAATTCTAACCTCAAGTCTCACAACTAGGAAATGACAAAAATCGGGCAGGCAGCATAGCTATGTGGGTCGCTCCTATTAGGGTCTATAATCACCTATCTAGAGAAATTCCATTTCCTTCTTTAATCTATTTTCGATGTTGTCACTTTTTGGGAAACGGTTGCTAATCCCGACCGTTGGTGATATACATTCGATACACTCAAGCAAAATAAGTGGTCGGTCATGTGTGGGCCTGGTTGCAAGCCGTTCTTGTTGAACCCATTGTATTCCTCCCTAGATATACACTATCGGCAGGTGGTTTCATACCTTGTAATAGTTGGAATCCAATCTCCAATAATCGCACGTGGTTTTGATTGTATACTATATATGTGGAGCGTGAGATGCAAGTGTTCCACTAGATTGTTATTTATTTGTATTTGGACACTATTATAATATCAGAAGATATATATATGATTTCAAAATATTTTGGGTTATCGTAAGGTAGAAACCGTCTGTATTCATGTATGGATTTGGTTTTATGATTATCCTTTTCTTTCGAAAAGATTTTGAACTTCAAAATCAAGTTGGATGATTCCCCTTAAAACTTAGTGTGCTTTTCTCACTCTAGTTCACCAGACTGGCCCGGTGTTAGTAATGCTCGGGTTAGACCGGGTTGTATAGGTCCAGATTATCTGATGCTGCGAAGTCCATAGACGAGCTAGAGGTGTTCAAACGTATTAATATTCATTCCGCTGTATGTTGTATATAAGGAAAGATTATTCTAACTATCCAGATGTGTGATGTACTCTGATGATTGTAAGTTTTATTTCAAGCTCTCAATAAATATTTATTTATATATTATATTTTGTTCCGCTGCGAAGTGAGATTTTGATTCCGTTGTGTTTTCTTCTACTTTTTTTCTTTTATTCTAATATTTCTTTCTTTATCATTTCACCCTCTATTTTCTTTCATTAACTATCTGGTGTTTTCGATACTTGGTCTTGGCAAGTAGTACGGGTATTATGTATTATTATAGAAGTCCGGGCGTCGAACCCGCTGGGTCATTATTGTGGTATCAGAGCTATTGGTTGAGCAGTAACTTTGGCTCTATGGTGTAACTCGATAGAGATGGGGTTAGGAATACCCTTGATTGAGTTTGAGTGTGTGTATATATATGAGAGCGCGTATTTGTAATCGATCAAAAAATTATTTTAAATTATTCTGTAAAATGGGTAAATGAAATAATTTTACCTAAATTATACTTTTATATAGAAAGGTAATAATTGTATCAAATTATTGAGATATTGGTTTATTTGATAGTTTGAATGAAATTCAAATTTGATTAAAAATTAGAAATGGTTTAATATAATTAGAAGATTTCATATATGAAACTGATAAATAAGAATGTGTTATATAATTGAATGAATTGGTATTTACCAAATAAAAGTTAAATAGGAGATGTATAAATCAGAATTTAGCTTGGAGCTAAGTTAATAAAGAGGGAATGGATGATTTTTGAAATCAAGATTTGATGTGAAATGGAAGTTAATTAATAGGAATTCAATGAGTTAATTGAACTTGACTTGAACACTTAACTTAGTTAAGTTGAGAATAGATATTAGAGATAAAATGGATAAAATAAATCAAAGATTTGGAAATAGAATAAATAAAAACTGAATAAATAATAAATGAAAACCCATCAAATATTAATTGATTGATAAACCAAGTGAAGGTTATCAAAATAAATATTAATCAATTGATTGTGTTATGTTTATTGTGCATTGGTTGTTGATTGTTTGTTAGGTAGATTGAATATAAATTCAATTGATTGAGATAAGTTGGTTATGTACTGTTTGTTAGATTGGTTGGATACATATTCATCAATGGTTTAATAAAGAGTTGACTGAATTGGTTTTCAACTTTAAATGATTATTTTGAAAAGTTAATGGGATTCTAATATTTTTTCTATCTTTGTAATTTTTGGGGACGAAATTCTTTTAAAGGGGAAGGAATGTAACGTTCCATATTTTTGCTAGTTATATATTTAAATTATTTTATTATTTTAAATATCAATTTGGTATTTTATATGGATTTATAATATATAATTAGTTCATTAAACAAAATTTGAATGTATAATTTATATATGGTTATAATTCGAACTCGTAAACGTCGCGGTATTTCGAAATTTACGATTTAAAATTTATGTATATCGATACAAATATAAGACGCTCAACGACAATCGACGATGAAACTAAATAATCATGCAAAATAGAATGTTCAAATCAATGCATTGTTTACCTTATGATGAGACCCATGCTTCACATGGGAAATTGTTCGATATATTACACAGGCCTTAGGAATAGATTTCTTTTGTAGACGACCTCCGTTTCCGATGAAACGAATTTTATTGTAATGCATATAGTTAATTTTTGTTAGTTTCCCAGTTTGGAGCCAATCAAAGTAATTTTATCGGGGCGTGCAATTTAAAGGTGAACAGATAAAATTAAAATAGCGTTGTTGTGCAAACTGTAACACCCCGGATTTTTGAATAGTCGAATTAACTAAATTAAAGAATAAATGTTTAGCATTGTTCTAAGGTTCGTAAGCAAAAGACTAAGTAACTCATTTGGTTGGAACATGTGACTTGCATACAAGAGGCACAGAGTTCGATCCCCACTAACGCTATATTTTTGTTTTAGGGGAATGGCTTGAAAATGGCTTAGTGTGAACGCAGTTCAAAAAGTAGTTTAGTGTGAAAATGGTTAATTAGAAAGATAGAAATATATATGTAGATATATATATATAAATAAAATAAAATTCAACCTAAAATTTAAGAAAAAAAATTCAAAACAGCGCAAGCGGGAAGGCAAAACACCAAACCGACCTATTTTATGGGTCGACCGGAGACCCGCTGGGTCGACCCGAGACCCGCTGAGTCGACCCCAGGGTCGACTCAGGAGGTTTGGAATTGGTCCCGTCGGCCCTAAATGGTCTATGACGAAATATTATGTTTTAGGGCTTAGGTGGTGATATCTGGTTGGTCTGTTGACATCATTTCTTGGTTTCTAAGGCCTAGATGGATCCTAGAGTGATCCAACAGCTTAAATTAATTCAAAGCTCTATAAAAAGACCCATAGACTCAAACCCTAAATCTGAATTAAAACTAAAACTATGGTCGTCATGTTGTCGTCTTGAACCCTAGAGTAGCCGCCACCAATTAGAGAGGAAGAACAACAAATCAAATCAGTTCTATTCAACCCTAACAATGAATCTTCTTCAAAGGAAAGCTAATTCAACTTCAGAAATCAGAATTCAGAACTCAAGACCGCCTTTGAGTTGTGAGTTCGATAGTTTTAATAAAATAATTAGTAATTTAATTGGATTAAGTTATGATGCAGATTGTATGGATGTGATGTGAATTATTGATCACATGTTGTAATTATGTTGTAGAATTGTGTTGAAATCTCTATGAAGTTATGTTGTGATGCTATCATTTATGATGTAAAGTTATGTTGCTATCTTCTATGTTGTAATTTTATATATAACCAAATCATGTTTCATATGCTAGTTTGGTGATGTTGATTCATATGATAAATCATATGTATGCAAGTTTAGATTTTTATTTAAACATGAATCGTATACAAGTTGGGTAAAATTATATGTGACCTTGCATGGTTATGACATCTAGTTTATGTGAAAATTTGATTAAAAGTTAGGCTATGACATGGGTGAGTTATATGCTAAATTTTACATGATATTTTACATGTTAGATGCAAGTTTACACCATTGTTATGATGCATAAATCACATATGCAAGTTTCTATAAATATATGAGTTTGGGGTATGAATCATGTTATGCAAGTTTAGGGTTATTGCCTATGCAAGTTTACATCTTTAGATGTAGATCTATGACATACATGATTTATGCAAGTTCACACCTTTAGATTTGGATCCATGACATATGTTGTTTATGCAAGTTGTAACTTTGGCCTATGCAAGTTTTAGATGTAGAACATCATTCACAAATGCAAGTTCATCCCTATGTTTGGATCTATGTTTTCATTATGTGTACATTGTGATGTTTTCTCTTTATTCCATGAGTTAGACTATTCGAGTCTAACGTATATTTTACGTTAAATGAACAAAAGTACAACGTGGGGGTAAAGGGGATAAAAATAAAAAGATTTAATTGGCATAAATGTCTTAAAAGGAATAAAATATAATTGTGGTGAAAATTGGTATGATTTTGCATACCATAAATGGATGGACACAATTGAGTCAATTATGGGCATCGTTAAATTTGGAATTGATTGATAATTTGAATAGGGAAAGTAATTCAAATTTGGGGAATGATTAATTAGGAGAAATTAATCGTCTAAGACACGAGGTTAGGCTCTTTTGTGGTGTAAGACTGCCCGGACCCTCCCGGCAAATCCAGCTGCCACAAATGCCAATCTAATGTGAGAGGTCTTAGGCATAAATTAAATACGTAACAATTGTAAAGACACGAGGTTAGGCTCTTTTGTGGTGTAAGACTGCCCGGACCCGCCCGGTAAATCTAGCTGCCACAAATGCCAGTCTAATGTGAGAGGTCTTTATGAGGTTACGGTCTTAATGAATTAAGAAACACTTAACCAGATAAACATGTAGTGGACATAAGGGGGTTAAGTAGGTGCCTTGGGTGGCATGTGGAATCTAGTGGGTGCCTTGGGTGGTGGAAATACGATTAGAAACACTTAACCAAAATTGAAACATGTAATTGAAACATGAATAAGAAGTGGTTAAGTGGGATGTACTAGAGGGGACCAAGCTTAGGTGGATAGCTTGTGTCAAGTGATGGGGGCCCATTTCAACCAGTAACCCATACGTATCTTTGTGGGCTCGACCCAAGTCGAGGACGAGACACGCATACTGGGCTTGACTGTAAGAGGCCAAAACGGGTTAGCGGTGGCAACGCAAGTCCAACGGGTTCATATGCGTATGTGGACCCTGGCTGGTAGGTAAGACGTTGTTGCATCGTGTAGGTATAAGCCGTGCATTGTTTGTTGTATCAGGTTGCCACTTTGGGGAGTGATACACCCCACTATGGGGCCAGCACGGGTATCTACGAGTTAGGGAGCCGATCGCTTGGGGGTAGTGGGTACACCTAGTGGAGATAGGGGCAGGCAGCACCTATGAAGGCAGCTAGGGGTGCACGAAACTACCAATATCATTATTAAGTTCTGTAGGCGGGGTCAACCTTAGGGTGACTAGTGGTGGTGCAGTATACTAGTGGTGGTGCAGTATAGCAATTATCCTATAGTGTTGGCGTATTTTAGTATTTATCTTATAGTGGGTTAGGTGCGCTTTAACGATATCGTTGTTCATCTTGTTTCCTTATTTACTCTGCCATATTCAATGGTTCATGGTCATTTCCTTATTTTCCAACTTATGCCTTAGCCTAGTTACTTTGTTAATTATATTGTTAAAATTATCGCACTCGCCAGACTTTATGTCTGACCCCCTTTGTTTCCTCCTCTTTCCTTCCTTTCCCCCCAGGTGCTCAGGTTGGAACTAGCACCAGTGGAGCTTGATGTTGGACTGCTTTTAGAAGATTGCTTGGATCGCTGGAGTAAAGTTCAGCTTCTCTTTTATTTATGGCTATTTTGATGTTGGGGATTATGCCTTTCAGTTTATGTACTTTTGATAGTCAAGATGGATATTATGTACTTTGATTCTGGTTTTTGATTATGTAAGCAAACATATGTGTTTTCCGCTGTAATGAAATAAAGTTTTAAATCTTTGAGTACTATTTATATCTGTCTTGTTGTTAAGTTTCTGTTCTATACTTACTTAAAACGACTTAAAACGCTCCATAGAAGTTAATGCATTCCCTTTATGAGTGACATTAATGGACGTGGGGTGTTACACATGGTATCAGAGCTGAAGGTTACCAGAACAGATATGAATTCTGAAAAGAAAAAAAAACTGTTTTTCAAAAGCATTTTTATAAAGAAGTACCTTCAAAAGTATGTTTTAAGGAAAGTATTTTCAAGAGAAAAGTTTATTTTAAGAACATAATCCCCAAGAGCCATATATCCTTCCTTCGATTCTCCGTTTTGAATCTCTTCCTCTTTCTCTTTTTGAGTCCCCCCCCCCTCCGCGTATAGATGCTTTTTCTAAGATAAATAAGGACTTACGTACGAAGGACGGAAAACCACTTCAAGGGAATTAGATGTTTGTCGGGATAGAAGTTAGTCCAAGGAAGTGGAGGGCTTGTTAGTACCTTTAAGATAGACGATGGGAGGAAGGTCCAAATAGCTGTTTGGTTAACAAAGGACGAAACCTCATCTTGGTGGGACGTCATGAATGGAGAATGTGAAGAAGAAGGCTAGTTATTTTGGAGAAATAGGACACCTTAGGATTGTCCAAAGAGGCAAGGACAAAGTACAAGATCTTATGGAGGGTAGTTGTATTCCCTCACGGCTGGTATACCTGATGGGGGTAGGACCGTCTAGGTTGAAATTTGGTTTTCTTTATCATCATGTTTGAACTTTGTTTGATTCTGGCGCTTCATACTCATTAGTATCTGCTTCGTTAGTTGAAACACTGCACCTAAATACTAGTCTAGTTAAGGATCCCATCCTAGTCTCAAATCCTGTTGGTGGTTCGGCTCATCCTTCAATGGTTTGTCAGGATTTGAGAGTGTCTATCTTAGGTGTTGGATTTGAATGCAACACCTTCGTCCTTGGTTTCACGGGCTATAGTTTGATTCTAGGGGTGGATTGGCTAGCCAGGCGGGGTTCCATCCTAGATTGTGAAGGGAGGGTAGTTAGACTATTGATTCGTTATGGAAAGACCCTCATATTTCATGTGACCCTAGGGGTTCAGTGATGCTTAGCTGCCTAAAATCTTCTGATGCATCCAACAATGATTGGGAGTCTGTTTGTGTCATCCGTGAGTATGGAGACATCTTTGATAAAGTGCAGTGTTTACCCAGAGGCGCGAAATAAGTTTTCGTATGTGCTTAATAGATTAAGCAAAGCCAGTTATGTAATCAGCGGTGGTTTTGGAGCAAGACTGGCAAGGACAGCCAGAGTCGGTCAAGTGCTCAATTGGTTGGCCGTCTTACTAGTATCATCTCACATAGGTCTTCTGAATTCGAAGGAGGTATCCCTTGGGTGTTTGTCTGATATTGGTTTAGGACTTTGGGGCTTGCACTTGGGGGATGTCGAGTTCGACTAGGATGGTCTGTGTGAAAGATGGATAGTTGTGACGATTTTGCATGGGATAATATCCTGGTTTTCTCTAGAAGCAGAGAAAAGCATGCCCTACATCTTAGGGAAAGCTTAGAGACCCTACAAGCACACCAGCTTAAAGCTATGTTCTCCAAAATACCATTTTTGGAGGAAAGAAGTGAGGATTTTAGGGCATGTAGTCTCTAGGGAAGGGTGATATGTTATGGTGGAAGACAGTCGAAAGTCCATGAGAAGAATCACCCTACCCACGACTCAGAATTGGCTTCCATAGTTTTTGCGCTCAAGTCTTGGCGTCATTATTTTCTTGGTGAGAAGTTTGAGTTGCTTGCAGACCATAAGTCGCTAAAGTACATGTTCTCTCAGAAAGATATAAACCTGAGGCAACAAAGGTGGATGGAGTTCTTGGCGTCCTAAGATTTCTAGATAGCATATACCCCTGACAAGGGTAACGTTGTGGCGGATGCCTTGAGTAGGAAAAAAGTTGACATTGAGTCCTTTGTTTGTCGAGCGACGTAGCTTAGAGTTTATCTCTACCTTTGACTATAGACAATCCATTGATTTTGTACCCAGTTTGCTAGCGTCCTTGAGGTCAGACCTACGCTTTTGGGACAGATTGGTGAGGCACAGCGAGATGACCCACAGTTGGTTGAGTTAGTAGAGAATCTCAAAGGAGGGGAGTCATCAAGCCATCTCCGTAAGTATACCCTAGATGATAAGGGTGGTTACGTAGGGACGGTAGGCTTTGTGTGCCAAAAGATGAGGACCTAAGGAAGACCATTCTTGATGATACACATCGTTCGAAGATGACCATCCATCCCAGCGGGGACAAGATGTACATGGATATGAGATGAGTATGCTTTTGGGCCGACATGAAGAAGGACGTGGCCGAGTTTGTCGCTAGATGCTTGGTGTGCCAACAAGTAAAAGCAGAACAAAAGAAGCCCGGTGGATTACTTCACCCATTGGAGGTTCCACAATGGAAGTGGGATAGTGTCTCGATGGATTTTGTCGATGGATTGCCGAGATCGAGGAAGGGTAATACGGGGATTTGGGTTGTGGTAGACAGACTTACTAAAGAGCGCCCATTTCATTCCCGTGAAGAGTAAGAGGACTGCTCCATGGTTAGCTTCCATATACATTCGAGAGGTAGTCCGTTTGCACGGTGTTCCTTCTAGCATAGTGAGCGATCGAGATCCTATCTTTACTAGCGAGTTTTGGAAGAGCTTACAAGAGGCGGTAAGGACTCAGTTATGTTTGAGCACCGCATATCATCCTCAGATGGATGGCCAGACCGAGAGGGTGAATCGTATTCTAGAGGACCTTTTGAGGCTATATGTCTTAGACTTTGGAGGTACATGGGAAGAGCATCTTCTGTTGGTGGAGTTCGTGTATAAAATAGCTTTCAGTTTAGCATTGGCACGACACCTTTCGAAGCTCTTTATGGAAGGCCTTGTCGTTCACCTACATGGTTGTGGGAATCTACGGATAAGATCTTGCTTGGGCCCGATATGATTAGAGAGATTTCAGAAAAGATCGATTTGATTCGAAGGAGGATGAAGGCGGCGCAAGATAGGCAGAAATCTTATGCGGACAAGAGGAGGATAGACCTTGAGATTGATATTGGGGACATGGTCTTTATCAAGGTGTCTCCATTACAGAATGTTTTTCGCTTTGGGTCCGTTGGGAAGTTAGCACCAAGGTTCGTAGGGTCGTTTCCTATTAAGGAGAGGATTGGACAGATGGCGCATAGAGTGGAGTTGCCAGAGAGACTTAGTGGTGTACACGACGTATTCCATGTATCACATTTGAGGAAGTGCTTGCATGAGACCGCGGAAGTGGTAGAGCCAAGGTTGCTTAGAGAGGTGGAGATAGAGCGTGATGCGATGATTCGAAGAGCTCCCACGTGCATTCTTGGGTCGGATATTAAAAAGTTGAAGAATTGAGAGGTCAGGTTAGTCAAAGTGCAATGGGGAGATGATGAGAAAGACACTACTTGGGAGACGGAAGAGAAGATGCGTTCATTGTACCCTTTTCTTTTCGAGGGTATGTCTTTTAATTGCTCCTTTATCGCTTAGCTTGTACTTATTCTATCTTTAGTATGTCCTCTCGATAGTATCTTTGACCTTTAGATAGGGTAGTCCTATGGTTGAAACATGTGTTTGAGACATGTTATGTATGATGGATGCACGTGGATGCAAGTGTTTGCTAGTGGTTTCTCGTGGATGCATATACACACACTATAGGCACTAGATCGGCTCAGTCACTCTCATATTGCATATTGCATATAAGTATGTGTGCATATTTAAATTAATGAATGAATAATGGTGGTATTATCATATGGATGCTGCATTAAGATGAATGGTTGTGCACGCATATAGAATTAATATGTATCATTAGGACTCTTTCGCATACATAATGGATGCATGGCACTATCATGGTTTGCATTAAGGAGGTCAACTGAATCAGTAGACCGCCTGATTTTGCATTAGATAAGGAACATATACGCGCACTTTTTGCATATGTTCATACAGCATTAGAAATTCTATACGGACAATAGATGCCTATGTTTGATGGTTGAGTAGATGGTTGTTTGGATGTTAGGATATGCATTCTCCTTAACTAGGAGATTTCGGGGGCGAAATCCTTTAAGGAGGAGAGAATGTAACACCCCGGATTTTTGAATAATCAAATTAACTAAATTAAAGAATAAATGTTTAGCATTATGTAACGACCCGCATTCTACGCATCATAGGATCGTAGAAGATTTATTTCTGTCACATACGAAGTCGTATGGTCGTGTAACTTTGGGAGACGACTATTGGGGTCATTTCCCATGTTCATGATTTTTCCCGATTTTTATATGACCATTTTACCCCTAGTTGGCACTGTTTTGGCCATAACTTTTGACTGGAAATGAATTTTGACCTGAAATCACTTCCATTGGCTCCGGATGATGGTTTCTCTTTCCGTAGAGTGGTCACATTAGCCAAACGGACTTACCGTTTGGGAGATATGGCTGAAACAAGTTTCAGATGGTGAAAAACAGCTTAATTGGGCTTAACCGGGTGATTAGCAGCTAGGCCCACAGGGGAATTTCGGGTTTAGAGGTATAGGAGGACTGATTAGGGTTAGGTTATCACTTTCATTTCAGTTTTGAGCCGCCACAAACCTCCTTGAGACCTTAGTAATGGCTTCCATCCTCTAAAACCACTCCAAAACACATTTTTAGTGAAGATTAAGCCTAAACTACATCAAAACAAGGCCAAATAGCAACAAAGCAAGGTTGGAGCTGCTGCTATACATAGGAATTCGACCCAAACAGAGGATATTTCAGATTTGGTGTTTTATTTTGTGGCCAAGGTGAGTGATAGCATCATTTTGACACTAATTACAGTTAATTAAGGGTAATTAGTGAAGATTAGCGAATTTATACACTAATAAATTCTGGAAAAATGTTTAGAAATTCTTAAATAATATTTCATGCCTCTGTTAGAAAATTTAGGTGATTTGATTAAGTTTTACTAAGTATGTGCTTAAACATGATTAAGAAGGATTATAGGAAAATAAGGGGTTTTGGGTACATTTGATTCATTTTGACATATGAATTCATTGTTTTGGTGTTTGTGGTTAGTTTGCTATGTTGTTATGACTATTTGACATGAATTGTGATTTATTAGAATAGTTAGATTTGTCAAAAACGTCGTCGAACGGCGTAAACAAGTTGCTGGAAAAAGTTGCAGAAAGTTGTGCAGGGCTTCGGATCGGATCGGATGGGGGCTCGGATCGGATATGTGAACTGGGCAAGAAACCCGACCCGAACTGGAGTTTGGCACATAAAAGACTTGGCAAAAAGGAAGGCCGTTTACTTAGAGTTGGAGTGGACAAGGGGATCGGATCGGAGTAAGCTAGGGAGCGGAGCGGATCGGACTGAAGTAAGGCGAAGTGATCGGATCGGATCGGAGTAGATGGGAACGAGGGAGCTGATCGGAGAAGGAGCATGAGCTGGAAGGAGGATAGCAACCCGACCCGACCCGGAGGAGGACACCGACCCGACCCGGAGTGAAGTACCCGACCCGAACCGAATGGAAGATGACAAGGATGGAGGACCGAACCGAACCGACGAGCGCAATGACTACCGAACCGAACCGAGTTCTAGGACTGTTACTGCGCGACAACTCTTCTGAAGACCCACTCCAATTCGACCAAACCCGAGATGCAAAGGAAGTCCAAATGAGAAGTTAGAGCTTAAGATTCAGATGGGAATCAACGAGTTCACTTCATGGTTGGGCTTTGCTGCGGGACGCGTGCCAAGGAGTTATCGATGTCTATAGCTTTGGACCACTATGTTAGGAGGTACGAAGGCGGATTCAGGGCCATTATGGCATAGGTAGAACCAAGGGCTACGACCAATGAAGTGGGTCATTGAAATGTTTGGTCATGACTCCAAGTGTTTGGCTTGGTCACAGCAGGGTTTCTACAAGTCGGGATTCGTCGTTACCTCAGTTTGTCTAGTGTTCCAAAGTGGTAGATATCGTATGCTTTACGCACTGAGTGAGAGATGTGAGGATGGTTGCTATGGATGATTTGTTTGCTATCATTGTGACATGCACACCCCACCCCCGTATTCTTACACTATTTATTATGGCACCTTAGAGCATCGTACGGTATGTGGTACTAACTCTTTGGTTGCAGGTCCAGGTTCAGGTATGGTTTAGTATACCTGTTATCATTCTGTTTAGATGCTTATCGCTCATACCAGGCTTTATGTCTGACCCAGAGTTTTATGTCTCCTCTTATTACTCTGGGTGCTCACACGAGCAGACTAGAGACAGGTTAACTGGTGATGCACGGGTAGATGATCCGGAGACGAGCAGGAGGCTTCCACGTACTATATACATAATATTCTCCCTGTGTTGTTGAAGATCACTGCTTGGGCATTGTTGGTGTATCTTCTACTTTAGCTTTCTTTTGTTTAGAGACAGTAAATTTGGAAAATTGTAATAAGCTGTATTTGGATTTCCGCTGCTCTGATGATTGATGTTGATTTTAGTTATCAGCTTATGCACTGTCTCGCCTGTTTTATGTCAAGTATGTTTTTATTATATTTTATCCCATGCGCTGTGAGACATTCTACAGGTTCCTTGATTAGTTCATTCTCTTCTTTCTTTCCTTCTGACGACTGTTCTGTGCTAGCTGGGCATGTGTACAGCGCACTTTCGGAGGAAATGCAGGCTGGTGCGGGACGGGCCGTCACACTTGGTATCAGAGCTCTAGGTTGCGTAGTTAACCTAGGGAAGTTATCAGGGAGAGATAATATACGTATACGAGAGAGCGTATTTGTGATTACTTTGGTTTTTAAAAAGCTATATATATATATATATATACTATTAGTAGTATAAGGATGAAGTCGTACTGCACTAGCACCACTATGGAGTCGTTAATCGTTTCCTTTTTCAGATTGACGATGAGCCGATATACTAGAGGTGCTGGTAGGGGAGCCAATAATGGGAATGCTGCTGACATGAGGACGATGTTTACTGACCTCATGAGAGAGATGCTTAGAGATGTGCAGAGGGCAGCTCCCAATGGTGGAAATGGTGGTGGTCCAATAGTGCAGGCGCCAAGAGTCGACTTCGCCAAGCTGAATAAGGATTATACTAGTCTTGGTGGGAAGCCGTTTCACGGAACGGAGTCGGCCACGGACGTTCAAGATTGGTTGGATAGTTGCGAACGTATCTTCGAGGATTTGGGTATCGAGGATGCGATGAAAAGAAAGCTAGCGTCCCGTCAGCTGCAAGGGCGGGCAATGAATTGGTGGAATGCTATAAAGGCAGCTACTCCCGAAGATCAGATTACTTGGGAGCAGTTTAAGGCTCGCTTTAGTGAGAAGTTCATTCCGGCTGCTCAGAAGTCAGTGCTGTTCAAGAAGTTCTTGGAGCTCAAGCAGAATGGCAGAGCTGTCTCGGAGTATATTGCTGAATTCGACACCTTGTCAAAATATGGATTATCTCTTATTGATACTGCCGAGAAAAAGAATGAGAAATTCATAACTGGTTTGGATCAGTACTTGGGGGAAAAACTTATTAACCACATCGATGAGACATTTGAATCGATTGTGGGGAAAGCGTTAAGATCAGAAAGTCTCTACCCTAAGTCGAAGACTGAGGTTGCATCCGCAGATGAGCCAAAGCCACAAGCTAGTGGTGGAGGCAAAGGTGGTTCCCAGAATAAGAGAAAACAGAACCAGACTAAGGATGGCCAGAAGAAAAAGAATAAGCAAGATGTGGAGTGCTTCAGCTGTGGTAAGAAGGGCCATTATGCTAGTAATTGTCGGGCCAAGCCAGCGGATAGGAAGTGCTTCAACTGTGGCCAAATGGGACATCACAAGGACAAGTGTCCACAGCCCCCTAAAGAAAAGCAAATGGTGAAAGCATATGCCCTTAATGCTATTCCTTCTTCGTCGAATGCCCCAACTGCGGCGGAGAAGGGAAAGAATGTCGTCATTCAAGGTATGCTGTCTGTTTATGATGTTCCTGTTAGAGTTTTGTTTGATACCGGAGCTTCCAGTTCTTTCATATCTAGTGACCTGGTAGATAGGTTGGGATTGGAGCCCGAGATTGTCGATAGACCTTTAGTAGTGACGAACCCGATTGGTGGTTCTACTAGCCTTAGCATGATTTGTCGTAATGTGGTCTTATCGAGTCATGGATGCATGTTTGTTTGTGATTGCTTTGTTTTGGGCTTTACTGGGTTTGGCATTATTTTGGGAGTAGATTGGCTCCAAAGATACGGGGTGGTGGTAGACTGTGAGGGCTTGTTGGTGACAGCTAGAGCGGATGATGGGCGGAGGATAGTGTTTGGTGGTCTACCCAGTAAGGGGGTATTGGCTAGTTTTCTAAACTCCCTCGACATTCCGCATAGTGAGTTGTCAGGTTTGCCCGTGGTTGGCCAGTATCCGGATGTTTTCGAAGAAGTGACCGGACTTCCACCACATCGAGAGATTGAGTTTCGTATTGATTTGGTAAAGGATGCCAGGCCTATAGTGATGCCACTTCGTCGTATGGCACCAAGAGAGCAGCGAGAGCTCGAGGTGCAAGTCAGCGATCTTTTGAAGAAGGGATTTATCAGAAGGAGTGTTTCTGAATGGGGAGCACCAGTTGTGTTTGCTACCAAGGCGGATGGTTCCCTTCGTTTGTGTGTAGACTACCGCGAGTTGAATAAAGTGACGAGGAAGAACAAGTATCCTCTACCGCGGATAGATGATTTGTTTGATCAGTTGAGTGACGCGAGAGTATTTTCTCAGTTGGATCTCGCGACAGGTTTTCATCAGCTTAGAGTGGAAGCTGAGAGTATAGCTAAAACGGCATTTCGGACGCCGTCTGGGTTTTATGAGTGGTTGGTCATGCCATTCGGGCTGACCAATGCCCCAGCATATTTTGTGGATCTTATGAATAGGGTATTCAGAGATCAGTTGAATAAGTTTGTCCTTGTGTTCGTTGATGATATTTTGGTCTATTCGAGGACAGAGGAAGAACACAAGGAACATTTAAGAGTAGCGATGGAGGTGTTAAGAAAACACCAATTGAAAGCAAAGTTTTCTAAGTGTCACTTCTGGAAGAGGGAAGTGAGGTTCTTGGGCCATGTTGTATCAGAAAATGGGATTGCCGTGGACCCGGCGAAGGTGGCTACGGTACAGGATTGGCCTACGCCCAAGAATGCAACAGAGGTAAGAAGTTTCTTGGGATTAGCTGGATACAATCGTAAGTTTATCCAAAGTTTCTCCAAGATAGCAGCACCATTGACCCAGTTAACTAAAAAGAATCAAGCTTTTGTCTGGGATGAAAGGTGCGAGAATGCATTTAAAGATCTAAAGGACAAGTTGACAAGCGCACCAGTGTTAGTCATTCCTAAGGGGGATGAAGAGATGACGGTATACACGGATGCCTGTGGTACCGGACTGGGTGCTGTATTGATGCAAGGCGGTAGGGTTGTAGCTTACGCAAGTCGGCAATTGAAACCGCACGAGAGAAGATACCCTACCCATGATTTAGAATTGGCAGCGATCGTGTTCGCGTTAAAGATGTGGAGACACTATCTCTTGGGAGAAAGATTTGAGCTGTTTACAGATCATAAGTCGTTGAAGTATCTATTCTCCCAGAAGGATTTAAATCTCCGTCAGCAGAGATGGTTAGAGTTCTTAGCTTCCTATGATTTTGACATCGCATACACACCAGGAAAGGGCAATGCGGTGGCTGATGCATTGAGTAGAAGACATGCCAGCTTAGGGGCTATGTTTCTTGAATGGAAGCAACTGGAGTTTATCGCGGGGTTTGATTTCAGACCAAAGTGCGAATTGGATCCAGAAATGTTAGCAAGTTTGACGATCAGACCCACTTTGATTGAGCGGATCGGCTCTAGTCAGAGGGACGATCCTAACCTATTGGAAATCATCTCCAAGTTAGAGATGGGTATCGATGAGGAGATGAACAAGTATGGGCTTGATCGAGATAGATGGCTTAGAAAGAATGGAAAGCTTGTTGTACCCAATGTCAATGGATTGAGGGATGAAGTGCTTAGAGAATGTCATCACTCAAAGCTAACTATACACCCCGGTGGTAACAAGATGTATCGAGATATGAAGCAGACTTACTACTGGGAAGGGATGAAAAGAGACGTTGGGAAGTTTATATCCAAATGCATGAATTGCCAGCTAGTTAAAGCCGAGCAAAAGAAGCCTAGTGGGTTGTTACAGCCCTTAGAAATTCCCGAATGGAAATGGGAGCAGGTCTCGATGGATTTCATCGATGGTTTACCAAGGACTAGATCGGGATATGACAGCATTTGGGTAATTGTAGATCGACTGACTAAAAGTGCAAGGTTTATACTAGTCAAATCGACCAGAATGGCAGCTAAGTTAGCAGAATTGTATATGAAGTGGGTAGTGAGATTTCATGGAGTACCTAAAAGCATTGTGAGCGACCGAGACCCGTTGTTCACTAGTGGGTTTTGGAAGAGCTTACAAGAGGCTCTAGGGTCAGAGTTACATCTCAGTACCGCATATCATCCTCAGACCGACGGTCAGACGGAGAGGGTGAACCGTATTTTGGAAGATCTCTTGAGAGCATGTATATTGGATTTTGGTGGATCATGGGATGACCATTTGCATCTAGTAGAGTTTGCATATAATAATAGCTACCAATCCAGTATCGGTATGGCTCCGTTTGAAGCTCTGTACGGAAGACCATGCAACTCACCATCATGTTGGATAGAGACTGGCGAGAAGTTTATGCTTGGACCAGATGTGGTGAGGGAAACTTCAGATAAGATTAAGATCATTCAACAACGAATGAAGGTTGCCCAGGATAGGCAGAAGAGTTATGCTGATAAGAGGAGAAGAGACTTAAAATTCTCCGTTGGCGACTTGGTGTTTGTCAAGATCTCTCCGTTGGAGAGCGTAATACGATTTGGCAGGAGAGGCAAGTTGGCACCAAGATTCGTTGGCCCATTCCCTGTTCTTGAACTAGTCGGGAATTTGGCATATAGAATTGACTTACCGGAGAAGATGGCGGGAGTTCATAACGTATTTCATGTTTCCCAACTAAGGAAGTTCGTTCACGACTCAGATATGACTATTTCACCTGATCAGTTAGAGGACTTCGAAGTACAACCCGAGGCGGTTGAGAACCGTAAGCCGGCCCGTATTGTCGAGCACGACATGAAGCAGCTTCGAAGGAAGGCGGTGAAACTAGTCAAGGTACAGTGGAGCGAGGACGAGAATGATTGTACTTGGGAGACAGAGGAGAACATTAGGAAGTCACACCCAGAACTCTTTGCCTGGTAAGATTTTGACTTCGATTTAGTTTTCCGCATGCTAGGATGGGTTTGTTTGCTTGTTTTGCATATTTGATTGTTGTATATGGTTGTTAGGCATGCGGGATCCCTTGTATGTTTTGGGTTAAGGAATTTCGGGGACGAAATTTCTTAAGGGGGGTAGAGTGTAACGACCCGCATTCTACGCATCATAGGATCGTAGAAGATTTATTTCTGTCACATACGAAGTCGTATGGTCGTGTAACTTTGGGAGACGACTATTGGGGTCATTTCCCATGTTCATGATTTTTCCCGATTTTTATATGACCATTTTACCCCTAGTTGGCACTGTTTTGGCCATAACTTTTGACTGGAAATGAATTTTGACCTGAAATCACTTCCATTGGCTCCGGATGATGGTTTCTCTTTCCGTAGAGTGGTCACATTAGCCAAACGGACTTACCGTTTGGGAGATATGGCTGAAACAAGTTTCAGATGGTGAAAAACAGCTTAATTGGGCTTAACCGGGTGATTAGCAGCTAGGCCCACAGGGGAATTTCGGGTTTAGAGGTGTAGGAGGACTGATTAGGGTTAGGTTATCACTTTCATTTCAGTTTTGAGCCGCCACAAACCTCCTTGAGACCTTAGTAATGGCTTCCATCCTCTAAAACCACTCCAAAACACATTTTTAGTGAAGATTAAGCCTAAACTACATCAAAACAAGGCCAAATAGCAACAAAGCAAGGTTGGAGCTGCTGCTATACATAGGAATTCGACCCAAACAGAGGATATTTCAGATTTGGTGTTTTATTTTGTGGCCAAGGTGAGTGATAGCATCATTTTGACACTAATTACAGTTAATTAAGGGTAATTAGTGAAGATTAGCGAATTTATACACTAATAAATTCTGGAAAAATGTTTAGAAATTCTTAAATAATATTTCATGCCTCTGTTAGAAAATTTAGGTGATTTGATTAAGTTTTACTAAGTATGTGCTTAAACATGATTAAGAAGGATTATAGGAAAATAAGGGGTTTTGGGTACATTTGATTCATTTTGACATATGAATTCATTGTTTTGGTGTTTGTGGTTAGTTTGCTATGTTGTTATGACTATTTGACATGAATTGTGATTTATTAGAATAGTTAGATTTGTCAAAAACGTCGTCGAACGGCGTAAACAAGTTGCTGGAAAAAGTTGCAGAAAGTTGTGCAGGGCTTCGGATCGGATCGGATGGGGGCTCGGATCGGATATGTGAACTGGGCAAGAAACCCGACCCGAACTGGAGTTTGGCACATAAAAGACTTGGCAAAAAGGAAGGCCGTTTACTTAGAGTTGGAGTGGACAAGGGGATCGGATCGGAGTAAGCTAGGGAGCGGAGCGGATCGGACTGAAGTAAGGCGAAGTGATCGGATCGGATCGGAGTAGATGGGAACGAGGGAGCTGATCGGAGAAGGAGCATGAGCTGGAAGGAGGATAGCAACCCGACCCGACCCGGAGGAGGACACCGACCCGACCCGGAGTGAAGTACCCGACCCGAACCGAATGGAAGATGACAAGGATGGAGGACCGAACCGAACCGACGAGCGCAATGACTACCGAACCGAACCGAGTTCTAGGACTGTTACTGCGCGACAACTCTTCTGAAGACCCACTCCAATTCGACCAAACCCGAGATGCAAAGGAAGTCCAAATGAGAAGTTAGAGCTTAAGATTCAGATGGGAATCAACGAGTTCACTTCATGGTTGGGCTTTGCTGCGGGACGCGTGCCAAGGAGTTATCGATGTCTATAGCTTTGGACCACTATGTTAGGAGGTACGAAGGCGGATTCAGGGCCATTATGGCATAGGTAGAACCAAGGGCTACGACCAATGAAGTGGGTCATTGAAATGTTTGGTCATGACTCCAAGTGTTTGGCTTGGTCACAGCAGGGTTTCTACAAGTCGGGATTCGTCGTTACCTCAGTTTGTCTAGTGTTCCAAAGTGGTAGATATCGTATGCTTTACGCACTGAGTGAGAGATGTGAGGATGGTTGCTATGGATGATTTGTTTGCTATCATTGTGACATGCACACCCCACCCCCGTATTCTTACACTATTTATTATGGCACCTTAGAGCATCGTAAGGTATGTGGTACTAACTCTTTGGTTGCAGGTCCAGGTTCAGGTATGGTTTAGTATACCTGTTATCATTCTGTTTAGATGCTTATCGCTCATACCAGGCTTTATGTCTGACCCAGAGTTTTATGTCTCCTCTTATTACTCTGGGTGCTCACACGAGCAGACTAGAGACAGGTTAACTGGTGATGCACGGGTAGATGATCCGGAGACGAGCAGGAGGCTTCCACGTACTATATACATAATATTCTCCCTGTGTTGTTGAAGATCACTGCTTGGGCATTGTTGGTGTATCTTCTACTTTAGCTTTCTTTTGTTTAGAGACAGTAAATTTGGAAAATTGTAATAAGCTGTATTTGGATTTCCGCTGCTCTGATGATTGATGTTGATTTTAGTTATCAGCTTATGCACTGTCTCGCCTGTTTTATGTCAAGTATGTTTTTATTATATTTTATCCCATGCGCTGTGAGACATTCTACAGGTTCCTTGATTAGTTCATTCTCTTCTTTCTTTCCTTCTGACGACTGTTCTGTGCTAGCTGGGCATGTGTACAGCGCACTTTCGGAGGAAATGCAGGCTGGTGCGGGACGGGCCGTCACACATTATTCTAAGGTTTGTAAGCAAAAGACTAAGAAGCTCATTTGGTTGGAACATGTGACTTGCATACAAGAGGTACAGACTTCGATCCCCGCCAACGCCATATTTTTGTTTTAGGGGAATGGCTTGAAAATGGCTTAGTGTGAACGCAGTTCAAAAAGTAGTTTAGTGTGAAAACGGTTAATTAGGAAGATAGAAATATATATATATATATACACATATAAAAATAAAATAAAATTCAACCTAAAATTTAAGAAAAAAATTCAAAACAGCGGAAGAAGGAAGGCAAAACACCAAACCGACCTATTTTATGGGTCGACCTAAGTCCCGCTGGGTCGAACCCAGTGTCGACTCAGGAGGTTTGGAATTAGTCCCGTCGGCCCTAAATGGTCTATGACGAAATTTTATGTTTTAGGGCTTAGGTGGCGATTTCTAACTGGTCTGTTGACATCATTTCTTGGTTTCTAAGGCCTAGATGGATCCTAGAGTGATCCGACGGCTTAATTCAAAGCTCTATAAAAAGACCCATAGACTCAAACCCTAAATCAGAATTAAAACTAAAACTATGGTCGTCATGCTGTCGTCTTGAACCCTAGAGTAGCCGCCACCAATTAGAGAGGAAGAACATCAAATCAAATCAGTTCTATTCAACCCTAACAATGAATCTTCTTCAAAGGAAAGCTAATTCAACTTTAGAAATCAGAATTCAGAACTCAAGACAGCCTTTGAGTTGTGAGTTCGATAGTTTTAATAAAATAATTAGTAATTTAATTGGATTAAGTTATGATGCGGATTGTATGGATGTGATGTGAATTATTGATCACATGTTGTAATTATGTTGTAGAATTGTGTTGAAATCTCTATGAAGTTATGTTGTGATGCTATCATTTATGATGTAAAGTTATGTTGCTATCTTCTATGTTGTAGTTTTATATATAACCAAATCATCATGTTTCATATGCTAGTTTGGTGATGTTGATTCATATGATAAATCATATGTATGCATGTTTAGATTTTTATTTAAACATGAATCATATACTAGTTGGGTAAAATTATATGTGACCTTACATGGTTATGACATCTAGTTTATGTGAAAATTTGATTAAAAGTTAGGCTATGACATGGGTGAGTTATATGCTAAATTCTACATGATATTTTACATGTTAGATGCAAGTTTACACCATTGTTATGATGCATAAATCGCATATGCAAGTTTCTATAAATATATGAGTTTGGGGTATGAATCATGTTATGCAAGTTTAGGGTAATTGCCTATGCAAGTTTACACCTTTAGATGTAGATCCATGACATACATGATTTATGCAAGTTCACACCTTTAGATTTGGATCCATGACATATGTTGTTTATGCAAGTTGTAACTTTGGCCTATGCAAGTTTTAGATGTAAAACATCATTCACATGTGCAAGTTCATCCCTATGTTTGGATCTATGTTTTCATTATGTGTACATTGTGATGTTTTCTCTTTATTCCATGAGTTAAACTATTCGAGTCTAATGTATATTTTATGTTAAATGAACAAACGTACAACATGGGGTAAAAGGGGATAATTTTAAAAAGATTTAATTGGCATAAATGCCTCTAAAGGCATAAAATATAATTGTGGTGAAAATTGGTATGATTTTGCATACCATAAATGGATGGACATAATTGAGTCAATTATGGGCATCGTTAAATTTGGAATTGATTGATAATTTGAATAGGGAAAGTAATTCAAATTTGGGGAATGATTAATTAGGAGAATTTAATCGTTTAGGACACAAGGTTAGGCTCTTTTGTGGTGTAAGACTGCCCGGACCCGCCCGACAAATCCTGCTGCCACAAATGCCAGTCTAATGTGAGAGGTCTTAGGCATAAATTAAATACGTAACAATTGTAAAGACACGAGGTTAGGCTCTTCTGTGGTGTTAGACTGCCCGGACCCGCCCGGCAAATCCAGCTGCCACAAATGCCAGTCTAATGTGAGAGGTCTTTATGAGGTTACAGTCTTAATGAATTAAGAAACACTTAACCAGATAAACATGTAGTGGACATGAGGTGGTTAAGTGGGTGCCTTGGGTGGCATGTGGAATCTAGTGGGTGCCTTGGGTGGCATTTGGAAATACGATTAGAAACACTTAACCAAAATTGAAACATGTAATTGAAACATGAATAAGAAGTGGTTAAGTGGGATGTACTAGAGGGGACCAAGCTTAGGTGGATAGCTTGTGTCAAGTGATGGGGGCCCATTTCAACCAGTAACCCATACGTATCTTTGTGGGCTCGACCCAAGTCGAGGACGGGACACGCATACTGGGCTTGACTGTAAGAGGCCAAAACGGGTTAGCGGTGGCAATGCAAGTACAACGGGTTCATATGCGTGTGTGGACCCGGGCTGGTAGGTAAAACGTTGTTGCATCGTGTAGGTATAAGCCGTGCATTGTTGGTTGTATCGGGTTGCCACTTTAGGGAGTGATACACCCCACTGTGGGGCCAGCACGGGTATCTACGAGTTAGGGAGCCGATCGCTTGGGGGTAGTGGGTACACCTAGTGGAGATAGGGGTAGGCGGCACCTATGAAGGCAGCTAGGGGTGCACAAAACTACCAATATCATTATTAAGTTCTGTAGGCGGGATCAACCTTAGGGTTACTAGTGGTGGTGCAGTATACTAGTGGTGGTGCAGTATAGCAATTATCCTATAGTGTTGGTGTATTTTAGTATTTATCTTATAGTGGGTTAGGTGCGCTTTAACGATATTGTTGTTCATCTTGTTTCCTTATTTACACTGCCATATTCAATGGTTCATGGTCATTTCCTTGTTTTCCAACTTATGCCTTAGCCTAGTTACTTTGTTAATTATATTGTTAAAATTATCGCACTCGCCAGACTTTATGTATGACCCCCTTTGTTTCCTCCTCTTTCCTTCCTTTCCCCCCTAGGTGCTCAGGTTGGAACTAGCACTAGTGGAGCTTGATCTTCGACTGCTTTTAGAAGATTGCTTGGATCGCTGGAGTAAAGTTCAGCTTCTCTTTTATTTATGGCTATTTTGATGTTGGGGATTATGTCTTTCAGTTTATGTACTTTTGATAGTCAAGATGGATATTATGTTCTTTGACTCTGGTTTTTGATGATGTAAGCAAACAATTGTGTTTTCCGCTGCAATGAAATAACGTTTTAAATCTTTGAGTACTATTTATATCTGTCTTGTTGTTAAGTTTCTGTTCTATACTTACTTAAAATGCTGCACAGAAGTTAATGCATTCTCTTTGTGAGTGACATTAATGGACGTGGGTTGTTACACAAACAGAGTCCAATTTCAACGAAATTAATTTCATTGGGCCTATAACGTCAAGACGTAGCGGTGATTCCATTTTCGTTATATTTGTGGTTCACGAGTGACGATATGAATTTTGAACTGTCAGTTGTAAATAGCGGTAAAATAATATGACCATACGTGAACAAATAAATTAAAATAAAACTTAAACCCTATATAAATTTCCGTCCAAACAAATAAAGAAGTACACATGCAATGTAATTTCAAACATACAGCTAGCTACTCTACCATTTTCTGAACACTGAAGCCATCTACCCTCTGCAAAGATTTATAAGCAAAGTGACCAATTCAAAATGTTGAATCTTTCCATTGCACATGGCTATAATCAGGCAACGCAGACCTATTAGCAAAGAAAATATAAGCTACCTATATACATATTAAAACACAGCTATCTACGTTTTCTTCCATCCTATACTGCACCTGCTATTTTTCTTTCACCCATCAATGTAAACTCAATTGAAATAAATGAAATAAAAACACACGTAGGTACATTCAGATCAATACTAGCGGATTTCTTGACATTGCATAACTCTGCCCTTTGTTTGAAACAATTTCAAAGCCCTTTGCTTTATACTTAGCTTCCTTTTCTTCTTCATTTTTGGAGTCTTTAATTACTTCCATGGCATTTAAGCCTTCTAAATGAATTATCTCTTGAACAATAAAAGGCAGTAAGCTTGTTTTGCCATCTGTTCCATTAACACCTGCAAGTTTTAAAAAGTGTGTTCAATTTGAATGCACATGCACCACCTCGTATTGTTCCTGCATTCATTCGGGTTTCCTTTTTCAGAACTGCTTTTAGCAATCTTATCAGCGTGGACATATCAGCGCAGAACTAAATGGACCGATGGACCTACTATTTCTTTTCAAATGTTCGCTCATGTCTTTCTCCCCTCAGCCAACATAGCTACCATCTTATATCTTTAGAGCCGCATGCCTATAGAACATTACATTGTTCTTATCCTTTACATCTTCACCCTATATATATAACTGTTGTGCCTCACTTCTTTTCAACAATGGAAACTAAACATGTATCCATAAAAGCAAGGTCAAACTCCCCTTTTGCCATAGCTAAAAACGTGAGCTGTAGGATATTAAAACTTCCCCTCGGCTAGAATATCAACCCACACCTACATTTATATAAACTCTAAACCCATGCCTGTATGTTGTCTTGTGTTCGTTTGTGTTCCCGTGGAGCTTGAGGGAAAGATGAGTGTTTTCGAAGCTGTAGAAGGAGACTGGATGGAAACATGATTTTCTTAAGACCGTCAGGTTATACCGAGAGGTGGTGGCCGTTGCAGATGGGTCGGTGAAAGGATATAGGGGGCTGACAATCGGAGCGCGATTGACGGTAGAAAATTGAACTGGGCAACATGTCGTACTAGTGGTGATGTCGACAGTTTCAGTGGGGGTGGCGAGGCACAGTTAGTAGACGGTGTGTATGTGAGGGTTTGATTGCCGAAGAGATTGCGTCTCCGGCTATCCTAGGGGGTCGCAGGCACTCACTATAGCATCATATGGGAGGGGGAGGTCGAGCAGTTTGATTTGAACAAAGCAAGGGGGAACACAACAGTATGACGTAGTGATCAAAGCTAATGACGAGGGCGATGTTCGTGGTGATCGGGCGTTGGACAGCTGTACTGAAGTGGTGAAGGTGGGCGTAAGTTGGGGATCAGATGAGATGTTGTGTATGGGGAAGAGGAAGTGTGCGTTTTGGATTGGTCGGGAGGGAAGGGGAATATTGGTGAAGTGTGGTTTCAAAAGGAACCACAAGGAAGAAGTTGCACTGTAATTTTTTGGGCTGGGTGTTATTCGAAATGGCCAAATCACATTAGAACATGCCTAATCAGGCTTTAATGCGCCTAATCCAAGTAAGCATGTTTTATTCCATTTTATGGTATAATGTCAGTAAAGAATTTAAGTTATGTTATACATATATACTTTGTTATTAACACATATAACACCTGGGAAAAGGCAATGTGATTAGAAGTTTCGAATTGGACTAAATAGATTTTCAAATGCCTAATCTATTCTTAAACAAGTAACTAGATGTAACAACATTTAGGCTAATATATAAGTATGTCAACGGTATTAATACATAATGTGTCGGTCCAATCATACATAGACATAAATGGTGATTAATTAAATTTAATCAGGGTTTACAATTGCCTAAGTATACTTTTTTTTTCGTATCTTAGTATGTCCAAATAGAAGTGTAATGTGGTGACTGGGAAAGTTTATACATAGGCCTGACCACGTTTGTATTGGTTTAATTATACTTATATAAGGGGCATTTACACATAACGTAGTGCCTACTTCCTTTAAGCATGCCGAGACGAGATAAGTAACGTGGCTAATCTTATAGTATAGATAACCAGTCAAGTTTTAACGTGACCGAACCTTATTATATATATGCCAAATCTAGTTTTGCTTCCTAATCAGGCTTTATTAAGTTAAGGGTTAATCAATGATTTATTTATTAAAAATATATTTGTTTAAATTAAAACGTATATTATAATATGTTCATGCGTACATAGAATCAAACCAAATACACTGCGTTGGACTAATATCAACGGACGCAAGATTTTGGAATTGGAATGGATGGAATTGAACGCAGTTGCAAGCTTGTAAAACGAACCGTTCTGACAATTAATGGAAATCAAGGTGGGTTCAACTCACTCAGTTTTATTCCACCTATATTTTATATAAGTTGGGTTTAATATTTGTGTGCTATGGTTGTTTATTGTTGGGTGTTTACTAAATTGATCTATATTTGTTGACTGAATTGATTTAATTAAACGTTTATTTAGTTCAATTTTAAACCAATCGTTATTTTAACGATTATTTCCAAATGATTTAATTTACCTCGTTGATTACGTTTATAATAATATAAATGTATTTAATTAAATTATGGAGGTTTGGATTGCTGTTATTGTTTAATAGTTGAATACTATACTTGTTTAACTGATATCCTTGACATAAACGTATTTGGATGTAGGGAAAATAGGTTGGGGGATCCAACTGGATCCCTCAAATTTATTGTTTATTTTCATATTACGTTTATATGAATTGTTTAACTGATATGATTGGATGATTGATTGGATTATTGGTTTGTTGAATGTAAATTCAACGTTTGTTTGATATTAATCAATGGGCAGTATTGGTTGAGTAGTTGGCAGCATTTGGCCTAAAACAAATCATTTTAAAAATGTTGATTTATCGTTAAGTGAATCGACGATAATGAGATTATAAAATCTATTTTCTTTAACTAAAGATGAATTTTTAAATTGATATATTTGAATAATTTTTTTATAAAAAGGAAATTAATATTTATTATTTAAGTCTTTAAATAATATTAAATGATTTTGTAAAGTAAATTCTAATAAAATTTATAAGCAGATAAGCAAAAATTTACGAAATGGTTAAGAATTGAATAAATTATTTTCAAGAGACGATTAAATGGAATTATTTAAATTAATTATACTATTAATTAATT
Source organism: Allium sativum (assembly GCA_030737875.1). Taxonomy (NCBI): domain Eukaryota; kingdom Viridiplantae; phylum Streptophyta; class Magnoliopsida; order Asparagales; family Amaryllidaceae; genus Allium; species Allium sativum. The sequence goes on along the minus strand of CM060922.1, from coordinate 698,579,677 downwards.
TAAAAGGACTAACTGGAATTGATTAACGAGGTAATCATGATTTAAGTCGATGAAGTTAGCTAATTTAATTGAAATTGGGCATTTGATTGATTTGTTTCGAATTACTCTAGTGAAATAGATTAATGAATAATTGTTTTAAAATAATAAGTTTTAAAAATAATTTATTATTTATTTTATTAAATAAAGAATTTAACTACCCCGACGTTAGTTAATGATGAATAAATTCTTATTTTAATTAATGTGATTACTTCTTAAATTTATTTCATTTACGTAAGTAATCAAAGTGGGTACTGAAATTTAGATGAAATTGTAAGGAGTTGATAAATAAGTGTTATATTCGAACCGAGTTTTTATAAAGGGAATTTTAAAAGAAATTTAAGCAGATGTGCTGTTTAAATATAATGTTTACTTAATATTTAAATTAAGTAAGAAGGGATCGAGATAAAAAGAGTTTATATTAAACCAGAGAGGTATAAATGAAGTTTGAAAAAGGGGCGTAAGGCGAAAGCGTTAGGTTTAAATTAATGTTACTGAAATAATGGAATTGAAATGAGATTTTTCTAAAATGGAAAATGGTTGAATTGATCAGAAGTGGGATAATATTGATTGATAACGAGTTAAGATAAGAATTAGAACCTAACTGGAGATTTGTTGAGTTAAGCGATTTTCTAGGTCTTGATCTGATGTTGATTTCGGTCTTTGGAGTTGATACATAGGGAATTATTTTCTTACCAATTTACGGTCAGGGACAAGTGAATGTTGAGGTATAGAAATTCTCGAATAACGTATAAGTATTGTTTTGAAATAATAGTAAAATAGAAATCAGATATGCTTATTAAATATTAGCTTGAAATGGTTATAAGAAGATTAATATATTGAAATGAGAATTGAACACCATGTTTAAAAATATGGTATGTTTTTAGAAATTTTAAATTAACCTTCGTTTAATTATTTTTAATTAAGAAGGGCCAAGTGATGCTGAATACTGAACCAGCGAATTCATTTTATTTTATGGTTGTTTATTTGATAGATAAATAACCAACTATCAAATCCGAACAATACGATTGTTGGTACGGAAAGACCGGGATCAAATTTATATTCGAAACCCATTCCGACCAATAGAGACGTAAACAGTTGAAGGTATCAGATACTGATAAAGATGGAGCAATTGAAGACCATAGATCTTCATAAAATGGTAGAGTTACTTATAATCTCTGGTTAGCTCCCAGAGACAAACTGTGACTCTGTCGTGGTTGGAGTCTGTAACACCCCACTCCCGCTATGATCACTCACTAAGGGAATGCCATAGCATCGGTGGAGTATTTTAGTGAGTATAGAACAGAAAAATTACAACAAGACAGATATAAATAGTACTTGAAATTTTAAAACATCATCTCATAACAGCGGAAGTAAAACATGTCTGGTTACATCATAAAACCACAATAAAGGTCAAGTACAATATCCATCAAAATAAAGAAGTACATAATCCCACTCTCATACAATAGCCAAACAAAAGAAAAGATAACTGGATAACTGGAGCTTTACATCTATCCAAGCTCCTAAAGACTGGAACAGCAATCCGATCAAGCTCCACTACTGCTAGGATCCACCGTAGGACCTGAGGGTTGGGAAAAAGATAAAAACAACAGGGTCAGACATAAGTCTGAGCGAGTCCTATAACTTTAACAATACAATCGTTAAAGTAACCAGAGAAGACATAAACTGATATACGGTAACATATAGGGATGAATGGCTACCCTAAGCAGTCAACTAAACGAAGATAAAGGATAAAGACGCATCTACCCTCCCTAAGGTAAATTACTAAACTGCACCACACCAGTCGTTCCTAACTTAAAGGTTGATCCCACCCAAGGACTTATAAAATTTACTAATTAGTACCTGCGTACCCCTAGGTGACCAAGTAGGCGCCACGGGGCCCTACAATCCACTAGGTGTACACACTACTTCCCATTCGATCGGCTCCCTAACGTAGATACCCGTGCTGGCCCCACCGTGGGATGTATCATTCCCCAATGTGGCAACCTGATGGAACTAAAGGTGCACGGCTTATATCTACTCGATGCAACAACGGCTTACCTACCAGCCCGGGCCCACTCACGCATATGAAGCCCGTTGGACTTGCGTTGCCACCGCTAACCCGTTTGCCTCTTACAGTCAAGCCCAGTATGCGTGTCCCGTCCTCGACATGGGTCGAGCCCACAAAGATACGTATGGGTTACTGGTTGAAATGGGCCTCCACAAGCTACCCACCTAAGCTTGTCCCTTTTTCTAGTATATCCCACTTAACCCTTTAATCATGTTTTAATTACATGTTCCATTTTGGTTAAGTATTCTAATCGTATTTTCTATTGCCACCCAAGGCAACCACTAGATTTTCTCATGCCACCCGAGGCACCCACTTAACCCCTCATGTCCCTCTACATGCTAATGTGGTTAAGTGTTTCTTAATTAATTAATTAAGAACGTAACCTTTGTAAAGACCTCTCACATTAGACTGTCTTTTATGACCGCTGGTTAAGCCGGTTGGGTCCGGGCAGCCTTATGTCATAACAGAGTCTAACCTCGTGTCTTTACATTAATTACGTATTTAGTTTGTGCCTAAGACCTCTCACATTGGGCTAACATTTGTAGCAACTGGTTAAGCCGGTTGGGTCCGGGCAGTTTTACGCTACAACTGAGTCCAACCTCGTGTCTTAGTCAATTAATTACACCTAATTAATCACCCTCATAATTTTATATTAATTATCCCTAATTAATCAAGTTTTCTTAACATGGGTAGACCTAACTTAATAGGTAAATTCCCATGGGGTAGACCTAACTCAATAGGTAAATTCCCAACACATAGTATGGGTACACCTAACCAAATAGGCAAATTCCCATACTATGTTTATTTATTTTGTGTTATGCATAATTATATTAATTTCACACAATCTTATTAACTTATGCATTTAATTACCCCATCGTTCCCACGTAATTTCGTTCATGATATAACACATATAAAAGGTGTCAACTTGCATATGAATGAACATGTTTCAAAGGTGCCATCTTGCATATTAACAAACACATAACTTGCATATGAACTTGCATAACATGTCACATAACTTGCATATAATATGTCACATAACTTACATATTCATTTTGCATAACAAACTTGCATATTAGCTTATAGACTTGCATAATGTGTCATCATGAACTTGCATATTAATAAACATGTAACTTGCATATTTACATACATGTAACTCGCATATTAACAAACATGTAACTTGCATATAAAGAAACATGTAACTTGCATATTTACATACATGTAACTTGCATATTAACAAACATGTAACTTGCATATTAACAAACATGTAACTTGCATATTTACATACATGTAACTTGCATATTAACAAACATGTAACTTGCATATTTACATACATGTAACTTGCATAGCATATTACCATGAACTTGCATAACATGCATATGATTACATAGCCCACAACTTGCATATTTAGCATCATGCAAACATAACATACATCATATTAAACTTGCATAAGCTTACATACTCAACATGCATAAACATAAGATTAATGCTAACATCATATCATATGATTCAAAGCTCATTAACCCACATACAAAACCATAAATCTCATCACATCTCATCTAATTAGTTTACCAAAAGATCATCAAAGTGATAGAAACTCACAACTAGCAACTTTGAACACCAAATGAAGAAGATTAAGATGCTAAGAAGGGATTAGAAGTTGATTAGAGAGTGATTAGTATGCAACCCTCTTCATAAAATTAGTGGAGGCCATGAGAGCTAGCATTTTGCCATAGTTTAGTCACTAGGTTTAATTATGAATGAATTAGGGTAGGTTAGGGTCTTATTTATAGATTAGGCAAGTGTTTTAGGCCATAGGATTAACCCTAGATTCAATCCAAGCCATCAAAGCATGTCTTGGGGAAGAAGTCAAGTGTAGGAACCATCTAGGGCCTTTAGATTAAAGATGGACCATGAGAACCATTCAAATGCAAAATCTGCACTTGAGCGAATCGGCCCACGGGTTGACAGCCAAACACCCTGGATTAACCCCTAGTCGACCCAGCGGGCTCGGGTCGACTTCAAAAATCGGCCGGTTCGGTTATTCCCCTCTCCCAATTCGCTGTTTTGAGCATTTTTGCATATTTATTTATTAAATTTTCAATTATATATATATATATATATATCAATATATATATATATATATATATCTACACAACCCATTTCACTTAATTAAGTATACTTTAATTTGGGAATTTTCGTGAAACTTCGCGAGGCCATATCTTGGTCATACGGACTCCGATTTTCGAAAACTCGGACTCTATTTCGCGTATTTTTCCGAGACGAACGCAATGGCATAGCCCGTTTCCCTTGATTCCCATTTTAGAATTAAATTCTGCCTCGATTTATGTTATTACAGGTTATTGAAAATACGGGTTGTTACATTCTCCCCTCCTTAAAGGATTTCGTCCCCGAAATCTTCAAGTTAGGAAGAACGTATCCTACCATCCAATCATCCATCTACTCAAAGCATCATCCACGAGCAATCATTGTCCTTACAAGATTCTAAATGCTGGATGGATATATGCAAAAGTGTGTGTATATGTACTTACCTAATGCGAAAATCAGGCGGTTACTGATACAGTAAACCTCCTTAATGCAAACCATGATAGTGCCATGCATCCAATATGTATGCGAAACCCTATTGACACATACAAATTTCTACATGCGTGCACAACCATACACAAAAATGCATCATCCATATGATAACACAGCCATGATACATCCATCAATCTAACTACCACATCCATTTATGCAATATGCAACATGAAGTGACTGAGCCGATCTAGTGCCTAATGTGTGTGTATATGCATCCACGAGCAACCACTAGCAAACAATTGCATCCATATGCATCCATCAACCATAACATGTTTCAAACACATGTTTCAACCATAGGTTTTACCCTATCTAAAGGTCATAGGTATTAGCGAGAGGATATACTAAAGATAAGATAAGTACTAGACAAGCAATAAAGGAGAAGTTAAAAGACATACTCTCAAAAAGAAATGGATACAAAGAACGCATCTTTGCTTCCGTCTCCCAAGTAGCATTGCTTTCGTCATCTCCCCATTGCACTTTAACTAGCTGAACTTCTCTGTTCCTCAACTTCCTAGTTTCTGACCCAAGGATGCGAGTAGGAGCTCGTCGAATCGTCGCATCACGCTCTACCTCTACATCTCTAAGCAAGCTCGGCTCTACCACCTCCGCGGTCTCATGTAAGCACTTCCTCAAATGTGATACATGGAATACATCATGAACACCACTAAGTCTGTCGGGCAACTCCACCCTATATGCCATCCGTCCAATCCTTTCCTTAATAGGAAACAGCCCAACAAATCTCGGTGCTAACTTCCCTACGGACCCAAAGCGAACAACATTTCTCAATGGAGATACTTTGACAAAAACCATGTCCCCAACCTCAAACTCAAGATCCGTCCTTCTCCGATCCGCAAAAGATTTCTGTCTATCTTGCGCTGCTTTCATCCTTTTTCGAATTAAATCAATCTTCTCTGAAGTCTCTCTAACCATATCCGGCCCAAGCAAGATCTTATCCGTAGATTCCCACCAACATGTAGGAGATCGACAAGGCCTTCCATAAAGAGCTTCGAAAGGAGCCATACCAATACTGGACTGAAAGCTGTTATTATATGCGAACTCCACCAAAGGAAGATGTTCTTCCCATGTACCTCCAAAATCCAAGATACAAAGCCTCAAAAGATCTTCTAAGATACGGTTCACCCTCTCAGTCTGACCGTCCGTCTGAGGATGATATGCGGTGCTCAAACACAACTGAGTCCCTACCGCCTCTTGCAAACTTCTCCAAAACTCACTAGTGAAAATAGGATCTCGATCACTCACAATGCTGGATGGTACGCCATGCAATCTAACAATCTCTCTAACATAGACTGAAGCAAGCCATGGAGCGGTCCTCTTACTCTTTACGGGTATAAAATGGGCACTCTTGGTAAGTCTGTCTACCACAACCCAAATTCCCGTATTGGCCTTCCTCGATCTCGGTAACCCGTCGATGAAATCCATCGAGACACTATCCCACTTCCACTGTGGAACTTCCAATGGGTGTAGCAACCCACCGGGTTTCCTTTGCTCCACTTTAACTTGTTGGCACACTAAGCATCTAGCCATATACTCGGCCACATCTTTCTTCATACCGGCCCAGAAGAAAACTCTCTTCATGTCTTGGTACATTTTGTCTCCACCGGGATGAATAGTCATTCTTGAACGATGTGCATCATCCAAAATAGCCTTCTTCAAACCCTCATCTTGCGGTACACAAAGTCTACCGTCTCTATGCAACCATCCCTTATCATCTATGGTGTATCTACCCAAATGGCTGGACGACTCCCCTCTTATAAGCTTCTCTACCAACACAACCAACTGTGGGTCGTCTCGCTGAGCCTCGCCAATCCGTCTCAAAAGAGTAGGTCTAACCTCCAAGGATGCCAACAAACCAGGTACAAAATCAACAGAAGGTCTGAAGTCAAACAAAGAAAGAAACTCCAAGCTTCGTCGTTCCACGAACAATGGACTCAAAGATAGCCTTTTTCTACTTAAGGCGTCTGCCACCACGTTACCCTTACCAGGGGTATACGCTATCTCGAAATCATAGGATGCTAAGAACTCCATCCACCTTTGCTGTCTTAAGTTTAAATCCTTCTGAGAGAATAAGTACTTCAATGATTTATGGTCGGTGAACAACTCGAATCTCTCACCAAGAAGATAATGGCGCCAAGACTTAAGTGCGAAAACAATCGCGGCCAACTCTAGATCATGGGTAGGGTAATTCTTCTCATGCACTCTCAATTGTCTCCCTCCATAGGCTATTACCCTTCCCTCCTGCATCAAGACTGCGCCTAATCCTGTTCCACAAGCATCGGTATAAACAACAAACGGCTTACTTCCATCCGGGAGCACTAAAACTGGAGCGGTGGTCAAAGCTCTCTTTAACCGTCGGAAAGCATCATCACAATCTACATCCCACGAGAAAACCAGATTCTTTTTCGTCAAGCGGGTTAATGGGGCTGATATCTTCGCGAAGTCTTTGATGAACTTCCTATAATATCCTGCCAACCCCAAGAAACTTCTTACCTCGGTAGCATTTCTAGGAACTTTCCAATCCTGGATAGATACTATCTTTGCGGGATCCACAGCTATCCCTTCCTTAGAGACCACATGCCCTAAGAATCGCACTTCTCTTCTCCAAAAATGGCATTTAGAGAATTTAGCTTTAAGACTATGCGCTCGAAGAGTCTCCAACACTTCCTTGAGATGTAAGGCATGCTCTTCTTCATTCTTGGAAAAGACCAAGATGTCATCCACAAAAACTACTACAAACTTATTCAGATACTCTCTGAACACTCTACTCATGAGATCAACAAAGTATGCGGGGGCGTTTGTCAACCCAAATGGCATCACTAGCCACTCATAAAAACCATCCGGAGTCCGGAAAGCAGTCTTCTCTATACTGTCCTCCGCCACTCTTAACTGATGAAACCCTGTAGCTAAGTCCATCTGCGAAAATACTGACGCGCCAACCAACTGATCAAAGAGATCATCTATCCTCGGTAATGGGTGTCTATTCTTCTTCGTGAGCTTATTAAGTTCTCTATAATCCACACAAAGTCTGAGGGACCCATCCGCCTTCGTGGCAAACACTACTGGAGCTCCCCACTCCGATATACTTCGCCTTATGAACCCCTTCTCAAGCAACTCCCCTACTTGCTTATGAAGTTCTCTTCTCTCACGAGGAGCCATGTGGCGTACTGGCAAAGACACTGGTTTGGCATTATCCACCAAATAAATTCGGAAATCTATCTCCCGCTTCGGAGGCAAACCCTTTACTTCTTCAAACACATCCGGATATTCCCGGACTACTCTGACAGAACACAAACTCTCGACCGAAGCATCGAGCGATTCAAGATAACTTAGCAAAACAGATTCCATGGGATTGCAAGAGATCTCGAGAGTGTTACCCAAGCGGGTCATGAGCCTGACAACTCTCCTTTCGCAATCAAGAACGGCACCATTACTGGATAACCAGTCCATGCCCAAGATCAACCCATAGCCCGTGAAGCCCAATACAAAAGCATCACATCTAAACTCAACGCTAAGTATAGAAATCTTCAAACCCAAACATATCATAGACAGATATATGGAGCCCCCAATTGGGTTTGAGACAACCAAGGGATCATCAACTAGACTGGTGTCTAAGTGCAGTGACTCAACTAACGATGATGAGATAAAAGAATGCGATGCGCCAGAGTCAAACAAAGTACGAACTGGATGATCAAACAGAAAAACCAGACTTTCAACGGAAATAGTTCTACCTCTCTGCTGAATCGGTGGAACTGAGAGAACCTGAACTTGCCCCCCTGACTGAGGTGGTGCTATAAGAGCTTGCACCTGGCCTCCTGAGGTAGACCCCGTCTTCTGCCCCTTCTTTGGGCAGTTTTTCACAAGATGCCCTGCTTCACCACAATGAAAGCAACCGGTCTTCTTCTTTTTGCGACAATCCTTACTAAGGTGTCCTGGTGTTCCACAATTGAAGCACTTCTTCTTCGTCTTCTTTTTGTCACCATTGCCTTTTCCGCCCTTGCCTTGTTGTTGCTGTTGCGGTTTCTTCTGATCCCCCTTTTTCTCTGGTGCCTTAGAATTCTTATCATCCTCATGCATAAGTGCCATGTAGACAAGCTTCTCAAAAGTGGCCCCCATAGGAATGTGAGTCATAGCTATTCCTTGCAATGGTTCGTTCAAGCCTCTAACGAACCTCAAAGCCTTCTTCTCCGGTGTATTCACCAACTCTATGCCAAACCTTGCTAATTGATTGAATTTGTTGACATATTCTTTCACCGTGAGATTCCCTTGCTTCAAATTCAAGAACTTCTCCATAAACAGATTCTCTTCCGCCCTTGAGAGAAACTTAGCCCCAAACCTTTGCTTAAAATCTGCCCAAGAGTCAACAGGGCGTTCTCCATTAGTGACCTCCCACCAGAATGAGGCCTCTCTCTTCATTAACCAAGCCGCCAACTTGACTTTCTTTCCCTCTTCCACTTCAAAGATATCTAGCAACTCTTCCACTTCCTTAAGCCAATCTCTAGCCTCTACGAAAGTCTCTGAACCAAGAAAAGGTTTTCCTCCTATAGCCTTGAACTCCTTGCAAACCTTAGCAAAATTATCCACTCTAGGCTGAGGAGGAGGAGCGGTTGTCTCTGGTGTAGTAGCATTGGCCGGACCCGCAGCCGCGGCCCTAGCCTCTTGCAACCTCCTATACCATAGTGGTATAACTAAACCCTCCGGGATGTTAAGATCTTCAGCCATGCTGAAACGAAAGAGGAAAGATTCAAAAAGGAGATTCCGAAAGATAAAGATATGGCTATTGGGGATTATGCTTTTCTTTTTCAAAAACTTTTTCTCTTAGAAGACATGCTTTTTAAAAATACTTTCTTCGAAAATACTCTTAGAAAGTAGTTTTTCTCAAAAATTTTATCTGTTCTGGTAACCTCGCTCTGATACCACGTGTAACACCCCACTCCCGCTATGATCACTCACTAAGGGAATGCCATAGCATCGGTGGAGTATTTTAGTGAGTATAGAACAGAAAAATTACAACAAGACAGATATAAATAGTACTTGAAATTTTAAAACATCATCTCATAACAGCGGAAGTAAAACATGTCTGGTTACATCATAAAACCACAATAAAGGTCAAGTACAATATCCATCAAAATAAAGAAGTACATAATCCCACTCTCATACAATAGCCAAACAAAAGAAAAGATAACTGGATAACTGGAGCTTTACATCTATCCAAGCTCCTAAAGACTGGAACAGCAATCCGATCAAGCTCCACTACTGCTAGGATCCACCGTAGGACCTGAGGGTTGGGAAAAAGATAAAAACAACAGGGTCAGACATAAGTCTGAGCGAGTCCTATAACTTTAACAATACAATCGTTAAAGTAACCAGAGAAGACATAAACTGATATACGGTAACATATAGGGATGAATGGCTACCCTAAGCAGTCAACTAAACGAAGATAAAGGATAAAGACGCATCTACCCTCCCTAAGGTAAATTACTAAACTGCACCACACCAGTCGTTCCTAACTTAAAGGTTGATCCCACCCAAGGACTTATAAAATTTACTAATTAGTACCTGCGTACCCCTAGGTGACCAAGTAGGCGCCACGGGGCCCTACAATCCACTAGGTGTACACACTACTTCCCATTCGATCGGCTCCCTAACGTAGATACCCGTGCTGGCCCCACCGTGGGATGTATCATTCCCCAATGTGGCAACCTGATGGAACTAAAGGTGCACGGCTTATATCTACTCGATGCAACAACGGCTTACCTACCAGCCCGGGCCCACTCACGCATATGAAGCCCGTTGGACTTGCGTTGCCACCGCTAACCCGTTTGCCTCTTACAGTCAAGCCCAGTATGCGTGTCCCGTCCTCGACATGGGTCGAGCCCACAAAGATACGTATGGGTTACTGGTTGAAATGGGCCTCCACAAGCTACCCACCTAAGCTTGTCCCTTTTTCTAGTATATCCCACTTAACCCTTTAATCATGTTTTAATTACATGTTCCATTTTGGTTAAGTATTCTAATCGTATTTTCTATTGCCACCCAAGGCAACCACTAGATTTTCTCATGCCACCCGAGGCACCCACTTAACCCCTCATGTCCCTCTACATGCTAATGTGGTTAAGTGTTTCTTAATTAATTAATTAAGAACGTAACCTTTGTAAAGACCTCTCACATTAGACTGTCTTTTATGACCGCTGGTTAAGCCGGTTGGGTCCGGGCAGCCTTATGTCATAACAGAGTCTAACCTCGTGTCTTTACATTAATTACGTATTTAGTTTGTGCCTAAGACCTCTCACATTGGGCTAACATTTGTAGCAACTGGTTAAGCCGGTTGGGTCCGGGCAGTTTTACGCTACAACTGAGTCCAACCTCGTGTCTTAGTCAATTAATTACACCTAATTAATCACCCTCATAATTTTATATTAATTATCCCTAATTAATCAAGTTTTCTTAACATGGGTAGACCTAACTTAATAGGTAAATTCCCATGGGGTAGACCTAACTCAATAGGTAAATTCCCAACACATAGTATGGGTACACCTAACCAAATAGGCAAATTCCCATACTATGTTTATTTATTTTGTGTTATGCATAATTATATTAATTTCACACAATCTTATTAACTTATGCATTTAATTACCCCATCGTTCCCACGTAATTTCGTTCATGATATAACACATATAAAAGGTGTCAACTTGCATATGAATGAACATGTTTCAAAGGTGCCATCTTGCATATTAACAAACACATAACTTGCATATGAACTTGCATAACATGTCACATAACTTGCATATAATATGTCACATAACTTACATATTCATTTTGCATAACAAACTTGCATATTAGCTTATAGACTTGCATAATGTGTCATCATGAACTTGCATATTAATAAACATGTAACTTGCATATTTACATACATGTAACTCGCATATTAACAAACATGTAACTTGCATATAAAGAAACATGTAACTTGCATATTTACATACATGTAACTTGCATATTAACAAACATGTAACTTGCATATTAACAAACATGTAACTTGCATATTTACATACATGTAACTTGCATATTAACAAACATGTAACTTGCATATTTACATACATGTAACTTGCATAGCATATTACCATGAACTTGCATAACATGCATATGATTACATAGCCCACAACTTGCATATTTAGCATCATGCAAACATAACATACATCATATTAAACTTGCATAAGCTTACATACTCAACATGCATAAACATAAGATTAATGCTAACATCATATCATATGATTCAAAGCTCATTAACCCACATACAAAACCATAAATCTCATCACATCTCATCTAATTAGTTTACCAAAAGATCATCAAAGTGATAGAAACTCACAACTAGCAACTTTGAACACCAAATGAAGAAGATTAAGATGCTAAGAAGGGATTAGAAGTTGATTAGAGAGTGATTAGTATGCAACCCTCTTCATAAAATTAGTGGAGGCCATGAGAGCTAGCATTTTGCCATAGTTTAGTCACTAGGTTTAATTATGAATGAATTAGGGTAGGTTAGGGTCTTATTTATAGATTAGGCAAGTGTTTTAGGCCATAGGATTAACCCTAGATTCAATCCAAGCCATCAAAGCATGTCTTGGGGAAGAAGTCAAGTGTAGGAACCATCTAGGGCCTTTAGATTAAAGATGGACCATGAGAACCATTCAAATGCAAAATCTGCACTTGAGCGAATCGGCCCACGGGTTGACAGCCAAACACCCTGGATTAACCCCTAGTCGACCCAGCGGGCTCGGGTCGACTTCAAAAATCGGCCGGTTCGGTTATTCCCCTCTCCCAATTCGCTGTTTTGAGCATTTTTGCATATTTATTTATTAAATTTTCAATTATATATATATATATATATATCAATATATATATATATATATATATATCTACACAACCCATTTCACTTAATTAAGTATACTTTAATTTGGGAATTTTCGTGAAACTTCGCGAGGCCATATCTTGGTCATACGGACTCCGATTTTCGAAAACTCGGACTCTATTTCGCGTATTTTTCCGAGACGAACGCAATGGCATAGCCCGTTTCCATTGATTCCCATTTTAGAATTAAATTCTGCCTCGATTTATGTTATTACAGGTTATTGAAAATACGGGTTGTTACAGAGTCTATGGATTTGCAAGGACTACTAGCTACCAATCCATAGGGTAATTCCTAGGATGTGATAGGAGAGTGCTTTCGGTTCATCCTGTTCCTAGATGACTTGTATCGACGAATGTCTGACAGAGTATTTCTTAAGAGTCATGCACATTGATTTTTACAAACGTACTTCTGTTTGTGATAGATAACACCCAGGGTATTTTAGTGGGAGTCAATTAGTGATTTGGCTGATCTAATGATGTGGCATTCAAAGTGAATGGTGGTGTGTTATCTTGGAAAGTTAATTCTATCCTCAAGCCTTACAACCAGGAAATGACAAAAACCGGGAAGGCAGCATGGCTATGTGGGTCGCTCCCACTAGGGTGTATAATCACCTATCTAGAGAAATTCCATTTCCTTCTTTAATATATTTTCGTTGCAATCCCTTTTCGGGAAACAGTTGCTGATCCCAACCGTTGTTGATATACATTCGATACACTCAAGCAAAATGAGTGGTCGGTCATGTGTGGGTCGGGTTGCAAGAGTTCTTGTCGAACCCAGTGTATTCCCCTCTAGAGATACACAATCGGCAGGTGGTTCCATACCTTTTCATAGTTGTAATCCAATCTCCAATAAGTGCACGCTATTTTGATTGTATACTATATATGCGGAGCGTGAGATGCAAGCATTCTGTTAGATTGCTATTTATTTATATTTAGGCACTATTATAATATCAGAAGATATATATGATTTCAAAATATTTTGGGTTATCGTAAGGTAAAAACTGTCCGTATTTATGTATGGGTTTGGTCTTACGATTATCCTTTTCTTTCAAAAAGATTTTGAACTTTAAAATCAAGTTGTATGATTCCCCATAAAACTTAGTGTGTTTTTCTCACTTTGGTTCACCAGACTGACTGGTGTTTGTAATGCTTGGGTTAGACCGGGTTGTACAGGTCCAGTTTATCAGATGCTGCGAAGCCCAGAGATGAGCTAGAGGTGTTCAAACGTATTAATATTCATTCTGCTGTATGTTGTATATAAGGACAGATTATTCTAACTGTCCAGATGTGTGACGTACTTTGATGATTGTAAGTTTTATTTCAAGCTCTCAATAAATATTTATTTATATATTATATTTCATTCCGTTGCGATGTGAGATTTGGATTCTGCTGTGTTTTCTTCTACTTCTCTTCTTCTATTCTAATATTTCTTTCTTTATTATCTCACCCTCTATTTTCTTTCATTAACTATCTGGTGTTTTCGATACTTGGGTCTTTGCAAGTAATACGTGTGTTATGTATTATTCTCGAAGCCGGGCGTTGAACCCGCTGGGTTGTTACATATATCGTTATTCCATTTATAGTATTTGTTGATTACGAGAAATAGTGTTGAATATAAGTTGATGTAGATTCTGTTTAAATCTTATATTTGATATCAATTGAGTTTGGGGTTTTTCGTGAATGGTATCTTCAAAAACAACATTCTTTAACCCAGTTAAAGATGAAGAGTATAAAATAAAACTTTTGATTAAGGTTAATTAAGTTTCCAAAGTATAGTTTTTTCAGTTAATAAATTAAAATGGAATTGATTAGAAGTCAATTTTACGATAATCTAGATGAGTCTCCGTGGATGAAGATTTTACTATTTATGGAATTTAAAAGCCTTTAATGTTATTCCGCTTATATTATTTGTTCGATATGGGAACGTATATCGATCGTGTATCGTGTACTGATATGATTTCCATGAAGGTTCCATTTCTAACGGAAGTATGATTTTGGGTATATCATGAACGATGTTTTAAAATAACATTTGTTCTTTAGCCCATGTAAAGGAAAAGATAATTTTCCAAGACGAGTTAAAATGAAATCTTTATTTAATTCGAATATAAAGATTTAATAAAAGAGTTTTCCCTAACAAAAGATAGTGGGAACGAGTTTGATAATGGCTTAAAAGAAGATAAGCATGTTTTTCGCGTAAGAGATAAGATTAAGAAATCGTAAGTACAATTTTGGGTTTGGGTAAATATTTTTCTCCAAAAGATAATTGAAATCTTTAATCAGATTTGAAATGAATAAAGGTAATTAAACATACCAAAATATGAGGGTATTAGGTATGAAATACCACCAGTTTTGCTCCATATGATGAATATGATGGGAATGGGATAATGATTTTAGATTTGACCTTTTTTATGAGATTCAATATTTCTGATAAAGCGTAGAAAACTTGATTTGAGTCAAGTTTGTGAAATATGATTTTTTAATCTTTTGAAAGGATTGCCATGGAAATATTTAAACACTAGTTTAAAGTATATAAATCTTTGATAAGATTTAAGGGAGTAATTGCCAGTGTAAAGAATGATGTCATAAAAGAATAGGTCAAAATGGAATGAGACTCACGATATTTTATATATCAATTATGGTTTGTAAAGATGCTCTAGCTATTCAAAAAGAACGGGTCGAGTATGGGAGATATCGAAGACGATGGTTGAAGACCCAGAGTCTTCACATCGTTTGGATTATTGCTGATGTCTCGATTGGGCGGTACACCCAAGATGAAGTTATAAGTGGCAGAAGTGCGGACGTACTTGTTGATTGTCCTAATTTTCAAGGGCCTCAGTTCTTTATTGGACAAGGAATAAGGTGCCTTTAGTTTCGTTCACAACCTAGAATGAACTTGTTAATGGATGTATGCCTGACGTTGTATTTTAGAACATAACCAATTGGTTTCTATTGATGTTATATCAGTTGGTGGTGGAGGGTTTATTCTCTTAGTTGAACACCCTCCTTGAAGAATTATGTACTCAGAGGGTTATATATTTATAGACACCGATTATATGTTGCGAATTGACAATGTGGCTGTTAAGGATGCGAAATGCGGATCTTAAGGGAAAACTAACACTAAAAGGGGGTGAATCGTGTTTTAAAGAAACTATGGAAAAACTAAACATACTAGAATAAATATATGAATCACACAATGATCATCACACCAGAAATGATGGTAAACACAAAGACAATCAAATAGATTTAAGTAAATATAAAATGTAGAAAAGGAAAGAATACCGAATTTTATACAGGTTCGGATTACTCCTACGTCCAGTCCCATGCAATGCTGGAGTGCACAAAATTATATTATTATCAATATCCAAGTACAACACCCTTGTTTTCATGGCTATAAGGTTATAACTGATTCCGCCACCCTTGATTTCACGTCTACAGGGTTAACACCGCTCCTGTTCCTTGATTTTAGGGATACAAGGAATATCCCCTTTCCCAAACAATTATAATAGCCCTAGAAATCTTCAATTATCACTTCAAACAGAGAGTAAACAATGGAGAATGAAAAGAGAAGAAGAATGATATAAATTTTGTTGAAATCGGTAGAGTATAAGTGTAGAAATCAAGAAAATTAAGCATTTTAATGGTGGTAAGTAAAGGGGTGAAGAAGGAGAAGAAAGAACAATAAAAAATTCGAAATCATCCCCTTTTTATAGTGTCCCAATGGTTGCAATGCTTCTGGAATGTTACAAATAGTGAAAAGGCACTTCCTTTGAAAATTGGAAAAAATGGCAGTTATATGTCAACATGTCATTACCCCTATGTTGATATATACCTTATATATTTATTCTCGAACTTAAATTTCATGTGTTAAAACCAATATACTTTTTCTGTAAATTCTAGAATCAAAACTATTGTTTGATATGAAGTTTCTAAAGTATAAAAACATGTAAAAACATAGTGATATATAATATAAATATATTTCTAAAGTTATATGATTTAAAACTATATATATAAACATATTATTAAAAAACTTTATAACTATATATTGAAATCATTAAGTAAAATACTTATGATAATTTGAAATCATTTAGAAAAGAAATTTAATAATAATTTGAATATGAATTTAAAAAGGAATTTTGAAAACAAAATTTGAAATCAGAATTTGAAAGTGCAAACCCAAGTTTTACATATAAACTAGGCTCTGTTTACTTGAGCTCTTGATATCCTGATACTCATGAGTCTTGAATCTATTCTGAACTCTGAATCTCTTCGAACTCTAAAATTGTAAGTCTTCAGTATTAAATCCTGTATACAGATCCTGCATATGTAAATATATTCTAGACAAAGATGTTAGTTTATATTTTATAATCAGTGATAATTGAAATAAGGTTGTTGTCATCAAAACTCCATTCTCCAACAATCTCCCCCTTTTTGATGATGACAACCTTGATTTATAAAACATTCAAACAAATTCATACCTGTTGATACTTTTTGATCTGGTTCTTCGAATACCCCCATCCCTTCACAATGAATCCTATATAATTTATACATACTCAACCTTAAACTAAGCCTTACTAATTCCTATTTTATAATTTCTCCCCCTTTGTCATCAACAAAAAGAATCTTGAACTATACTACCTTTAAATTTATATGAATGACTAAATATAGTTAACTCCCCCTAACTCTAAGATACTACTAAAGAAAACAAGTGTATAACCAAGCAAATCTATAAAGTTTTTACTGATACTTTGTTCAATATTTACAAGTACTTCAATCATATACCAATTTTCAAACCAAACCAATTCAAGCAATAGTTTCAAACAACCAAACAAATCATTCCAACCAATTCAAATCAGTTCAAACGTCTCTTGGAACTTCCACTCATCCATCTCCACCAAGGACTGGATACTTCATGATGACTTCCCAATCTTCATCTACTATTGTGGGTGGTGCTTTGTTGTTTTCATTTTTGAAATGATAAGAAACTGACCAATGAATGACATCAAAGTGTTTCTCTTGATATTTAACCATCTCCATTTGGCTTAATTCGAGATAACGTGGTTACGAAGTATTATAGACAGGATATTCTTGAAAGAATTGAGCGTTTCTTCAAGATTTTCATTCAAATTATGAATAGGATTTGCCATAATTTGATATTATAGAAATGGAATGATTAGAGAAGAAGGAGAAAGTTTATAATAAGTTTTCTAGAAGAAAGAGGTATTTATAAGGTCAAGAATTCGTTTAAAATGAAGAGACACTAGTTGTTTATTCAAATTTCAAATTTTGAACTATTTTGAATTTTTGGCAGTTATATGTCGATATGTTGATTCTTACATATCGACATACCCTAGGTAATATTTTGAGTATTTTCAATTTTTTGTTAATTCTTATTATATTATTTTAGTTTATCTAATTCTAGTGTGCTTTTTTTCAATAATCTAAAGATTGTAATTTTGATAGAAATAAACATCATCCATTACTACTCAAAAGCAAATACATTCAAACGACACAAGATACTAAATACGAGATTCGAAAGCAAATATAATCAAATATGAAAGATAACATAAACTAGATAAGCTTAGATTTCAGCGGATGATGAGGAGGAAGATGATAAACCAAGTTTTCTTCCTATTTTTCCTGAACTTAGACATCATGGTAAGAGTCTTATTAATCTTCTTTTGGTTCTTAGCTAATTTAACCTGGTTTCGGACAAGTGTTTCTTTGGTTATAACTGTAGTGTTTATTGGACATTCAACACTTTCCAAAGAGGATTCTTCTTCGTCGATTTCCATTGGATTTTCCTCTTGTTGTTGTTGCATTCGAGCTTGTTTGTCTTTGAATGTTTCATAAGGTTTAAAAGTGATTGGAATTTGCAAGAGATGTATATTTCCCGAGTTAAAGACCCTTCTTGGTACAAATTCTTCTCCTTTTAAATCCACTCCAAAATATTTAAAGATACGGGTAAGATAAACTCCATGATAAAGAGTGTTTCCTTTAGTGTGCATTTCTTTGGGCTTAATTCTTTTAAAATAACATTAGCCCAATTGATATCATAAACACCAAACATAGCAAAGAGAGCTTTTTGGACTTCGAGGATAGGATTGTTGAAATTTTCGGAACGTGGAGTGCTGGTATGTTGGAGGAGGAGGTTGACGATTCTTGCCTTTAGGCGAAAAAAGCAATTTTTAAAATCCATGTTTCCGTTGCTTTCAAAAATGTAATGATAAGTCTCCATATCTATTTCATCAATCTTGAATTCCGAAAAATCTGAGCCCGTTCTCTTACAATTTAAGATACTACCCAAAATTTCACAATCCAAAACTATTTGAGTGTCTCTTACGCTACTCCATACTTGATTCTCATTTCGGTGGTAAAAGCCACAACCCAAATTTACATAAAACACTTTGACGAGATTCGGATAACATACTTCATCGTTATCCCGAGTGTCAACCAAGCTAAAAACTTCATTTTGATGAAAAAGAGAAACAAGATCATAAAAGGGAAAATATTTGAAGATGCAAATGCTCCCGTGTTGACTTTTCTATTTGCCATGTAGTCAACATAGGCTTGAATAGCTTTCTTATCATTATAGAGATTACCTTTGAGGGTTTTGGTAAATCTCATGCTTTTTGGGGTGCTAGTGGAAGCCATTAAAGAGTTGTTTTGAAGAGAATATATATAAAGAAAGTTGTTTGAATTTTGAATGAGAGTTAGAGAGAATAGGAATGAATAGATAAACAAATAGAGATTGAATGGGAACAACTTTTCTGAAATTAAAGACACCTTTTAAGACCTTGAGAGTTTATGAAAAGTTAGAGGGAAGTTTGAAAGTTAAAGCTTTTGAAATTTAAATTTTGAATTATTTTTTCTAGCACATATATCGATATGTCTTTATTGGTATGTCGACATATATAGGTGCATTTTGAAAAGACATGTGTCTATTTGAATTTTTTATTATATTAATATTTTATATTTTAGTTTTTATTATATCCTAAAATAATATTAACCCTAACAATCATTCAAAAATCAATTATTATTTATTATATTATTATTTATTATTATTATGAATTTGAAAATTCAAATTTAAAATTTTAATTTTAAAATTCGAGTTTAAAATTTAATTTTTTCAATTTAAACAAGGAAAAAAAAAAAAACATCCATCCATCCAAATCAACCAAAAATTGAAAATTAATTAAGGTGTACCTAGTTTTTTGATCCATTTCTTCGATAATTTCTGAATTCTGAATTGCCATGAAACACATATTTGAATTTTCGGTTTCTGGCTCTTCATCACTTGATCATGAATATGAATCATTTAAAGTTGTTGCATATGCCCTCTTTCTCTTCTTTGACGAGTTACTACTGTCTATTCGTTGATTTGATTTATCTGGATATGGACACATTCTCTTTAAATGACCCGGTTTGTTGCAGTTACAACATTTGTCATCATTTCTTCCCTAACTACCTTGATATTTTATCTGAAAATTATTTCTCCTTTTATATATCAGAAATTTTCTGAAATTTCTTGTCATTAAAGCAATTTCTTCATCGTATTCACTTCTTGAATCAAAACCATTTGTTGTTGCTTTGAATGCTAAACAATTCTTTTCTACGGGCTTATTTTCCTTTCTTTTCTGTAATAGAACTTCAAACGGCATCAAATTCCCAATTAACTCCTCAATTTTCATAGACATTATTAGCTTCTTCAATCGCCAATATTTTCTGATCCCACTCTGGAGTCAATTATCTAAGTATTTTAATGACTTGGTCTTCTTTTGAATAAGTTTTTCCCAATGTTATTAATGAACGCACGATCTCCTGGAATCTGCAATATATATCGAAGATATTTTCATTCTCATTCATTTTAAATAACTCAAACTGATTAATTAGCATTGATATATTTGTTTATTTAACTTTATTGGTTCCTTCATGAGTAACTTGCAATGTTCTCCATATTTAATAAGCATATTTACAAACTAACACTCTATTAAATACATTTCTATCTAATGAACAGGATAATATATTCATGTCCTTAGGATTACTTTGTTCAACAGTTTTTTCTTCATTAGTCCATTATGCAAAATTAGTAATGGGTTCAGCATATTCAATCTATGTGTTATTCCATGTGTCTAATCCTAATTATTGTAAATATATTTTCATTCTACATGCCTAATATGAATAATTACTTCCATTAAATAGTGGTGGTCTAGCAGTGGACTGACCTCTACAAAAGAACAATCATTACAGTGTTGGTTACCATTTAAAATTTTCAAAAATCATGTTATGAAATTTTTGAAAACCTATGCTCCGATACCAATTGTTGAGGATGTGGAACACGGATCTTAAGGCAAAACTTACACTAGAGTGGGGGTGAATAGTGTTTAAAGAAACTGTGGAAAAACTAGACAATCTTGAACAACTATATGAATCACACAATGATTTTCACACCAGAAATGATCACAAACACAGAGACAATCACAGATATAAATAAATATAAAATGCAGAAAAGGAAAGAACACACCAGATTTTATACTGGTTTGAATTACTCCTACGTCCAATCCCACGCAACGCTGGATTGCATAGAGTTTTATTATTATCAATATCCAAGTACAACACCCTTGATTTCACGACTACAAGGTTAACACCGGTTCACCACCCTTAATTTCACGGCTATAAGGTTAACACCGCTCCCTTTCCTTGATTTCAGGGCTACAAGGAACAACCTCTTTCCCAAACAATTATAATAGCAATAGAACTCTTTAATTAGCACTTCAAACAAAGAGTAGATGATATGGAATGAAAAGAGAAGAAGAATGATATAAATCTTGCTGAAATCGACAGAGTACAAGTGTAGAAATCAAGGAAATTAAGAATTTTAATGGTGGTAAATAAAAGGGTAAAGAAGGAGAAGAAAAAAAATAAAAAAATCGAAATCAGCCCCTTTTTATATTGTCCCAATCGTTACAATGCTTCTGGAACGTTATAAATAGTGAAAAGACAGTTCCTTTGAGAATTGAAAAAAATCAGAATTATATGTCGACATGTCATTACCCTTATGTCGACATATACCTTATATATTTATTTTTAAAATTAATTTTCAAGTGTTAAAACAAGTATACATTTTTTGGAAATTCTACAATCAAAAGTAATGTTTCACATGAAGTTTCTAAAGTATAAAAACATGTAAAAACATAGTTATATATAATATAAACATGTTTATAAAGTTATATGATTTAAAACTATATATATAAACATATTATTAAAACACCTTTATAAACTATATATTTGAAATCATTAAGTAAAATACTTAAGATAATTTGAAATCATTTAAAAAGGAAATTTAAGAATAATTTGAAAAGGAATTTAAAAAGGAATTTTGAAAATAGAATTTGAATTCGGAATTTGAAAGTGTAAACTCAAGTTGTACATATAAACTAGACTCTATTTATTTGATAATCTTGAGCTCTTGAAATCTTGATATCTTGATACTCATGAGTCTTGAATCTCTTCTGAATTTTGAATCTCTTGGAACTCTAAAACTATACTGTCTTCAGTATTAAATCCTGTATACAAATCCTACATATATATATATCCTAGACAAAGATGTTAGTATATATTTTATAATCAATGGTAACTGAAATAAGGTTGTTTTCATCAAAACTCTATTCTCCAACAGTGGCATGCTAAGTGCTGAGCAGATCATATCTTTTTGTTGAAAAGCAGGGCTTTATGGATAATGATCAAAGCACGGCTTATATAACGTACCTTTGTGTTGAAACCTAACTTGAGAGCCACACAACTCATGAATGGCCGAAAACAGGATGATAGGCATCAGATATAGTTGAATACGTTTCCTTCTAGCTAAAAAGTGATGCCACGGTATGGAGCCCAGATAATTTACTTATGTGGATGATAGATCATGGCGCCTCAGATAAAGTTCAAATACGACTGGAAGATGTTATGTTCAAGAGTAACCCAAACCACACCTGTTAGTACTAGCTGGCTCTGCCAATCCAAAGGCCTCATTTGTTGACACCTAGGATATCCCGTTAGAGGTGTTCCGAATCATGGTAAGGAAGATCCTTTGCCCTGGTCATTGATGGAACCCAACTTCTAATACAAAGCAATTACAATTTTAGTTGTGCTTTATATATGTAGACATAATATATGGGTGCCTACGTCTTCTAAGATTTATACATTTACTTTTGAAAGGGATTTCTACACTATACACTAGTAATAATAAAAGAGACTTTCGCATATCAAGAATATTTGGTTATCATAAGGCAAAACTAGCTCCTAATGGTTTGCGTTGCATTGTGTGGTGGGATGCAAGTCTTATGGTAGCTTCATTTTCAAAAAGTATTGCGAGTATATTATGACTTTTATTCATGAGGGGAAACCCATTCTGTGTTATATAACGAGGTTCTCTGATTTACCCAACTTTAAAATAAAGTAAATTAACGTTTTTGTTCTCACACTAGTCCCATGACTGATCCGGAGTTTATTGTTTTCCACCTAAACTACGGGTACTCATATTTTCCACATGGGGAGCCTAGTAGTTCTGGTTTGCAGATATTTTATAGAGCAGGTGCTGGATTAAAACTAGAGCTGTGTCTAGAGCATTTTATTTCTTCCATTGAGAGTTTATGTTTTCCATTGTATACATGTTATAATCTATTATTGTTATTTCAGTTGTGCATGTATTTATTATATACTCTGATATAAGCTGATATAAGCTGTAGTCTGACGTAAAAGTTATTGCAATGTTAATGAAAAAGTTCTTTTGTTTAGTTCTTACTACTCGTAACCCCAAGCGTTTTAAGTTGGTATAATGATTGGTTTGAAGGAGACAAGAGGGCGGGTCATCACATTCAATTTTTTTAAAAGAATGTTGTAACAACAACTTAATCGGCCTGGAATTTGAAAAGTAGAACTAGGCTTGAATTGTTAAACAGGAAAGGGAAAATTCATTTAGAAGAATTATATATATATATATATGTGTGTGTGTGTGTGTATATATATAAACACCCGGTTCGGGTCAACCCGGGCTTAAGACAAGTCGCCCTACAGGTCAACCCGCCCCTTATCTTGTGCGTAGAAATGTAAGGAAGAAGTCAAGAGGCTTTGTCCTTTATTCTGCGTACCTGAAAGCTTCATCTCTATCGAAACCCAAAGGAATCCGCTGCTTCAACAACCTTCAAACATCTCTATTCCACTCATGATTAGTATTAAATCGAAGCATGTCGCGAGATCTATAAATATCCATGATCCTTCTCTCCAAATCCCAAAAACTTATGACATGCCTCCAAGGCAATCGTCGGTTAACGTTTATCCCTAATTTACACCACAAGAGATTTCTTAGTGCTAGAGCGATAGAGGCCAATCTAAGAATATGTAGATATAGCCACCCATCAGTTTCTATAAGGAAGCGTGGTCAAGTTTTTTTATTTTACTAACATTGGAGCATCTTTTTCTAGACATTGAATTACGTTGGATTTTAAGCCATCTGGCATTGTAGCGGAGGTCATACCATAGGCGGTGCATCTTTTTGATAATAACTTTGTTCAGATACTATTGGGGATAAGTTGGCCTTTTAATAAGAGGTCAAGGGTACAAGAATAGCATTTGCTTAGACCTAGTTAGGAGCTATTTTGGGTATTAGAGTGCACGGCTAGGAGTTGTACCTGGTCAAGTTAACATATGATGCCATCTTAAGAAAGATCTTTACAAACCCACTACAACAAATTTGAAATATTGGACATTTACTCCCTTTAGCTCGAGTGGTTATACGCATTCTGCAGTATAACCTTATCCCTAAGACAAGGAGTTTTATCATATTGATACTACACAGGGCATGCAACTTATGCATTTTTTGGAGGCATCCAGGTGAACTAGGCTAGGGAGATCATGACCCAGTACATTAGTTGTTAGTAGTGGACGGTCGTCCATTCAATTTTTTCACTAATGGAACGTAGTATGTAGAGACACAAGGGTGGAGATGGGTATAGAGAGCTTTGTCGAGCAGACCCCCCATATGATAGATTCCTCCATGTTAAAGAGGATGCATATTGAATTAGTGGATCTACATATCTCATAGTCACAATAATATAAGTTTGAGAATGAGCTTGAGCAACAACAATAGTTTTCTCCTTAATATCGGGCACCACAGTACTTCAAGCCATCTTTTGCAGGAGACGCTGGGCTGCTAAAACCACCACAATAGGGTGCATGTCTTGATAAGAAAGAGCTCTACGAGCCATGGGATTTGAGAGGATAGATAATGGACATCGCTGAGCGTCAAGATCAATTAGCGTGCAAGCATCAAGAGATTTTGCGTAAAGAGCGAGAATTGGCTTAGACACGGCTAAAGGTAGCCCAAACACAAAACAGTTGTCTGCTTTTACACAGCAACAGATGAACCAGATACAACAGACATCTTTTAAGGGTACCAGTCGGTAGGAGGATAATCTTAGTGGGTTAGGTTCCTTTATTAGGACTTTCTTTAACTAGGATGGCCGACTCCTAGAACTCTTAGTCGTAAATGAAAGTCATGTTTAGCTGTAGTATCTTTTTTTTGGTATAGCTTTTTAGAGGATTATTTTCTGTTTTTAGTTATAGGATTATAATCATATGTAGTATTCCTTTTATTAGAGTGATATCTTCTTTTCTATTTTTCCGTAATGATCGCCAAAAGGGAATTAAAACATAGGATATAATCAATAAAAAAATGATAGAAAAGACAGGTAACTAAGGAAAAAACAAATTTAAATAGGTAGAAAATGTGATAACTATAATAAATGAGAATTACAAAAGAAAAATGAACTCTTCCAAGATGGGCTTTGTAAATTTAAAAAGAAAAATTTTCTTATGTAAACTATACTTTGGAAAATAGAATTTTTGAACAGAACCTTTGTAAAAGTTCTAAGTATGGAGAAAAAGATGCATAAAAGTAAAGCGCGAAATGTGAGATTTATCATATTCTACCTTTTCTCTAGCATATGAAGTTGAGTTAGGAAAATTAGAATTTTCTAGAATTCGAATACTAAAAGATGGATGGTAGTGTTTGGATGAAAAATTGGTTGAACTACACTTCTATATGGCAGAAGTGTGGAAAAATAGGATGAAATTTTTTTTTGATTTTAAAGCATTTC
Organism: Allium sativum; assembly: GCA_030737875.1. Classification (NCBI taxonomy): domain Eukaryota; kingdom Viridiplantae; phylum Streptophyta; class Magnoliopsida; order Asparagales; family Amaryllidaceae; genus Allium; species Allium sativum. The sequence goes on along the minus strand of CM060922.1, from coordinate 698,553,901 downwards.
ATTAGTGTAAATTTGCAAATATATTCAGTTGCATCATGTTTCAAAAATGATTTTTAAGAAAAAGAGCATTCATATAGGAGGTACTACTTGTAAATTCATTTGTATTCGTACATTTTATGATGTATAACACTTTGCATAATGGCATGGATGGTTGCAAAATTGGATGTACACATAATGGATGCGAATGATGCAAGGAATCACATAATTTTGCGCTTGTGGAATTTCGAGGATGAATTTCCTAACAGGTAGAAAAATAACATGCATTTGAAATTTAAAATAGACATGTTAATAAAAGGAATTAAATCATGAGTTGATGGAAAGTAATTAACGTTACATTATAATGTTTAAGAATTGAATAGGGGAAAGAAAAATAGGAAACACACGTCAGAAAACATGTGGGGGTCGACTCCCACAACCACGAGTCGGCCCATAGGCCGACCTAAGCGTGGTGGACATAAGCGGGGGCAGGTCGACCCTAACATGTTAATTTAACTTTTTTTGCTTCGAGTCGTACGTTGAAATTTTATTCGTTCTGAATTGAAAGGATGACGTGACTTCAGACATTTGTACATAAATGTGTAGGGCTAACCTTAAAACCCATATTTTTTTAGTGGATGCAAAAGCTCTTCCATCCACTTTTCTTCTCCAACCCTTTAGGAAATAAAATTTTAGGTCCAGACTTTCTAAATAGAAATCTAGAGGTGGAAACCGTAAACCTAGGAAGATATGTTCGATTTATGCCGTTCGTATGTGGTATGCTCTGCATATATAGTTTTTAAACCAATTTATTTTTATTTTTTTATATCTAGATTTATAATTCATACAAAGTTCAATTTGTATATCCAAATAGGGTTAAAAAGGGAAGGTTGGGGATAATAGAATTGGTATTAAATCATTTTTTTTAAACTAGACGGTTGTGTAGAGTGATTCTACATACCCGATTAGTAGCATAATATTAATAAGATAGTAATAAGTGATCAACAGGCCTGATCGCTGGCTATAAGATGACAAAATGTGCATGCAAACTGCATGCAGAAGTAAAGTTTTCCGCCTAGTGCAAGCACAGATAGATCGACTACAAGTTCACCAAACTATACATACAAACACTGCCACCAACTGAAAGTACGGCATGGCAAACCAAAACAAGCTTCCACAATAGTTGATCAACATAACTAACCACAGAAAGACTGATAAAACGAAGGGACTTACACCGCGTCTGGTGGGTGGAGCTGTTACCATGGCCTCAGGTAATGTGACTGCCGTTGAACACCATCAAGTTGAACGCTGCCAACCGATTCTTCCCAAAGCTGCGTGACGTCCAGGATCAACGGCGTGAAAGGCTGCATTTGGGTACCTGTCCAGAGATTATAAAAGTAAGTGACCTTGTTGGTTAACCCCAAAAGAGTGCTAGAACATGCATTGAAACATCTGTTATTTCTTTTGTGCCAAATAGACTTGGCGAACGCCGTGAAAAAAACGTTCATAGTTGGAGAGGTAGGGGAATATTTCCAACAATCGAAGTGATGTGGGGGTGGTGAGAAGTTGCCTAATGTGTGACTGGAAGAAGAAACCCAAACATAGAAGCTAGTGTCGCATTCGCAGAAGAGATGGTTTAATTCTTTGATGTCAAGATGACATAAAGCGCAAGTCAATGAGATGGGGACACCTTTCCGATTCAAATGATCCTTAGTATTCACTTTACCGTGCGCATGACTCCAGAGGAAGAAAAAGAGTCTTGGAGGAACTTTGACCTTCCAAATTATGGTAAAAGAAAATAACCTGCTGGGATTTGCTAAGAAGAGATAACAAGATTTGACCGAGAACGAACGAGATCTGTTTAAAGGCCAGAAGACACTGTCGAGGGTTGAATATAGAGTCATGGTTTGGAAATCGAAAGGAGCTTATGGAGATCATGTAGGGCGTTGGTCTGGAAATAAGTGTTGGAGATGAGGGCAGAAGCTCCTTGCTGCATGGCATCATGCACTGAAATGTTCGGATTAGGGCAGATGGAAAAAAGTTCAAGAAAGAAGTGAGTTAGAGGGAAGCTATAGATCCAGGAGTCTAACCAAAGGCTGCAATTTTGACCGTTGCCCACAGAGATAGTGAAGAGATGCTTTATACAGGGAAGTGATCTTAGGACACCCGACCAGAACGGAGACGTCCAGTTGAGGGAGTGAGCGTGGAGGACAGCTAAGGGTTGGTGATTGTAGTAGGAGGAGAGGACGAGGGATTTCCAAGGAGCATCACATGGAGCAAGGGCCTTCTAGATCCATTTCGCGAGCAGGGCATGGTAGAGGATGCAAATGTCTTTGATGCCAAGGCCACCAACATTGATATCCAAGCAGTTAGTCTTCCAATTTACAAGAGACTTGGCAGATCCCCCATTCCATAGGAAGAAGCAACGGGCATGGTCAATATAATTGATAACCCATCGAGGAGCTCTATGGATGGAAAGCCAGTAAATGGGGAGGACTGACAAGACGACTTTGACCAGAATAAGTCTACCAGCCGCCGATAAGGAGGAGGCTTTCCAACGTGCAAGTCTTAAGTCAATCTTCAAGGTTAAGGCTGTCCAGTCGCTGCGGTGTAATTTAGTGGGTCTGAAAAGAACTCCAAGTTAGTGCATAGGGAGTTTTTGGACTCTACATTTAAGCATGCTGGCCACCCTAGAGCCAAGATGAGCAGAGTCCCCAAACATGAAGACTGAGCTTTTGGCGAAGTTAAGGGAAAGGCTGGAAGCTAACTAAAAAAGTTAGAGGATGAGCTTTAGACAGTGGAGGTTTTGCGGGGTGGGTGTAGAGAACAGGATGGTATCATCGGCGAATTGGATGTTGGCTAGGGGGTGTTGGAGATGATAGGAGAGAGACGGTTGTTAAGGAGCGCAAGTCTTACCATTTGATTAAAGGCATCCGCTATGAGAATAAATAGGAAAGGGGACAGGGGGTTCCCTTGACGAAGACCCCTTCTAGACTTGATGAGACCACCATCTAAACCATTTGTGTGCACAAACGACAAACTGGAATTGAGAATCGCATCAATCTAGCGGAACCAACAGTGGGGGAAGCCTCGGCAGAGAGAATCTGGAGGATGAAGTCCCAGATAACAGTATCAAAAGCTTTTCTAAAGTCAATTTTAAGAAGAAAACCATCCGTCTTGGTTTGGTGGCAGAAAGAGAGTAGCTCTTGAACAAAAGCAATACAGTCATGAATGTTCCTGCCCTATACAAAAGCAGACTTTGCAGCACCAATCAGATGATTGATTAGAGGCTGGAGGCGGCTGGAAAAAACCTTGGTGATGAGTTTGTAATAGCAATTGAGGAGGCTGATAGGTCTGAAGCTATTAGGGTGGTTTGCTCCCTCATGTTTAGGAAGGAGGATGATTTTAGCAAAGTTGAGTCGGCCAATCATACTTGGGTTAGAGTAGAAGGCGTTGAGGTTGAGAATGTCGGATGACAATGCAGCGGTTGTCATTGATCAAGAAGGAAATCCAAAAGGAAATCGAGTTTTTGGCGCGACTGCTCGGGAATTGAGACAGTTGAATTTTAGTAAAATAGTTTCATTAGCTCCCAATGTATTATAAAGACTCCTGGGTGGAAGAAAGAGCACAGGAAGCCACCCCTGCTTTCCAAACCTCCTTAATCGTATCCCTGAAGGCGCAATAGAAGGCCGGACCGAACCCATCAATACGACATTAAATCATATTTGGAACTTATAGTGCTTTTTGCTGGCGAGTGGATTTAAATTATATATGTTTTCTGTTCATGGTGAATTATATCACTAGAATCCCATGAATTTGTTTAATTTGACATAAGATATGTTTCAGATAATTGTAATAATAATTTATGTTATTTACTCCTAATTAGACCGTAATTGGTTAAAAGAATGATTATATGAAATTATTATTATTACTATGGAAAGGAATCCAAATAACTGAATATAAGTAACATTGAGATTGAGAATTATGGGAAAAGGCAAAGCCTAATGGTAACAAAAATATAGTAAAATGTCAAAACTTAGGAATTGAGATAAAATGGACTTCTAATTTTGGTTTGGAAGTTTGTATTAGGTAAATTGTTGGTCGAGAAAAGGAATATATTTCCATAATTTAAATCATAGGAAATATGGTAAATGTAGTAAGAATAAAGGTAACAAAAGTGGGGTTTGTGCAAAATAGGGATACTATAGTATTTTGCACTATCCTCCAATTAAGAAAAATAATAATGAAAATATCTTGCAATCATGTGTTATTGTTTATGATATTGATATTACAAAAAGAAAATAGATATTAATGTAGTTTTTATAACCAACCAAATGGACTAAGACTACTTCCTACAAATAAAATTAAAATTAAAATAGATTTCAAATCTGCTGGGATTTCTCTTGTTGAATGGTGTTCTGGTTAACTGTTGTTCCACTTGTATTTGGCAATTTGTGGAAGCTTTTTCACAAATTTGGTCAATGCAGCTGGAGCTACAACTTTTCCTTCCATTTGGTTGATGAGATTGTTCCTTGCATGATATGTTTTTTCCATGCAATACCCCTAGTTCTACTAAGAAGGGATGGGGTCCTTTTGGCTCTGATATCAATGCAAATGTACATTGTTTGTCCTTTGGTTTGGTGTTGGGTTCAAGTGGCCTTCCCATGCTTATGGTCAATGTCTTGTGAGTTGTTCTTTTCAACTTAGCACTATGCAACGCGTGATTCCCTGTGGCTCCATACTGTACTATTAATTGTAGACCTCTTGTTGTAATAATTGGGTTTCTTTATGTATTATCACTTGTTATCAAGTATGCAAAGTTATATGTATAGTTCTTCCTACGTGGAGACAATAATATTATGTCTATTAAAATTACCGAGCTCTGGTGCTCTAAGCTAGTATAGGCTAAGTGGACGGAACACTGTAAACTCAAAAGGTAGTGGACGGTCCACCTTAAAAACCGAACTTAGCTGACTGCTAACTACAGTCATCTGTACTATATTGTATTTTTTATTTTTAGTCATAATAAAAGGTGTTTATAGTCACCTTAAACTGGTCAGCTTTCCCAAAAAAAATTAAGATAGCTATAAAGTAAGTAAAACTATAATGTAAAGAAGAGAAAAGAATGTTACAAAGAAGAGTTTATAACTCGATTATTTACAGTTTTCTGCAATTCATTACATATGTTCTTGAAATGCTTAAATATGTAAATATTAGTTAAAACACACAATTTAATCCTTTTTCTAAGCGTGAAATTAGAAAAAAAAGTGTAACTTTGCAAACAAAGGTTAATTAAAAGAGAATTAAATTTATAGTAAACATATGTACAAATTATAGACTTGTATTAAAAAAAGATTTAGATTGAATTAAGAAAATATGGATATTTGCAAGAAAAATTACACCAAATGTTGTAATTAAAATAAGAAACTAAAAATAAATGAGGCTTATTATATTAAAACTTATATCTTGGATTAAGTTAATAAAAGGACCAGAATTAGGTGGAACTTGGAGTGAAACGCAAATCAGTTGCATAGTAAAAGAAAAGATGAGTAATATAAATGCATAATGAAAGATTAGACATAAGGATCTAATGAAATAGCAAGGTGTGTTTACATCAGTCTGAAGGGATTCTTGATGAAGAGCCTAACGAAGAGGATAATCGCAGATGCCTTGGCACAATGGGAGCACATTCAACATGTTGTTCGGTGAGGCTGAAAGGAAGTGCGAGACTTCTACGGGAAACGAAGATACCCAGGATGACCCTTTAGGTTTGGCCTAATGAATCTGCAAACCTAGAGAACTGCATTACTATTGAAGACCTAATGAAGTTATCCTTTACTAGCAGTTAAATAACTGATGGATGGAAGAGTGTATTCATATGACACCTAGATTCATAGCCTTTGGGTAGGTTTCGCTCCGTAAGGGCCCATAAGGATATCGACCATCATCGGTCAAAGTGAGAACGTGAAAGTCTGGAGCTAAACCAAAAGGCCAATGATCTTTCACTATTGATACATTGGACAAGAGAAAATACCAATTGGATGTTTAGATTGTTTGATGCAGGACACAGTCACATAGCTTTTGATGGGCTTTTCAACAAGTTGAGAGGGTGCGACGTGGAGCCATAACCATGGGGAAAGAGATTGACCAAATAATATATATATATATATATATATATATGCATATTACAGGCCCAACGAAGCCGTCCATTACAGATACTGAGATCCACAACCGAGTTATGTATAAGGGTAGGCCTTTTTTGCGGAGCATAGGTAGTAGATAGTATAATTACGTGTAAATCCTTAATATATGCACTAGGGGTACATCATGGATGTTCGATCATTGGAGCGAGCTGATATAGACACGATTTCACGTTTTATGATCAGATGATATAACATTTTTATTGTATTTTTCACGAAGCTATCCTTTATAGATGTAGTTTGAATACTCTTTTGTAGTGAGATGACAAAGTCCTATCATGTAGGATATGGAGGGTGCAATGGGTAGTACCTAAGACTAAGGTGGTCTTTTTGGGGACATAGCTACATATATATGGATTAGGTTTGGTCTACTTAGGGGTAGATGGGTACGATTTACACATGGAGATGAGAGTATTGTATACCAAATAACCTAATATAATTAAAAATAGAAATGTAATGGTATATGTAGTATTGAACATAAAAGTGTATAATTTAATTTATCCATTCATTAAAACTTAGTTTTGATCCCTTCTCAAAAAAATCCACTGGTTAGATGGTAGGTGGAGATTATTCAACTTAGAGACAATTGTCTAGAAAGTGTTAATATCTTGATAATTATTTACCTATTATAATATTTTAACCATTTTTGCTATGAGTTATATTCTAGAGCTTTAATATATTTATCTTGCCAATTTGCAGTATATTTAATACCCAACTTGTGCTTCAGTGAACTTCGATTTTGGCATTTTGCAAAAAATCTAGACCCACTAGGGTTTGAGTTGTTACACCGTGCCTAGATGCTTGGCAAGCTTGGCTACCTAGTTCTTGGCCTATACCTTCAAGGGTCTGCCTAGATAAAATTTACTACATTATCTAAGAATATATACAAGCTTACAAATATCATCAATGCATCAATTTAGGCTTGATACCTCTTATAACCATCACATTATTTGTTTCAAGCGTATTTATCTCCATGGTTACTTCTAAATCCAACCTAATTCGTGATTCCGTCGTGGACCCATTAATATTAAGAAATATACTAAAATTCCAGCCAAAATATATGAATTTACCAAAAGCCCTTGCTCTATTTAATCCTCGATTGATCTCTAGCTTGACATTTAATCCCAAGTCCATGCTTACTGCTTTGCTTCCACCTCGCAATTTTTACAACTCGACAATAAGATAGTTATTTTGGGTTGTTGTTTGATGTATAACTCTATTACCAATTGTTGAAACTAAAAAGTGGCAAAATCACTCAAATAGAAATTATGAAGAGAAATAAAAAAGAGATATAAATGAAAAATGAGGAAAATGCAAATAAACATTAATTTACAGTGGTTCAGCGTTAACGAGCATACGTCCACTTTATAGTTTATTATATAACTTGAAGAAATTAATTACAATGGTGGATTATCTCTCAAACTCGAGTAAAATGTAGTAGTACAAAGTATAGAAGCGATAAAAATGCAAAAGTCCCTTTTTCTACAGCTTTGGAAGGCTTTTCATTGGCTGGAAGCATCTCGGTTCGACTTTCCATGTGGTAGTCGATCCAAATATGTAAGAATTGGAGTACGTCCTTAGTCCATGCAAAAACTCGACCAGGTTCAAAATTATACAGGTGCTGTTTGATTCGAACTTTTAGGAATTAGTGGAAGTGGTGTTCTAGCGGTTGGAACGATACTTCAGAGAAAAGACCTGGGCGGGCAGCATCCCTCGAGTTGATGTTGGATACGTGTCCCTAGATCTGACGTTGTAGGAGATAGTCGAAGCAGCGTATTCGGAGTTGAATTGGGCCCGTAGGAAGAATATCCTCTCAGCTATACTTGTCTCAGTTCGACATAGTCGAACCGAGTCTTCATCATTCTGGAGCCTGTGGTATCTTCGAGCAAAAGTGTTGTAACAACACTTCACCGATTTGGGATTTCTTTGAACCGGATATCCTAATATGCCCATTTTAATCCATCCAAAGGCCAGTCTATCAGGGAGATAGTGTCATAGTCACGAACTTGGATTGACTCTATAATGAAGGAACTCCATTATAGTCTTGGGCTTCTTGATCATGAGTATTGGAGTCTTTGATAGCTTTTCCAAAATGCAGGTCAACACTTTGCCTCCTAAAGTATATCGCATTGTGAATGGGAAGTGCTTTGAATAAGTTGATCTACACTTTCTTGGAATGTCGTCCGTTCTCAAGGTAGTAATAGTGAATAGCCATGTCCTTTAAAGAAGTCGTGATACTTGAATTCTTTATCTTCGTATAGATAGTTGATTATGTTCCACATTGTATACGTTGGTACTCAGCAAGTCAAAATTCTTGATCGAAGTGACTGAAATGACTAGGTAATAATTTAAACCTTGTCTAGTCAAGAGTTAAAGTTCATCCATCACGGGTCATGTCTGGTAATTAGCTCCCGTGTGTGATTGATCACATATAGGTTGTTACCAAACAGTATCATTTCTTTCTCTAGTCAAGCACGTGGTCGAGTCAGACCATTCATCATACACAAACCATTGCATGGAATTGTTATTCAAGTCATGAAACAGTTCAAGCCTCTCCTTTCTTTCTCTTTTCATTATCCCTACGTCGATGTTCGAACAGCTCTCTTGGATCGATGTGTTGACCTGTGTGACACCCCCACACCCTTAACGTCACCTATACGAGGATGTGCTAAGGTTTATGAAGTGCTCATGTATAAAGCAACAACATAAAGACTAAAATCCACAAAATAGAAGTATAAAACACAACGGAAACTTTAAAACATTTTTTTTGAAAATGGCTAAACCACCTCGTTAAAAACCTATTCTAATACTCAATGTAAGTATTAGATAGGGAAAAAGAGTGCGATGTATTATTAACAACGCATCAATAAAAACTGTACAAGTTTCCAAGTACAAAGGCCATATATTCAACTAAGATACAATAGCCTAGCCCATGCTAGATAAACAATAAAAAATAAGACATGATAAAGAACGACTCAAAAAAAAAAAGAAATAAAACAAAAGGAACAAATCCCACATGACATCCTAAGGCCGCATCCAAGTCATCCTCTCAAAACCGGCATACCACTTCAATCTCGACTTTCCCCAAATGAAAACCCTACTTCAAAATCGAAATAAGAAAGCCGCCATAAACCTCTAAAGCATTACGTAAAAAATTAGCCTTCATCATTAAGATCAATGCACCATCTCTGGAGTATCTTCACGTCTTCGTGTCTCTGACTACATTTTTTTATTTTTGCAACAGGAAAATTATATCCAGATTAAGTAGTTTCCATCTATGAAATTTATTCCTACGTTGACTGTCATGTAATCTCTCATTTCTTTCCTTCCAGATATGAAATATCATCGTGACGATGCTGCAGAAGGCGATATCTTGAATAAATACTTTATCGTTAAAGACAAATTTAAGATAAATCACCTTGTCCTCCACCAATAAAGGTTCAGTAGTCGAAGGGGGAAAACCAAGATTAATTCTACAACGAGTCCACAAATAGGCTGCAAATGGACACTGAAAAAATAGGCGATCTCTATCCTCAACGCTGCCAATACACAACACGCGATTTGGGTTCACATCATATCTCCATGAAATCAATCTACCTTTAGTGCTTAGGCAATTTAACATAGCTTTGTAAGTGCACAAAGACAATTTAGGACTATTTTTTGAAAGGTAGTGTAAAACTTTTTATTACTAACAAAATAATTATAGTTTACAATTATAACAATCATTATCATCTTTTAAACTTCCTCACAGATGCTCACTATACATTCATGAATTACCGAAGAAGCCTTTTGCATACTATTATCTGTTGTAGCATAGATGAAAGGAATAAAACTAATACCCAGCAGTAATCGCCAAGACAATTTAGGACTATTAATATAGCGCCAAGTCACTTTACACCAGTCAAGCTCGGGAAAATGATTTATCGATATGCCCAATGCTGAGTAGAAGGAAAATCCATTAGGTTAATCGTTCCAGCTCCAAAATTCCTTGTCAGAAGAATGGTGAATAGTAACATCTCTGATATTATCTGATACCATCCTCATAGCCAAGAAGTTATTAGTTTTAAACGCATCATTATGTATATCACTACTAACCATAAAATTACCACCACCACAAATACTCAAATAATCCCATCCCAACATGTTAACCAGAATATCACTATTTATCCATGTGTCAAACCATAGCTTAGAATCTTGACCATTAACAATGCACCAATTGAGACCCAAATATTTCTGTCTAAGAATTGATTTCCATGTACATGAGCTATTAGAATCACATTTCATAACCCGGAACTGATCCGCAACATAGTATCTACTAGCCATCCAATTTTTCCACAGATTATTGATTGACATAGAAATGTGTTTATTTTATGCTCTTATTTCTTATATTTTGTATATAAATAAATATTACTTGGGTATTGTTTTGTCACTTTTACAGATATTCCAACCCAGCCCGCATGCAACCAGAAAAGTAGAGAAATAGAGATGAAATTGATATATATTTACATTTTGAAGAATTGTAGATGAAGATCTCACATCTAGTTGCTATTGGACAAGAAAAGGATTGATAAAAAGGCTTTGCACATCACAAATCAATGAAGAAGTGTCAAAGAAGCAAGAGAAAAAGAGAAAAGGCCCAAATTTGCTTTATTTATCTAAGGCCCATTTATGTTTCTCATTGTAAACTAATTAGTGATGTAATAACCAAGCCCAATTATCATTAGGGTTAGGGTTAGGGTTTGGCTATCTACCCTATAAATACCCTTGTAGCCACCATCCTATCATATATCCCATTTTCTATTTCTAATAAAGTTTCTAGTTCTTCTTCTTTTTATTTTCTGCATTTTTTTCTATTTCTTAGCAATTAGTGTGTCTACACGATTAGATTCGGTAGAACACTATTTGTGTTTTGCATTTCTTTTCATTAGTGATTGACTGTCTGATTAGATTCAGCGGTAATCCTAATTTAATTTCCTGTTGTTATTTATATTCTGCACTTTTATTTTCTGTATTTTAATCGTGTTCATAGGTTAAATTGGATTTGATTAGATTTGAATCTGATTTATAGTTTCATTGCTTTTCCATTGAAATTGTGATTTGATCGTCGGTTCAGTTAGATCTGTTCTGAATCAAATTACAGTTTTAATTTTGTTTTGTTTTGCAAAATCAACCTCCCGCTTCGTCTAACTCGCCCAAGAGATTAGATAAATAATTTGATTTAATTCACCTCCCTATGTTCGACCTGTATGCTACACACCTGTATGCTTGCATAATTTATTACAAATGTCGCGCTTTTCTAATTCATAGATTAGCATCGATCAATTATCACCATTAAGAAAATGCCAAAGTAATTTAAGGCCAGCAACAGTTTTGATTTCTTTAAATCTTCCTAGACCTACTCCGACTTCATATATTGGCATACATAAAGTACCCCGAGAAATTTTATAAATTTTCCCGGCCTAAATGAAAATTTGCCCAAATGAAATTTGCCCATAGTCTGTTAATCTTCCATATAGTTGCTGAAAGGGTTAATAAGTCAACTTCTAATACATTACCATCGGAGTGATGACTGAACGGATAAGTTCAACTATCTTATCCATAGACAGTAACCTGCAATTCCAACTGTCCATTATTTTTCTAATTTTATCAAAGAGCTCTCCACAATTAGTAAACTTCAGACAGTTCAAGACAACGGGATCCCCAAGTATCTTATACGTAATTTTCCTTCCTTTATGTCAAGTAGCTATAAAATTTGTGATTTATTACCAACCCTCTTACCAAAAAAACTTTGGATTTGACAATGTTAAGTTTTAGGTCTGTTACTTTCCTCAAATTTTCTAAAACCTTCATTATCTCCTTCACACCTTTAGCTTTGGCTTTAGAAAAAATCATTAGATCATCAGCATACATCAAGTGTGTGATGACAGGGTCATTCTTGTAAATAGGCTCCACAACCTTCATTCTAGATGCCTTAAACATAAGAATGGAAAAATATTCCATTACAACACAAAAAAGATAAGGTTAGAGCGGGACACCTTGTCTCAATCCTCTATTACTAAGAATAAAACCTTTCGGACTCCCATGAATTAAAAAGGAGAAATTTGGAGTAGTAATGCGAGTTCTAATAATACGAACAATGATTATAGGGAAACCCGTTATATGTAGCATGTGACATACAAAATCTCTATTAATCATGCTGTACGCTCTCGGTAAATCAATCCTGATGCAAATTTTGCCACTTCCATTTAGATTAAACAATCTGATTTGTTCATGTGCCAAAAATGAGACATACTTCTTGTAAAACAGTTTTCCATAACATAAATTGTAAAGTCGTCATAAATGAGAGAGGGCGCAATCACCTGTCATCAAATATTAGTATGGAGGAAGTCTGCAAGGCTGTCTTTTCCATTTCTGATGATAAAAGCCCAGGTTCAGATGGTTTCTCTACCAAAAAAAAAAAATTGCATTAGGTAGAGCTTAGAGATTACATGCAAAATATGACTCAAGAAGTGTTCTGAACTGGTATGCTAACAAGAGGTATAAATCATACTTTTATCACTCTCATTCCCAAAAATGACAAACCATCAAGTATTACTAAATATAGGCCTATTTTGTGTTCTAATGTGATTTATAAGATTATATCCAAAGTAATTTGCAATAGAATAAAGCCTTATCTAATGCATTTAATTTTGTATAATCAATCTGCTTTCATCCCGAGAAGACGCTTAAAACTTTTATTTAATAAGCAAGTCAAACCACAATACTTACTACATTTCAAAATACTGAATAGTCATCATCGTAAAATAAACATACTGTCTCGTGGAAAATATCAGAATACATAAGTAAAACCATAAAACCATCTCTCTCATAAGTCAATACAATGATCAGAAAACAAGAACTGAAACAATATATGAATCTGGAAAGAATCTGAATCCAAGCTGAACCAAATGATCAAGAATCACTGCTGAAACCCTCCACCCTGAGAAATTGGGGGAAGGGAGGAAAGGAAGAGAGAACGAGAAACAAAAATAGGTTAGACATACGTTTGGGCGTTCAAGTAATTTCTAGCACGAGTATAAGATAAGGAAGCATTTAGACAGATGAATAGTTCTAGGGGCAATGGATATATAAACATAAATGAAATAGCAGAAAAGGTAGACATTAATAAAGATAGGCTTCTCATTCATATCCGAAAATCGCTACACCAACTACCAAGATATCGTAATTAGGCTTTACCCTATTTATACCCGTCGATCGGCTACTTACCCAAAATGTGATAACTCGCGCCAACTATGAAGTTCAGGGTTGTCAATCCCGAACCTATCAACTAAAAGAATGCGGTCGTTAATCACAGGCATTATAGTGGCTTATATTCCCTAATCAAAACGATGCACGTTCATCGTTCCGCCGGAACGCTCCCGTACCTACCTCATTTGAACCTCTTACTGTCCAGTTCAGTAAAGTGTGCTCCTCTACCTAGTGTGGGACTCCATGATAACAAAGAGATACTGACTAATATGGGTTTCCAAACATAAATGCAATTAACATATGTCATCCCCAGACTTGTTCCCCAGTTCATTATTTTGTTAGGCCTTTATCATCCCCAATCAGCCCCACGCTGCCGGAATGGACCTAAACTAGGATTTCATTATACTATTAGGCCTCTTATCTTCCCCAATCAGCCCCACGTTGCCGGAACGGACGTAATCTACTAGCCTCTTATCATCTCCAATCAGTCTCATGCGATCGTAACAGACTCCCTCAATCTTAGCTTATCAAACTCATAAATTTAACTTAACACATTTAAGTTTAGTAAGCCCAATATAACCTCATGTTATACCCAAGGTTGTATTAACATTTCTAATTAATGTAATCTTTTTTACAACCCATCCCCTTGTTACTTAACGTTCAATTAAGTTCAATTTATTACAATTTTCATGTTCTCCAATTACATGTTAAGGCTTTATCCCCAATTTATAGTCCAATCTGATTACATTGTTTGATCAGATTCAATATGTCCAAAATCTTCTTTTTATTCAATTTCAACGTTATTCCAATTTAACGCAAAAATAAAGATAATGCACTGTGCTCTTCTTAGGCTTAAGCTCAATGCTAAAAGAAAAGGAGAAATGATTTAGGCTGCTCGCAAGGCCTAGACTCACAATAGGAAAAAACAAATAAATTAGGCATAAACATAAATGTAAATAAACTATAACAAAGAAGGGGATAAAAAGAAGGAGAATTACTTATAAACAATAAACAACTGGAAAGAAATAGGCATAGACATTAAATAAATTACAGTAACTTACAGAAAAACTAAACTTATAAATACTGTAAATACTTTAAACATGAAACTTGCAAATTAAAACTACTTAACTATCTAAACATACGTATGCAAATAACTAATCTAAAAATTACATAACACACACAGATCTGATGAAGAAAGCTTTCTCATGGCCTTCTTCTTAAATCTAGCTGAACCGCCGCCTCTAGAAGTGTTTATAAAATTTAATATTAAAAACTTAAGAACTTCTTCATCCCTCAAAAATTTAATTAAGTGGCATTCCCTAATTTTGAGGATAGTCTTAAGGGGGGGAAGAAGAAGAGAGAATGGATGTGAAGAAATGAGAAACGCTCTGCTAACTGCTGGTCATCGCGCTGACTATATCCAATGTGCTCTAAGAGAGTATGTCACATCTCCAACGATGCAAACAAATCGGGTGCAAAATCCGGAGATGGTCTAAAATAGAACGATGAGATAAACTCCAAACTCTGCCACTCTATGAACATTGGAATCAAAGCCATTCTCTGCCTACTCAATGCGTCTGCTGCCACATTCCCATTTGATGGGTATACGCCATCTCGAAGTCATAAGATGCAAGGAACTCCATCCAATGCAACTGTCGCAAGTTAAGAACTTTTTGCAAGAACAAGTACTTGAGCGACTTATGATCTATATAAAGCTCAAACCCCTCCCCTAATAAATAGTGTCTCTGTAACTTGAACACAAACACTATCACGACTAGTTTTAAATCATGGGTGGGGTAGTTCTTCTCAAGTACGCTCAACTGCCTACTCCCGTAGTAGACAATCCAACACTCCTACATAAGAACTTCACCTAAACCCGTGCCTCAAGTATCCATATAAATGGTGAACATCTTCGCACCATCAGGAAGAGTCAGTACTGGAGCTGATGTAAGAGCATTCTTCCATCTCAAGAATGCATCCTCGCAATCCACATCCCAAGCAAAAACTAGGATCTTCTTCGTTAGGAGGTAAGCAGAGCTGAGATCTGCACAAAATCGTTAATGAACTTCCAATAGAATCCCGCCAAACCCAAAAAGCTCCTCATCTCTATCACACTCTTAGGGGCCTTCCAATCATGAACTGTAACAACCTTAGCAGTGTCCATAGCAATACCATCACTTAAGACAACATTCCACAAGAAACTTACCTTCTTCTACTAGAAATGGCAATTAGAAAACTTCACCTTTAGCTGATGTGCATGAAGAGTATGGAGGACCTCTCCCAAGTGCTAGGTGTGCTTTTTCTCGCTCCTAAAAAAACCAAGATATTATCAATGAATACCACCATGCACTTATTTAGGTACCCCCTAAATGCCCGACTCATCAAATCCACAAAGTACATCGGTGCATTGGATAGCCTAAAAAGCATAGCCAGCCACTCAAAAAATCTGTCGAGCATCCTAAAAGCAGCCTTGTTCATGCTATCATCCACTACGCTAAGCTAATGAAACTTGTAGCTAAATCCAACTATGAGAAAACTGAAGCTCCCGCTAACTAATCGAACAAGTCATCTATATGTGAGAGTGGATATTTATTCTTCTTCATAAGTTTATTCAGCTCCATGTAATCTACATATAGATGGAGGGAGTCATCCACCTTAGTTGCAAAGATGACTGGTGATCCCTACTCAAAAATGCTCCGGTTAATAAATCTTTTCTTGAACAACTCAACCACTTACTTAATAAGCTCCTTCCTCTCTCTCTTGAAGCCATGTAGCACTATAGTAAAGCAAAAAGCTTAACATTCTCCACTAAATATATCTGAAAATCTATCTCGCGCCTGAGAGGTAGGCCTCTCACCTCCTCGAATACGTACGGAAAGTCCCTAACTGCAGGCACCAAATTGGGATTGTCAACAGAAGCATCTAGTGAATCTAAGAAACTGAGCTTGACCGTCCCTTGCGGGTCGCAAGAAACCTCGAGAGCCCTTCCATGCCATGTCAAAAGCCTAACAACTTTCCTCTCATAGTGAAGGACAACACCATATATGGCCAGCCAATCCATTCCTATAATAAACCCGAACCCATAAAGCCTAGTACATGTGCTTCACACTCAAACTTGAAGCTAAGAATAGAAATCCTCAAATACTTACACATCATAGATAGGTGAGTCGTACATCGTTTGGGGTTTGAGTTACCTCAAGCGCTTGAACGTGTGTTCAAAATGATCTTGCCTCCTGATCCTATTCTTGAGGGAATTGCTTATTGTAACGTCCTATCTGTCTGCACAGAAAATAAGCACCCTTCTTAGTTGCCTTCTTACAATCTTTGATGAAGTGTCACATCATACAACAACTATGACACTTCACCTCTTTCTGGATCTATGCTTTATCTAGCTTCTCTCCCTTTTTAACTGCACCTTTCTTTGGCCACCACTTTTTCTTTCCTGTATGCGTCTTGGTCACCTCAGTTTTATCCTCTTATTCACTCACCTTTCCATCCTTATGCATTAGAGCCATATCCGCAAGCCTCTCAAACGTCGCTTCCATTTAGATATGCGTCATTGCTAGTCCTTAGAGGGGTTGGTTCAGTCCCCATGAAAATCTCAAACCCTTTCTGTGCGCGGTATTAACCAGATCCAAGCCAAACCTTGCCAACTCATCGAAGCTATTCGCATATTCCTTCACTCACGTACTACCCTGTCTCTGACTCAAAAACTTTTCTAACTACGTCCCTTCTTCAATTTGTGATAAAAACTTCTTCTTAAGCATATCCTTGAATGCATTCCATGTATCTAGGCATGCTCAACCTCAACTTCCTCTCACCAATATGGCACCTCTCCTTTTAGTTGCCAAGCGGCTAGCTGAATCCCCATCCGGTCATCAAGCTCTAATAGTCTAAACACACAATCTGTCTCTCTCAGCCAATTACGAGCATTAACAAAACTCTCTGATCCAAGAAATGGCTTGACGCCTATAGAAAAAAATCCTTACAGAGCTAGCAAAATTAAACATTGGATTTGGTGGAACTATCGCAGTTACAGCTAGAGGTTGGGGATTTCTTTGACCGTCCGAAGGTGTCGTAGCTCCAATATATCTACGGAACCAT